>JAWZYV010004046.1:0-604672 GCA_038373885.1 Cheiracanthium punctorium
ATCCCAAAGAATTATACCCCATTGCTAACAGAAATTTGAAACGTTTTCATTTTTTATCCAAATGAATTAAATATTCAATTAACAGTAATGTTTTTTTTTTTTTCCCAGTACACTCCCCCCCCCATAATAAATAAAAAAAACTTCATTGAATAGTTGAACAGGGTAGGTATATATCTGATTTGTTCAAAGTGTGAGTTTTTAAGCATATCAAAGGACATTTTAATAATAAAAAAATCAGATTAATTAAAACACAATTTTAATATAGAAAAACAAGTTCAAAAGACCAGATGTATATAATCAAAGCACAAAGAAATATTAGAACCCTGATCAGTATCACAAAAAAAAAAAAAAAAAAAAAAAAAAAATGACCTAAAGCCAAACAACATTTATCTATTGAAATTAAAACATAAAAAATGAAAGTAAAATAAATTATCAGAGGGCCTTAGAAATTTGTAACTAGCACATAATTAACACTTTTGAAACAAATTTCCCACTCTGTGCTGCTTCTGATACTTTCTACCTCATTTATCTCTTCTGCAGTAATTTAGCAAGCCAACAACTAAGAATGACAAAGTTAGAACCCTGATGACAAAAACTGATCCTCCTTTGCTCTTGAAGTTTCCTTTTTTGTTTCTTTATATACATATATATATATATAGACTAGCGGGGACATGAAACCAGTGCTATCATATCCAGTTTCAAATCTAAGCCAAAGGGCCAGCATACACCATTTTGCAAGATATTTTTTTCAGGAAATTAGTCGAAGCATTGACTTAACAGCAATCAAAATGGGAAATATCCATCACTTATATAGTTCAATCGCCAAAAAGTAAAGCAGTCATTTATTTGAAAAGTAGCAGAATTTTAAATAACAACTATATAACGTGTTTCATTCATTGTTAACTCCGATGTACTAAATGCGAAGATTTCAATTTTCTGAAATTAGGCAGGATTCCCTTAACTTAAATCAATTTACTTAATTTGGTGAGAATTTGTAGATAGATCATTTGAAATCCCTTAATAACTACATTCTTTCTGCAAGGATAATTTAATGTTGTATTCTAATAAAACCTATACACTTGTTTTAAAAAAAGCAATTTCCTTAAGCTCTCAGTAAATTGTGCCAAGCCTAAAACTGTGCAAACCACTAGAACTCACTTTCTCAAAATTGGCGTATAAGCCATTTTATTTTCACCGAACTAAAAAATTTTACATATCAGTCTCGGAAATCTTCAATCCTTACTATTTTGCATATAAAACATTTCATTCCTGCTCTGATTTCCCATGCATACGATCCTATAATTTAAAAATAACCTTACAAATGCAAAAAATTAGCCTTTTTGACATGTTTTTTATCAATATCTTCTAAAATAGTTTGATTTTTGAAATTCAAGTTAGCGGAAAACCTTCCTCAAAATTTTCTGAATCTGTAGACACATTGGTTGAAACTCAACTCCCCACTGTTCTGGAGGAGATAGGCCCACATACATACACACAAACATTTGTTTACCTCCGGATTTTATTACAATAGATATATATTAATCTCTGCTGTAAGTTTCTTTAGCCATTTTATCTGTTCAGCTGAGACTATAGTTTTTATTATAATTTACTTTCCCGCAACTTCAATATTGCAAGTCTGTAGGTGACTAGCTAATTGTTAAAATCAACAGAAGAATGCTGCTATCAAATTTAGCCATCTTTGTTATCTATTTTAAAGTTTTGATCAACTGAAGTAGTATGAGCTGAGTGTTAAAAATTTACAGACTTCATAATGGCCATTTATATATACAAAAATCCCAGAACTTTCTCCACTTTCTATACAGTTTCCCCTAAGGGGGGAAAACACTGGCACTCTTCATTTAATCAAATTTTTATTGATGATTCTTAACAAGGTAATGAAATAAATGTTTTATTAAGATCGGCTTCTTATGCAAAATGTTTATTCAATCAAACATTCTCTTGCCTGTTAGGTATATTTGAGGGATTGTTTTTGTTATTAAAAAGAAATAAAATGTTATTTAAAAATCTTTAAAAGAAATATTGTCATTAACTTAACTATTTATAAAGTATGTTAATAAGATAAGTTAATTAAAAATTATGCAAAACTAATTAGCTCTTTTGCATTACATAGATTTATAATGTTAATTAATATAAAGATTGGTAATTAATTTATTAATTATTTTACTCAGTTTTGTGAAGTAAAAAGTTCATTTTTAACAAATTAGAAGTGCTTTTAATCAGGATGTTTAGTGCCCTTTTTTGAAAAAAAAAAAAAAAAAAAACAATGCCCATTTAAAATAATGATACCCATTTTTTAAACCTTTGCCTCTGTAATTTTTGAAAATAGCTTATGTTGGTTATCTTTAGAAGATTGGCTGACTGACACCACGCCACATACATTAAAAGGGGGAAAAAAAAAAAAAAAAAAAAAAAAAAAGTAGAGAGAGAGTGAAGCTCATGAGTATTCAAATAATAGTGTATTTATTATCACAGAGACAAAAGAATTCAGAAAGCATTTCCCCAAATTATATTTAACATATTTGAAATAATCAAAAACAGATGTGAACTGAGATTTTAAGGAAGCAATATCAAATTTAATATACAAACAAAATTCACAAAGACAAATAAAATTTTATGTTCAAAACACTTTGTGAAAATATATTCTAAAGTGTTACAATGTTTTGATAGCAATCTTTGTTCCATGCAAACTAGTGCTATTATTATTTTCCGATGTCAGTTCTTTAAACAGTTTGATTAATCATGTGCTTTAATAATTCAGATTCTGATCTCAGTTATTTTGTTCTAAACGAAAGTATTTTTACCCATTCCATTTTCAGCATCATTTACAAAAAAGTAACAAAATTTTAAAAAGTTGACTAGTTCATTTACACTAAGCTTCATCAAAAATAGTAATTTTGTTCACAAATATTCAAACTGTCAAAAATAATTTTATCTAAAAGATGATCATATACTTCAGTTTACAGCATTTTTTTTTTTTTTTTTTAATTTTGAGTAAAAATACTTAAATGTGATGACACAAGATCAAATGAAAAACGATCAAGGTTCTAACACTAACATCAAAAATAATTTTTTAATAATACTTACAATTTATACATATAAATAATAATAATAAAACATAGAATAGAACTCAGTAAATTCAAAAAGTCAAAAAATTATTTGCTTGTCACACACGTAAATGTCCAATTGGATCAATGACATCTTTGCTAAAAAAGTGGTTTGTCTGTCAAATAAAGACCAAAATACCCAAATCGTACTTAACTCTCTGAACAAAAATATACAAGTTGACAGTTAAAAATATTTTTTTAAGCCTAAAATTTTCTTTTAAAAAAATATCAAAATAATTCTTGCATTTGTAGAATATACAAATTTCAGTAAATTAAGAGTTTATTCAGTTTATTGCAGTTCTTATAACTTCCTCCCAATGCATTATACATGGTCAATAAATGTAAGGAGATAGAACCAAGTAAAACAAACTCAATGCTGATTGCTTTGATAACATAAAAAATATTATATGTAAAAATAGTTCTCAGTAATATTACAAAAAGTAATGAATTTAAGTAATTTATTTATATTACTCAGTATTATAAATAAATTACTTACAGTCATTGAAAAATAATAAACAGCTTTATTGATTCATTTTCAGTTTTATTAAACATGCCATTATATACATTATTCAATGGGATAAAAGAAAAACATTTTAATACCATAATCATATAAATTCAAATTCTAACTTCATTTTTATTAATAAAATAGACAGCTTTATTAATATATTTTATTTTACAGCTTTTAATGAGAATTTTTCAAGACAGATTGTGTTCAACAACTAATGAAATGAAATCTAGACAATAGTGAATAAAAGGAAACTTTTCCAAATATGCTATTCAGATTTTGTACAATTATTTAAAAACAATACAAAACTTTCTACCCCGCTTCTAACTGAAGTACCCTTTTTTCTCTCTTCTCTTTTCCAAAAAACTTATTAAAAGTATTTCATAAAATAAAGAATAGAATAGTATTTGATACACAATGGCAAGAGAGAGAGAAACAAAACAACAAAAAGCCTTTTCTTAATTTTAGAGAAATCAAGTGCTTTTATAAACTCTTCCACAGATCAGACAAAGCCTGGTATTAATTTTTCTAAACCAATATTTTCAGCACTTACTACTACATTCCAGTTTTTTAAAATACTTCTTAGTTCAAAAGGTGAGGGGGGGGGAGGGGAGAACAAGCTCAGTTCTATTTAATTTAAACCACATATTCTGCATTTTCATTACTCACAAAAACTTTCTTCTTTGCCTTTTTTACAATTATAAAAAAATAAATTACTTAAATTCATTGAACATTTACACTGCTTTCTAAAGAAGTCCACATTTTGTACACTTTACAATACACTAATATACAGTTTTCAACACACAGAGCTCAGCTAAGCACAATCAACAACTTAGAACTTAGTCATTTGGCATGTATGGGATAAGCTTAGTAGTAACCTATCAAGACACCAAGTTCATTTGAGCAACTTTATGGACTGAGCTTTTGAGCAAGTTCATATATACATTATTCTATGAACCGAAGAACCTTATTGACTCATGCGAATTTTTCAGATTCCCGGAAAGCAACGATGCTGCTATACACTTTGAGGGCTGGTCCCAGACGCATATGCAAAACATCTACAAGATCTGACTGGTTCATTTCTAGAAGAGCTTCTCCATCAATGAGCTAAATAAGCAACAAAAAGTTAAGATTTTAATATTAAATATGTTCAGGTACTATAATAACTGTTGATTGCACATACAACATACTAAAAAATATTGCTGCCAATGCTTAAAACAAACGCTATTTACAAATTGAAGAGGCATACACTGATCTATAATTCATCCTTACCAGTTGGTGATTTCACAGCATTTTATCAATCTTAAGAAAGTAGAAATTACAAAGTGAAATCGAATTGCTTACATAGGTCATTCTAATTCCAAAATAATACTTATTTACAAATAACCAAAAGGTATATATTGGTCTGTAATTCAAGCATCATGGCTATGACATATGAGCAATGTGGTGTTTTCTATCTTAAGGAAATAAAGTAAAATAGGATTACTTACTTATGTCATACACCTTAATATGTCAGGGCCAGACTTCATTTGATTACAAGAAATGATACATATTACAATTACAAAGAATTTCTAAAAACATTATGACTAGTGAATATTAATTTAGTAAAATAGCAGTAATCTTGATTTTAATGAAATCAAATAATGAAAAAATTCAAGAATAATGCAATTTCCGCATAGCATTTTAGATATTGATCACAGTTGATTGTAATTGGCCTTAATCCATTAACATCCAGCATATGTTTCTGAGTAGAATTGGAAAATTTGTCTGTCGTGAAAATATACAGAGAAAACTATGTAAAATGCTAATATTTTACTGTTTTATTCATACTTATACAAAAAGGAATACTTTCTTCATACCTTCCAATGTCGGAAATTTATTTATCACTTTAGGCATCAACATAAATTTATTTGCCCGGAGAGGATAGCTCAACAGGGCCCTTGCTAAGGGAAGTCTCTCTTCCCTCCTAACAGCTGCAAAATTCTATTAAACTTGGCAAAATTAGATATCTAGTTGGCAAAAAATTGTAATGAAAAGGATAATTTACTTTCTGTTTCTGGTACACGTGGCAAAATTATGCAAATCCAGTAGGCAAAAGTAAAAAGTTAGTAATACAGTTGATAAAAAATTAAGTAAGTTTGTAAAAGCCAATACTTGACTTGGCAGTTTATCGACATCTCCCTCCCCTAAAAAAACGTATTAGCAATGGTTCTGCAGTTCCCACCACTGAATGTGTCGTTTAGAGCTATGTACAGGGTGCATTCTGAAAGTAATGCGCATGATTTTATTGTGACACAACTGGTCCATTGCAGCGCACTCATATTGGTTGAAAAATGTGGTGGGGGATCTGTCCTTCCAAACGCCCTCGGTCTCAGTTCGATCCGAGCAGTAGGAGCGGTAGGACATGTCTTCGCACAAAGTTTTTTTTTCAAATGTGTCACAGTGCATTGGAGTGTTTGCTGGAACAGCAGTACACAATAAAGTTTTATGTGCGGCTTGGGAAGAATTTGAAGGCCTTCAAAGAAGGCCAGGAGAAGATTACCGACAAGCCCTGTTCTGGATGCCCAACAGCAGCCCGAACCAAAGAAAATGTCCAGCATGTGCACGAAGTTTTGAAGTCAGACTGTCAGTTAAGCATCCAGGCAATCACTAACATCCTGAACTTGTCAAAATATGTGGTACATGGGATTGTGACGGAGGATTTGCAAATGCGAAAGGTCTGTGCGAATCTTGTGCCAAAGGTGCTGACAGAGGAGCAGAAAGAACTTTGAGTTTTGCACAGTGAAGAATTGTTGTAATTGATTAGAAATGATCCAGCCCTGACTTGGCTCCGTGTGACTTTTTTTTGTTCCCCCGACTGAAGAGAGAGCTGAAAGGAAAGCAATGGGGGTTGGTAGAGAACATCCAAGCCCATGTTACAAGGTTCCTGAGAGGCGTTCCAGGGTGCCTTCCAGGCATGGCAGAATCACCTCCGCAAGTGTATTGATGCACAAGAGGACTATTTTGAAGAATTTTCACCATCTGTACCAATAGGATCAATAAATCTATTTTTTCCCAGAAAATGCGCATTACTTTCAGAATGCACTCTGTACATCTGTCCCGGAGTCTCCCGTCACAATTTTGATCCTCATCAGAAGGTCGGGTACTTCTGAATATTGGCACCCCTCGGAAACGGCTAGTGACCACCGAGAAGACTTTCGGAACCATGGATTTAATGTGCACGTACACTTCATGTACATGGTGGTCTTTAATGGTATGCTGGTATCAAACCTGCAACCGTCCGGTTACAAGTCCAATGCCTTAACCACTGGCCTACTATGGCCCCATCAACATAAATTGTAGAATGTGATGAAAATGCCCATGCGTTAATGATGAAAATGTCCATGCATGAATGGATTAATATCCTCTATGCCAAAGGGTTGAGACGTATTCTCATAGATATGGCCAACACTTCTGGACTAAAGAGAATTCAAGTTCGTAGAACCGATATGTGCGATTGTGGCCAATCGGGCGACCCATTACACTATGTCTTCGGGGACTGCCCCTTTATACTTAACAAAATTAGAAGAAATAGTAATGTTGATCCGTTCAAGAACTTTATGCAAATAATCCAGATACCCCATATAATGAAACTCATTAAAATAAACTATGATAAATTAATAGAACTGTACAGCACTATAAATTTCAGTTATAATTAGGTACCGGTCTCCTAGTGGGGGAAAAAAAAAAAGAGGAAGTGCTTGCACCAGGTATAACCTAAATAGGTTGGTCTGATGCATGCATAATTTCTTACTCAGAAAGAGTTAATAAACCCAGAAAGATCAAGCAAAAAACCCTGGAAATCTAGGATATTCCTGGAACACACTCTTAAATTGCAATTTAGTAAATTTAAGCTAACAACCAATATGAATTTGCAGTTGCATTGCACATTTCTCAGAAAATAAATGAACAAGAAAAGAGCCAAGAAAAGATCCATATTGGAAAAATGCATTCAACATATTTTTCTATAAAAATGGTAAGGACATGTGGCAATGTGTAGATCATTATATCTGTCATGAAAATTTCAGTGTTAAATAAACTGGATACTGAAAAAAGGGTGTGTGTGTGTGTGCCTATTACAAAACAATGTACAGCTGTCAAATGGATTTACAAAAAAGCAACAAGATGACTTCTAAATAAAACCAAATTTCTCTTTTTAATTAATAAAAATACCATTTTTAATAATAATAATATATCTTAATAATACAATTAAGTACAATAAGAATAGCAGTTTTAATTACAATAACCTTTCTTCGTGGCAAAACATCATGTCACCAAGAAAAAATTACCAAATTGATAGGCGTATCATATTCTGACTGACTCAAAAGAAGTTGTGTACACTTACTTGCTCTCGAAACAGCTTTCCCTGGTCTATACAACCTCTCAAAGAGGACACAAATTTTGCGACCTGATTGACAGACCACTGTCGAACTGCACTGCCTTTAATAGAGCTTAGTCCAGGAATGATGGTAGCATTATGTTCCCACGAAAGGGGCACATCCTTGGGTGGGTTGGTGAAGGGAGCATTAAATACTGAATCGTGAACCTTTTCTTCAATGTCATTTTTCTTTTCATTGGCTTCCTGAGCTGCTTTCTTCATGGCTTCTAGCCTCATCACAGCTGTGAAGAGAATTAACAGACATATATTAACTTTTTAAAAATGAATAAATGCAAAATTTCAACTGTGCCAATTGATGAAAACAAGTACAAAACTATTAAATAGGAATAATTAAATTAAATTTAGCCTACACAGTTTTTCCTTATATAACTATCAGACATTTTTCTACTGACATCGAAAGGAACTTAAGGAAAGTGTGATACTGAAGTGAGAGGAAGAGAGAGAGATAGACTGTACCCACCATAGCCCCCTGGGCCCGGGCTCAGCCTAACATAATTTAACTGTTTAATTTTTACAATTTAATACAAACTAGAAAAAAATTCATCTATAGAAATTTTAAAACATTCTACAGCTAATTATAACTTAAAATTTAAAATATATATTTATGATTAACAGTTTATCGAAAACATTTAATAAAATTGGTGGTGGTAGTTACTGTCTTGGCATATCTTGTGCAATTTGTTTGCGTATTAGCATAAATCTTCCCCCCGGAAATCTTTATAAAAATGTCAGTTAACATATGCATCCACTGAGCTCTTCGTTTATACCCTGTATTTTCAGATTAAATTACATTCTAAAAAGAGTATGGATAAGATATAACCATGCAATAACAATGTAGCACTCGAATGTAAAATAGAAGGGGAGGGGCCCAGCCTTTGTTCCTGGGTCCAGAGCCCGTAATCGGATGTGGGGGCCGTGATACCTACCCTACACAAACTGGAATGCTGCACAGCTTTATGAAGAGAATGTTGTCAAAAGCAAATCTCAACTCAAAATAACAGCTGCCAACTTTTCAATTTGAAAATTATATCCCATTTTTATATGCAGAAGCATTGTTTTTAGGTTTTTTCTTATGGAATTATGCAGCAAATTAAAAATTTTCAATACATCTTAATTTTTATTAAAAATAGCTCCAAATAATCAAGACTTTTTTATAGAATGATAAAAATGCTTTCTACTCAAACTACTGTCAGCATGAACAACACAGGATATTTCAAGTGCATATACTAAGAAAAGAATAGTACTGTATTGCTCAGATCTGAACTCCTGTAATTTTTTCTTCTGACTGCTTTTCAGATATTGCATTTTTCTATAATAAAAACCTGATTTATTTTCTCAAATTATCTATTTAGAATTAAATGAATTACCTTATTACTAAATTACACCAAATATTCCATTAGTAAAATACATGGAACTTTAAATATATATTTATAAAAGGAAAACTTCATTTCGTAATTTTCATAAGAGAAAGGATATGCATTAATACTAAACAGATAATTTAAGTAATTCTAAATTAAGATGAGGAAAAAAAGGTAACTGTAATATAGAAAACTATAATATCTGAAAAGGAATTGTAAGGGAAAAAAAAATAAAACTATTAGGTATGATTAATTTATTTCTTGTTTGCTTTCACAGACATTTTTAGAACAGCCAGAATATTCTGTTCTTATACTAAATTTTTTTTATGGTTTTCTTAGGATGAAAATAAGGTGATAAAAAATTAATTTACAGAAGTCAATTTTACTCTTACGATATTGGAAGATTAAAAAAAAGAATGAAATTTGGATGTTGAAGCGTAATATATCTATTATTTTTTGCCAAAAAAGTAACTAAACAAGCAGCGATTTCAATGATATGAAATTTTAAAAAAATGCAGAAATCCACTGATCTGCAAAATAAACAAAAGCTCAGATATTTTCATGCTTACAATGTCCTTAAAAAAAAAAAAAAAAAAGGCAGAAGCCAGGCTGTACAACAAAAACACATTTCAGGGCTGTGCAATATTGTAGAAATGTATATTTTAGAGGTTTAATTGAAAATTTGTATGTTAAATGAAAAAGTCGTACAAATTGGTAGCTATGAAATAAGCAACAGAAAGTTCCATCAGCAACCTGCAAAGCAATAGAAAAGTTATATAATTTGATAACCAAGATAGGGGAGAGTGGTAATGAATGGGTCATTAGTAGTACTTGAAAAAGTATTTAAATTAAATGATTTTAGATGGTGTCAATAGATAGGGCTAATTATCTTGAGAAACAGACAAAAATTTTCGGTTGCTTGCAGCTAGCCACTTCCTAACCAAAGGGCAGGGTCAGAAGCAAAAATTTTAGAAAAAAAAAATAGGAAAAAGAAAAAAAAAAGGAGCTTTTTACTGTTCTTTGGGAGATCAATCTATCTATAAATATGTGCAAAACAAACTACATAATTAAAAATTTTAACTGTGAATCTTTTCTAAAGAAATTTTAAGAACATGCATCCATAAGTTAGAAATACTGGGTAATCTTTATTAATAAGAATGTAACCTTTTGTACTGTTTTGCCAAGTTCAAGAGACTTGACAATAATAGTACAAAAGACTTACTTTTTCATTCAAAAGACTTTGTTTTTTTATTGAAAAGAAACTATTAAGAACAAAATTTCTGTCAGTTATTTTTCTTTGATTGCTAACAATATATAAATAAGTTTACATCTATTGCTACTTAGTTATGTTTTTCCAAGACACTCAGGAATTAAAAAATGAAGCTCTTGTTAAATTAATTATCAAGAATTTTTAATTAATATTTAAATCCATGAACTTGTAAATCATGTAATCCATGAACTTGTATCACAAAAATAAAAAACAAGAAAATGGCCCATTCACTTTCCTCTACATAAATGCACGATCTTGATTTATATTTCATGCAACTAAAGTTACTTAAATGAAAGATGACATTTTTTAAATGTTGAGTCTTATGATTTGCAGCAAAAATTGGGAAATATAATATAAAAGTGAGAAGAATTTTTAAGCTTTCTTAGCACAATAAAATTCATCTTATCAGTGAAAATTTAGGTATTTTTTGTGAAGTTTAACTTGTACTTTTAGAAATGTGTTACATAAGAAAAATTTATTAATTCCTTCTAATTATATTTAAAATGTATCCATGAGCACATTCAAAGAATAGGTACTAAGCTAGTTTTATGAATAAGTACAAACATGGACATGAAGAAGTTAGTATTTCACTGAACTTGTTAAGAACTTACTAATATGCTTAGGTGGACGTCCTCTCAAACCAGTGCCTGGAAATTTTAACCTATAAAATAAAAAAGTCAAAAAGTTTATTTAAGTTAAAAATAATAACTTAAAAATCTCAAAATATTTGTTATGGATTAAAATTATGCAAAGGGTACTTTTATAGATAAAAAAGCAATTTTTTTATAAACTACTAGCTGCATGCCCATTCTTCGGACGGTAGGAAACGAAAATTTTCTTCAGATGTGTAATTTGAATTAATTCCAGTGATGTGGAATCTAGAAAAAGCAAAATTATTTGACTCTTGATTTAAAGTTTGAGTCACATGTACAAACCTGAGATCATTGCAATATAATGACACACACAAACACACACACACACACCACACACACACACACACACACACACACACACACACACACACACACAAAAAAAAAAAAAAAAAACTATGTTAGTGTCATTCCCTATCAAAAAAGTGAAAAGTTTGACTGTTTGCAGTGAACTCCTCACTTTCAAATTGTCTTGTTTCCACATCATGCTGTTTTTTTGGTTCACATTTTAGCATTAAATATCTCAGATACTACATGAAATGGACATTTATTTAATTTTAAAATTACGCCACCCTCTCTTGCAACCCTTTACAACAAGAAAAGAGATAAGACTGCACTATTTGTAAAAGCTTTAAAATTATTTTTTCTAGATTACGCAGTTTAATTTTTCTTCTCACAAATAAATTAAGGATTTATAAGCAGACTTTGAGTCAAGCAAAGAAATCGTCTGCGTGGACATAAGAATAACTATGTACGCAAAACGAAATCTTTGGAATGCGAAACTTTTTTCACGTTTTGAGAACAGCATGATTTGATCGTTTTGGGGAATGTAACAATTAAAGTTATTTATTTTAGGAGGGCGACATATTTTTGTCAATTCTTTTTTTTTTTTCACTCGTTGTAATTGCTTCACAATGGGCTTTGACTTCTAGTTATACAGTAACAGTAGTGTTTGGCATATTTTGTCTTCAAATATAGGGAAATAAACAACAAATGTTCTAATTCGAATTTTGAAAAAATTGTTCGAGGTATGTCAGGACCCATCCTGGCAAATTTCCATACAAAATTTCGTAGGCCTACGACTTGGCAGAATTCACCCAATTTAAATCAATTGACTTAATTTGATGAAAATTCTGAATATAGATCGATTATTATCACCTTAATAACTGCATTATTTCTGCACAGAAAATTAAAATTCAACACCGTACTTCAATAAAACCTATGCTTGTTTTTAAACATATGCTCTCATTAAAATGTGCCAAGCACTAGAGCCATCTTCTCAAAATCGCATATCAACCATTTTATTTTTCACCAAATTAAAAAGTTGCACATTTTAGACTCAGAAAATTTCCAAATCCTATTTTCTTTTGAGTATAAAACATTCCATTCCTGCTCTGATTTCATTCTTTTTATTTTTACTTCAAGAGTCTGAAATCATTTAATGAACTTGCCAAATCTGGCAACCTAGATCTGCTTAATCCTCAGTTTTTCCAGTGCGGGGGTTACAATCGCAAAATGGCGGAGAGCAAACCAAAAACGAGATAAACCTCTCTTTTCAGAGGTCTGAACTGAAAAGAGATAAAATTTATCTCTTTTCAGTTCCCTGTGTTCTTAGTAAAAAATACACATAAGATGTTATTAGGTAAGAAGATACGTACGTTTCGACCAAAAATTGTTTTGGCCTTCGTCAGTCCAAGCCCTTTGTCACAAGGAACACAGGGAACTGAAAAGAGATAAACCTCTCTTTTCAGAGGTCTGAACTGAAAAGAGATAAAATTTATCTCTTTTTAGTTCCCTGTGTTCCTTGTGATGAAAGGCTTGGACTGACGAAGGCCAAAACAATTTTTGGTCGAAATGTACATATCTTCTTACCTATAACATCTTATGTGTGTTTTTTACAAAGTTTTTTATTTATATTTTACACTTTGTTTTACTTATAAAAAAATCAATGAACAAATTATGATTAACTACAGGCCCGGATACTCTCACTGGGAAATTTTCTGGTGGACCGGTCACTTTCACACGTATGTCGTAAAATATAATATGCATGTTTGTTCAGAATAAAATGTAAGCGGTCTGTTTTTTATAGGATAAAGATCAGTTGACTATGGAGGCCATGCCATGATTTTTGGGAATTTCTGCTGCTCTTACATTTGAGGAAATCTGCTGAAGACAAAAGATAGTTATTATTAAATATATAATTCATATGAGAATTGGCTATACGTGGTGTTATTATATTTTTCCTCTTTCTATTGTAAAAAATATTGTTTCAAATATATTATCAACAAATATATTCATCCATTGCATTATTCTCTACATTTTACTTTTAATTAATAATTCCTATGTTGACCAAAGACTTTTGCACACAGTGTATCAAAGTGTTTACTAAACAGCCTGAATAATAACTAACTTGAGTTTGTAAATTTTTGTTGTTAGCTAAATTTATCTTCTGTACTTACTTCTTTTTGCCCCTTCCAACACCATTTCTAGTCTTCACATTGTCCACATTCTTACTTTCAGTACTTAAAGAAGTTGGTGCTGGAGGTGTAGATGCTCGTGTCGGAGCAGGAGACGTATTAAGTGAGGAACTGGATGCTGAGTTACTTTTGAGGGCATTCTTTTCAGCAAGTGGACAGCCTGACACTCTGTGATGAACCGAATACTTTCCCTTCACGTGACCAACACCATTGCAGCCTGGGGTTGGACATCGCCTGTGAGACAGAAAACAGAGTTACGTGTAAACACAATGAGGATTATTACTGTAATCAAAGGACAAAATTTAAGGACTTTACATTTAAACAAGCTCTTTTATGTAATTTGTGTTGAATTTAAAAAATGATTACAAGTAACAAGTTTTGCAATTATCACTAAATTCAAACAGTTTCATAATTTATTTTGGTTTATCAAAAAAATAATCTTTTTATTGATGAACAAATGGCACAAGAATTCATTAGATGTAATAAGAATTCAACAAATTTTATATCAATACCTTTAACCTTGTTTATTGCTGCCCAACAGACATCTGCTCTAACTGTATTTTCTACACTTACAGAAAAACAGGATTTTGGTATCGTGAGGATGGCTCTTTTTTAAATTTCTAACATTCAATTGTATTGTATAAGAATATTTTATTAATAAGCCCCATAAACTTAGTGCATTACTGCACTCTTACATGCATTACCTATTAAGTTACTGTTAACTGCCTTACTCTCTTCCTCAGAATTTTGTTCCATCCCGGATCTATTTGCGCATGCGTCATGTCGTTTACCGCGCCATATGGGGTTATAATCTGTAAGTTGAGGGCATAATAGTTATTTTTGTAATTGGAGAGTTTTTGGCTATTATTAAAATTGATTTCTATGGGGCGTTCTTGGGATATTTTAGAAAGGGCTGTACTGGGTTTATTGAATTTAATATCATTGTGGTGTTCCTTTTTCTTGTCTTTAATTTTTCTTTTAGTCATACCTATGTAGCAGCCTCATTTATTTGAATTATTGTCTGTAAAGTTTATTTTATAAATGCTGGCGGTTTCATTAGGGCCAATAGGGTCTTTATCACTGCGAATGCGTTTGAAAATAGTTTGATAGGTTTTATTGGTATTTTAATGTTTTTCTTAGTGGCTTCATTTGTTATTTTTAGTGGGGCTCCCCTGCAGTAAGAAAT
Source organism: Cheiracanthium punctorium (assembly GCA_038373885.1). Lineage (NCBI taxonomy): Eukaryota > Metazoa > Arthropoda > Arachnida > Araneae > Cheiracanthiidae > Cheiracanthium > Cheiracanthium punctorium. Next base: position 15,010 of record JAWZYV010004046.1, read on the forward strand.
GGCGTTGGTAAATTACTGTTTCGGGTTTTGATGGCTGTTAATTTGTTCCAGTTTTTTTATTCTCTTTTTATAAAGGTTTTTGACGAGGGATGTTGGGTAACCTGCATTTTTACATTGGGTTTTAATAAATTGTAGTTCATTATTGAGGAGGTTTTCGTCTGAGCATACAGTAATGGCGCGATTGACATACGAGCCGATGGCGGCAATTTTAAATTTGTAGGGAGTTTTTGAATTAAAATTTACTTTTTCATTATTATTGGTGGCTTTTCTGAAAAAGGGTGGTATGGATATTATTCTTCATATCTCTATTGATTTTAACATCAAGGAAATTTATGGTAGCATTTTCTTCTATTTCCATGGTGAATTGTATGTTTTTGTCTATTGCATTGATTTCTTTGAGTATATTTTCGGTTTCATTTTTATTAACTATTGTAAAAACATCGTCGACATAGCAAAACCATGTGTTTATGTGGTTAGATAGTTTATCAAATATGGCCGTCTCCACTAGCCGCATTTTCCAATCTGCAATGACACCCGAGATCGGCAACCCCATAGGTACGCCTTTCTTTTGTGTATAAAATTTTTGATTAAATTGAAAGTATGAATTATTAAGAATAAGGTTAAGTGTGCTATTTATTATAGAGGAGGTAGAATCATTGCCAATGTTGGTGATTTGCTTATTGATTATGAAATTCATTTCTTGAAGATCTATGGAGGGGTAAAGGTTGGTGACATCAAAACTAACGAAACATTCCTGAGTGTTAATTGTTATGTCTTTAAGCCGTTGAATAAAGTTTTCTGTTGAGGAAAGAGTATTGTTATTGTGAGGTAGGAGTTCTTGCAGGATAGGTTTTAGATATTTCTCAAGGTCATATGTTGGTTCTTCACATTTACTTACTATGGGTCTTAAAGAGGGAGGGGTTTTATGGTCCTTGTATTTAGCAAAAATTCTTGGGGGCAAAATTAGTTAAAGTGGGTTGTTTATAGGCAGGCCAGGTTCCATTTTTAATTAATTCTTTATTGAAAAATTTTCCGGTCGGATCTTTTGGTAACTCTTCCATTTGTATTTTATTGATAGTTTCTTCCATTTGGGTAATATAAACAGTTTTATTCATAACCACTATTCTACCGGTTTTGTCAGAGCTTAAGCATGTTATATTATTATTTTTCTTTAAAGCATTTAAGCATCGCTGATCTTCATAATCGCGGGTGGGGGTTTCAAGTTTATTATTAAGTTTTTGTTGGGCTATGATTCTTAAGTAGTTTTTGTTTGGAGGGGGAAGGTCGGCTATTGCAGTTTAAACACCGCAATACCGAGTATTGCCATCTTCACAATATGCTCAAACAAAAACCTCCTCAATGAAGAATTACAAATTGCAGTATTTCATCTTCATCAAACAAAATATGCTTAGATGAAGTGCGCCAAAAATATTTTTGATTAATAGGCGTGTAAGGAAGTCATGGTCTCCACATCAGATATTTTCAAGCCTAAGTTTGAAATTAAATGAAAGTTATCAGAGAAGATAATCTCCTTTTGTCTTCAACAATTAAGATCCCCTGTTGACCATAATATAGTAGCCCTAATTCACAGAAAAGAGCCCTTAAAATTAACTTTAATAGTGTAATATTCTTAACAGTAATTCTTATTCTTATTTTTTTTGTGTGTGGCTTTCGATTAGTTTTAACACAATGAGCGTCTTCTAATGTACTATAAAGAGAAGCCAAGAGAATTTAAGTTTTAACTGGAAAGCTTACTACAGCATTAATTAAGTAGTGAAGTATCTAATAATGCAGAAATAAATGTTTGTTCTTTTACAGGATGATAGAGTTCACATGATTGAAATGTGTCATTAAGAGCTATATACATCCTCTGGCGTTTCCTGCCACAATTTGGATCCCCAGAAGAGGAAGGGACTTATGAATATAATGGCACCCGCCTGGAAACTGCTAGTGACTGCTAAGAGGAGTTGACAGTTTTCGAGTTTCCAGTTTTCTTTCAGAACCACAGGTTTAATGCACATGTACGCACAGTGGTCTTTAGTGGTATGTCAGAATCAAACAAGCACCTTTCTGTTTACATTAACAATATTGATCTGAGAAAAATTCATGCAAACCTTAAGCCATCAGTTGCTCCACCTTGCTCTGAGGTTTTTTTAGTATCATTTAGGGACTCTTTGGTGATAATCACACGATCTTGAAAAGCACCATCCATTTTATTCAAGTTACCTGGAGCATATGGACATCCAAAAGTGCTAGAAATAAAACCATTTTTACTTATTAAGTCAAATTACAAATTTAAGAGTTTAAAAAAAAAAAAAAAAAGAGGGTAAAAAAAGAAAATTCATTTTCTAAAAATATGTAATTTCTGCTACTTTTGAGCTTTAGTTTATCAGATAACTTTAGTAAGAACACCCAAAGTTCATTCATTGCTCACAACAGAATTTCAAGATCAATTTCGGGTAAAAAGGGAGCTATTTTAATCATATAAGGTACCAAAAGAGAGCTGTTTTGTCTGAAAAAGGGACGGGACCAAAAAGGGATTTGCTCTGTTTGAAAAAGAAAAGCCTATGCACAAAAAGGAAATTGTTTTTAGGCTGATGCACATAAAAGTATATAGCTTATGGAATTTATATTTTATACAACAGAAACATTTCAGTTTTGTAACTAGAGACCAGACTAATTCATAGCAGTTAGAATTTGTATACACGTAAAATATCTGCTTGTGTAATGCAATTTTAATGTTCCAGGAAATGTTTATAGTAATTTTAATGTTTCTTTAATATTAACCAGGGGGAGGGGGATCCAAGAATTTTTTTCCAGGATCCTATGTTTGTCAATTTTAATATCCATTTTTGTGAATTTTCATGGTAATTTTTGTAAAAGTCAACTTTTTCCTTAAAATAATTTACAAGACAAATTAAAATATACAGTAAAATGTCAATGAAGGGTTCTTTTAATTAATAGTAATTTGTGAAGGAGGTGTAATAGTTCATAAAAAGTAAATTTTAACTCTTTATCTCTGATGGCAGTTAAAAGTTCCATCAGTAAAATTACTTAATAGAACATAAATCTGCAATAAATCACTAACGAGGTTTTGATTTCATGTAGTTTGATATTTAATTTATTATGAGATATTTGTAATACATAAAAAGTTTACTTAATGAGATATTTCTGATGCTATATAAAAAACTTCAAAACTTATTTTTTGTAAGGTAAATTAATTTGGGACAAAAAAGGGTTAAAAGATACTGTATAAAAATTTTATCTAAATAGCAATTTCAATAGAAACTAATTTAATGTAATTATTCTGTTAACCTCTTGCTGGCTCAATTTTTTTTTGAGTTCGAGAGTAAAAAAAATGTTAATTTTTTTAATGCATATTTTGATATATATACATTTTAAAAACATAATAAAACTATTCTTATATAAGATTTCCTAAATCGTGTATATTGCTACCATCTAGCAGGCAGAAAAGTAAATAAAAGTGTTTGAAAGCAAAACGCAATAATTCGGGAAAGATTACGTGAAAAATAAAAATTTCATACTGCCCGAGCTACACTCGGGATAATCCAAAATGGAACGTTTTACCCGCCCGAGCTCAGCTCGGACAAATCCGGTAAAGGGTTAAAAACACACACACACACAAAGATAATTTTAACTGTCATTTTTTATTTTTTTTTTAAAGGATGTAATCAACCAGTGGCTGTGATACTTTAGAGGCAGGAAAATTATTTTTATCTATTGCATTTTTAATAATTGCATGCTTACAGAGATCTGAGAATTTTCCTAACTTTTAGCTGTTTTTAAATTATTTTTCAGTTTCTTTACTAGCTCCAGTTTGTTTTTCTTTTTTGGAAGGGGTTAGGGAATCTTTGACATTTGATACTAGTTTGAGCTTGGTTTCAAGTTGCATTGCCTGCAACAAGTTTTTAAAAATCCTTCGGGGGAAAAGACCAAATTCCCCCCAAAAGAGACTAAGAGATACTTAGTTAAAATTTAAACACGGAAATACCTTAGTAAATAATTAAAAACATTAAAAAGCCTCAAAATCTCCGTAAAATAGTAAAAACACGCACCATGAGCGCTTTCGACAGCTTAGCCCGCTGTCAACATCAGAACTAAGTCCGCTTGGCTTGTTCACTGCTCGATCTGCGCATGTGCCATGTCGTTTACAGCTCCCTCTTGTGTCATTATCTCCAATGCTTCCCTTCTTAAGCCATAACTGTGGTTATTGTAATTAGCTATTTTCTTGACATTTACGAAATCTATATCTATATTTTCTTTTAAGGCTAGGCGGGATAGGGCGGTACTTTGTCTATTGTATTTTATATCGTTTAAGTGTTCTTTAATTCTATCTTTAATTTTTCTTTTTGTAACACCAATGTAGTATCCGGGAAGGTTGGAATCTCTATAAGTGAAATTTATTTTGTAAATACCTGCAGTTTCTAGAGGGTTAATCTTGTCTTTATCTGACCGGATTCTTTTAAATATATTGCTATTGGGTTTAATTGGGATACGAAGGTTCATTTTACGTGCACGGTTGGATATTTTTACAGCGAGACCGCAACAGTAGGGAATCGGATGAGTAAAGGTGGATTTTTCTTTCTGTGCATCGTTGATGATGTTGAGTTTCTTTCTGCTATTTCTCCAACAATTACTAAAGGAAGAAATACAATTCATAAAGCAACTTGCGCGCGAAGCTAATTATCCCAGCAATATTATCCCCCGCCTAATTAGAAATAGAAGAAAGAAACTCAACATCATCAACGACGCACAGAAAGAAAAATCCACCTTTACTCATCTGATTCCCTACTGTTGCGGTCTCGCTGTAAAAATATCCAACCGTGCACGTAAAATGAACCTTTGTATCCCAATTAAACCCAATAGCCATATATTTAAAAGAATCTGGTCAGATAAAGACAAGATTAACCCTCTAGAAACTGCAGGTATTTACAAAATAAATTTCACTTATAGAGATTCCAACCTTACCGGATACTACATTGGTGTTACAAAAAGAAAAATTAAAGATAGAATTAAATAACACGTAAACGATATAAAATACAATAGACAAAGTACCGCCATATCCTGCCTAGCCTTAAAAGAAAATATAGATATAGATTTCATAAATGTCAAGAAAATAGCTAATTACAATAACCACAGTTATGGCTTAAGAAGGGAAGCGTTGGAGATAATGACACAAGAGGGAGCTGTCAACGACATGGCGCATGCGCAGATCGAGCAGTCATGGCAAGCCTTAGTGAAGAAGCAGTGAACAAGCCAAGCGGACTCAGTTCTGATGATGACAGCGGGCTAAGCTGTCGAATGTGCTCATGGTGCGTGTTTTTACTATTTTACGGAGATTTTAAGGCTTTTTAATGTTTTTAATTATAGACAAAGATTTTTTTAAATTTTTTAATGAGGGGGGGGGGTATAACAACTACATGCACATTAAAAATAAACAGCATTTGCAAAATATTTTACATAGGATAGTTTGGAATATAAAACTCACTGACATATTGTTCAAACTGCTTTTAAGAAATAATTTACAGTATTCTTTTAAAACATCACAATCATGTTTCTAACATGTGCTCTAATACCTAATTCACATAGGGGATGACCGGCTATGCAGTTAGTACACATATTAAGTTTTTAAAAACAAATCATTATCAAAATTATTCGGAATAAAATAATGAGAAATATCTATAATAATTATTTATAAGGTGTAAGGAGAAGAATTACTACTTAAACAAATTGTAAGTAGTAATCCCTCTCCTTAGGAGTGAGGAATTAACTCACTCCTAAATTTAGTATATGCATGCATTAGTTTAGTAAATAAATGAGTGAGTTGAAAATAAAACTAACTGTTTTTGTAGATAATTTCTCATACAAACTTAAAAAATAATAATAAATAAAAGACTATGCAAATTTACAGAAGTTTGATCAGGGTAAAAAAATCATGAGTAAATGTATTTGAATTATCATATTACATGCATACCTATGATGTGAGGTATATTTGGGTCCTTTGATGTGGCCCTGTCCTACACATCCTGCAGTTGGACATGGCCCTAACTGTCCTGGAGATGTAGCTAGTGATAAAAGGAAAAAAAATTAACAAACATAACATAAACTTTAAAATAAAGTGGTATTACTGATATGCATGCGATATACCAGGGTTGGAACCCCCCCCCCCAAAAAAAACGGGGTTTTTTTTGGTTTAAACTGGCTTTTTTTTTAAACCAGGTTTTTAAAAAAATCCTTTTATAATTATGGGTTATTTTGAAAAATTGGTACACTTTGTGATCACTATTTTTTGTTCTAGCCTTGTTTTTCCACCAGTGCAACCTAGTTTTTGATTATATAATCCTGATCATAACAAAATAAACAATATCACAGAAAACTCTAATGCTTGAATGTTGTGTGTATCTACAAAATCAGGAAATTTTATTGGGGGGGGTTCCAGAACCTGCGAGTATGTTCTGAAGTAAAGAAGCTTTGAAATACTTTACTACAGGATTGTAACATCATCAAGAAAACATCATGAAACAATTTCAAAACAATCTTTTCTGAAATGCTGTAGAAAATTTGATAATTTTTACAATTCTAACAGCTTTTCAAGATTACTATGTAAAGATAATTTAGTAAATTTAAATCACATACAGTATAGAGCTATATGGAATTAACTCATTCAAAAAAAAACAAAAAAAAAAAAAAACTGGTAAAAATTCTTTAAAGAATTACCTATAGGTCGTTCTAAAGGATGACCAGTTTTTTCGCACCACCCGACTGGATGCAAATCTGGACTGTTGTCATCCATCCAAAAGTCATAAACCGTGGACCAACCATCAAAATGTATTAGCACACTGTGATCAGTTCTGTCCAAAATGGTTGCAACTCGAATAAGAATCGGATTTCGCTTATCAACAACTTCCAGCTTCATACCAACTTTAAATTCATTGGGAGGTCGCAACTTAAATGCTCGAGGAGGTACTGCTACGCTTCGGGTATCATTTAAGTACTTGGTCCAATTGAAAGAAGCATTGTCTTTAAATTCTAATAAAAGGAAAAACAAAAGAAAATATTATGAAAAAACAATAATTGAAAATATTATATTTTTGTTAAATGACAATTTAAGATCATATATTATGCTGATAAATGTATTTAAACATTTTTTACACTTAAACCAAAACATGCACTATAGTTTCCTGCTACAAATCATTAAGGAAAGAACAAAAAAATTAATGAAACTAAATATACACTACTCGCCATTAAAATTTCTACACTAAGAAGGTGACATGCTACAGATGTGAAATTTAAACGACAGGAAGAAGGTGGTGTGATATGCAAATGATTAACTTTTCAGCGGATTCAGACAAAACAGGCACTGCTAGTGACATCTACAATGTTTAAATGAGGAAATTGCAAGGCCAGTTTCTTTTACACCAATTGAATTTGAACATTGTTGCCTGCTAAAAGGTTGTTGTGATGCCTCGTGTAAGAAGGAGAAATGTGTACCAGCACGTTTCTGACTTCGATAAAGGCTTAATTGTAGCCTAATGGGATTACGGTTTATCCTATCACAGTAATGCTGCTTGTGTCGGTTGAGATCCAATGACTGTTAGCAGAATATGGAATCAATGGGTTCAGGATGGTAATGCAAAATGCTGTGCTGTATCTCAACGGCCAGCTATCACTAGCAGCCAACAGGCATGTTACCCGCATGGCCTTAATGGATCATGCAGCCAAGTCACGAGCACTGAGCCAAGAAATGGGGTAATTTGCAAGACAGCAAGTGTCTGCACTAACAGTTCAACGAAGTTTGCAGTAGCATGGACTCTCAGCTCGGAGACCATGGCTGCGGTTACTCGACAGGAGTGCCTTCAATCGATCACATTACATCATTTTTTCAGATGAATCCAGGTTTTGTTTACAGCATCATGCATTCGTCATCGTCATACTGGCCCATCACCAGGCGTGATGGTATGGGGTGCTATTGGATGCACATCTTGGTGACCTCTTGTTCACGTTGATGGTACTTTGGCCAGTGGGCATTACATTTCTGATGTGCTACAACCCGTAGCTCTACTCTTTAGTCGAGCCCTGCGATACCCTACGTTTCAGCAGGATAATGCACAACTGCATGTTGAAAATATTGTACAGACCTTCCTTTATACGGAAAATGTCAGTTGCTGCCCTGGCCAGCACAATAGAAAATGTCTGGTCAATGGTTGCCGAGCGACTTGCTCGTCACCATGCCAGTCACAGTGGTTAATGAACTGTTGCATCATGTTGAAGCTGCATGGGCATCTGTACCTGTGCATACCATCCAATCTCTGTTTGACTCAATGCCCAGGCGTATAAGTGCTGTTATTACTGCCAGAGGTGGCTGTTCTGGGTACTGAATTCTCAGATCTATGCACCAAAATTTCTTGAAAATTTAATCACTTGTTATTTCCAGTACAATATATTTGTCCAATAAATATCATTTTATTATCTACATTTCTGGTGTAGCAATTTTAATGTCCTTAAATTTTCAGTAAGCAAAATATTTTTTAAAGTTGAACAATGAAAAGCAAATATAATGAATAATAAATATATGTAACAGTGAAAGTTAAACTGACAAATGTTTATTCATAAATTTGTCATTATTAGGTAATGAAAATAGGAATAAAATTGTACCTTGGTATTCACCACTTTTAATCATCATCAGTTGTACAACTGACTTCATTACCATCATTCATTACCTATGTCTTCAATAATAGAGGATTGTCTGAATCCTCTCTTGGTTTTTGCTTTTTATAAAGTTTGTGATATGATTTTCTCTGCTTTGCACTAAAACCGAATGCTTATGGTTTCTTCCGGATAAAAATATTTGATAACTGTTGATGATAATGTTGTTCTTACTAAGGTTTTTGTAACAACAGAACGTAGTTTGCTCTGCCAATCATTTTAAATCCTTTTCATGGCAGAGAAACCCCTGCAGAATCTGCACTCTTGAGTTGGAAGACTAAGAAGCAAGTCTATCAACAATAAAAAATTATATATACTATCCAATTGTTTTAACGAATTCGAATAACATTTAGAAGCATGTATTTATTGTTTAATGTTTCTCCATTCGTATATGATTCTTTCAACTGAACAGTTATTTTCTAGCAAAACAGCTTCAAATATTGTGATACACTGGATGATTTCTTTGCCACCGTATGTTTCTTCATACTTTCTAGGCCAAATTTTAACATTCAAAAAGTTCATAGGTTCAGTGACTCCTGCATCTTCAAATCTGTTTTTTAGCGATTGAAAAAGTGAGTTTATTGCTACCGATGTAGCAGCAAAACATATCTTATGAAAAAAAAAAAAAAAAAGAAAAAGAGCATGCATTTTTTGATTGCCCGAGGGACAACCAAGTTTTCTGTTTACTTACCCATAAAAAAATCTGATAACCCTGGGCAAGTGGGCAACTGCAAATATCGACCCCTGAAAGCAGCTGAAAATTTCTTCATTTTAAAAGTTACAAAATTCGTTTTAAAAAGTGCAATATATTAAGGTTTTCCTATTTACATTTTTGTTTTTGACATTTAATTATACTGCAGCCAACTATATTTCCTAGCATATGCATGTTGCGAGTAGTTTTATTTTAACATTGGATTATGTTCATCCATAGCGGTCCTGTATAAAGCAAAATTAATTTTTCAATGTTGTTGTACATTTCAATACTATACCCTTTGAGAACTACTGTACTATTGTTTGAAAACTGCCTCAACTAGCCGAGGTATCTTTTATGGCAGCTAAACCAAGACATCATAAATTTAAAAATGCCTGAAATTTGTATACCTTTCAACACTAACATCCTATTCGCAATTAGAGCAATTCTAAATAGCTCCTCGAGATTATACAGCTTGATGTTTTTCACGAGATTGTTCCATGAAGGATTTATAAGTTATCGCTATATTGGATACATGGATGTTTAAATTGGTACAGCTTGGATATTTTTCACCATGGCGAGATGAAATGTTTTGTGGTGCCAATCAGAAAGAATTATGGATAAATTAAATATGTATGGAGAGCTTCCTTAATGGCAACCATAATGCTAATGCGTAAATGGCAAAGAATCACCATAGAATAAAAAGGTCTCGTTGGAGCCAAATATCTAAGCTGTTTCAAATTGAGCATTAAGGAGGGAGAAGCGATAATACATAGTATTAATATTATAAGTAATAGGTAGTATTAAAAGATTTATAAGGGAAATATGAATAAATCACAATGTACCATGTTAATAAATATTTCATGAAATTAAAAGTGTTCTATTCATCCTTTTTCAACGGTTGTCTCACTACTAACTAAATGATAAGTAATTTTTCTTAGTGTTAATATATCCCGCAGTAGTTTCAACAGAAGAGATTGCCTGAACTTTTTTTTTTTTTTTTTGGAGCTTGTTTTGTCACATGTAGTTATGATCATATTTTTGTAAAATATTAGGAAAAGTGGGTGTAGTTTCTATAAGGATTGATTGTGAAAATGAATCTAGGAAGTTCTGTTCATAGATGACAACGTTGAAGAAAATATCAGTAACATATATTTAAATCGAAACAGCACAGCACAAACTTATTAAATGCTTTTCCTTTGCCATATTTTCAAAACACAACTGTTTTTTGATGTTTTTCTCTTACAATTATTGCCACTCCCAAACAGAGAAACATACCTCACATAGAGTTTAATTGTGACATAACAGTCGGTGCACAGCTAATTTGAAAGAAAACTGTTCTCCACATCATGCAGTGTCTGAGCAGGTTCAATACAGACGAAAATTGGGTTTGTTTTGCAACCCCTTCATGAAATTACAATCAATTAAAATGGCCCCTTCACAAAAATACAATCGATTAAAATGGCCCCTTCACCGGCATTTTATCCTACATTTTAATCTGCTTCATCAATTATTTTAACAAAAAAATTACTTTATTAAAAAATGGTATAAAAATTCACAAAAATAAGTACCGAGTTTCACAAATTAAGTATTAAAATTCACAAAAATTAGCAATTTTCATAAAAAATGGAATCCTGGAAAAAATTCCAGGATAGACATTTGCTGAGCTATTAATGCTACAACTTAAAAAATGGTATGTAAAAATAAGACAATTTGAAAGTGAGGAGTTTTTGCTGCAAACCGGCTAGCTTTTCATCTTTTGATCATAATTAACAATGGCATAGTTTCTCATGTCATTATATTGCAATGATTTCAGGTTAGTACCAATGAAGCAACCTGTACATCAGAAGTCAAATAATTTTCTTCTTTTAGATTCCAGGTCACTGGATTTAATTAAAATTACACATGTAAGAAAATTTTTTGTTTCCTACCATGCGAAGAATGGGCACACAGATAGTATTAGTATATAGAAGGCACTGTACAGTGCATACCTTTGGGAGGTGTTAAAGTTTCACCATTGTCTCGACACCAGTTAATGGGGTGAATGTAAGGAGAAGATGGATCAGCCCAGTAGTCATACACATCTTCCCAGCCATCAAAATGAATAAGAAATCTACTGTCCATTACATCAGTGATGGTTGCAACACACACCATGCATTTACTTGCATTGTTGCCACATTTACTTTTCTTATCCACAGCCTCTAATTTCATGCCAACTTTGAAGTTTGGATTGGGAGCCTAGTGAAAATTTAAAACAATTTAAAAATGCAATTAAAATTCACTAAGAGAAGCAGATATTACTATTATTTGTTGCAAAATCTTGAAAGGGAAAGGGGTGTGAGGAGGATTTTGAAAAAAAAGATTTACGGTCTAAAATTTCACAGCAAACAAAACCCAAACTTATACAAGACACAATATGATTAACACACAGACTAAGATAACATATTGCATTCATTTGTAACTATTTCAATTCGTAAAACTTCTTCCAATTTTAGGAGGATTCTTTAATTTTTAGTGCAACAGGGTCTGAAAAAACACAGGCAACTAAAAAAAACACCTTATGACATACATGTGCTTATAATTTTTTTGGACAAGCATTGTATATGCATGTACAGAAGAAATTTTCACGTTGAGGATAATGAATGTACATAAGTGGCTTCAGGACGCAGAAAATAATTAATGTGGAAAGCAATATGATTTTAAAGACTTGCATATAAATAATTTAGCATTGAAAATCTTATCTATGATAATACACACAGTGCCACTTTTTGTCCCTGTGGTAACTTCAACAAAATTAAGCATCTGCGTGAATAGGATTAATGAATTTTACATTTGTCAGTCTCTGTTTAGCACTACTTTTGCCAATTATATAGTAAAAAGTGCATATTTATCTCATTAATATGGTTAGGTGAAGAAAAAGTCATTTCTAATAAACTTCATTAATTTAAAGCTATTACCATATCAAACATTAGACAATTATTATGTTAACTGCTGACAAGGCGATCATCAAGCATCATAATCAACTGATTTTGATGATATTGTAATACAAGAGTTTACACTCGTAATTATGATAGTTAAGTGTATCATCTTAATGCATCTTAGTTTTTAAGAGATAAAAAAATTGGACATTTAGCATCAATTTTAAAAATGAAATTCATTGCTTGCAAAGGTGAAATCCTTGTGCTGTCTTTTCCTTTGGATCCAAAGATAGTAGGTTCTGTCCTATTTAAGGGTACTTTAAATTTTCTTTTTATTTACATACATTTTCTATGCAATATATTTTTAGAAGAAGTAAAATCTGCTTAAGATATGCTGTTTTGTTACATTTTTGTTTAAAATATGTATTATATTTAACACAAAAAATTGTATCTACTAATATGTAAATGTAATTTATGAAATAATATTTCTATTGACAAAAGAAACTACCTTATACCTAAGTAATTCAAATGTGAAGTGCCTTAAAAAGAAAAAGGCGATACTAAAAACAATATAAGAATAAATATCTTTAACAGGACATGCACAAAGAAATTAGTAAATATGTTTGGATTCAACCACACAGTTGCATATGTATGGGTCAAGGATGCTGCAACTGATAAAGAGTGGATTCCTTTGTAGCATCTGAAATATACAATTTTTTTTGCATAAATGTGCTATAGCAAACCCATACAGCCAGGATATTGCAGTTCCATCCAATGTACATGGTGATGGATTTCTCTAATGGCATGTTTAGGCTAAATTTATGTTTTAATTTTTCTTAATACCAGTTCTTTTTCAGTGTTTGTTATTGCTTCAATATTTAGACACTTTGGCACATATACCATTGAAATTATTTAGGTATAAATTAGTTTGTTTTACCAGTAGAAATATTATTTCATAAATTACATTTTTTTAAAAACTGATGTAGACACCACAGGACTTCCTTGTACGTCCATTAAATAATAAATATTTTCAGTGCACTTTATCTAAACTTATTTTGTTTGAAAGAGATAAAATACTGCAATAATACTAAGGTTTAGTGGCTTCTAGCTAAATATTTGAGATATCGCCAAGCTGGATTCAGTTTGAAAGATTTGTTTTTGGCACTTAATTTGGCAAAATTTTCCAAAAGCCGACAAGCTAGTTTGCGAGATTTTCGGGATAGCCAGAATAGTAATTGACAACAGACTTTCAATGAATTGAATGTATCCACACACCTTAATCTATATGAAGTCTTTTGGTTGACCCTGTAAATAAATTACCCATTTAACTGCATCAAAAAAGAGTTGCACAATTGTATGTTACAATACAATCTAAATACAAAGTCTCAACATTCTAGAGTAAACAATTTTAGAGTTATACGAAATATGTAATCATTTTTGGTACCAAATTTTCCGATATTTCGAAAAAAACATGCCAATGTTAATGACAGTTTGCAAGATTTTGGGCATGGCTTACACAATGATTGACTACTTACATAATACATTGAAGATGTCCATACCTTAATGTATTAAAATTCTTTTGAGTAGCCATGTAAATACACTCTACAGTAGATTGGAACCAGAACTAGATGTTACAACAGTCTTATACAGTCAACCCTCGTTAAACTGCCACCCTCATTCTTCGCGAGCTCGGGAAGAAAACCAATCTGTTACAATATACTGCAATGTAAAATTCCCTTGATAAACCGCCCCCTTGACTACCGCCATCCGCCGTTCACTTTTGAGAACAATAGTTGATTTTCTGTTGGAAAAGTGGGTTTTTAAACTGCCAAGAACAACTTAAGTGCAGAAAAAAAAAAAAAAAAAAAAGCCGCCAGAATCTTTTCTCTTTCTGATTTTGATACGTCACTGCAGGGGAAATGTAATACTCACAACGAATGTTCACTGTCTCCTGAGCTCGTTATGTCATACTCTAGGCGCCAAAAAATGCAGCTGCAAATGGAATTGTTCAAAACAAAAGTAAAATGTATGCGAATTCGCGACAAAAGCTATGATTTCCTCCCAACCATAAACGTTTTTCGACCGACTCACAAGTCAATAAAAGGAGAGAGTGAGCATTTTTGAGACTGAGGCAAAACAGAAGTGGTACAAAAAACTCTCGCTCAGTGGAAAAGTGGTTTTTTTTTGTGTGCGAGTGTGGACTTGTTTTATAACAGTGCTTATTATTTCTCTGTGAAAATGTCTAAACCTCTTTTAATTGTTCGTGAAAAAATTTTGATTTGCGAATTTAAGCAAAAACATGCTTCGGTGTCTCAGCAATTTATTGCAAATCATTTTTCGAGTCTTCTAGAGAAAAAAAAAATCAGTAGAAAAGCAGTTGGAGATATTTTGAACAGCAAAGAAAGATGGGCTAATACTGACAAATCAGCGTTGTCAATGAAAAAGATGAGAAATGGCAAGCACGAAATTCTGGAGAATGCACTTATAATGTGGATAACACAAGTAAATGAAAAACATGGGACAGTAACTGATGAAGTGATAAAAGAACAAGCGAAATTGTTTGGAGAAAAATTTAATATTGAGAATTTTTCATATAGCAATGGATGGTTGCAAAATTTCAAAAAATGGAATGGTCTTTCTCAACAGTTCCACATGGCGAGCAACATGATAAAATTGACACAGAAATTATTAATAAAGTATTACATTTGGAAAAATGTGTAGATGCATTTCGTGTCACTAATCAAAAGCAGATGACTTTGGATGGTTTCCTTTCGAAAAATAAATAAAAGGTACGTTTATTTTATCAATCACTTTTTCAAGTTTTCTTCATTTTGAATCAATACAGATTACATTAATGAAAATTAGTTATTATTTGAGCTATTAAAAGTAAATACATTCATGGTACCAGTTTTAAAAGGTATAATTTAAAGTCCCTTTTTAAACCGCCACCCTTGATTACTGCCAAAAATTACGTGGAACCAAAGATGGCAGTTTAACGAGGGTTGACTATATATAAAATTTCAACAAACTACGACTAATAGTTTTTGAGATATGAGAATTACATGCTTATGTACATAAGTCGCCAAGCTTGGTGACTTTTGGCACAATTTTCAAGGGAGGCACATGACCGTCGTTGGACTATTACTTAACTGTATGGTAGGATCGTATTGTGCTTGAAATGGATGAATGTCTGTAAAACTGCCAATGACTGGAATTTTTTTGAGTGCACCTGTAGAAGAACTATAAGTGATAAAGACACTATTTCTGGTGGAGGGATTCCTTTTGTAACCTTTAACAACATATATCACTTCCGAGTTGTTTGAAATGACTTAAAATCTCTAAATTCACTTTAATGAATTTCTGCCCATAGAATGTAATGTATTTAAAATCTTTTGTGTGGCCCTGTAAATAAACTCTCCAGTCGATTGGAGGCAAAAAGGGAGGTGCACAACTATTTGTTATTTTGTCTACAAAAATCCTAAATATAAAACTTCAACATTCTATGACTAACAGTTTTTGTGATACACAAGTTGCATACATACGTGCAGTCATCAGGGAAAAACTGGTCAAAATGGATAGTACATGCACTTATATGAACATACATACATGCATACAATGAGATGCATCGTAAAAATTCTTAAAAATAAAGTTAGAGGTAGTAAAAATCGATTTCTTTTGTCAAAATCTGGCTACCGAAATGTTTTGTGATCACATTACTTCCTTATACTTTGTACAAGGAAGTAATAAATGGTACAATTTTCCTCGTTAAACATGAAAATGAAACAAAACAGCATATTCTTAACAGGTTTTAATTCATAGAAAAATTATTTATAAAACAAAAATTGAAAGAAAAAACATGGCCCGATATACGACAGAACTTACTATCTTTGGATAAAAAAGAAAAGAATGGTACCTTGACACGAGGATATGACATTGGCAGTAGCTAGAAATTTCATATTTAAAATTAATTGGACATTTCAAAATTATATATTTTTATTTCTAAAAAGCTAATGTCTAAAATAGCTAAACTAAAACGGATGAAATATGTTCATAGGGATATAAACTGTATTGCTTTATCACAATAACGTCAAAATTGGTGATTACCATGTTCTGGGTGCTAACTGCTGTAAAAATTTAGGCAATTTTTGGGAGCAGGAAAATTGCTGTTTTGGGGCAGGTGAACAGGTACAGGGGCAGTTAATTTTGAATAATAAAACTGCTTCACAGCAACATAATTATTAAAAATAATTATGACTAATTAATAGTAAAAATTACTAATCACATTTAATTATTTTGATAAATATATATAATGAATTTAAAAAGTAAATATGTTCACATACTCAAAAATAATTTTTGTAGATTATAGATTATTAGTTTTTTTTTTTTTCGGTGTTTAAACAGCACGTAAAAGAATGAATAATCAAGTATAGTTTTGAATAGTAAGTACACAGATGAAAAAATATTATGTAAATACTGTACAGTAAATGCTAAAGGAGGAGGAGGAGTAGAAGGGGACAAAATTTTAAATGGTCCCACCATAACCAAGTGGATAAAGACACTGAACATAGTAAGACAGCTGAAGTGTGAAGGTTCAGGATTCAGGTCCATTGCGCAGCTATGGACCAGTCGATCTAACGGCCTGGAGTTTTAGTCAGTTTTCTCCAGAGTGAATACATGGTAGAACTCCTTAGAAAATCCTCCTACCAAGGAAACCCTCATCAAAGGCAGATAACCCATGCGTAGCTTTGCCATAACAGCACAAACAAAAATTTAAAAGAAAAATGCCCCAAATTCCAGGTTGTTAGATCAACGGCCACACAATAGGCTCAAACCTGGAACCTTTACACTTCAGCTATTTATCATGTTCATTGTCTTTTTTCACTTGGTCATGGTGGAGCCTTAGAGACCATGATCAGGGTGAATACTGCATGCAAGGAATGATATCTCATTTTTCTCTCTAAAATTTTCTTACAGGAATCAGACTGTACAGATTTGGTCCAGCTTCAATTCTATCCTGATCAAACAATGTTATGTGAAGAATCCAAGATAATGTTTGAGGCCTTCTCAGTATTTTCCTAGATAACTTTATTAACATTTGAAAGTTAAAAAGGAGAAAAAAAAAAGAGGGCTTCCATTTTTATTGTTTGTTGCATGGAATAACCTTTAGAACTCCAGGCCAAATATGTTACAATTTATGTTGAGATCACATACAAAATACTTAGAGTTGAAGACTAAGGCAGTCTTCAGTGTGATTTTGCAATTAGTTGCTGACCATTCCATTTATAAAGGCTTATTTTGTATTGACTTGTGCTATTGTTTTTGTCATGGGGCTCCTCACCATTTCTGTGACATTGCTTTTAAAGTAAGGTAAAACCAAGAAAATCACCTTGTGAAATGCCCTTGCCAGCTACTGAGAATTGTTTGAAATTTCATTGATAATTTTGTCAGTTATCAATGAGCAAAGTACCTTTTGAAAAGTAGGTTTCGGAGCAAAATGAAGAAAAATGCATGTTTCGGCAAATTGGAGCAAGTACTATGCAATGGAGCAGGCCAGAGCAAATGAAACAGAATTAGATGGTCCCCTTGTTAGGTTAACCCTTTATATCTCAACAACTGAAATTTTTTACTGCAATTTGTAGAAACAGATTATAAACATACTGAAAGTTTTAATTTTCCAGTTTTGTAATTCATGTAAACTTTATTGACCAAAATGTTTTTGTTGAAGAGTTCAATAAAACAATTATTTTTATTTTTGTATTACTTGAAAATATATAAAGTAATACAAAAATAAATAAAATTTCAATTTATATACAAATGTTTGTGGAAATCCAAACTTATAGAGAGTAGGGAAATTTTTTGTGCAAGTTAAGATAGAAAGAAATTAGACATAAAATTTAGAAACAGAAAAGTCAACATATACGATCACTCTATAACTCAGAATCTTTCAGATACACTGGAATCATTATTTCAGTATAAAATCAGTTTAATTTGCAACAAATTCTTAACAAGAATACAATTATACATAAAACATAAAATGCAATATTGCCGTTACAGGGAAGGTACAGATTTCAAAGCTTTTGCTTCCCTGACTTTATCTGGCACACTCACACGGACTTTATGTTTCTATTGTCAATATTACTTCTTTTCTTTTTTTACTTTTATATTTTTCAATTTTTTTTTTCTAAAACCCAATGATAAACATATTTAACAAAATTTTATTGACACTACTAGATTCAAACAAAAAGCATACAGGATAATAATTTAAATATTAAGCCTATTTCAACTAGACAAGATAATTAAAATTCAAGTATAACAATTTCTAGAACTAAACACGTATAAAATTATGTTCAGATCACATAAAAAATTTACTTTCACAGCAACTATTTTGATGATTTTATCACTACATCAGTTTTTCTTTTATTTCCCTGACCTTTCTTCAATTTCCTTGAATTTTATTGACTTCTAAACAAAATTCATTACTCCGACTTCTCCTAACTGAAATTCATTTCCCAGACTGTCCAGTCTGTAAGATCCTTGCATTACATTTGCAATTCCTTTATCAAACCTAAATGTTAATACCATGTGCAAAGACAAAAATTACAAACTAAAGCAACACACCTGACCACCTTTATAAGAAAACAGACTTGCAGGAGCAGCTTCAGCTTTGGATAATTTTAAATAATTGTCCCAATCAAACTCTTGAGGTGTGAAACCTGAAATTTCAAATAGCAGGTTGCATCAATGATAGTTGACATAATAGAAAGAGATAAAAATTGGCAAACAAAAAAATACAGTTTTTTTTTTTATGATATAAAATTATGAATAAGGATGATGACATTGGATGGAAGAATGCAGAAAGGAAAAAGATTGAAACTTATTATAGCGTAAATATTAACAAAATAAATTTTAAAACTTTGCTTTGATTTGCAGTATTACAGTGATATTTTTGAGAATAATATAAGTAGACAGTAGTATTTGCATATCTTAGACAGGAAAAGGGGAGGGGAAGGTTCAAGACCTATTTAAAATAATACATTTTATACAGAAATTTTCTTTTTAATAGTTGCCAATTACTATACTAAGACTTAGCTATGGTATTGTCTTTTCCATTATAGATTCTTTAAAGTACAAAAAGAATGAATATTATGGAACGTTAGACATATTTTATACTGTGTGCATTGTTTGTATAAATAATTACCTTTAGGTGGTTGCAACTTATGCCCAGTTTTTTCACACCAACCAACAGGGAAAATATCTTGGGAATCAGCATTTACCCAGAAGTCATAGCATTCTGAATATCCATCAAAATGTAGACGAATTCGATAGCCACGAATTTCACTAACAGTCAGCACACAAAATAAAGACGGATGTCTGGGATCAATACCTTCAAGTTTCATGCCAACTTCAAAGTTGTTCTTGTCAGCGGGAAATGTCTGACCCTTAAAAATAAAAGAAAAAGTTAACATATGCATGCCATGTATGTTAAGAGTAACATAAGATACCCTTACACACTGTTAATAAAAATAACTTTATAAAATTTCATTTTAAAAATATTCTTTAAGAATACCATTTATATGTATTTCACACACATAACTAAAACATCTTACCTCAGTAAAATAGCATAAATCTTTAGGGTGATTGGGGAAGAAAGAAAGAAAGAAAAGAGAGAGAGAAAATTAAATATTAATCCTCTAAGCAGCTGAGATCTACAATACCATTCACTTAATTCCAGTTTTCACCACAATGCGTCTACACTTTATTAGAAAGACAGAAATATCATAAAATATGTTTCGATTTTATAGCTTGAAAGAATTATTCTTTATTTAATCAGAAATCTTATTTTATTTAATTACACATGTTATAATTAAGCTAGTCAGAAATGATAATTTCAGTCATTTTTCTTCTTCTTAGAAATCTGTTCAGAATGCTTAGAAATACCCAAGAACAAAAAATTACAGCATTCCTTATCACTATTTATTGTTTTATTTACTATTAAAATATGCATAGTTTTGGTTTGCTCAAAAACAGAAGCCACGTGATAATCATGCCAGTGACATCACAAGCCCCGTTCTGCAGCTTGAGGATTTCAGCTTAGCACTGTTGGTGGATGAGATCTTTGAAATAGCTGGTCTTTAAATGCATGTGTCCTGTTTGTTTTCGTATTTCATTACGCAGGAAAATGCATCATAATCCATGTGTGTGTGTTGGTACTATTCCTTTTACTTGTTTCATTATGTTGGAAAGTGTATCACAATACACACACTGTTTTATTTGTCTTGCAAAACCTTTTTATAATTCAATTTAATTCAATTTAAAAATTCAAGTATTTCAACTCAATTTAAAATTCAATATACACTAGCTGAAGTACCCGTTCTTCGCACGGGAATGAATGGACTTTTTGATATTACAATTTGTGGTGATTACTATTCATTGTAATAAACAGATATAGCAAAGTGGATATCGCGTTATATTGTGTCCACTAATCATGCATACCGAATTGCAAGGCAATCGTTTGTACGGTGCAGAAGGCCATGAGACGTAGCGCAATCTAGTGGCGAGTTTTAGCAAAACGGATACGGCGAAAATATTTTTCGCATTCAGATATCGATGTATACGAATTTTCATGACTATCGGCTGGACTGTACTGAAGTTCATGTGTTGACGCGACATCTAGTGGCAAGTTATAGGAAAATGGATAGCGCCAAACTCTTCCCCGTGTTCAAATATCTATGTATACCTATTTTCATAGCGATTATTTGCACAGTCAATAAGTGATACACTGCAGGGCCATCTAGTGGTTCAATAAAGTAATGATTTGCTACAGCGCCGTCAAGTGGCGAGTTATAGCAAAATGGATAACGCCAAAATATTCTCATTGTTCAAATAGCTATGTATACTGATTTTCATAGCGACCGGTTGAATGGTCAAGAATTTGGCCTGCTGCAGCGTCACCTAGTGGCGAGTTAAAATAATAATGCATTGCAGTGTCATCTAGTGGTGAGTAACATCAAAAGGAACGCAGTTAGAATATATTCTTCGTGCTCAAATGTGTAAGTATAAAAAATTTTATGCCGATCGATCGAACGGTATAGAAGTTGATGCTTTGCAGCGCCATTTAGCGGCAAGTTACAGCAAAATGGATAGTGAAAAATATTCTCCGTGTTCTAATATTCGCGTGTACCAAATTTCATCGAAATCGGTTGGACGATATTCGCATAGCAAACGGCTAAACGGAATAGAATTCAACGTTGTGCTGCGGCACCAAGTAGCAAGTTAAGGAAAACGGATTGCATAAAAACCTTCTCCATCATAAAAGACTTAGGTGAACCAAATTTCATCGTGCAACGGTGCTCAATGGTGCTGGAGTTTTTCAACCTCATAAACACATACCAACATTCATTTTTATCTATAACCAGTGTTATTATATATATATACCAGTCTCAAATAAAATCCAGTTTCAAATCTAAGCCTTGCCAAAGTGCCAACATACGCCATTTTGCAAGAGTTTTTTCAGGGAATCATTCGAAGCATTGACTTAGCAGCAATCAATATGGGAAATGGTTCGACCGCCAAAGAGTAGCACGCATTTATTTGAAAATTGGAATTCCTTAATACAGCCGATTTTTTTTTTTAAATTATCAACTATAATGTGTTTTATTCATCGTTACTCCAATTTACTAAATGAGAAGATTTCAATTTTCTGAAATTTGGCGGAATTCCCCCAACTTAAATCAATGTAATCAATTGGCGAGAATTCTGAAGTTAGATCGCTTGAAATCCCTTAATAACTGCATTATTTCTTCACGGATCATTAAAATTTAACACTGTATTCTAATAAAACCTTTGCACTTGTTTTCAAAAATCTATTTCCTTAAGCTCTCAATAAATTGCGCCAAGCCGAAAACTGTGCAAACCGCTAGAACTCACTTACTCAAAATCCATATTTCAGCCATTTTATTTTTTCGCCAAACTAAAAAAATTTACACATTAGCCTCGGAAATCTTCAATTCTTATTGTTTTGCGTGTAAAGCATTACATTCCTGCTCTGATTTCCCATGCACATGATATTATAATTTAAAAAAAATAACCTTACGAATATAAACTAACAAAAAAAAAAATCATTATTATTCTTTTATTTTTACTTTGAGAATTTAAAACATTTTATTCGGCAAAATCGCCACACATGGCAACCACGATCCTTATTTCACACTTTTTTCACAACAGGGGTTACAATTACGGAAAGATTTTTGCGTGAAGAGCATAAAAAATCTCTTAAATTCCAGGAACGGGTGGACTTTCAAAGTTTTAAAGTGGACTATGATTTATTCTATATTATTTTACATATCTGTGCTAAATTTCAGGCTGATAGGTCCATTTTTGTGGATTTGTATACGACTCAAATCCACAAACAAACAGAATTTCATTTTTATTTATAAGATATACCTATTCAATTTAAAAGCATGAGATTAATAGCACCCAAGTGCTTGTGAATTTTAGAAGTGATGAAGCATACAACAAAAAAATGTTGACATTGGTAGAATTCAGGAGTAGATGTAATGATACATATTCATAAAAAATGGCTACTATTATTGCACCCCAGCAGTTTCAGTAGCAATAGCTGTTCATGGAAAGCCTGGTTTACATGGTAAAATTTCATGTATAAATACTTAAAACCATGATCCAAGATTTCAGCTCAGAATACACTTGCTTCCCCCCCTCCCCCCCCACATACACACACACAAACAAAAATGCACTTACTACAAAGTAGGGTAGCCACATTATACTTTTTATGCATTTTGGGAATTCTTTCCTATTATAGGAAAGGCTTTTACAAATAATACAGAATTTTATTTAATAGAATGGTCTAATAAGCCCAGATTGTCAGTTAAAAAACTTAAAAACTCAAAATATACAGATTGCGAGTTAAAAAATAAAATTTCAGTAGTGTCAGCTGAAAAATCTGGCCGTATACAGGGGTCCCTCTTTTCATTCATGTAAATCCATGATTTCTGCAATTTACCATTTTTCAACATTTTATAAATTCTACAAGTGTTATATCACAAATTTTGCTATAGTTTCTTAAGAGCTGTTTTTTCAATCTCATTACTGTATTATTTTTTTTTCCCCATGTTAGAACTTTATCCATTATATATTAGACTTTTTCACAAAAATTCTTCTCACCATTTGCAAGTCAGCAAGTGAAAATTTTGTGCCTTGATTAGTATAATAAAATTCTGTATTGCTTTTTTTTTTTCTTCACAGAAAAGCATTTTGACATTTTATTCATATGGCCTTTGAACAATGTAAATTCACTTTCTTGACATTCTCATAAGCATATTTTTAAGGCAATAACTTAGCACAATTTAATTACAGGAAAAAAACCAATGTAAATATCAATAAATAAAAGATACCTACATCCTTAAAAAGCTTGACTGGGGCAACAATGCCATCACCTTGTTTTAAGTACTCATCCCAACAAAACTTCTTTTTAGTTTCAACAAATTCTTTTTTAATTTCTACAGATTCTTCAGATCCTGTCTCTTCACTTTTAACTTCCATATTATCATCCTGTAGATAAAAATCAAATATATAAATTGAAAAAAATTATCTTTTTTAAAAAAAAGTTCTATAGAATGGATATATATATACAGGTTGTCCCAAAAACAATGACCCAGGCTTTTATTCCTTACAAATTGATCCCAGATATGTATAATAAATTAAAAAGTTATGATAAAAATGTTACACAAGCTTCAATATTAATGTGACATCAAATAAAACTAGTATACTCAAACCAGGATTCTCACTAGAAATTCTGCTTTTATGAAAAGTTTGAGTATTAATTTTCATATTGTCATAGCCTTAAATATGTAAAGATAATAAAATGTACATTCAACCATCTTAACGAACCAGAAGTAAAATCCATTTACTCAAGTTCAATGAATTTTAGTCTTTTTTGTCCAAGAAAGTAGACAAAATACCAACCCTGATTTCTAGGCAATTAAAATAATTATAAACAATAAATACCTATTTAATATAAAATTGCAAAAATATTATTTCTAATAAGATAGTGTTATATATAGAAAAAGACTTACACTGCAGGGTTCTGATTTTAACTTTTTTTTCTTAATCTTTTCCTTGCCAGGCCCTCTTTTTACACAGTTATTCTTCCTGTAAAATGATTTTTGTTTAAAACAAGATATTTTGATAAAATAGGTAAATAATAAACAGGATGAACTGAAATAAAAATAAGCTTCAAAATTCTTGACATTTCTCAGTATCACATGATTATAAGAATGTGCTATGGTTCAACTTTCAAGTATCCCAGTCAACTGGAGGAGAAATTCTCTTAATATCTGACATTTCACACATGAGGCACAGTCTCCCCCATTTTGGGGACTTCGGGTTAGTATTTTTTTTTTTTTTCTCATCATATAATGAAGACATGCTCAAATAGTTTACTGCATTTTTATTTTAAATGATAATTTTTATCTTTACAGTAAATAAAAAGTCAATATTTCGTTAATTTATGGTGAGATGAAAAAGTAGAAAATTAAACAGTTCTGATAAAGATACATTAAAAGAGAGCGAGAGAGAGAGTTGCTCTCTAATCCCTAACTGACAACCATTACTCTTAAAAGAAATGGGGTGGGGGGGGGGATGACGATTCAAACTACAATAAAAATGTATCATTTTAAAAGTCATTTTTAGCAAATTTAACCTGATAGCTCCTGAAACGAGGGAAAAAGATAAAATTGTAGAATAATATTGTCGCTATGACGTGAATTTGGAGGTGTGCAACCCACAAAGCATTCTCTCTTCAGCAAACAGGGGCACTGATTTCTCACAGGTTGTCACTAGCTTATCTGAGTGTTTTCAATTGATTTCCATCATTCATTTAAGATCATGATTGTGTACAAAAATGCTTGTAAAAATTACACTGAACTTCAAATGCTCCAAGGACACAGTAATTAACCATACAAAATTTAATATATTCATTTTCACAACAAAAAAGCATTATGAAATAGATGAGTTCACATTTAATGCAGAGAAGTTGAGTCAGGATTTCAGGACTGGAAAGCCATACTAAAATAATTATTTTTATCAAAAATTTAAACTCTACATTCAGAGTTTACTAAGATCACAAGCATAACTGTTCAGACAGACAATTTTCTGACTATAACTGAAAAATGCCGATTTTTATAAAATTTCAGAAGTTAACATTCAGGGATAAAAACAGTTAACAACAGAAACAGAAGACAATTTTTGCAGTTATTTAAGTAAAATAACACACACATACATATCTATCCCTGCGTGTACAGAAAATTAGGCTGATAAGTTGATAGTTAATACATTTACATTTGTGACTTAATAAGCATTTTATTTATTTATTTATTTTTGGAGGTGCAGTTTTTCTATATTAACTAATTTTCACTCTCCAAAAAGTTAATTGTTAAAAACTTTAGAATTGTCTGCTGTTAAGGGTGAAACTTCTTCCACATTTTTAGAAAGAAACTGTTCCTTTTATTTTCCTTCATGATGGTTATTATTAATTGTATGCTTTTTTATTACTGGAAATCAATCTATAGGTGGAATATTTTCATCCCTGAACATTAGAAAAATCGAACTATATGGGAAAAGAAAGTGTATGGTAGGGGGTGGGTACAGTAAAACAATCCATACTTGTTTGAAAAAGAAGAAGCACATGTCTGACTGCAAAATCTTCCAGATTTACAAAACTCGACTCTGAGTCCAAAGCAATCACAGTTTTCGCAGCGGCATAACTCCACAGACATACTTGGATCTTTGGGACCATTTTGTGATGCATTTTCCGAACTGCTTTCTACAGGAAATTAATAAAGAATTGTAGATGCAACAGTGTTCAAAAATATCCAGACAATACAAAATATCACATACATACAGCTTAAAATTTTCAGATAGAAACAGAACAGAATTGGCACTCTAATTTCATCAATTAAGCCTTTAAAATAATTAACCAGTCAACCTTAATTAAACATATTACTTTAAGATAAGTTTGATTTTTTTTAAATGATAATAAAAATCAATACCTAAAATTCAGTGACAAATTTTTGAACATTATTTATAATGAATAATCAAGCAAAGATATTCTATCTTTTCCAGGCTATAATAAGAGATCTATGACTTGCTTATAATATCACTATGTCACCTTTCTTTAAAAATTAAACATTATTTTCCAGCAAGCAATAGTAGTTAGTAAGAATTTATAAAGATATAATCAACAAAATACAGACTCAAGGTGAGTAGTCAAATTTCACTCTAAAAATCAAGCATTTTATGAGGACACTTAAGAGAAATCAAGCACATTGTCATCAAATTTTTTTTTCTTTCTTTTTTTTTTTTTTTAAATTAAGCATTACATGCAACAGATGAAAACGACTTGAGTTTAAAATATGAATATAATAAAAATATGTCAATTTTTTTTAATTAAGGGTGGGAGGGGGGGGGACACATGGGTGACAGTCAGTTAATGAAATAATTATTAAAGCAAATTTTGAGATTTTACACATTATACAAAATATTTTAAATAAGAAAACTTGTATTTAACAATTTGTTTTTTGACTACTTTCAGTAGCATGTAAAAAATTCAGTAAGAAAATATATTTTAAATAATAAATTTATTAAATTTAAAAATGGTGAAGTGATTTTTCACTAAGAGATATGAGAGGTTTAAACAAAAGAATGTCAAAGAGAACATATTCATTTTTAAGAGCAATGAAGAGATTGGAATGCATTAGGATGCTTAGGGTGATGGATTGGCATAGTTTTATTGAAAGTGGATAAAAATGTTCATTCAAAAACGATCTTTTGGTAACAGATCGGCACATGTTTGCTGTAGATTTATAACGGGACTTTTTTTCAGCGATTTTGTTTGAAAAATTTTAAAATTTATGACTATAAGTTAAAATTAATGACTGGCAAACACCATGTTTGCCTTTAAGTTAAAATTTATGGCAAAAACTAATTCCACACATGGTTATGTTGGAAAGTACAAATAAGCATTTAAAATCAGGGAAAGGGGCAAGTGCCCTGCTCTATGGTGTCACCTCCCCCATGCTTTTTCAGCAGTGTATATTTAAATTTTTAAACTTATAATGTGCTAATGATGCATTCAAATTTAAGTATAATTCTACCAAAAAAAAAAAAAAAAAAAAAAAAAAAAAACAGCCTAAGCAAGAATTTTTAAACTTTGAATTAAATTTTTGTTTCTTTCAATGGCAAAATCATATTAAGTTTTAGCTTTTTGTTTAGAAACACTTTGGTGCTGCTCGGTTGGTACTAAAAAAAGTGTTTTTAGTTTTTTTCAGAATCAAGATTTTAGTATTTCTTTTCTTCTTTGATGCAAAACATCAGAAGTAAAAAACTAAACAATGATCTGAATAGCATATGAGCTAATGACACTGGCAGTCCATATAGGAAAGGCTGTGCGAGGCACCTTCATTCCATGTGTGATGCTTATATAAACCTTTTAGCTTTAAAATATAAATTACACATTAAACATAAAAACGGCTCCTTATTTATACACCTTAAAAATAAAAACCAAACACATTTAGCTTTCCGGACATTTTCACTGGCTCTTAACCATTCCATGTACACCTTTGCCATTCTTAATGCATTGAATAAACACTTTCCTGTAGATTTTTTAGCCATTTTTCAAAACTTATCATCTATTAATATGCATTCCTATACTGAAGAAAGTATGATACACTATAAAAATTCTTAGTAACTCACGCCGCACTATGCCAGTCACACACAGAGGTGATAACTAGAACACGTGAGAATGTGAACGAGTGAACCCTAAAAGAAAAAGCATGGAGAAAAAATTCTTCAAGCAATTCATTCCTGATGTTACCAATCCTGCACTCACTGCTGCTACAAGTATGAATCAGCATTTCTATTTCCATGGTCAGCAGGTTTCAAGATGAAATAGGAATGGGAGGGGGAACAATACACAGACTAAGGATTAAATAGACCGCTCGCGCAGGGTTGCAAAATGAAGCAAGCACCTGGTCACGTGATGAGTGGACCCGACCGATCCAGTTCATACGGGAATCCATTGATATTTCAATGCGTGAGTGAGAAAGGCTAGTTAGAAAACCTGAAAATTTATTGAAAATGGTAAAATCCTGCAGCGCATATGGATGCAATGAAAAATTTACCAAAGGTGGCCCTGTTACATTTCATCGGGAAATAAAATTTTTATAAGTTTTTTGCTTTATTAATGAAAAATAGCTGCACAAAAATACTTCTTAGCTCCTAGCTCAGACGTTTGTCGCAATTGAAAACGGTGTTATTCAATTTGTTGTGAATGAAATTAATCATTTTCTTAAGTTAATTGTTTATTATCTTTTATGAGAACTATCTATATATTTCAAATATTTATTAAATGTTCAAAATTAGTTTAATCAGATAATACGTGTCTTGATGTAAATTGATATATTTGGCGATGTGTTGGCGAAGTTGTTTATATTCTGAAATTTTTATGTTTTTCAGGCTATTATTTAAAAGAAAATAAAACTTTATGATTATTAATTAAATGTGGAATGTTTTACAGTATGTAACAAATATATTGTCCTTTTCCGTACAAATTCACATGAAATGTTTATTTTTAACATTTTCTTTTTACATATAATTAAAAACTGTACTGTCATTGAGATTTAGAACTGAATAACATCTTATTGTTTAATTTTCGTTTATTTATACACATATGTGATGTTTGAAAATGTATTTCGAGTTATTTATTTACTCCCGATTTTGTTAATACACGTACCGTTTTCCAAAACGAAAGTATCTGGAACATGTCCTGAAAAGATTTATTCGATTACTTTTCAGATTTCCAAGAAATCAAGAAAGGAGATAATCTCTAGAAACAGTTAACTGGGCTTCTTAATTTAAATTTATTGTCAGTTTTGAACTAAAATAAAATACAGCTTGATTTTATTTCCGCCGCAAATAAGAAGAAAATGATTCCCTTCTTTATTAAATTTTCACAAAACTACTTGAAATTTTAATGATGACTATGTTTTTTTTCTTCCCTGTAAAAAGTAATAACATTAGTTACATTGTCTCTAATAAATAATAGCATGATAAAAGTATTACTTAAAAAATTCACTTTTTTATTTAAAAAGTTTAAATGTATAATTTATTTTTGTTGTAGTCAGTTGTTAAAATATTACATTATGTGAGGTGTAAATCATATGCATGAAATCCATTTATTCTGATTTCTTTGGTGTGTGAGTTTTTCAAAGTACTAAAATAAACGTTTTCCTACTTGCTAAAATGCGTTAGTTTCCAACATTCCTCATACTCGCTTCACCAAATGTGGCGAAAAAAAGCCAAAAATTTCCTCCTCAGTCACGTGATGAGTGGAATTTCCACCTAGGTGTTTGCTTCACTCGGGAATAGGGGTTTTACCACAGCGCGAACGGTCTACCAGATATCTTTAGTCTATGGAACAATATGTATAAAGATTTTTGCAGGAAGCTTAGAAAAAAATAAGCATTTCCTTACAATTGTAACCACCTTAAGGGAATTTCCTTTAAAAATAAGCACTTTCAAGAGTGCTTGAAAACGGTTTTTAAAATCAAGCACCTTTTAAAGCACTATGCACCCTGATACTAAAAATTATTAGTATGTTTACTTTACATCAAATTGGAGCTTTGTTTGCATGAGAATGAGAAGTGGACATATATCCTATTGATGTCTGTTGAGGATTTAAACATCATTTTGTTAATGACTTTAACATGGCTTCATCCGAGTCCCTGCACCCTTACCAGGCTTCCTCTTCCTTAATAAGAGGTGAAAAACTGATGAATGTATTTATACAGAGTGAATAACAAACAACTGACAAGAGGACTTTTGGTATTGATTTTACTTTTACTGACTGTAAAAATGTGCCACAATGACCAAATCATTGGTAGTACCCCAGGATAGCTGTGATATGCAAATAGACAGGGAGACAAGGAATCAGTCTGATAGCAAATAAAGCTTGAAAAGAAGAGGAAAATAAAAAAGAACAAAATTAGTCTTAAGGCGCGTTTACACCAAAGTCTTCCACTAAGTATTCCACAAGTTGTGGCAATTTGTTGCTTTTTTTACAAAATACAGCAACTTTTTCTGTCTTCCACTTGTGGAGAGACGAATATTCCACTAAATTTTGGTTTCCCGCGGAGTGTCGGTAAAGATCAAAGAAAGTTGACAACTAAAAGTGGAAGATTCGTTGCTGCGCGCTTTGCGCTAGCAGCTTATAGGAAACTAGTAGTGAACTGTTCCCCCTCCACGCGTCCCAGACGTAACGTCGGGCTTGTGACCCGAGCCCACCACTCAACGGATCGACGTCATCTTCTCGGAGATCAGCTATCATGTCACTTCCACTGTACCTATTTCTAGCCTTCAACGAGGGTCTCACCCAATATCATCGGGGACCTCTTGTACAGTGGCTGGCTATGATGACACAGGCAGCCGTGGCAATAATTGCGTCTTCTTCATGTGACATCCTTGACACTACTGCCTAATTCTTGACACTACCACCTATCACGCCAATTCTTTGGCAACAAGTTTACTACTTGTTGCTCTGAATTTGAGAAGAGCAACTTTAATTTTTCTACAAAAAATCTTCCACTTATTGCTTTAACTTGAGAAGAGCAACTTTTAGTTTTCTACAAACAATGTTTTGTCAACTTTGGTGTAAACTCGTCTTTATTCTGATTGCCAAATTAGTTGCCTAGAGTAAAGGAAAAGTAGCTGAATATTTAAAAATAGTATGAAAATGGCATTTTGCAACCAAAAAACATATCCCAAGTTGCCATTGAATACCCTGCATTTACAGAAAGTAGATAGCTTCAATTGGCAAAGCATTAAAATTTTCCTTTTTGTAAAGTAAGAATCCATACTATCAACACTCAACTTACCATCTTTGTACATTTCTTTACTTTTGGATGCCTTTTGCCTACTTTCAGAGGAACTATCTTCTGATGCAGTCACAGCTATTTCCTCTTTTACAGATTTCAGGGGAGCAGGAGTACTAAATTCTTCGTTGCAGATCATCTCCAAAGTGCCAAACTCATTAATTTTAAACTGGAAAATTTAGACATGTTTATTATAAAAGGAGATAATACTGTCTGTCTGCTAAAAGAACTCCCTCGAACGCTACGCCAGGCTTCGTATTTGGAGGGAGTTCTTTCCATAGACAGACAGTACTTTCATGTGTATAAGGACATTTATAATCTAAAAAGTGAAAAAACAGTGGTGGAGGCTTTTTAAAAGTAACTTATTTTAAACTTGCATTTGCTTATAAATACAGTAGAACTCCAATTATCCGAATCAATTGGGACCGGACTCCATTCGGATAATCAAAAATTCGGATAATTGGATTTTTTCCGCAGAACGGATCTTGTATGTATTTTAATTAATTGCTGTGTATATGTATGTTGAAAATGGAGAGAAAAACTATTTTAAAGAAAAATATATTTTAATTAATTAAAGGAAATGCAGCACGTTTACATGTTAAGCGTACTTACAAGTGCTGTACATTAGTACAGTATGTACGTACCGTACTGTAAATGAAACTCATTGCTCGCGCTGTACCTACACTACTAGTTTCGTGGAGGGAAGGGCAATAGCGGGCGTAGACAGAAGTATTATTCTGCGGATCGCAATACATTTGAGTCTACATTTTCCCCCTCTGAAATTCTTAAAGCGATTCGGATAATCAGCGATTCGGATAGCCGGAGTTCGGATAATTGGAGTTCTACTGTAAATCAAATTTTCATACCAGCTTATTTACATACAATCATTAAAAACATGATTACTTCTTTCTTATTTGTTCAAAAATGAAATGTGTCTTTTCTTTCATATTTTAGGAACTATTTAGCAACACTTAAAATTATTACTCATACATAATGAATAAATTATTTGACAACATAATTTATTCATTATGTATGATTTTAGTTTTGCATCGCATTTACAACTTAATCTGTTTTAATGACCCTTCCTATTTCAACTCAGATTTTTATTTATCTGCGATACGAGAGTGAAATCTGCCAAAGTGATCACCAGTCTAATAGTGACCAATTTTGCAAAATTTCAATTTAGCTCATAAAGAATATAATGAAAAATATCAAGTAAAGTCATCACCTGTGTGAACTGCATTGCAACTTGTTTAAATGCCCTAATTCATGTCTCATAATCTGCCAAAATGAAACTTCTTTTTGTCTTCTTTCTTTTTTAAATTTAATGTCATTCATTTAGGACATTCAATGAATGGTACTCTTAAAAATTAATTTGCATATAGTTGAGAAAACCAGATTATATTTCTGGTTTAAAGAGACATGTGGCTATCCTGATAAAGGTATCCAAGTAAGGAGGTTTAATCCATACATTTTCAGTCTAATAACTTAAGAAAATATACTTGTTTTTTCACAATAAATAATAATTCATAATAATAAATATTTAAAAGGTAAGAATGTGATAGTAAAAACAAAATCTTTTTCAATCAGCAATGCTTATTCCATTAATCAAGTATGGGCAACCTTTGAAAATTTGTGGCCTGAACTTTAGGATGTTAGCGAAGTTGCAGGGCGTATAACTAGGGATTTATATGCGATTTTGAATGGTTTATATGGGTTTTATACAGTTTTGATATGTTCTGCTGGCCAGATCAAAAGCCGTGGTGCGCCACATCTGGCCCACGGGCCAGCAGTTGCCCATGTGTCATTGATGGTACACTTGATATTGTTTTTAAACCAGAAACTTACATTAATCAAGCTGGAAAATCCTACTGGCAAAGTAACTGAGAAAAATTGATAGTACAATCAACATAAAGGTTGAAAAATGCTACTTCAGATCACTATATAAAACTGAATCCAAAAGCATATATTTACCTTAAAAGGATTTCCAGGCAATGTACCAATGCCATCCTTCCACTCCATAGCTTGTATGGGATCGTATTCAGCACTTTTGGGATCACATTTTGGATCAACTTCTGGTTCCTTGAGAGTCGAAGTGGTAGAAGTAGGAGCTACAGCTACTGGTGATACAGTGACTGATGATGGTGGTTGTGGCTGCAGTGTAGGAGTTACTGTAGGAGTCTGTGCAGGTGCGATAGCTATTGCAGTTGGCGTAATTGAAGCTGGTTGCATGGCCATAGGGAATGGAGTAGGATTGGCAGCAGCAATATTTACTGGCTTCAGAAAAGTTGCAGGTACAATGGTCTTACTGTTCGCAGCAAGAGTGGCTGGTTTCACATTGGGCTGGATCATAGTTGATAAGACTTGCCCCTGGGTCACTTGATTCAATGTCATGGCTGAATTAGCAGGAAGGGAGACTAAGGGCGCAGTCGAGGTCATGATTACAGGTGTCACTGTGACTATGCTGCTATTCAAGGAAATTCCTGACATGGTTGTAATGACAGAACCTGCTGATGAACCAATCAAGGGACTGTTGGCACTGGCTATCATGAGTTGGCCTTTGGTTGAGGTTATAATACTGCCAGGTATAATTGGAGCAATGTGCTGTGCTTGCCTAGGCTTTGCAGAAATGACAGGGTTGACATTCACAGTCCTAGGTAAAGTAGGGAGAGTCATGATTCCTGAGGAGGATGGAAGTTTATCAGTAGTAGTGAAATGCTGAGCCACCATATGAACGGGGGCAGAAAGCAATGGAGTAGTTAAAACATTAGTCACCGAGGTAAGCTAAGAAGGGAAAAAAAATCAGTAAATACAGAGGTACTCCTTAAGTATAAAACAATAAAAAATTTGCAGCATTGTCCTTAATAATAATAAAATGTTTAACATTGCTCATTTTAATATAAATTGCAAAGTGTGAAAGCATATATTTAACTAAAATTTTTCTTTTTTAAAATAATAGCAGATGAATATACATAGATTAAAGGTCCGATACTATACTGCAATAATTGCTCAATAACACTCAAGTAATTTAAATTAATAAAAACTTTTTATAATGCACATAAATTGTACTAATCAACAAGATTATCATTTTGCACAGTATAACAGGTTGCCATTCATCATTTACTATATTATTATTATTATTTTATAAAGAATGCTTTTTAACACTAAAACTACCATAAGCGGTCAAATGACCGATTATGAACTTTTGTATAAAAAATGCACATAAAATCTTATCGTTTTTGCACATTTGACTTCATCACTTTTTCTATTAATTATATACAATTGATATCCTATTATTTTTTTTATTTGTATTTTTTTGTTTTTTGAGTTATATTTGTCGTATACCGTTATCTACCACAACTGGTCATTTGACCGGCTATGGTAGAAATAGGTATATATTAAAGGTTGGTATGTTTAGTGTTAAAAAACTTATACTCACTTTTCATGAATGAGCAAACATTAAATTAGAAGTGAAAGAGGAAGAACAAATATGTTTTAGTAATTTGATTTGATATGGTGTTGTATATTCCAACCATTGGATGCAATACAAAATTTGCATGACTATGTCATTTATTCCAGCAATCTCCTGTGTTCTAAATTTAATTTTCCCAATTTCTATAGTTATCACAACTGATGAATGAGTTAAATTGTCTGATGCAATTCTAAGTAATGTCTAATAGTAATAAGTAGGGATCGACCGATACCACATTTTCGCCGATGACCGATACCGATACTTTACCTATAATTTCATTTTCAGAAATAGCCTATACCGATACTTTTAAGTTGTGGTATCGGCCGATACCGATACTTAACCGATACCGATACTTAACCGATACCGATACTTAACCGATACCAATACTTTACATAATTTAATGTCATTTAAACCTACATCTGTATTCTGAGCAGTTTTTTTTAACGAGAGTGTGTTAAAATGAATAACAGCATGATGAAATTTGATGCAAGTAGAAAGCATTAAAAAGAAAAACAGTGGATACATTGAAGAATTACAGTAGTTAGTTGGAATTACAGTAGTTCTAGTCTTTCTTTTCTATTCAATCATGCCGACGAATGGCCGAATTTATAAAAAGCTGAGCACTGGAAAGCGTCTTAGTGTGCAGGTTCGGAATTCTTTCTCCTCGCGTAGCTGTCAATCTAGTGGTCTAGAATTTTGGGCGATTTTCTCCAGATGTTACGTGAATATGCGTTAGACTCCCTTAAAAAGTCCTCCGCCCAAGCCCCCCCCTATAGGTAGATGCTCCTCATTTAGACTTAACAGAACGCAAACACGGGGGAGGGGGAGTTAAAGGGATATATTAATAAGAGAATCCATTTCCAGTGCCGACTGGTGCAAATATTTAAATCAATTTTTCTCAACCTCTATTTTGTCACCTAATTGTTGCTATGAGCCAGATAAAAGGTTTCCATATTAGACCCAAAACAGCTTCCTGCTTGCTCTTACTATATGTGTTTTCGTTCTTGGTTAATGCCTCGATTTTGTGCTTACAAAAGTAAAAACATCAAACTTATTCAACTTTAAAGCTTGCAAGTTTTATTTAGATTTTCCTTAATTATAATTCTTTCACAAATGAAAATAGCTTTTAGATTACTTAAACTGCATTAAATTGTGATAATGTATAAACTGTACAATATTATGTAAGTACATATGTATTTAGACATTGTTCATTAAATACGTATGTAAATTCTTCCCTTAAAATGCATAATAAGTTCACATTAATTAATGGTCTTATTTATCTAGTCCAATTATTTAAAAACTAAGTGAATTATTAAATTTTTTAGCAAGATTTCTTTTTAATATGAACTCATGTGATCATTTTTAAGTTCGTTTTCAAAATCCGAATATTTTGATTCTCCGGACAGGGTTAAGCCACAATTAATCCGTATAATCCATGTATTTGATCTTTTCCGTACGAAGAACAGGTACACACCGATTATTAATGTGTTTTCCTTATATATAAACCAAATACTATTCACAAGAAATATGTTTTTTACCCCAAAAATTTGAAATAAACTAAATAATAATTAGTAATACCAATTATACTAATACAGCTTCAACTTTTTAAATTAACAATATAAATAATTAGTAGATATTGATAATTATTACACTTCTCAAAACAGAATGATACACAAATCCTACGTTCTCTCATTAATCTGATAGATAATACAATCATTAAATGTTTGATAATTCGTACTTTTGATAGTGTGTAATGGTTTAAAAATGAATCATTTTTTTAATTTCTGGACCAACATAATTAAAGTTCACGGGAGTCGCCAGTTTTCAAGTCACTGCCAAAAAGTTAACTTCTTTGCGACACAAAAAAGGAATAAATTGTTTTTACAAATAGGTTTCGTTTATAATTTTAGTATCATTAATTTTGTCACTGAAACAGCTACAATATGAAGAAAAATATTTTTGCTCGTTTTCAAGCTACGCCTTGGAGGGTCTAAATAAAAGATGCTTAAAAATGACGAGATTAAATGAAGGTTAAAGAAAAATCCAAAATGATAAACTAAATTCAATTTTCAAGTCTTAAAATAAAATTGCTACTTAAAGTATCCATATTTAATGAAATTGATCTTCAGTGTTTTTGTTTTTATGATCATTGTTAACATGTTTTTCTGTGATTGATATGAACAAATTTTATCTGTTTTAATTCTGAGCTCTGAGCAGGGGCGGCGTGGCACGGTAAGCAAGGTCTGGGTGCCATCGTCGAAAGGGGGGCTATTTCGAACTAAAACTGAGAAAATCTTGATCTAGAGTAGTGGTTCCCAAACTTTTTGTCCTTCTCTTCAAAAAATCTTCAACTAGATTTTTTTTTTCACGACCCACTACTACATAACGATATCCAATATAGGCTATATAAAATAGTATGGTTTACTAAACATATAAAATACTAAAGTTTAATTTTTCTCACCCTTTTCGACCCACCGAAATTGCTCCCGTGCCCAACAATGGGTCGCGGCCCATAGTTTGGGAACCACTGATCTAGAGCACAAAAAGGGCGCCTTTTTTTACGTTTGCAGAGGGGCACCATGTGTGTGTGTGTGTGTGGGGGGGGTTATGTCTGACAAACGTCATTCGGTTCAAACCCTACCTCCGTTTGCATGCACAGAAATACGATTCACTTCCGATAGCAGAATGCTACTTTCTGTTTCAAATACTTCCGGCTAACTAATGGTAAAATGTCTGTATCTGAAGTTCTCTAAGCTAAATAGAAACAAATTCCTCAAACGTATTTCGTAGGCTGAAATATTACACTTTAACACACATGTAGGCAACCGCCGGCCTGCGGGCCGGATGTGGCTTTTGATCCGGCCCACGGAACACTTGAAAACTCCGTATAAACCATTCAATATCCCATATAAATCCCAATTATACGCCCCGCCACTTCGCTAAAATCCACAAGTTTAGCCCGCGACTTCGCAACATCCTAAAGTTTAGTCCACAACTTTTCAAAGGTTGCCCATACCTGCTTTAACACTTTAACGGTCATCATCCCCTAAAATATCAAATGATGTCAAGGACCGTCTCCCCATCAATTTTGATATCTATATCATACCCATTGATAGATTTGGGGGCCCCCAATCTATGAAATTTGTTATAATTTTCATAAAATTTTGATATAAAAAAGAATACTACAGAAAAAACATTTTAAATTGGGGGCCCTTTCAAGTCAGGGGCTCTGGGCAAAGTCCCGATTCGCCCGTATAATAATAAGGCCCTGCGCTTCACGACCAAAACCATATCAAACTTTAATGCTTCAACCTTTTAAAACCATTAAAAAGAGTTTTCCAAATGGAAGAAAATGTGCCTCACTCTATTTTCAGCGGACTTTTAAAAGTGAATATTTTTTTGAAAATTTAAAATCGCAGAATGCAAAACAATGTAAAATAACGGAATTTTGAAGTAAAATAAACGTAAGTGCATTATATTGTATTCTCTAAATTCGAGGATTGTCTTTACTTTTGAACATTTCATTTATGCAATGAAAAGTAAGAAACCGTAAGTTTAGCAAATTTATAATAAATACCAATTTTTTTATTGAAAGTCATAATTTAATACTTTTAAACATCGAATTAACTAAAAAATTTGTAATATTTGCTGAAATAACTGCAAAAATCTCTAATCTCTGAACAACGAAATTTTCTTTATAGCGAATTTTTAACTGGAACCGAACGAGTTCGTTATAGGGAGATTCAATTGTATGTATATATATATATTAGAGATGAGTCGGGCTCTGTAATTCACGATTGCGTTCGGGCTCGGGCTCGTGAAAAATTTCTCCTTTGTTGAACATTATCCTTGAAACAGATTTTAAAAAGTGATTCATGGGATAAATAGACGTACTTACTTTAAAAAATAGCGGCACGGGGGACTAGAAGGTATGTGAAGCTCCAAAATTTATTGTATCTTATTAATGAAGTAGTTAATTTTATTTGTCTTTAGCTGAAACTTCGGGCTCGGGCTCCAACTTTAATAATATTGTTCGGGCTCGGGCTTCAAAAAATGAGCCCGAACTCATCTCTAATATATATATATGAATGAACTCTTTTTCGAGTCCACACAGTGAGAAAATAAACGTTTATAAAACGGAAGTAAAATTATAGCCTACCTCTCAACATTTGTTTTTTGCAATCCTTGCAGATAGCGTGTTAAGTGTTGGGCACCAATTCAAAATAATTTAGAAGGATAGACGATTGTCCTGTTAAACTGTCATATAACGATTCTTCGTCAATAATTTTGACCACACTTGGTGATACGACATACATTTAGCGATGGTTAGAATTAAAAAAAAAAAAAAAAAAAAACAGTTTGAAAACACTCGCGCAAACAGATGTGCCAATGAAACGACGCCTCTCATCTTATTACCAAAATAAAGATTCTAGAATGATGTTGCGCCTGCGTGGTTTCTTCTGAAAAGCGAAGTATCGAAAGAACCGATACCGATACCTAAAAAAATAGGAGGTATCGGCGCCGATACTATCGGTCGATCCCTAGTAATAAGGGTATATATTGAGTAACTTTGAAAATCTTTTATTGGTACTCATTCAATAATTATTGCAAACAAAAGAATTTAAATTCAATTCTGATTTATATTATTAAAATTTCTGCAATGCAGGATGTATAAAATTTATTATTTTTATTACATGCTAAACACATCGATCCTAGTTAAAAGTTTTTTATTTGGGAATACCTTATTCCCCCGTACACGATATATATTTCGGTTACACACATAACCATCATCAGTCGTTTCTGGATCTCACACTAATGGCGGCTTCCTCTTTTATATCTTCCCTCTTCTTCTGGAAATTTCGATGAATGACGTCATCCCATGATCGGTCGATTGTATGAAGTGCATCGTTGATGCTGCCATCTGTCTTATTTGCAAGCTCTCACGAATGTAGGCATATATACTATTTTTAAAGTTGGCTATTTTTTTAATATTTTTAAAATCAATGGTAATGGGCTCTTCTAAAGCAAAACGGGCCAGAGCGGTACTTTGTTTCTGGAGGTTAATGTCTTGAAAATGTTCGTTTTTTCGCTCTTTAATTTTCCTCTTTGTAACGCCGATGTAGCAATTTTCTTTATTAGTATCATTTGACAAAAAATTAATTTTATAGATCCCTGCGGTTTCGATGGGGTTGATTGGGTCTTTTTCCGATCTAATGCGCTGAAAAATTGTTTTATTAGGTTTAATTGGAATACGGATGTTCTTTTTACTGGCGATATTAGAAAGTTTATTGGCTATCCCCCGGCTAAAGGGGATAGCGGTAGTAAAACGTGGTTTATCTTTTTGACGGTTGTCTATAATATTTAATTTACGTTGCCTAGCTTTGAAAACTTTATCGAAAATTTCTCGAGGGTAGTTGGCGTCTTGACATTGTTTCCTTATGAAAGCAATTTCTTTTTGAAGGAGGTCGGTGTTAGAACAAACTTTGAAAGCGCGGTCGATATATGAACGAATAGCGGCAATTTTATAGTTGAAAGGGGTTTTAGATTTAAAATTTACTATATTAGTATTACAAGTAGGTAAATTTACTATATTAGTATTACAAGTAGGCTTACTATTTCCAAGCTTTCACATTCGTGAGAGCTTGGAAATAGTAACGACAGATGGCAGCATCAACGATGCGCTTCATACAATCGACCGATCATGGGATGACATCATTCATCGAAATTTCCAGAAGAAGAGGGAAGATATAAAAGAGGAAGCCGCTATTAGTGTGAGATCCAGAAACGACTGATGATGGTTATGTGTGTAACCGAAAAATATATCGTGTACGGGGGAATAAGGTATTCCCAAATAAAAAACTTTAACTAATTAATCCGCCGTATTAAATAATGTTTTATATGTTTTTATTACATCGATCCTAATCCACATACACTGAAAGTCGTTTTCTGTTCAAAGGTTTGTACCAATATAGGTGAAGTCAAGTTGATGGATTATTGATTTCTATTTTACTTAGGGTTTTTTTTTTTTTTTTGTATTTAAATGTCAGTTTTCCTGTACACTTGTCATTGGAAATTAAATATATAAATATAAATAAATATATATATATATGTGAAGTGTCATATATGAATGTGACCCACTAATTGTGGCCCAGTAGTAATAGTGATAAAATTGAGGGGGGGAAATTAACAGTCCCTCTCTCCTTCCCTACTGCCTAATAAATCATGTCTGGCTAAAAATTTCTGAAACCTTCTTCAATGAATGTACTATGCATTCTTATAAATAATAAGCAGGTATGTCACGTAATTTCGAGAGAAAAAAAAATTAAGCAGAAAATTCAAAATTACTTATATTAAAACTTCTTTTTTTTTCTTTTAATCAAAAACTTTTAGTTTTGTACAAATTTAATTCACATATTTATGTCATGCTTAGAGCAAAATATTATCAACAAATCATTTTTCCTATTTCACTTACGCTTACTTCTACAGGATATTTTCTCCAAAAGAGGAGGGGGGGGGGGGACTAAGACAAACTGGAAAAAAATCTAACTAAGCATTGTAAGTCAGAACACATATTACAACTCTACATGTTAAAGTTTTGGGGATCAGATTGTTTAAAATAGGGATTCACCGAATATTCGGTATACTGCCTATTCGGCAGACAAACCGAATATTCGGTTCGGCTGAATACTTTAATATTCGGCAACCGAATAGTAAACAAATTTAAGTATTTGACAATTGGTAAAAAAATACATATTTTTATAATCATGAATGAAATATATGGTATAGTACCATAGTACTAAATTAATTCAAGTTGTTACGTTTTAATATTAATATCAAATTAGTTTTAAAGTAAGAGAAAACACTCAGATGGTAAATTTAAATTTTGTTGCTTTTCAATTTTTTTGGAAATCTTATGACATAGTACATTAACCTTACTATTAATAGCTCATTTAAATATGAAACAGTAACCAGGAAAAAAAAAAAAAAACCTCATATTAAGTTTTCATAAAAATGTAAAGTCAATTAACAGTTAATTTCTTTTTATAAAATATGCAGGAAAAAAATTATCATCATTTCCCAAATATTTAAAAAAGTTATTAATAATATATAAAGGAAACACTTAGATATTAAACTTTACAGCATTTTAATTTCTGAAGTTTTACACCATATGAAATATTAAACATGATTTAAAAACAAACTAATTAAATTAATCATTGCAATCAAAGTTTAATAATGACTTAATAAATTTTAACCAAATATTTGGTATTCGGCAAAATATGATATTCGGTGCATCCCTAGTTTCAAATAGTTTCTATATATGTTATCTACCTGTACATTCTTGTGGAAACCCAAAGTGCTCTTTTTGAGAACAGGGTGCCCTTATTTTCCCCCTGGAGGTTCTTTTTTTCTAGAGTCAACACTAAGCTATTTTTACACAGTCAGCAGTTTTGCTAAAAATTAAATGTATAAGAAGTCACAATATGATCTCTTTTCTCAATTCAAGTTTCACTTTACCTTTAAAAATTTTAGTCAATATTTAACTTTGACCAGTACTAATAGAGAACAGGGTTGTAAAAAAACCCGGGTGTTTTGTAAAAAGCCCAACCCAGGCAGGTTTTATTAAAAAAACCTGGTGTTTAGTTTGAAAATTCTCACATATAGAAATCCATAGACAAACATAAAATTAAGGTTTAAATCACAAAGGGAGCTTGGCATTATCCTCCAAAAAATAAATGAATGAATAAATTTGCTTCTAAAGACTTTCACTTCATATTCTTTTGAATAAATAATTATTAGCTTAGTAAATTATAAGTAATAGAAACTTAAGTGATGTACCATTAAAATATATCAAGCTATATACACTGTGACATTGAAAATGCTACACCAAGAAGAAATAGTCAGAAAATTATGCAAATTTCAGAGTAAATGCACCTTGCCGAGTTATGCTAATGATGTAAAATTGGCAGTTCGCCTGTGCACATGAAAAAGATATACAAGAAGGAACCGGTAGAGCAGACAATTTTTGTGAAAGTATTGCTGCTAGAGAAATTGTCGTAGAAATTTTATTCCTGTCTCAGAGACGGGGTTTTAAAAAACCTGTTTTTTTTTTTGTTTTTTTTAACCCAACCCGGGTGGGTTTCATTAAGATTTTTTTATAGTTTAACACTTTTTGGATTTAAATTTTATGGTTTTATTTCAAAACAGAATAGTTTTAGTGTAAAAGAAAACTTTCATTACAAAATAATAATTAATTAATTAATTAAAATGTAAAAATAACTTCAACTTTAATGAAGTTTCTGTCTTTTTTTGCTGATGTTTATAAAGGGCTCCTAATTTGTTTTATGACCATAGATAAAAGTATATTATTGTTCACATAGAAAAATATGTTGTTTTTGATTGGCTGTTTTCTATTACTTTTAAATTTAACTTTTAATTTTTTTTTTATCTTTACGTTTTTTAAGTCATAGTTATATTTTCTAGTTAGAATATAAGTCAGTAAAGCCTTTGCAGGCCAACTTACTGTAGAACTACTATTTATTTAATAATTTTCTTTATAGTTATTCATTTTTGCTTTGAATATATATATTACTTTTTACTTTAAAATATCTAGAATTAATATGTCTGATATTAAATCCCACAAAAACAATGT
This sequence comes from Cheiracanthium punctorium, assembly GCA_038373885.1. Lineage (NCBI taxonomy): Eukaryota > Metazoa > Arthropoda > Arachnida > Araneae > Cheiracanthiidae > Cheiracanthium > Cheiracanthium punctorium. The sequence goes on from JAWZYV010004046.1 coordinate 58,412, forward strand.
GTAATGAATCAGATTTATATTTCTCAGTACTAAAATAATGCAGCAACTAATAGAATACAGGATGGTTTCCTGAACCTGAATTCATTCTTGAGATGCATGCTTGTAAGCTGTAAGAGAGAGACATGTCCCATTTTTCTCTTATCTGGGAAAGGATAAGATTTTTTTGGTCACTATACTGATAATTACATATTTTATTCATATTTAAAAACTTATTCATTAAAGAGATAAATTACTAAGTTATCCCTGCTTGTTTTCTACACCTATTCATTTCAAAACAAATATTGCAGATAGAATTGGCTCAATGTATTATTTTTAAAAAGGTTATTATTCTTTATGTTGAAGTTGGAAAAATAATTATAAAAAAATTAAACCGGCATATTTATATTTATCTAATATAATGCACTAAGTTATGTAGGTAATATTATATGTATTTAATGTCAAATAACAAATGATTTAAATGAAAGAAAGGAAAAATTTTGATAATTTTTAATAAAACCCAAAAAACCCACCCGGGTTTTTTGGGGTTTGTGGGCAGGTCCGAAACCCTGCTCAGAGAACATGTGTAACCAGAGAATGCCAGTCCGCCATCAACAGAGGCAGTTCCAGCAGACAGACGATTTTACTAGTGGCATGGTGATAGACTGATAAGGGTAGGTCGGTCCATTCGGCAAATCTCGACAGACACACACCTGGATGTGTCCACTGTACACCGGCTGTGGCGAAGATGGTTGGAACAAGGAAATGCGGAACGTTTTAGGGGTGCCAGTGCAGCCAGAGTGACGTCAGCATGCGCAAATCGACACATTCACCGACAAGCGGTGGTGAGCAAGCCCCGCAAGCTACTTCAACCTCCATTCTGTGACATGTTGGATGTTCCTATATCGACCAGAACCATTTCCCGTCTGTTGGTTGCTAGTGGCCTGCACTCATGGTATCCGTTAAGAAGCCATTGGCTCCACAACACAGACGCCAACAACTGCAATGGTGCCAGACTAGAGACAGAATGGCACAGGGTCGTGTTCTCAGATGAGTCACGCTTCTGTTTCTCCAGTGATAGTCGACACATACGAGTGCGGTGTCAATATGGGAACAAGTCTAATCCGGCAATAATTTCAGAACGCCTCACCATGCGACAATGTGGCATCATGTTTTGGGGAGCAATTGCATATGACTCCAGGTCACCTCTAGTTCATATTTGGGGCACTATGGCGGCTCAACGATATGTGGATGATGTGCTGTGGCCGGTGACACTCCCCTACCTTCAAACGGTTCCCAACGCCCTGTATCAGCAGACGCTCGACCACACACTGCTCGCATCAGCAGTGTTCTGCAAGGTATACAGACACTTCCCTGGCCACCGTACTCTCCTGATCTGTCGCCAATCGAACACATTTGCAGACCCTGCCACTAGCCAGTTCAGAAAACGAACTGTGGCAAATGGTTGACAGGGAATGAAGAAACATTCCTCAGGACGCCATCCCTATTCTCATTGACTCAGTACCTAGACGCGTTGCTTCGTATATTGCCATCCACGGTGGTCTGACAACTTAACTAAGACGACGCTGTTCTCCCTCTGTATTAAGCAACCATTTTGAAATAAAGAGCACTTATTGTTCACTGATGTCTCTCTCTGCTTGCTGAGTTTCAACACTTATCCACTCCTTATAGGTGTTGCATTTTCAATGTTGGGCAGTGTATATACATCCAATGTACAAAATTATGCTAATAGAAATGTAGTAAAGCAAAACATATGGATATCTTTTTGAAAAGATTTATCTTTTCCAAAATAAAAATAAAAAATGTGCCTTATCCATTAACTGTTTACCCTTCCCCTACTAAAAAAGGTGGTATAAGTAATAATTTTAATTAAAATATATCTATATAAGAAAAATAAAGTTAATGTACAAAATTGTACAAATACAAATGCACACCCTCCAAAAAAGTATTTGAGTGTAAGTCAAATTTCCTATATCAGTTTCATTTGCAAAGCATTGTTCTTCATAAAAAGAGCATGATGCAACAAATGACAATGACTTCTTATATTTCAAGCTATGCATATTTCAAAAGCTAATTAGTTACCTTTAAAATAAAAATAAACAAAATAAAGTGGCTATACAAGTACTTGTTTCATTCCAGCCATGCCGGATACTGTCACAATTATGGGCTTTTGACTAGCAGAAGTAACAGGATCACCTTTAAAATCTCTGGGAACAGCTAAAAGAAAAGAAATAAATGCAAAATTAGATTTGAACTCATAAGAAAAAAACAAATGTTTTTAATGTAAGATGATTCATACCAGGATATAGTGGATTTTAATAAACTTTTTAACTAACATAAGCCATTTTAATGTGACTGTCAGAAGCAATAACATTTTGTGTGTGCGTGTGTGATACTTTTTTGGTGCAGCATACGATTAATTTTATCTTCATAATACAGCTACATGTTAGGCTTGCAGCTTCCATGGCGCAGAGAATTTATAGTTTTATTAATTACACATGTAATTTTTTTAAATTATTATTTCCAATGGCAGAGAATACAAACATTTAACAGGCAAATAAAATCACTGTAAAATGTGAAAAGTCAATATCTCATCATTTGGCTTTTAACACTTTCCAATACCTCTCCACAGAGTTTCCACGCAGCTCCGGGCATCTCCCGATATGAGAGTCCTGTCCATTTCTTCATTTAACCCACAGAGTGGGCAATTTGGGTTGGTGAAAATGCCAAAGGGATGGCTCGATAAGCAATTGTGACCAATCTCTAAACACATTTGAAAAAAGAATTTTCCACAATTAGCCTTTTTCTTTTGATTTTACAACTGAAATATTATTTGCAACTTTGTCTAATGCAGTATTCAAAAAATGCCATTTATTTGTATTTCTAAAGATATTAGATAATTAAAGCAATTAATTCAAGTTTTCAGAAAAGATTTGTAAAACTCAGAGCACTGGACATGGTTATGTTAATGACAATTTAAGTTCACAAAAAAACATTTTTATGAAGTACATAAACAAAGTATTAATTATTTTTACCTGATTACTTTTTAAAAAATATCCTTAAACCACTTTGCAGCAATAAGCACATTACAACAAATATTCAACAAGGAGAGGCTGCAGCTTCTCATTTTTTATTGATTTTCTATACTTTAGTAGTTTAACTCAAGGGTACTGCTATGTTAAAATACCACAGCATAAAATTCATAATTGTAAAAAAAAAAAAAAAAAAAAAAATGCAATCAAACAAAATGAACTATATTTGTTTTATATTTTTCTGTCCTACACGATAAACAGTGACTTGATTGGTTGTCAATACAAAACAGAAGATTGTATCATCATAAATGTAGGGCTCATTCATAACAGACTAATGTCTGACTCTTGGTAATGCACAAGAACAATTGTGAGCATGACTTACAACACATTTTTGAATATAGGCCACATTATGGTTGTTTGAATCAGCACACAAAAGATATTAAGAATGTGTACTTCTTTAGTCTGTTTGGCATCATCAGATTGGAAAAATAATTTTTGTCACGTTTCTGATAAAGACTGAAGTTACAAGTCAACCAGATAAACTGATTAAAACAATTTTGATCTCTCTTGATCATAGTAAATTGGAACCATATGACTCAAAGTTGATGAATGTACAGGTGAGAAGAGGACACAGTTAATTATCTTGGAGAAAATATAATCCAGACAGCAAAACATGCTATCAATTATGTAAAATACAGAGATGATTAAATGGAGTTAACAAACTTTTACCTATCACAACTAGGCTGCACAAAGGAGGGGGAAAACCAGAAAAAATTTTCAGAGAAGGCATTTAAATAATATGCATTAAAAAATACTTCTCAATATGATCCTTTCAGATGGTACAAAAGGTCTACAATTCCTCAGCCACAAAAAAATAAATCAATAAATAAAAAATAAACCCTCCACACAGGTAGAAAGGTTGGAACAAGTTCTAAAAATAAACAACTTTGTATATAGTACACATTAACCCTTTCGTGCACAGTGGCTAGATGTTCTAGCCACATTTTTCTAACACATGTTCACCACAAAATTTCAGAAGCATTAATCAATTTTCCAATGTGTATTCACCAGATAATAATGTAATTGGCACAAAATGATAAAGGATGACAAAGTGCTTGGTCTATTTTTCCTCCTTCATATGACAGATATTTTACAGAAAAGTTTTTGATGTTTCATTAAATTAATTATAAGAAATTTTCACTACTCCAGGCACCTGCAAAAACTTGTAAAAAGGCAATGAGAATGCTTGTGCTAGAAAGGGTTAAAGTGATAGGCGTAAAGTTTTTTATTTATACCTGTTAGCGTAGCTACAGAAGGAATTTTTGAAAGCGAATTTGAGGTAGCTGTGTGCAATTCACCATTCGTCAGGGTCAGATTGTAAACGGTTTCAGCAGATACTGTAGTCGGAACAGGGGTTACTTGTGTGTTAACGGATGCTTGGACAACAGCTGTAGGCATATTTATCTTGGCCACAGTCTCACGGAGCGATATCAAAGGCAACTGAGGCGATACACAGGCCGTAGTTGTAGTGGCAACAGAAGAGGTTGGCAAGGTGACAGCCATAGTAATACCATGACAATGCGAGTATTATACAAATTATTTACATATCAATTTGTTGGAGTACCCTGAAATACAAAGGATACAGTTTATATTCAAAAACTTTTTTTTTTTTTTTTTAATCAGCTGGGATTGCAAAATTTTACTCTCTTCATTGCCTCCTAAAAGAAATAAAAGAGCTACTTTTTTCAGTTTCATTCGGGTTTAGGTTTTAAAAGAAAAAGTTTAACTGGGTAGACAACAACAATTTACTAGATTTGGTTGAAAAGGAATATTTGTGAATGTCAATAAAATATAAAATAGAAGAAAATATAATAAAGCTTTATTCAATTTAAATATGCAACAAGTATATTTTGGTATGGGATCTCAAAGTTTGTTTCTTATAATGAGACTACCTATTGCGGCTCAAAATAAGACGAGGTAACCATGGCAAATGCTGTGAGATTAGCACGAGTAGTTCTAATGATGATAAACAGTTCTCCTGGCAATTTTAGCTTTATTACTAAGGTGACCATACGTCCCGTTTTCAATGGGACAGTCCCGTTTTTAGGTGGCTTGTCCCATTGTCCCCAAGGACAGCTTTGGGGCACCGTAATGTCCCGTTTTTAGAAAGAGAGCAACCCATGGTAACAATTTCAATAAAGGCCGCTAAAAATCTAAAATCATTCAACGGCAGTGTCTGTAAAAAAGAAACCTGACCTCTCTCCCCTCTCGAGACGCTACGAAAACGCCGGGGGAATGTATTGTTTTTGTTCTTTTAATGTCCTTTTTTTTTGTTAACTATTTCAATTTATTTAATATTTATTTCTTTTTTAGTCATGTTCCTCTTTTGCTTATTCCTCCCCCTCTCCCGAATTTTCCCATTTCACTCTGGTTTTCAAAGAATTTTTTTCCTTCCGAATCATAATTTCCTTTTTTCTGTGTGCCCTTTCGTTTACATTTCTCTTTCCTACCTTCATGCCTAACGTGACCATATATTTTTTCCTTCAAAACGGGACATCTACTACTTTTTTGGTAATAGTGTGTTTATTTTCTTCCTCAAAACGGGACATCTACTGTTTTTAAGGTAATAGTGCAGGGAGACTGAATTTCAGGACTGGGTATCTTTTAGTTGTTAAGAAAATGCACAAAAAAGCTTGTGTTAATGTTAATTTCAAAATAAAATTTTTTAAAAAACTTTGCTAAAAAACACATATACAACAAAAAATCGTTCAAGACGTACGTTTCGGGTGGTACAAGGAGTAGGCCCTTCTTCGAATTCAAAAACACCATCCGGCACAAGGCAGGAAGGTAGGAAAGTGAGAAATGTAAACAAAAGGACACACAGTAGAAAAGGAAGTTGTCATTCGGAATGAAAAAAAATCTTAGAAAACTGGAGTGAAAAGGGAAAATAAAGTGGAGATCGGGGGGTGGGGGGGATAAGCAAAAGAGGAACATGACTAAAAAAAAAAAAAGAAAGAAAGAAAGAAATTGAAATAGTTTACAAAAAAAAAAGAACATTAAAAGAACAAACACAAAAACAATACATCCCCAGCGTTTTCTTTGCGTCTCCAGAGGGGAGGAAAGGAGGCTAGTTTTTTTTTTTTTTTTTTTTTTTCAGACACTGCCGTTGGATAAATTTATATTTTTAGAACCTTTATTGAAATCGTTACCGTGGGTTGCTCTCTTTCTAAAAACGGGATATTGCAGGGGACATTTTCTTAAAACGGGACGTATGGTAACATTATTCATGCCTCGTGTCGGAAGGTGTTTTTGAAGTTGAAGAAAGGCCTATCCCTTGTACCACCCGAAGCGGCCGTCTTGCACTATTTTTTGTAGTATGTGTTTAGCAAAGATTTTTTTTTTTTTAACATTAACACAAGCTTTTTTGTGCGTTTACTTAACAGCTAAAAGATACCCAGACCTGTAAATTCAGTCCCCCTACACTATTACCTTAAAAACAATAGATGTCCCGTTTTGAGGGAAAAAATACACTATTGCCAAAAAAAAAGAGTAGTAGATGTCCTGTTTTGAAGGAAAAAATAAATGGTCACGTTATTTATTACTCAAGTGTTGTTTTCCATTTTAGATGTATTTTAAAGTTACATGAAATTGCAGAATGCTTAACCCTTTGAGGCGCAACCCTTTCCCAATGCTGAGAAAAGGGCAGCCATTGCCATCGCTCGACTTAACTACCAACAAGATGGAGGACGATCAAAACGTTCATCGCGTGCCACAGAACTAGAGACCCTTTTTTCATCGCACAGCCAGCTGCGTGAAAAAAGGGTCTCTAGATCTGTGGCATACGATGAACGCTTCGATCGTCCGCCATCTTGTTGGTAGTTAAGTCGAGCGATGGCAACGACTGCCCTTTTTTTCAGCACTGGGCAATCTATCCAGCTGTTCTTTCATTCTTCCATTTTTCAGCAGATATCAGTGCTGTTAAAAATAATCGTGACTTTTTTTTATGGGAAAGGACGTGCTAAAAAGTAAAGGATTCTCATGGAGCTATGTCACCCGCAACTATTTTTAAAGAAATCAAATCTATTTTTCGTGACTGGCAACAGTCAAAACATCAGAGTTTGGTGTTCCCAGAGCGGGAACACTGCGCATTAAAGGGTTAAGAGAAAAAAGTGAAGCGTTTTTTTGTTGTTGTTTTCAATGCATTTTTTTTTAATAATAAGTGAAAAGAACTATAACTGCAATTTACTGTTATTATGAATATTTCAGATTTTTCTGTGACCTTAATAGCTTTTATTGCTAGTTTTAAAATCTTATTTCAAGCCCTGCTACCTATAATTAAAAGTTAATTAAATACAGTTAAAAAGTTAGTTAGACCGCCATTTAATACTCAAAAAGTGGTGTTACATGGCTAAAACCAAAGAGCTTAAATAGCACACATAAATACAAAACTAATTTTATTCTATTTGACAAAGATCAATGAAAACAATTTTTTAATGTCAATTTTTACTTGGGACAGTCTATATAACTTAAAATCTTCAGCTACACAAACCTTTAAATACTTATTTATTTCTAAATTTAAACTACTTAAATAAAAAATCAGTTTATTAAAATTTTTTGACAACAAAATATATATTACTTCCCCCTTAACTTTTCCCTGCTTTTTTTTTTATTAAAAAAAAAAAAAAAAAAGATGGAAGGAAAAGAAAAGGACTTCATTATACAGTGAAGAATATGTGAAACAAACAAAAAAAAAAAAAAAAAAATATTTTTTAACTAACATCTAAAAACAAACATTCCATGAGATGGTTTGGCTTTAATACTAAATATGAAATGCAGAAAACTTTATTCAAAAAGAAAATAATTGAATAATTAATTTTAATAACTGATTTCTATATTTAACAGTAAGAATTATATGTATTAACTACATTGAAACTTGACAACTTTTTAACGCAATATGCATATATAATTCTTTTTAATTTCTGTTAATAAATACTTATAAAAAACGAAGTTAAAGAATAGATTTATTACAAACTGAAAAATTACATTAGAATAAAAAATACTATTAATATAAATTTATTAACAAGAATTATAAAAATATTCGCGGCAAACTTGTAAATATAAATAAAGCAAGAAAAATGAAATTTAATATGTATATACTATATGTATTTTTGCAGCAAAATATTTCCAAAAAATGTCTTAATTATTTTTTTACATAGAAGTAATAAAAATCATTTTCACTTGAGTAATTTTATATAGGAAAGCACTTTTGACATCGAAGAGAAAAATAAAAATAAACTTATACTTTATCCGTAAGCTCATATTTACGCGTAGCGCAGTTTCGAGGTCACGTGGTATCTTTCGCACGTTATGAAAGGACAATCTTTAAATACTCATAAACTGAAAAATTATACCGGGAAAATATAATTCATAAGTATAAAATAAATAAATCACGCATCAAATCAACGCGCTTAACTAATAAAACTTACAACAGATGCAGCTGAGTTCAGTTGCATAGCACATGCGGGGGGGAAAAAGGGAAAACTTATCCAAAAGCAACCACTAACGGAACCGAAAAGAGTCACAATATATCATTATTCCGCAAAAAAAATCACCGGTATATCTACAAAATATAGTCATGCTGAAGAGCTTCAAAAGGAATATTTTTCCTTTTTTTTTTTTTCGGAAAACCTCGAAATAATTCCTTCAAAGCAATCTAATCAGTGAATTAATGTTCGCAACATGTTTCAAAATATGGCATGGGATCGTTCGTCCGCCATTTTCTCATTTCTAAACACACGCCCCAACGTGCGTGGGAATTCCTACGTTCAAGCTAGAGGGCGAGGAGTGTGTGCGCCGGCTCCATTCGATCAAAACCGGCGAGGACGACGCACGGAAGCTCCTCATTGGTTCTGTGTGGAAATGCGATATAAAATAAGAAAGACAATATTGGGGGAGTCAATACTTCCTCTTCAGAAAAAAAAGTTTTAAAACACAACATCCTTATTTTTAACATAATGATTACGCATAAACATTAAGATTATATGCATAACCCCCTCAAAAATTGAATACGCATAAACATTAAAATTCTTGGCATTTCCCCCTGCTTTGAAAGAAGTCTGCGTACGCCACTGGGATATCCATAAAACTTATCAAATAAAATAATCGCAAATACAATCTGTAATACTTTAAAACATTACAAAGTAAAAGTAGCATAATCAACGTACATTTCTTTCTTTTTGAACATATGCGCCAAGCGCCAGTTCACTTAAGTCACCTTCAAATAAATAAAATATTGATTCTTTTTAAACTAACTGATCTCGTTGCAAAACTCAATGATAAAGTAACATAAATGTATTATATATATATATATATATATATATATATATATATATATATATATATATATATATATATATATATATATGTACACAATTTAATAATTGATTTATTAGGGTTTAATTTTAATTGTGAATTTTATTTACACAGCTCTAAGGCCTACAAAATGAATGGGGAAATAAAGGAGTAAAAGTATTGGTAATTTAGGGGAAAACATTTTTTTGTTTGAAATTCGTAATTCTACTTAAAAACCATTTTGCCCCTCAGAGATTTACTTTAATACAATACAAATATATACAATCTACAAGGCACAGAATTTTCATAGAATAAAAAGTTTTCATTTATGCTTCAAAACAGGAGCTTAAATTAGGGGGAGCATAGTGGGCCCTATAAAGCAATTATTAAAAAACAGCTATTTTAAAACATTTATAGTAACAATAAGGTTTAAAATACCGAATCGCCCCCCCTTCCCCCTAAATGGAAATATATCTATGCTACAGCTTCATAATTTTACTAAATTGATATTATGAACATTTTTAAAAATATGTTTAATATTTAATATAAAGTAACCTTATTAATATAAATTAATTTTAACAGAACTATAATGTTCGATTATTATTAGTTTAATACATTTAATAACAGGAATAAATGGGTAAAACTCATCAATTTACAAATTCATTTGTTTTCAGTGCTTTTCAAACTGCAAATGAAATTATATTGACTAATTTTATGACCCGTTTAAGTTTTTATATTTAGCAGTGCCATGAGCAGTTCAATGAAATTTGGAACCCTACCCCTCCTCCTCTTTTATACATGAGCCTCCTGACCAATTATCGAATACAATCTGTTCTTAATACAAAATGTTAAAATGTGATTTGGTTTATAATGTATATTTTTTTTTCAAAAAATTACACACATATGAAATATTTTATGATCAGTAAATTCAAAAGCTCAAGCAGAAAAAATACACACACACACACACATATATATATATATGTGTGTGTGTGTGTATACTCCAAATATCCAAATATATATATAATTCCAACCAAGGGCGTAGCCAGAAATTTTTCATTTACGACTACTGCAACTCACATATATGCATACATGTGTGTGATAAGGGAGTGAAGAATATACATTTTGTATGGCAAAAAATTCCTCATGAGGGGCATTATGACCCCCCTACCCCCCCCCCTTGGCTACGCCCCTGACTCCAACCTTTGAAATATATATATATATATATATATATATATATATATATATATTCACTCCAAAGATTTTTTCAATGTTTCAAAAAATAACAAAATACAATAACGAATATTCTAAAAGAGAAATGATAATTCAATGATGATAATTACCTTCAGAATATAATAAGACCAGATTTGCAGTTTTGATTCAACTAGGAGTGCTTTGCCCCACCATGGCCGAGTAGATAAGACACTGAATATGGTAGATTCCTGACGAGTGAAGGTTCAGGGGGTCTATTCTCCCCTCATTGTTAATGCAAGTAAGTTGTCTTATTGTTAATGCAAGTTGTTAGTTAACCACCCTGACATCACACCCAATGATTTTCAGTTCTCTACCAGTGAGTGGTTAACACAGTTGTTACAAAAAGTCTCCAAACAGTGGTTATTTCAGCCACTGCATATACCTAGCTGTTAAACAGTCTTTATTGCAACAACTTGAGCTGCAAAAGTTTCAGATTGCTTCATGCTGATTGGTTGAAAGCTCTAGAATCTATAGCAGTGTTTCGTGAACAATTCGACTTTCCCGCAACAGGGGAGGGAGAATCACACTTACAAAAATAGTTGTTTGGAAAGCCAGTTATCGAGTTCTTACTAGTCAGTTGTTAAGCTTTTCCACCAACTCTAGGAGAATAGATCCCCATGCTTCTGCGTACTGTATAACTGTTGCTGTAACAGTCAGGAGTTTTTGACAGTTTCCACCAGATCAAATGTGAAGTTGCGTTAGAGCCCCTTAAACACTCTTCTGCCTAAGGCACCTGCTTTAGACAGATACCTCTCTTGCAGGTTTGCATTAACACAGCACACTAACTATGAAATTTTGCACCTATGGGGCTATGGGAATGAAGATTTTAAGCGAAAATGGATATATTTTTGAGTAAAAAGGAGAATAAATACGATGATTTTTTTAAAAACATGCATCACTACTTGCTCTTAGGTTTTTCTTGCACCTCTGCAGCAAACGCTCGACACCCCCCTTGGGGTTGTGACCCACAGGTTGGGAAATGATGGGTTAAGGCAAAGTTACCTGAGGGCTATATACAAAGGGAGGAGATGCCTTGGATGGGGGACTTTTTAATGAGTTCTAATGCATATTCAAGTTACATCTGGAGAAAACTGCCCAAAACTCCAGACTGTTAGATAAACAGTCACACAGTAGATCAGAACCCTGTACCCTCACAGTTAAGCTATATACCAATGTTCAGTGTCTTATCCACTCAGACACTGGTCAGAACTTCAAACTGTTTGATCAGCGCAATACTTCTTTCAGAATTGACTTAAAATATTGTACTTTCAGTTAGAAAAATATTTTAACCACGTGTTACTTTTAATGCTTAAGTTTTATAAGGGGTTGTATATTTTAAAAACTAAAAAAAAAAATAACTAATTTGGATGATCCTATACACACTGGTGTCCAACATTAATGTTACAAAGTCGACTATTACCTGGAAGAGGATATTCACCATACGGTGTGGCCTGCGAGGTCTCCAGACTTCAATCCCATAAAGTAAGTAGAATGCTTTAGAAGGGGCCATTGCATATCTCGAGAGCCTCCTACAAGTAACCTTAGGCATTAAAATTGGCCTTTTGGAAGAATGGGAATACATGCCACAGCAATTGATCAATAGCCTCATTAACAGTACAAAAGTTCGATGGGACACTTGTATAGCCCTATATGAAGTGGCCACACGTCTTATTAGATGAAGCAATTAATAGTTATGAGATATCCTATTTGACTCATGTTGCTCGCACTTGCATATCAGCCTACATTAAACTCCTCTGAAAATATTTTTGTTACTTTTTCCTGCCTCAAATCATGAGGTATTAGTATACAAAATTACCATGCAGCATTCAGCCAATTTTTTGCTAAAATATCTCATTTTTTATATTTATAACCTTAATTCTAGACACCAGTGTATAAAAAGTCTTGTGAGAAAAAAAAAAATGTAGTCGCACCTTTAGAAAGTCGTTCACAAAAAATTACATGTGTAAATGCAATATTCACCAAGTTAATTAACAAGTAAAAAACTACATGAAGTTTTTTTAGCAATTATTGCAAATGACTATGGGAAAATTCTTAAATTGCAAAATCAAAAAATATATATTCTTAGTACTAAGAACTGTATGGGAAAATGTGTAAAGATCAGTACTATAGTAGTATAATCTGAATGTTAATACTGTAAATGTGGATTTTTAAAAATGTTTCAGAAATTTTATGGTTTCATTTTTTATTAGTTTTACAGAGAAAAGGGTTAGTTTAATTAGTTATGTTTTAGTAGGATTACCTTCAATTTTTTAAAAATTTACATAAATTTAAAAAAACTATAAAATTTTGGCTAGGTTTCATAAATAAAAGTTATGTGATTCTTAAAATGTATGATTCATTTTGAGCTACAATGACAATAAGAAATAGGGTTTAAGATACAGTCGTATTTTTCGCATCGTGTGAAAACACATGTCAAAATGCTTAAATGAAATGGGAGGATTTTCACTCTTTTCCGAAAGCATTCGGATAAAGAAATCTTTCACATTAGCTAAATACTGGTTTTCTTTATTGCTTTTTAGTATTTTATTGGTGCTTTCTTTTTCTTTTTTTTTTTTTTTTTCACACATTTTCACTTTCTTTGCTAGAGATTTTTTTATCGCAGCTTAAACCTTGTTAAGAAATTTGATAAATAGACAAAAACTAAATAACATAAGTAAATATTAATAAAAGCAGCCTGATAACTAAAAAACAGGATCAAACAGAAAGAAAGAAAAAAACCTATACAATAAAGAAAGAGTTTATACTTAATTTCTGCATAATTCCTCAATTAGAGAAGAGTTTTTTGGCACGAAATCAGCAGATTTGTTCATTGCTTCTAACCTTCCTGCCCATGTATATTGGTGCAGCTTTCTTGCAACTGAAGAAGGGTGCACCTTTCATACCACCCAAAATGATTGTTCTACAGTATCTTTTTTTATGTGTGTTAATTTTACCATAAAGTTATTTCATCACACCCAAGTATGTTTACTTTCACAACCCTAATTCATCAACTTATGTAGAAAATCTGCCAAAAAATCTATATGGAAGAAATTGGTAAGCTTAAATGATCATGAATCACCTCAAAATTAAGCAACAAGACAAACCACTTCAATTACACTGTTTTTTAACATCATTTGGTTGCATATTTAAAACACAATCAAAGAATCTCTCTCATTTAAACTTTTGATATAAAAAGCCGCTAGTATGATGAAAATTATAAAATGACTTTTGGTGAAATAAAACATATTTAAGTAACAACATGGAAATTTGAATAAAAAACTGATAATTTTAAATTAATAAAACATTAAACAAAGTGCACAGAAAATTCTCTTAACATGGCAAATGAAATGCTAAATGTTGTTAGCAATATTTTAATTTTATCTATCATCTTTCATTTTTGTTCACAAACAGTTATGCTTTGTTGTTCCATTATCATAATCAATCTTCCTGAACTTATGGAGCACAGCAGGGTCATGCAACTAATTTATAATTTAGGAACCCATTAATTGTAAATTAGCTGCATTAAGAGCATACATAGACTGGGCTATCAAAATATGTTCAAATGATACCTTAAAGAAGAAATAAAGAAAATAAAAGAAATAGCTAAAATTAATGGATATAATGAAAAACGAATCGATAAATTACATAGAAATAAAATCAAATCAAAACATTGGAAGAAACTGAATCAGGCCGAAAAACAAATGAGCAATATACTCCACCAATTCCATATTGTAAAGGAGCAAGTAACATATTAAAAAAAGAATTTATTAAATGTAATATACCTATCAAACCAACTAAAACCATATATCAAAGAATAAAAGCTGGGAGAGACATAATTGACCAAACAGAAAACCCCGGCACCTACCACAATTATTATGAAAACAAACAAAAAATAAAAGGCTGCTCAAAGGGTTGCGAAAGCAAACAGAAAATAAAAGGTAAAAATAATGAGTCACCAAGAGGAAAATAGCCCACGAGTAAAAGGACACAAACTAAGCATAAAATTTAACAGAAGAGACACAGCAATTGTAAAAATAGCACAGGAAGAAATAGTTACTGATATTAAAAAAAAACCCAAAACTGGCCAGCTACAATAATTCCAAATACAGCTTTTAAAGAGAGACCATTGAAATCCTAACTGACCCATCCACATGCAATAGTAAGGAACACTCAAGATTAGAGAATAGATGGAGCCAGATACTAAGAGGAAGGGGCATGTTCAATCCAGCAAGAGAAGAAAGGCTCAAGCCCAGAGAACTTAAGTCAGCCCTGAGAATGAGGCAGTGGATGCATTTAATTTAGGCAGTGACAAATTTAGGCAAAGCTAACAGTGTGAAGGTAAATTCGAAATTAAAATACTACTGCACTAAATAAAAAGTTAATACAAGATTTTGAAGTATTTGTTATGTTCTAAAACAAAACTTTTTCGGCTATTTCCTTCTTACATTGAGATTTAAAGGGTGAAATAATTAAAACTCTTTAAAATAACACACATAAAAGATACTTATTGATCAAGATGCATTTTGAGAAAAAAAAATTTTGTCCTTCATCAGTTGGAATCCACACAGAGTAACTACAGAAACGTACATCCTGATTCATAAGTACCTTTTATGTGCGTCACTTTACAAAGTTTCAATTATTTCATCTTTCAAAAACCAGTTTCTTTTGAGTGTTTTTGTTATAAAAGGGCTATATACAAAATAATGTTCTAGCCAAAACAGTTGAGAATTTAAAAGGAACAAACTAATAGTCAGGTATTTGTGTTCATTATATTTTATGGCTTTCTCTATTTACTTCTAGATATGAAAAGAAAAGTGAAAAGAATTTTTTTTTTTTTTTGGCTAAAAATCGATTCTTAAATGACACCTTAAGCACAAAAGAAATAAGCTCCTAAAATTCCATGTTTATATCAATAAATTTGGCAGTTAGGGCATGCTCTTTATATACTAACATTATCATATCAACACTTCTCCATTCATTCATTCATTAATTTATGAATGACAGAGAAGTGTTGTTCATTTTAACATAGTAAAGTTTTTAAATGGGTATATTTTAGGGATGTACCAGATACTGATTTTGCCAGATACCAGACTCCACTGATTGATGGATAGGAATATCAAGCACAATATATGCCTTTAGTTAACATGTATGTTTATTAATTTATTTCATTTTTAATAAAATTTTATCATTTACAAAAATTTCTTTAAATGTATGTATATTAATAAATTTGTCTAAAAAATGTAATTTAAACATTAAAATATTCTCTTTATTTGTACAATACTGGCAGAGATAAAAAAATCCTAACCTCACACCAAGGATGTACCCAGAAAAAAATTTCGGGGGGTCCAAATGGTGAAAAAGGCAGAATTTTTCACAAAAAGCCTTCATCATTCTTATTTTGTTAACAAAAACTGAAATTTCGGGGTGTCCGGACCCCCTGGACCACCCCCCTGGGTACATCCTTGCCTCAAACATTTGTTAATATAACTAATTTTAGAGTATTTTTACAAACAACAAAAAACAAACTTTTTTTCAGGCAGCATTTGTTTAGAGCCTTTTTTCAAATTATTTAACCTCTTTGTCATCTGTAAAACATCTACTGCATTCAAGTGAAACTTCTGCAGAGCATCCATAACATGCTTCAAGAGTGTTCAACTACATTTTAAAACTTTAAAACCTCTAAATGCTTTGAATATGTTTACTTGTATGAGTTTTTATTTTTGTTTCTTCTAATACCTCCTAGAGGACAGCGCTAATCAAGCATTCTATTTGTAATTGAATTTCCCCCAAGTTTTACAAATATTCGTGGCAGTTTGCATGAGATACATGACAGTGGAAGATGGCTTCAACATCTACTAGCAGAAAAAGAGAAAAAATGAGAGTTTTAGATTATGATGATAGTGATTTATCTGATTCAGATAATGAGAGTAAATCACTCATCTAATGAAGATTCAAATACATCAACAGAAAGTGAAGATGAACAATATAGTCTGGCTGATGCAAGACCATGGAACCAGATTTTGAATACGCCGTATGCTCCACCTAGATTTTCTTTCCTTGGAAAACCTGGAATTACTCAAAATGTTCTACAAAATGATCCTGCAACATTTGATTTTTTAAAATTATATTTCAATAAGGATCTGATAAATATTATCGATGAAGAAACAAATTGTCGCTATCAACAGTTCATTAGCAGCAACATTCTAAAAGAAAACTCTCGCACGCACACAAGTTTAAGGATACATATGAGGAAGAAATAAGGGTAATTTTGAGTTTGATTTTATTACAAGGCATTGAACAAAAACCAGCAATTAAGTGGTACTGGTCCAAAAAACAATTTATTGAGACACCATTTTCCTCCAAAGTTATGACAGTAAAAAAAAATTTCTCTTACAAAATTTTTACATTTTTCAAACAATGAAGGTATTTCAAATAATGTCCAAAATCCAAAGTTAAAAAAAATGTGGAATGTTGCAGAATACAGGGCTGAAAAAAAACTTTTAAAAAAAAACCAGCCCAGGTGGTTTTTTCGCAGATTAATTGGGTTTTTTGGGGTTTAACTGGGTTTTTTTAGGGCATATAATATTTCTTTAAGATTACTAAATTAAATTTTTATAACAAAATCTATAACAGTATATTTAGTCAATTAATTATATAATAAATTAAAAATTATTTTTAAGTACATATTGCCAAACAAAATTATCATAGATCTAATGACATTATTGTCTTTTGATGAGAAATGAGCAAATGGAGGACTATGTATGATACTTAATCCTTGTTTGACACCAACGTCTTAAATATGTGAATACTTAAATAAATAGCACTGTAACTTTTTTAATAGAATAATAACATTACATGCTCTAATTTAATTATTTAATCTACATTATAACATAACCATAATAATAAATTCATAGTGTGAAGTAGGTAACACTTTTCAACTTCCTTACAGTGTAATAGTATTTTATTTAAAAGTAGCTACTCAAAATGCCTCAGTCCCTTATGAAAAACCTACTTCAAAATGCCTCATCCAAAATATAATGGAAAACAGCTTAGCCAAGATATGGTAAAAGCTGCTGAAGATTGGATTTCAGGGAAGAATGCTAATTGGCTAATACCAGTATTTAAAACTAGAGACCCTAGCATCTTCCCAAAATCATTGTTTCGTAAAAATGTTATCAATAACGTAAGTTTTTCCAAATGGTGGAGTATTTCAGAAGCCCGTTCAGATGGACACACAAAGGAATTTTTAAGGTTTATGATGTCACTAGCTGTCTGCCCAGCAAGCTCTGCAGGAATAGAAAGGATTTTTTTAACATGTGGACTAGTTTGGTCCAAATTAAGAAATAGTTTAAACCTTGAAAAGGCAAAAAAACTTGTTAAAGTTCATAGACATTTAAGAAATGGTAATGAAGAAAATGATACCGAAATATATTAAATTTACTTCGTGTACTTTTTAGAGGATGTGGAAACATTTTTTTATTCTCTTCAAAACATGTTACTCTGTATTTGAAATTTTGGAGAATTTTTTTTGCCAGTGTATTATTAAGTTATTATATAGCCTGTTAGCATATTTAAGAAAGAAAACAAACAGTTTTGGGAAAAATAACTTTAATGTAAAAAGTGAGTAAACCTCCCACCTTTTCTTGTATATAGATGAAATAAAACCCAAAAAAAAACCATGTGTAACTGGTGTTTTGGGGGCTTTTTTAGATTTTTTTTTTTAAACTGGTGGATTTTTTTGGACAGGTGGGCAGGTAGACAGCCCTGGCAGAATACCTTGGGGAAAAGGTCTCTAGTGTTTATATTCCTATGAGGTATATATGCATTGATGAAAGCTTAATTTTGTACAAGGGCCATCTAAGCTGGATCCAGTGTCTACCTTTAAAACGTGGTAGATTTGGAATAAAATTTTTTAAACTGTATGAATTGGATATTGGTTACATTTATGGGGACAAAAATAGTATTATCTGTAGCAACCCTCTATTAGCAAAAGGTTATTGCTTAGCTTTAGATAATTTTTATATTAGTCCAAAGCTGTCAGACATCACTAAAGAACAAAACTGGTGTATTTGGCACCGTAAAACCAAACAGAAAAGACATGTCTCCCTTATAGTCAGTGAAACTGAAGAAAAATGAAACAGTTGCTATCCAAAGGGGAAAAATTCTTGTTATGAAGTGGAAAGACAAGAAGGATATATGTTTGACTAGTACAGTCCATAATAACTATGATTGATATTGAAACATGGAAAGAAACTTAAAAAAACCAATAATTGTAAAAGATATAGCAAAATGGGAGGAATAGATCACCTAGATCAAATGCTATCAAATTATCCTGTTGTGAGAGATAAGCAGAGATATTATTTAAAAATATATCATCATTTATTAGATATGGCCATGTTTAACACATATTTTTTGCACAAAAAAAGTGGTGGCAAATTAGATCACTTGTCTTTCAGGCTTGATATTGTAGAAAAAAAAAACTGATAAATATTACAAGCCGACAACAAATGCACAGAAAGAATGTCGTCTGAGCAGCTGTGATGTATCATGTCTTACCAAAAGGTACTTTATAAACCACATTCCACCTACAGCAAATGAGAAAGAACCAAGAAGATGCTATGTTTGTTGTAGAAAAACATTGTTAGGGGAATAAGTGTGCAAGGAAACATGACACTATTGCAAAGAACGTTATGTAGGACTATGTATTACCCCATGTTTTAGAATTTATCACACTGTAAAAATTTTAAAAAGAAATAAAGTTATCTATTCCAGAAAAATGTAAGTACAATTTGTATATACAGTCGGACCTCTACTTAACAAAGTCGCTAAATCCCAGAAAAAAGTTCGTTATATGAAAAATTTGTTAAATAGAGATATACCTTTTAAAAGCTTTAAACAGCATACAACCGATTTTAAATTTATAAAAACTGAATATTATTGAAAAAATAGTTAATTCACACATTTTAAAAATAAATAATAACAATTTGCATTTGTTTTTACTTGTGAAAAAGAAATCTGCAACGAGAAACAAAAAAGGTTTTTAAAAAAAGTCCAAAATTACACTGCAATTATGGTTTTAAGTAAATCATTTTACAATAAAATTAATGAATTTTAATGTAATTATTGTATTTATTATAATAAGTAAATTAAGAATGCATTACCATCATGTGGTACTGTCAGACATAGTTAAATTTAAGTATTTGTGATCCTTGATTGCTGAAAAAGTCTGTTAATTTTGTCTGATAGGACATTATTAACAGCTTAGCATGCATAGTAAAATCGCTGTTAAAAAAACAGCAATTTTACTACTCTCAGTGAGCTAAGACACCTGGTGAAATCAGTTCAAAGTTACTGATAAAAATGAGATATAGTAAGAGAACAAAATAAGTTTGTAATGTTCAGAAATATTTAGAGAAACAGTAAAAAAAAAGTTAAACCCCAAGAAAAACTTCATTAAATAGAGAATGAATTTTGCTATTTGGATATTTTTTTAAAAAGGAAAATGTGTGGAGTCTTAAGTGAATTTTATATTACGTCTAGAGGAAAATTAAATATGTTATAATGTATAAAGTGCATAATAGTTTTATTAATGTTATAATTCTGGCTTGCATTTCGGTTAAATTGTAATTATAGACTTTTTGTTTATGTGAACAATTATAACTTTCATTGAATTTTAATCGCATTACTAAACTGTTCTGTAGATATTCTAAATGCTTCTCAAAATTGCTATATATTTTTTTCAAATTGTTCTCCAAAGGTTGACAACCTTCTTAATGTTGTACATTGCCTAGGAAAACTTTTGAGTGATTTCTGAGTCAAAATGCATTTGAATCCTAATTAGTTAAATAACTGGCTAATTATAATTCTGGTTATTTCCTAGTTTATGTGAAAGGTTAACTCAAAGAAGTATAAATATTAGGGAATTCACAAAAATTAGTTTGGTGGATTCTGACCTGGAATGACAGCAGGACGGAATTATCCATTAGGCAAGTAGGCTTTAGCATATGGGCCCATCATTTTAGAGAGGCGCCAGGAGTCGAAGAAAAATATTACAACTAGAGTTAAACTTATAAAATTTTTAAAATGCCATATTCAATGTATTAGTGATTGCATGTATAGGAAATATTTATAGCAAAGTCTCTTGCTAGCTCTAACAGGTGCATGAAAAATTGAAAATATGTGCACAGCTGAAATTCTAAGTGATCCATTTAGAATTGTGTGCATTTCTGTGATGTGTTCAGTTAAATGCATTTTAACAAAATAGGATATATTTGTATTACAAAGCATAACAATAGCATGTATAAAATCCATTGAAAAGTCCAGGCCAGGGCCTTGGAAAGATATTCTCACTGACCTACAAGTCTAGACAGTTTTTTAGAGATGTCTGAAAATTTGTATGATCCCTAGGGACTCCCAAAGAGCTTAATCTGCCTGAATGACATCATATCGATATCGTGTATTGGATGGATCATTCAATGATCACATAGATTTTCCAGGCTGATTTCCCCCCCCCCTGCTACAATAGAAAGTGCTAAATGAAAATTTATTTCACGGTTATTTTAAAATATTGGAGACCCTTTATTCTAAAATTTTTCAAGGGTGATACCTGTGATTACATAATGGTTAGTAACATCACTCTATGACTATGGTTGGGCTTGCGTCTCTGTGACACACAAATCTTAATACTCTCTAACAAAGGTGAATGGAGTGCCGGATCTTGCAAAGTGTGGCAAATGTGATCTCGCCGCAAAGTGTGGCAAATGTGATCTCGCCGGATTTTCCCAAAGTGTGGCAAAACTTAAAGCTGCTGCCCTCACTTTTACCCCGTTAAGTTCCTTACACTTAAGGTTGCTGCCTGTATCAGGTATCCCACTATTCCCCTCTATATCCAGCACTAGATGCGTGACTGTGCAGGGAGGTGAGAGGGGCCACAAAGTGCCTGTGATCTCATTAAAGGACATGAATTTTAAATTAGAATTGTATTAATTATGTTTATGTTTTTACTACTTTACTTCTCTAATTTGTTCTTCAGAATGATACAAATATTCAGTATATGGACATATAACAGAAGTATACTAGATATTGTCTACAACAAGGGGGACATAAGTAAATTTTAATTTTCTTACAAGTGCCAAGAGTTAAATAAGTTTAGGAACCCCTGTTTTACAGTACTGTGAATTTTCAATACAACAAAACTTTAAAAGATGGAAGATCCAATTAATTCTGAAAAAAAAAATTTTTAAGTGAATTTTCACTAGGACTGAATTTTGTACAGAATGATTTTCCTTTATAGGAATATGTTATTCATTAATCTGAGATATCTATAAAAATTGAGTTTGTTGTAATGAGATTTTACTGTATTACTCCAGAAAAGCATGCATTTTTCAAAAGTTTCAGAGGAATAGGTTCATATTCCACATACACCAATAAAGTCTAATGTCTAACATATCAGAGATAAGCTTAAATTCTGCTTAATGTGCTCTCAGAGGAGATATCCATGCACAAAGAGTGTTTTAATTTAACTTAAAATTTTAATGTAATGCTCAGAATGATTTTAAAAAATATTACCTTCTGACCAGTTGTTTCCCTAAGTCATCAATAATATCTTGTGAATGATTGAAGGATCTTTAATACAACAGCAACAAACCTGAAATAATAAATTAAGGTTAGCCTCTTACCTAGTTTTAAAAATTACAATCTGAAATATATATATAGCATTTCTGTAACAGCAGACTAAACAGTGGTATCTACTCAAGGCTTACCAGATAAGGGGCACCAGTAGAGGGCTTAATTTGCATAGTGATCACCGGAACTCAGCTTCTATATTCTTTTTTCAAAGTAAATTTTTACATACCAGGCAAAACCTAGCAGAACTCATGAATATTATGCTCCAGAGCCCATCAGTACACCAACTTGAAAATTTCCCCCTTTTAACAGAAAAAACGATTTTAACTAATCAGGAGGTAAATTCTCCCCCAGTTGCCGGGAAATAGCCAGTGGTTAACTGCCAATTGGCCAAACACAATTGCTTAGTCATCAACAGCAGTAACAACTTTGTGAGGTCGTTTAGCCAATCACAAGAACCCCTTGATGCTCCTTCTTAAGACTCCAACAAGTGAAATCAAGGCGGGGCAGTTAACCACAGACTGTTTCCTAACAACCGGGGGAGAATTGACCTACAGGACTCGTTTCATCTCAAACTGCTCTAAGAGCCCTGAGATTCAACAAATTTTGGGTCTTCTACTGTGTATTATTTAGATTTTTTTCAAGCTAATTTCCGACTATTTTAATTTCATTTCACTGTTCTGTGAAAAAATGAGAATGTGTCTAATATTATATTACATGGGGAAATCTTTAATCATTATTTTAATAGAATGTACTACTGACTCCCATATTGCAGGTGTCGAGGGGGTTTACAGTAAGCCACTGAGTATGAACATGAGCTCAGGGGTGCAGACACTGTTTAGGGCCCAACACTTCCCCAGAACACAATTTGTTTTATCCAAAATTTCTCCAGAACCAAAGCATATTTTCATTCTAGTTTAAGTGACTATCTATCGCTAGCTTCTTTTGATAACAACTGCATCTCTACAAAAATATTTTTTCTTTTCTTTAAATACACTCAGGGCAAAAATTTCCCCAGCACTTCAGAATTTCTCCTGAACCTCATTCATGCATTCAGACATATTCTACACCCCTGCATGAGCTCTAGAGAATATTAGGGCTCTAGCACTTTTTTTGCTTGAAATTAAGCCCTGGGCACTAGAAGGACTACAGTAATAGAGATATTCAGGAAAAAATTTCATATGGGCTCCAGGGGTTGCACTGGCTCTTTTTAACATTTCGCCAATTCATTTGCAAAATTAGATTTTTCTGGACATCATTAAGAAAAGCAATTGTCAATATTTTTGCCAAAATGTATTTTATTTTTGCAATTTGCGACGTTGGCGATCGACAGTGCGACCCCTGAAACCTCAACTCTTCCCTGCACTTTCAGAACTTAACCACAGTTCATATAAGGGCTTGAAATAAGATTTTGAAGCTAGCAACAAAAAATGCCATGAGCTTTTATAAGGTGGCAGCAAAAACAATTTGGCTCATGACAAAGCCTTAAATATTTGTAATAATAGTAAACTGCAGTTGCAATTTTTTTGTTCAACTTAAAAAAAAAAAAAAAAAGGCTTCACTTTTCTTGTAAGCATTCTGCAGTTTCATATGTAACCATCATCGTATCTGAATTATGAAAAAGCATTCAAGCAATAAAATTTTAAAAGCTTGCAGCTAAATTTCCCATGGGATCCTCCTGGCTATTTGGGATAATCTCATGGCACTTGCCGTAGTTCGCCTTATTTAAAGCCCTGGTTCATACTCTTGTTGAAATGAAATTACCTAATTTTTTCAGATTTTCCAGATACATTTCTATAAATTCCTAGATTTATCAAAAACAAACATAAAACATATTGAGTACTTTAAAAATTTGAAATTTATGCACTTAATTTTCAAAACTAATTTCAACTTATCATCCAGTATAACTGTTAGAATAAAAGTTACCAATACAGTCTGTTAGAAACTTAATTGAAACTTTGAAAACAGGGGTCCATCTAGGATTTTTTTTCAAGGGAACCATTCTTGTAAAAACTGTTTATTTTTATGTATTTTAATATCGATTTTTGTGAATTTCAAAACCCATTTGTGAATTTTCATAACAATTTATGTAAAAGTCACTTTTTTTCTTTAAAATAATTTACAAAAGAAATTAAAATATAGGGTAAAAAGCAGTGCCGTGCAGTGGCAATTTGTCATTTGGTAGCAACACAACAGTTGTTCCAGACTATTTACAGCAACTAATTTACATTGATTCATTTATCTTGGTTGATCAGTTTCCATGAAATTAAATTTTACTTGAAAATTAAGTTGATTAACTTTTTTTAATTAAAACACAGCAGTCATTTGTTTTATATGATAACCACTAGATGGCAGTACACCTGTTGTAAGCATAGGCAAAATTGCTTACATGGAGAAAATATTTTAGCACTTTAAAGTTAATAAATGATTTAATAAACCACATATTTGCTGTATTTAACATTTTTAAATAATATTTTTTTAAAATGAACTCAATAGAACCACTTACAAATGAAACAATAACTGGGGGGGGGGGGGGATAGGGAAGTCGACTTCAGTAATAATCAGCTTTGACAATAGTAATCTCAAAAGCAATCGAAACTTTGCTTTCTTCTCTTAGCACACTTGGCGAAGTCTTTTGGCTACTACAAAATGCTTTTTATTACAGTTGTTGTGGATTTAATGTGGAAAATTAGCTTAATTTTGGCGAATAAAATATTTATTGGAACAAAGTTAATAGAACTCGCAAAAACAATTAAGGAATCACTTTTTAGGTGTACTTGCCCTTCTTACAGAAGTCTTTTGGAGTTTAAAAACTAAAATTTATCACAGTTGTTATGGCTTGCATATGAAGATTTAGCATAGTTTCGGCGAGTAACTTTTTTCCTAAATATATTATTCTAAAATTTATAATGGAATTTTCAATAAAAATAAATGTTTGTTTTAAAATTTAAGTTACAGTTAGGCAAGCAATGCTTACATTGCTTATGCGGACTGCACACCACTGGTAAAAAGCCAATGTAGAGTTATTTTAACCGATTGTAATTTGTGAAAGGGCAGTAAAGCAGACCCAAATTTCTTCACCATCAATCTCTGAAAAGAAAAAAATATATACCATCTGTAAATATGAATAAAATATGTTTTATTTCAAAGAAAAAAAAATATTCTTTCCTTCATCGACAAAAAAATGGGGTTTTCCAGTTTAAGCTAGAAATTTGTAGGATTTTGTGAAAATAAGTACTTTTTCCTTGGTTTTTGCTGAAATAATTAGTCAAAACAAATTTGTGTTTATCGAACCACAAGAACCTCTTCTCAAGGATTTTCCTAAGACTAAGGCAGGACAGATTAAAAACTGTCATTAATGACTGAGAGGGGGAGAATTTATCGGACTCTGTCAATCAGAATTGTACCATTTTTCTTTTTTAGCTATGAGGGTTTAAAGCAGTGGTCTTAACTGTCCTGGTCGATATCAATTTTCACCACTGAAATTCACTATTCAATTTATTTAATACTAATCAAATAATTTTTATTAGCATATCAGGGGTAGATGCAGATGACAATTGAGTCCATTTTGCCGGCCCTTCACAAAAATACAATCGATTAAACCTGGTCTTCATTGGCATTTTACCCTACATTTTAATCTGTTTTATAAATTATTTTAACAAAAAGGTGACTTTTATTAAAAATTGGTACAAAAATTTACAAAAAATAAGTGCTGAAATTCACAAAATTAAGTATTAAAATTCACAAAAATGGGACCCTGGATAAAAATTCCTTGATTGACCCCTGCATTTGTTCTAAAAAAGTTAACATATATTAAAAATGCCATAATATAAATAACATAACACCAAGATATAACAAATATTTATTTATTTTACGTACGCTCTTTTACATAATTTGTACTGAATTTTTAAAAATGATTACAAGTAACAAGTTTTGGTGTTATCCCTAAATTTAGATGACTTCATAATTTATTTTTCATTATTTCAAACTTTGGAAATAATCTTTCTATAGATGAAAAGCTGATACAACAGTTCACTAGATGTAATGTAATTTCAACAAATTTTATATTAGTGTTTTAATCTCCTTTACTAATGTCCTCAACTCATGATTAATTCATGTTCAACAACTCATGTTTTGTTTTTAACTACAACTCCAGTTGTGTATTTTGAATTGCAACTGGCTTATAAATTTTATAATTCATGGTTTATTTTTAAATTTCTGACTTCCTGTATTGTAAAAGCATATTTTACAAATGAGTCTCATATAATTAGTTTATTATTTTTTTAAATACGCTGCTACTTTTACTTATACGCTTACTTATTAAGGTACTTTTAATATCAAAATAATAATAATAATTAAATTTTTTATTTTAAAACCATTAAAACCATTTTTGACCAGTTTTGGGTGGTTAAAACTTATTTTCATTCAGCGTATGGGCCTGACATCAATATAAATTAACTTTTATTTTAGCATTTTTACTGAAGCATTTCTCAGCCTAACCAATATTTTTCTAAAATTTAGGGTCACTATATCAGATTCCAATCAACTTAACACAATTCACCATTTCTACAAACATGAGATCAAGGAAACTAAAAACTACTGCAAACTATACTATTTTATGAACATAAATTTCACATTACTTACCCTTTTAATGAAACAAAACAAACAAACAAACAAAAAAAAGAAAACTTTTACAGAAACAGTTATAGAATTTAAAAAATATAACAAATTCTTTTTTTTTCAATTTGTTTCCCTGGGATGAATTCAATGTGAATTACACTTTAATTAAATTAAAACATTTAGCTACTTACATACTCAGTCCTTGATATCAGCTTATTACCCCCACCCCCCTTCAACCTCCCTCTAATGTAGGTCACACATGTGAAAAGTGTAGAACAGTATTACTTAAGAAAAAGCATTTTTAAACGCTAACAAATTTAATAATTATAAAGGTATTGTTCAGTTGTCAATTTTCGCTTTAATTAAGTTATAATTTAAATAAACAAACACATTCAGAGGTGTTACATGCTTATAAACTAATATATTGCTGAGAATGTAATTAAAACACATTTGTCACTTATGCGATGACCATCGTAATAATACATACAAACTGCAATAAATACTAACAAAATATTTTACATATCCCTTAAACAAGATATATATTTAAAAATTTCTATAAAAGAAATAGGGAGGGAAATGAAAATAATTGTAGATTAATAGCTGCAGTTAAATATAAATTCATAATTTTCATTGAAAAAACTTAATATTAAAAATAACAAAAGAAGCAACTGTACAATTATTCAAAACAAACTTCATAATATTAAAAAAAAAACTAAAAAAATTATGGATAAGTATTCAGTAAAATAAATAATCATAACATAAATGTTCTATCAATCCCTTACAAT
Source organism: Cheiracanthium punctorium (assembly GCA_038373885.1). Lineage (NCBI taxonomy): Eukaryota > Metazoa > Arthropoda > Arachnida > Araneae > Cheiracanthiidae > Cheiracanthium > Cheiracanthium punctorium. Next base: position 86,073 of record JAWZYV010004046.1, read on the forward strand.
AATAAAAAAAGGCATTTTTACAACTAAACCATTTTTTAATGTTAAACCATTAAATAAAACTGAAGAAGTATAAAAATTTCTTTTTCCTTTTGCTATATTGCATTTTCGATGGTACAGTTCAGTACAAGCGTAATTTCGCGATAATAATAATAAAGCTTTTTGCATAAATGTTTTTAACAAAATTAATACTATAACGACCAATATAAAACTTACTGCCGTATATTTTAAAAATGTAGATTGAAATTAATCTCGTAATAATTAACAAGAATGATACCAAATGAAATATACATATTTAATTATTTCTCAGAATCAAATCACTTCGGACCGCATGTATAAACTAACAGCCGAGAAAGTGCGATCGTTCTACTGCGCAGCATTTCTGCGCACGGTCATGATTCCGTCATCTTGAGTCCCCCTTCCCAACTACAGACTAAGAAAAAAGAGAATAATCATTATAGAGGGCTGTAAGCTTAACCCAAAAATCTACTAAAAGATGACGCTTTAGGCGGTTGATTAAAAAAAATCTGAATCTGGAATGGACTTGGCCAGTATAGATTTTGCCGGTAGATGGCACTCAAAGCATTTGACTGACGAAAACTTAACTGATGTTTCGGGGAAATTGAGTGTGCCACTTTACGGTCAAATTCCAGTCCTTCATTTCATTCTTTTTCCTCTTAGTCCGTGTTTTTAACCCTGTTGTTTAATAATTTTCCCGCGCTGATAAAGTGCGAAAAAAGTCGACATATCATTGATTTTTAAGAGCTATAATATTATGATTTAATTTTTAAAAACACTCAAACGCCCGAAGCCGTAAGGAAAATTAATATGAATTGTAATTCGTCAGCGCGTGACTGTTTTGCCCTGTTGTTCCTTTTCCCTTTTTGCCCTACCGTTTAATGTGTTTGGAATTTTCAACTTTCTATCGACTTACGATCGTGTATTGTTAGATATATATTTTTTAAAAAACAAAAGTTCCCTCGTAACCTATGTGTATTTTCCCCTAGAAAAGCTGATTTATGGGATGAATTAGCTTATACATCCATCAAAACATTAGTTTTAAATACTTAGCCAGACTCGATTTTAACGACAAAAATAACATTAGTGCATGGTCAGATTGTTCATTTAAAAAGTGATGAAATATTTTCATACATTTCTAGGTTTTTAAGTTACACGATCAAAAAACAATGATCTTCGTATTTACTATTCTATTCTACTTTAACCAAACACTGTTCATTAATTGTACCTATATATAAGTAATTTCATCACTTTGGTTCCTGCCATGCTCTAACCCCAGTTTCCCTCTGAGAACGTTACTGGATAGCCAGAAAAAAGTTGATGGATACTGATTTCTATTTTACTTATGTTTTTTTTTTGTGTGTGTGTGTGTGTACTTAGATGTCAGTTTTCCTGTACACTTGCCATTGGAAATTTAAAAAAAAAATAATTTCTATAGATTTGACAATATTTGCTGAGTCTCAACGCTCGATAATTTTATTATTTTCACATATTGGTTTAAGTATATGCCTCTATCGAAAAAATAAGTAAGAAATCCGAGGTTTGAATTTTTATAATTTTTCAACTTTATGGGGGGAGGGGGATTTCAGTTTAACTTGGAAAAGAAATCAACATTTCACAGTTCAAATTCAGGGGTAAATAAATGAATAGTAAAAGGACGAAATTTTCAGAACGCTATTTACTCTATATTTACAATGAAATCTTCCTTTTCTAAATTTGATTCACAAAATGTTTATACGTAAACCTCCCCGTACTTTCAGAATAAAAATCCCTATCGACTCCATATTTGATGAATATTGCTCGTTTTTTAGGTTATTTTTGTAATCACGAGAGAAATAAATATATGTCTAGTAATTTAAAGAAGGCAAAAAAAATATTTGTTATTTTACACCCAGTCTCAAGATAGTTACGATTTATTTTACCATTATTTGTATTTTAAGGAATAAAAGCGTTGGAATAAAACTATTTTCTCAGAAGGTAATGGAATCTTACAAGATAAGCAAACTGACTAGTTACAAAATTTAATGCATGTTTGTGTAACTCTACAAGAATATATTTCATATTTGCTTAAAATTTAATCTTTTGATTTTTTTTTTTTTTTTTCTTTCATCGCTAGTCTTTTATGCAGTTAAAAAAAAAAAATAAGAGAAAATTACCGGCGAGCAATAACCGCAACTCACGTGTGAATAAAACAAATGTTTAGGTGCGCCAAAGAAGCATTGATGCTTTGTCTTTTCATCTGCGCATGCGTTAGTACCTTTACCACTTTCTAAACTGAATATGTTATAGAAATTTCAAAACGAATAACTAGGTACTAATAATTTTTTTGTTAAAAATACTGTTGCAGGTTTAGTTACTTAAATTAAAATTTGGTGCATTTATCCTCCCGGCAGATATCTTTTGAGACGGTTCAGACTGTGAAAGTAACTTTAATAAAGATGACGCATTTTTTTCCGAACATAAATTACACTGTTGAGATATCAAACTTGCTTTTATTGCAATGAACAAAACACTAATGTGGCTAATATTTATTTATTAAGAACTCCAATTCTTAAAAAAAGTAAAGCAGACTGTTATTACTTAAATGTATTTTTATCTCGGCGCTCTATAATTGAAGTGATAAAGTTGCCAAATATAGTAACCCTACCTACTAATCGGAGAGTCTTAAGCGCGTTTCGCGTTTTCTTTCTTTATGAATGCATCTGACGCATTGCGTTTCGTAATTGTAATATTTATTTCATTTTTTTTTAGTTTCTAGGAATATTTTTACTTAAAAAAAATTATTTTAATGCCTTTATCCTATTTTCATGTCTGCGAATGTCTCGTTTGCATGCAACAAGAATCGGTATATCGGCATTTTCGGGGATGGTCGGTCTGCTAGGAGTCAGTGACGTGATGGTTAATCTGCAACCCTGCTCTCGTGGTGTGGTTGGAGACTTCCATCTTGAAATATCAGTGGCGTGTAAAGTTTTTTTTTCATTTCGGAGGGGACCAATCCAGTATTGCTCTGTTTTTAAGGGGGGGGCATGGGCGCCAGAAGAATATTTTAAAGGAAAGTTGGAATTACTTCAATATATGAATACCTTGTTGGAAAGAAAAAAACGCAACGAAATAAACGGTACACAAAAATCCGGGGGGGGGCAACTGGCCCCCTCGCCCTATGCTTCCGACGCCCATGATTAGGGGGCTTCCTATGGTAAGCTCAAAGGCGAGATGAGTTTAACATATGTGACAGGGACGGGTCAACAACGCTTTATGTCACACTCGTATTATATAGAATTTTTAAAGTTTCGAACACTTGTTACCAAAGCATATATTAATACTAGCTGCGTACCCGTTCTCCGCACGGTAGGGAACGAAAGTTTTTCTTGCATGTATAATTTGAATTGATTCCAGTGATGTGGAATCTAAAAACAAGCAAAATAATTAGACTCTTGGCGTAAAGTTACTCATTAGTTATTCGTTAAGTTAGTATAAGTACTGGCCTGAGACCATTTGTATAAGTATTGACCTGACACCTAATTATGACACAAAAAACTATGTTGGTGTCATTCGCGATTAGAAAAAGAAAAGCTTGACGGTTTACAACAAAAAAAAATTCTATCTTTCAAAATGTCATATTTCTGCATCATACTCTTTTTTAGGTTTAAGTTATACCATTAATACCTTAGATACAACATGATGTGGAGAACCGTTTTATTTTATAATTAAATAGCTGTGTACCCGCTCTTCGCAAGGCAAGAAAGAATATTTTCCTAAAATGTGATCATAACTACTTGTGACGAAACAGATTCTCCAAGGGAAAAAAAAAAAAAAATGTTCAGGTACAGTCTTTTTTGTTGAAACTACCGCGGGATATAATAACACGACATGGAATTATTTAATGCTTAGTTAGTTGTGCTGTAAGACGGCTGTTGAAAAAACAAATATAACACTTTTAGTTTCACGAAATATTTATTAAAGCGGTATATTGTGTTTTGATCAGTACATCTACTAACTATTACAGCCTAGTATATCTACTAACTATTACTTATACTATCTTTTACTGATACAAATACTATATATTTTCGTTTTTTCCTCTTTAATGCTTAATTTAAAGAAACGATTAAGATATTTGCTACGAATGTAGTCTTTTACTGTTTGGCGATTCTTTACAATTTAGGCATTTGCAAAAACGATGATCATTTCACTTTATCGTTGCCATTAAACCAGCTCTCCATACATTTTTATGCATAATTCTTGTCAGATTGACGTATTTAGCACCGCAAAATATTTCTTGCGATTCGAAAACGTGTCCCGTTTAAAAACTCAATCAGAAATAATGCTGGGTTGCATTGCGTTGCTGCTAATGCATTGTTGAAAAAACAGCATTCAATTCTTTTTCTGGCAACGTAATATAAAACATGGAATTATTTCGTACGTGCCCTGCCCCTCCTTGTACGTGCCATATGTTTTGCTTGTGACTCCGTTATTCTGATTGAGTTTCGAAAGGGGTTTTAAACATGTTACATCAAAATGACGTAGATTTCGCATGCAAAATTCAATTATTTTAAAGTAATTTTATTTATTTTTTCAACTGGCAGCTATTCCGTTTTAGTTACCATGACAGCTAAATTAGCAAGCTTAATATCAAACGAAATCTTGAAGCAGCAATTATTGAATTCAAAATCCTTCTTTACATAAAAATTCGTAAAAAATCTCCTATTTTATATTTTTCTTCCGTTCTTCTTTTAAAAGTGGGCGAAATGTATGCTCCGTCTTTTGCCAAAATATAAAAAAGTTATGACAGATAGAATTTTAAGATGCAACAGTTTTAAAATTATTTTACGCAAACGTCGTCAAAAGAGAAATTCTTTTTAAAAATTCCCAAAAATCGGCAAAATATGTTACATAGTCGAAACAAACTGTTTTCGAAAGAAAATTTTTTCCTCTATCCGATGATGCAAACATCGTTTTACTGCGAGTGCAATTACCGGCGTTATTACGTATTGTGCAAGAAAAATCGCTAAAAATCGGACAAAACATAAAATAAAACATTTTATAATTCGAATTTCGAAAAAATCGCTCCGAGGCGTGTTGGGATCTGTCCTAGCGAAGCCGTATGCAAAATTCGGAAGGTCTGCGACCAACCGTCTCGGCGCAATGCGATCGAGAGACGCGCGCAAGAAAATTGGTGGCCACAAACCTACCTACCTACCTACCTACATAGCTACATGCAATGTTTACTCTCGGATTTTATTATATAAGATACAACTAGCGGCTACCCGCGACTTCGTCCGCGTCGGCTTTAGAATTAGGTCCCGAGAGAAACGAAGCATGTGTGAATAACAAATATGTTTGCGAAAAGAAACTGCATTTAAATATTATTTGCTTTTTACTTATTTAAAATGAAGTATAATGCATGGTAGTATACTTCAGTTAAAATAAGAGAGTATACTAAATTTAGATTTTTTTCAGGCATTTGGCGAATAGAGACAGTTATGACAGTATTTGCGAACTGTTTTGAGTGTTCTTGTAAAAGAAATATTTATGCTATATGCATGAATTTTAGCCTATGTTAATCAGGAATAGTGCAGCTTTCTATTAGCGAAAAAGTTTTAGAATCGGTTCTATAGTTACAGAGATACCCATAGAGCGTATTTTGAGTGTTCCTGTAACGGAACTATTTGCGCTACATGCATGAATTTTAGCCTATAATACTCAAGAATAGTGCAGCTTACTATCAGTGAAAAAAGTTTTGGAATCGGTTCAGTACTTACAGAGATACACATAGAGCGTAATGTAATTCTTATGAGTATCCCTGTAAAAGAACTATTTGTGATATATGCATAAAAGGTAGCCTATAACACTCAGGGTCCCCCCAGTGTCTAAGAGATTCTGCTCTCAAAACTTGAAGGTGGGAGGTGCCAGGTTCAAACCCCGGTCGCGCCTGTCGACCTAGCCGCTCGCAGTTTTCCGTGTTTTTTTCAAAACCCCCCCCGAAAATACGGGCTAGGATACCTTAGAAAATTCCACACACAGTTATTCTCCATATACGCCTAGGACCCTATAGGCCTAAGACCATATAGGCTTAGGACCATATAGGCCTAGGACCATATAGGCCTAGGAATTTCAATCAGTGAAGAAAGTTTTAAAATCGGTTTAGTAGCTACAAAATTTCCATAGAGCGCAATGCATTAGCATTATTTTGAGTGTCTTTGTAAAAGAATTATTCATGCTATATGCTTGAAAGGTTGCCTGTATGTTAATCCAGGGCATAAACTATCTTCATTACAAATTTTTCGAACCATTTTTGTGTGATTCAGTCAAAAACATCGAAACACATAAACGTACACATTTATATTATTTGTAGGATTTGGAAATTTACGAACTTTAAGAAACACATCTGGACTTTTCTTGGTACTTACATATTATCCGGGCGGTCATTCCCGCCAAACTGTTTTTTCGTCAAATGAGTTGCCAAACGTATTCAAAACCATTAATAATTTCATGTGCCCGGCATTTATCTCGGCAAAAAATCGCTCGTCTTGGCGGATCGTCGGAATAATACGTAAGTACAGTTTTCTTTATTTATGCTTTTTGATTTGGCGTAAAATCAACATAATTTCCATACTTATTTATGTTTTCCAAATACATGTGATTTTGCAAATAGAATTTCTGCTTTATTTCAAAAGCATAAATCATTTTGTGCGGTCGATAAAACGATTTTTAATTAATAGTTAGAAAAGTAATTAAAATTTCCGAGCCTCAGGTACACTTTACCGAAGTCATGCATCCAGGCAAGCTCAAATTTTCAAAGATCTACTTTCTGTAGATTTGTCTGGAGGACATTCATTTTTATTATCAGAGATAGACAGGGCTGGGGAGTAGCGCGCTACTTGTAGCGAAACTACAGTAGCCGCTACTTTTTTTTGTAGTTTGTAGTGTAGCGCGCTACTTTTTTAAAAAAGTAGTGTAGCGTGTAGCGCGCTACAAAAAAACAGTAGTTTGTAGCGAATTTTGGAAGCTACTTTTGCCGTGTCATCATTTCCGGCGATTGATCCCGTGGTGCAATTTCTCTCTCTTCTGACTCCAAGCATAACTGAAACTGATGCTTGAAAGACACCCAATCTCTCCCCCGCCCCCCCCCCTCATGCAGGGGACACACGCACACGAGGGGGGGAGGGGGGTTGCTTTGCCTGAAGCGGAAGCCTGACATTGTGCATCTTTTTTCTTTTTATCGTTCTCAGTATTATTTGTAGAATCACCAATCTGCCATAAAGAGGACAAAAAAGGAAGGAAAGAGATGTCCAAAGTTGAACAGAGGTTATTTTGATGGGGCCTCGAGAGTCTCATTATCACACGGGCGTGTGGGCCCGTGAGCCCCTGAAAAATAAAGGCCTCGCAAATCTCTCCATTTATTGTATATTAAATTTATATATGCTGCAATAATAATTTTTATTAAGCTAAATTTCCTTTATCTATATCATAATTGTGTAACAATAAAAAGGCTTCGAGACTTATTTTCTGTTCTTCTTTCTAACACAATGATAATGGTTTCTAAGACTAGATCAATAAAATAGAAATTAAAGGCGTTATTGAAAATTTATGGCCATATGTACTTATCACAAAATATGCATTAGTTAGCATTTTTTTAAATATGATGAAGAAAAGAAAATTTTCTGGCAGGTGGAACTCAGCGCACACATACGCTAATAATACAAATGGATTAAAAAAATATTAAAATCAATTTTAAATGCATAGTCTTGTTCTAAATGAGTATAAATACATGGGTAATTTTTAATTTAATTTTAGAATTATTTTGAAATGTTTCATTTTTATGCTGGGAAAATAGAAAACAATCACAAATAAGTTAAAATGTCTGTAATAGTATAGGGGACCAAAACAACCTTTTTTTTGCCCCGGGGCCCCTTCTATGTCTGATCAGGGTCTGTATATTTTTGACTGCTATTGCGTGTTTGCAACATAAATCAACATAAAAATGAGTATTTTTTGCTTTCGAAAAGGAATTTTACATATCTGTAAATTGTATGCTTTTGTAACATCATTAATTTTCTTTGATCTTTTTTTTTAATTGCACCCATAAATACAGTGTAGTGTCCACTTGCCAGGATGATTGCCAATCATTCAGTGTCCAGTATTCCGTGAACTTCCTTTTAGGCGATATCCTTTCAAATCTGACATGATATATAGTCAGTCCTCGCAATTAGCGACCCCCCCCCCCATCCTCTCACTCACCATCTACGGAAAACTACGAAGCGTGAGAAAAACTTACGATTTTCTCACAGGAATTTTCTTGAAAGCATCGAGACCGTTTCTGGAAGAGTCACCGACATTTTTAATTTTCTCTTTGCCTCCTCCTTATGATCGATGCATTGAACAACAATTTTATTTATGCTTAGTTTTACTAAGTTTATTTATATTAAGGTCATTTTTCGACGTTACAGTGCACTTTTTTGAGTTTGGGCACTCTTTATTATCCTTGTGTCGTGTTCAACTTCCACAAGAGTAATGACAGTTCTGCAGTATTGTAGCTTTTCAAACATTAATTAATCACGTGATTATGTTCTACAACTAGGAATGTTTTTTGTCTCAAAGAAGTGTAAAAACTGATTAGTACATTTTTCGTGGAACCTGAAACTGAAAAAAAAGAAAGTAAATATGTAGAAATTGTACACATTTTTTTTTTTTGACGAGTTGATAACCTTATCTTTTTTGAGTTTGTTGAAAAGGGACAAAAGGTATAAGCATATGCATCCAAGATATTATTTCAGGGGCTAAAAATATTGCTGACCTCGGTTACAGTGTTCTTCGTTTGTAGTGACAGTTTTCAGATCCGGTCCTAAGGTAGAGCGAACGGTGCGACCGCACCGGGCGCCAACTCTACCAAGGCTGTTCAGAATAATATAGCACTGTGGATGTCGGAAATGGTTTCATTTACCTGTTAATAATTGTTTAATAATAAATCTTTTAGTCAATGTATAGTAGTAATCAATCATGTTAATAGTGAATTTTAGTGAACTTTCTGTGAAAAAATAAATTATTAACAGGTACTCGAGGACGACTTATCAAACCCTACATTGTTACGTGATTCATAACCGTCTTATTTACCTTTACCACTCTTTAACTTTTTGCCAATGAGTTTCAGAGCACCATGCATATTTGACAGTCCGTATATTATTGAAGTTGAAAGCCTCATTTTAACCCCTGAAAGCTTTTATAGCTAAATGTGTGGCGTAGCTAGGTGCAAGAGCTGATCTAGGGTACGTGGAGCCTCCCTGCAAACGTAAAGAAGCCCCCTGTTATGCTCCAGATTAAGTTTTCTTTAGTTTTTTAGTTCGAATATGGCGCTCCGATGCCTTACTTACCGTGTCGGGCCGTCCCTGGCTACGGGGGAGCAAGGAAGGTCAACTGTACCCGGGCGCAGCATCGGCCAAGGGGCGCCAAATGGTATATGAAAGCTACCTAGTTGCATTTTTAAAAAATAGGAGGGGGCGCAAAATCTTCAGTTGTCAGGTGGAAACGAGATTTAGTCATTTGCTGTGGGACAGAGAAACTGTTCTCTCAGCTTGTTTCCATCCCAGATTCAAACTATTCTGGATTGAGGAGGAGACTAAGACCGAAGCCAAAAAAATGGATGGAGGAATACCTCCAGAATATGTTTCCGACAACTTCAGATATCAGTATCGAGGATCATGACTGGATGATGAGGCCCATGGATGATGACTTTTCTGGTTTTTTTAATTTCTCTTTCGTATGCACTCGAAATAGTTACGAGGAAGAACTTACAAGGTTCTTGTCAGAGCCAATCAAACCCGTATCTTCGCTTTCGGCGTACACGTATATGAAAGAAGCCTTCAAAAAAACTAACACTGGCGTGCCGTCCAGTGCATCTGTACAAAGATTGTTTTCGATTGCATCGGACGTATTTTCTCCTCGACGATCATGTTTGGCGGATAACAATTTTGAGATCCAGCTCTTGTTAAAATTTAATAAACATGTTTTTGAATAAATTTATGTGGTTTTTATTTTATACTAGAGGCATGGCAATCTTCCATGAATATGTTGAAATTCTGCTTTCTTTCGTTAAAATTTTAAACTGTCTATTATATTTAAATTATTAGGTTTTTTGTGTAATAATTTTCATAATTTAATACGAAAATATGAGAATTTCTATTAATAATTAATAGTTTGTAAAATCCTTAGACTTATCTCTCTCTTAGCCTTAAAATAACAATATAATTCTATAAAATTCTTTTATACCTAACACAAAGAAAAAGTTGTGTTGATGATAATAACTTTTAAAATTTCTTTAACATATATAGAGGATTTTTTTAATGCAATGTTTTAAATAGATATATCATGAATTTAATGAGTAATTGTTTTCATTATTTTATAATATGCATATCATATGTGATGTTTTGAATTAAAACAATTATACAATATTACATGGTTCACACGGGTCATTCGTCATAAATCACTAATTTGGTAAGTCATGAAAAAAGGCCTTTATACTCATTAATTTTGATTTTTGCTCAAGAAACTAGAATGTTTGTACAACATGAAAGGGGTCTCAAAACGGGCCTTTTTTTCCCGTTCAGACATCCATTTTATTATATTTTTAAAAACTTTTTTAGTTCTCATGATTTTTCTCATGCTTTCAGAGCTCACTTTCCCAATTTATTTTTATCATAGAGGTATTAAAACTTAATTAGTTTCAGCAATACTTCAATAATTAGCAGTAGTTGCCAGTAGCGTATATATAGGCTAGGCTTCCATTTCGGGGGGAGGGGGACGATTCGGTATTTTAAACTGTATTGTTCTAAAGTTAAAAGAAATGTTTCAAAATAGCTCCTTTTTAATAATTGCTTTACATTTTCGGAGGGGGCCCGCCTCCCCCTGTTCAAATACTCGCCTGGTAGTTGTTTATTAGAGCAATAGTTTTTTCTAATTAAAGGCGAAAAGGTGCCCGGGGTCTTCCGTGCGTCCACCAAATCTGCGGCGCTCAACGCTACAAGGAAACCACCTTTCGTTCTTTGGACGCGAGAGACACCCGCTGAGGTCATTAATCACGCTGGACGCGAGTAGAAAACCAAGGCTTTAGATATCGATAGTTTTCTCTAATTAGGATATAAATATCCTTAAATATGAATGTAATGCAAATTGAATCTGTTAGCAAAATTTGTCTCCTAAAAGTAGCGAAGTAGCGACTACATTTCAAAAGTAGTGTAGCTAACTACATTTGTCAAAAAGTAGTTGTAGTTGTAGTTAACTACATTTTTCGAAAAGTAGCGGTAGTTGTAGCGCGCTACAAAAAAAAAGTAGTTTTTCCCACCACTGGAGATAGATATATTTGGCATAAAACTGGCATAATTTCCGTATTATTTAATGTTTTTCAGATGCGAGTGCCTCTTTATTGAAGTAATAGCATTCTTATTAGCTCAAAACATGGATCATATGATACGGGCGAGCCCGCCAAGTATGGCAACGTAAAAACGGTTTTTAATTAATAATTAAAAAAGTTATTAAAATCTAAAATTCTAAGCCTATAACCATCTCCAGGGTCCCATCTATATCTAAACCAAAATGCATCCTAATCGATTCAGCGGTTTAGGCGTGATAGCGTCATAAACAAACAAACAAACAAACTCACTTTCGCATTTATATTAGTTAGGACTAGCTGTGCACCCGTCCTTCATTACGGGACGGGAGGAATCAGATATTTTTCTGGGATCGACCGATACCACATTTTCGCAAATGACCGATACCGATACTTTACCTATAAATTCATTTTCAGAAATAGCCGATACCGATACTTATGTCATTTAAACCTACATCTGTATTCTGGGCAGTTTTTGTGACGAGAGTGTAATTCTCGTTAAAATGAATAACAGCATGATGAAATTTGAGCCCAGTAGAAAGCATTAAAAAGAAAAAGTTGTGGATACATTGAAGTGTGAATTTACAGTAGTTCTAGTCTTTCTTTTCTATTCAATCATGCCGACGAATGGCCGAATTTATAAGAAGCTGAGGACTGGGAAGCGTCTTAGTGTGCAGGTTCGGAATTCTTTGTCCTCGCGTGACTGTCGATCTAATGCTCTAGAGTTTTGGACGATTTTCTCCAGATGTTACGTGAATATGCGTTAGACTTCCTTAAAAAGTCCTCCGCCCAAGCCCCCCCCCCTTATAGGTAGATGCCCCTCATGTAGGTTTGACAGAACACAAACAAGGGGGGGGGGAGTTAAAGGGATATATTAATTAGAGAATCCATTTCCACAGTGCCGACTGGTGCAAATATTTAAATCAATTTTTCTCAACCTCTATTTTGTCGCCTGTTTGTTGCTTTGAGCCAGATAAAAGGTTTCCGTATTAGACGCAAAACAGCTTCCTGCTTGCTCTTACTATATGTGTCTTTATTTTTAGTTCATGCCTCGATTTTGTGCTTACAAAAGTAAACACATGAAATTTATTCAACTTCTAAGCTTTCAAGTTTTATATAGATTTTCTTTAATTATAATTCTTTCACATATGAAAATATTTTTTAGATTACTTAAACTGCATTAAATTGTGATAATGTATAAACTGTACAGTATTATGTAAGTACATATGTATTTACATATTGTTCATTAAATACGTATGTAAATTCTTCCCTTAAAATGCATAATAAGTTCGCATTAATTAATGGTTTTATTTATCTGCTCCAATTATCAGTGGCGCAGAAAGGGAGGGGAAGCAGGGGAAAAATCCCCAGGGCCTCAGCTTGTGAAGGAGCCCCTCTTTTGCTGTTTATATTATACTTAATTGTGTGCTGTCAACAGGGCCCGATTAACCTCTGTAGTGAGGGGAAGCTAAGTCTCATTTCGGGCCCCCCATTGCCTTTTTGTTTTCATAAAAATATTTTATTCATAAAAAAGAAATTTCATCGATTTAATTAGTTCTAATGATTTCCTTTGATAAAAGCATTTTATTCATTAATTTGAAATTTCCTTTGATAAAAATATTTTATTCATTCATCTTCATAATAGTTTAGTTTATTGTAACGAGATTTTACGGTACTTTTGAAATTACTTTAAACATTAACAAATAGCTAAAAACTTTACCTTACTGGAACATTAAACTTTATTAATTTAGTCCTATATTTCACTAGACATGGCTTTTTCCACAAATTCTTTGTTTGTTTTGATGACATCATAAACATCACAACACAGAAGTTGAGAATTAATTTTGACATTTAGAAGATGTTGAACATTACATATTAAAAGTCTACCCCTTTCTGCCGGCCAAATATTCCCCATAGTAGAAAAAAAACTCTCTCAACTGCAGCAGATGTCCCCGGCAAAGACATCGCAAACAACTACTTTAGAAATTTTGCAACATGAAGTATCAAGACTTCTGAAAAGCACCACTTTCCTTCATTGAAAATATTTACAATAATTTAAAAGATCATTTAATAACAAAGTTTTGAATTTTTATCGCAGCTTTTCAGTCATTTTTGGGCCCCCCTTCAAATTCTGAGGGGAAGCTCAAGCTTCCCGAGCCTTTTCAGTAATCAGGCCCTGGCTGTCAATTTTGTAAAAAAAAAAAAAAAGTCCAAATTCAGATTATATCCCCGGATGTTTTAAATTAATTTTTGAACGAAATTACAAAAAGCCAGCTAGAGCATAAACCACCAACTTGACAAAAACGAGGAGTGTTAGTCATTGAGTCTTCTTTTGCAAGAAAAGTAGATATTGACGGTGTTATTCAACGGTTTGCCATGACTAAAAGAAGAAAAGATTTATTTAACAAGAAATCATTTTTTTTTTCCGAGACACATTGTTAAATAGTGGAAGAAAGGGTATAGCCAGAGGAGAGACTATGGGCCCACCCAACCTCCGGAATTTTGAATTTTCTTTAACAAACTGTTAAAGGTCAAGAAATTTCCACTCTTTTGGCCTTCTGAAATTTTTTGTCTGCCTGCTTGCATGGAAGTATGAATAAAAATAATAATTTTTTCAATACTGAGGAAACATGCCATGCAAAAATGTTAACGTTTCAAATACAGTTTCTCTATATGGAGGTGACGAAACATTTCAAAACAAAATGTAGGTATTTTTTAGAGCATGTATGTTTATTAAAGTATAATACTCTTTTAAATTAATAATTTTAATTCTATTAATTATTTTCCAATTACAATTAATTTAAAGTTTCTTTAAATGATTAATAATTTTAGTAAGGAATAAATGATTGATCTGATACGACATCAAAAGTATTTCTGGATAGCAAAGGGACCCCAAAGTTTTTATCCCCGGGGCCCCGCCTTGGCTGTCTGCGCCTCTGCCAATTATTTAATCACTAAGTGAATTATTAAATGTTTTAGCATGATTTCTTTATAGTATGAACTCATATGATCATTATTTCTTTTTGAAAATCCGTATATTTTGATTTGCCGGACAGTCACAATTAGTCCGGATGATACATGTATTTGATCTTTTCTGTACGAAGAACAGGTACACACCGATTATTCCTGTGTTTTTCTTATATATAAAACAAATACTATTCACAATAAATATGTTTTTTTACCCAAAATTTGGAATAAACTAAATAATAATTAGTATTACTAATTATACTAATACAGCTTTAATTTTTTAAATTAACAATATAAATAATTATTAGATATTGATAATTATTACACTTCTCAAAACAGAATTATACCCAAATCCCACGTGCTCTCGTTAATCTGTTAGATAATAAAATCATTAAATGTTTGATAATTCGTACTTTTGATAGTGTGTAATGTTTTAAAAATGAATCATTTAACTTCTGGACTAACATAATTAAAGACCGGAAAAATTGATGAAGGCCAAAAGAATTTTTGGCCGAAACGTACGTATCTTCTTACCTATAACATCTTATGTGTGTTTTTTATTTACTTCAACATAATTAAAGTTCACGGGAGTCGCCAGTTTTCAAGTCACTGCCAAAAGTTAACTTCTTTGCGACACCCCAGACAGCACATAAGCTTAAATCAAGCTTGACATTTCTTTGAATTTGACGTATTAATACAAGCTTGACAGTTCAATCCATTGGCATGATTATTGCTTGGCGCTGATGGCGTCATCTGTCGCTGTAGGCGAGAAGGAGAATGGGCATTGAAAAGTCTAGCGTTTTCTCAAATTGGTCATATTAAATAAAGAAAAGTTCGTAAAAGTTGTGTTTTATTTTATTATCGCACAAAGCCTGGACATTAGAACACGCAAGGGGAAAGAATGAATGGGACAAGCCCCTCTGAAGTGTAACACGTGGGGAGTTTTAATTTTATTTACATCAAATTAACATTAGTAATTCCATTAACTAATTAATTAGCCCTAAAAATAAATTTTAATATAATTAACACAATTTAGTTAGTTAATATACTTCACTTTATGGGTGGTAGAATGAGGCGCGATCCGGCCGCCACAAAATAATTTATCATCAGTCATAAATGTACTTGACCATAGAATTAAAAAAAAAAGATTCTATATTTCCAAATATTTAAATTCTTCAAAATAAAATACAATTATACTACGAAATTGATTTTAAAATCAGTCGTTGTCTCGATTTTGGCCAGCAGTATTGCCCAACATGAGTGTTGCGATATTGAAAGTTTTAAAACGTGTCCTGCTTTTAAGTTTATATTATGTTTATTTCCCTATTAGTAGAGTCTCTAAATCACACATAACATTATTTTAATTTTGATGCATCCCATGGAAAAATAAAAGAAACAAATAACACATCGGACGCTTATCCATCTGCCCTGAAATAACCCTAACAGTCACTTCAAACTTTAGTCATATCACACCGACTCAGATTGGCGCAACGGTTAGGACGCTCGCCTCCCGTCCCGGGTTCTATTCTAGCCGCGGACACTTGATGGAAACAGATTAAATTAAATTGAAATTTCAGCGTAGAGGGGAAAATGCGTGGCAAAATAACATATGTGGGGCGAGTTCGCCGACCGGCGCCCCGTGTATTTAGGAAATTTTTTAAGCTTGAAATTAAGCTTGCTCTTGCATTAAGCTTACACGCTTGAAATTTTCAAGTTTATTGACTTGATAAATCAAGCTTGATGCAAGTTTGCTGTGCTGTCTGGGAAAGAAGGAATAAATTGTTTTTACATATAGGTTTCGTTTATAATTTTAGTATCATTAATTTTGTCATTGAAACAGCTACAATATGAAGAAAAATTTTTTTGACCGTTTTCAAGCTACGCCTTGGAGGATCTAAATAATAGATGCTTAAAAATGAAGAGATTAAACGACGGTTAAAGAAAAATCCAAAAATGATAAACTAAATTCAATTTTCAAGTCTTTAAAAAAAAGTTACTAGAAATTTCTCTTCAGTATTTTTGATTTTATGATCATTGTTAACATGTTTCTCTGTGATTGATATGAACAAATTTTATCTGTTTTAATTCTAAGCTTTGATCAGGGGCGGCGTGGCACGGTAAGCAAGGTCTGGATGGCATCGTCGAAAGGGGGGGCATTTCGAACTAAAACTGAGAAAATCTTGATCTAGAGTAGTGGTTCCCAAACATTTTTGTCCTTCTCTTCAAAAAATCTGCAACTAGATTTTTTTTTCGCGACCCACTACTGCATAACGATAACCAATATAGGCTATATAAAATAGTATAGTTTACTATATATATATAAAATACTAAAGTTTAATTTTTCCCACCCTTTTCGACCAAGTGAAACTGCTCCCGTGACCCAACAATGGGTCGCGGCCCATAGTTTGGGAACCACTGATCTAGAGCACAAAAGGGGCGGCTTTTTTACGTTTGCAGAGAGGCACTATGGGGGGTATGTCCGTCAAACATCATTCAATTCAAGCCCAGAAATACGACTCACTTCCGATAGCAGAATGCTACTTTCGGTTTTAAGTACAGAGTGGCCAAAACTGCAAGTGTTCAAGGAGTGCTGGAGAGAAAATAACCGAGAATATTCCCGTGAAATTTGGTATCTACACGTTTCAGAACATGCGCAAGTCAAATATGCAAAAAGAAAAATTCGTCATTTTCACCCGATAGATGGCGCTGTATCGATTTCAAAGCTCACCGGTGGCATATACAACTTCCAAAGCCGACAGACAGAGCATAGTGACATTCGAAGAGACATATAAACAATATAAAACATCATTTACAGTTTATCAAAATCCCATACAATTCGCTTCAGTAATTAAATTTTTACAGTAACATGTAATCAAAAATCAACGTAAATTAAGATCACAAATTAAACAATTCATAAAGACGCTTTGGAAAACAATTAAACCATTATTTATTCTCATTGACATTCATTGGACCTCTTCTTAATCGTTTCATACGACGGCATTCTTTCAGAGTAGCTGAATAATTGCTAGCATTCTGAAAGAATATCTTCACTAACAATGCACGTTCCTTCTTATTCAGAATCATGATTGACCATTATTCAATGTGGTCTTGTTTTTACACTGTTCGATGGGCTTAAAATTTGCATATATGACGCCCATAAGCATTGACACACGATATAGCGCCATCTATCGGGTGAAAATGGCGGTTTTTTATTGCATATTTGACTTTCACGTGTTCTGAAACGCGTAGATACCAAGTTTTACCGAAATATTCCTTGTAGTTTTCTCTCCAGCACCCCTTGAACACTTTCAGTTTAATTATGGCCACCCCGTATTTCCAGCTGACTAATATTAAAATGTCTGTATCTGAAGTTCTATAAGCTAAATAGAAACAAATACCTCAAACGTATTTCGAAGGCTGAAATATTACACTTTCATCCCACATATGGGCCCGCGTACCGGATGTGTCCCGCCACGGGTTTTGATCAGGACCGCTGAACATTTGAAAACTCCGTATAAACCATTCAATATCCCATATAATTCCCAATTATACGGCCCGCCTAAGGACGTACCCAGGAGGGTGGTCCAGGGGGCCCGGACACCCTCCGAAATTTCAATTTTTGTAAGCAAAATAATAATATGAATTTTTGTTGTATAAAATTCTGCCTTTTTCACTGTTTGAACCCCCTCCGAAATATTTGGACCCACCCCGAAATTTTTTTCTGGGTGCGTCCCTGGGCCCGCCACTTCGCTAAAATCCCGAAGTTTGGCCCGCGACTTCGCTAACATCCTAAGTTTGGCAAACAACTTTTCAAAGGTTGACCATACCTGCTTTAACACTTTAAAGGTCGTCATCCCCTGAAATATCAAACGACGTCAAGGACCGTCTCCCCCATCAGTTTTGATATCTATATCATACCCAAGCCGAATCAGATGTCCTTGCGCCATTTTTTTTAAATAAAAATTTAAAGCATGTCTCTTAAGCGTGAAATCTATATCAAGAGCTAGACTTTCTCCAATGATATCAAAAGCCTATATAAACGGTAGAATCTCCCTCTAACGAAGTCTCCTTACAACGAATTTCTCCCTATTAGGGGTGGCGACAGCCGGGGGACCGGGGGGGGGTTATGCACCCCCCGTCGGGGATGACTGCTTCCCCCCTGTCGGGAGTTTGCTCGGTGTTTTTTTAGAGAGAATTTGTTGGTTTAGAAAAACGAAGGAAATTTTGCAACGAAATAAAAAATTCCATTCAAAGTGTCTGACTTTATGATTTCCCCGTCCGTAGAAGTTTGGTCCACTTCCATTCTCATTCTGCTTAGAATTTTACGATATTCATATACTGAATATTGTTTATCCGCAGCGCGGAGTATGTTTCGAAGGAACCGGCGAAGACGATCCACATTTCTAGGGTGAGCAGGGTTCCCCAATCTGCTGCCAATTGCCTTCATAATGACCTTTTCACTACGACTTTGATGGAAATCACTGGGCTTTCCTGTTAACCAACAACATATAATTAATGACCATATCATCAGCCAGGGACAGATCTACACACTTGGGGGCCCAGGGCACAGATACTTTTGGGGGCCCCTGCACAAAAATTTTCAGCAGAATATTACTTAAGTTAAAACCAGATATCATTTCTAAGTTAACCATAGATAAACATTTACAAATCAGTAAACTGTCACGACAGATACCACTTGTATGAATTTTTCGATTTTGAAATGTTTTTATGGGTATTTACAGCCTTCACCACACCTTTGAAAAGATAAAAGGAGGAACATGCTGAGGTGCCCGAACGAATTTGCGAATATCGAATTTATCGAATGTCGAATCGAATGCATAATTTTTAGTGCTACAAGTTACATTAACTTAAAAATTGTGAATATTTATGATGAAATGAAGTAATCAGAAATTTTTCTCTTGAGAGATAATTTTAGTAGCTATTATGATTACATAAAAGGAAGTTTTGGGGGCCCCTAAAAATCGGGGGCCCAGGGCACGTGCCCCGAATGCCCCGCCATAAATCAGTCCCTGTCATCAGCGGCATACTACATAAGGAGACGGGGTTCTCCTCGTGCCATAGATTTTTATGAAAGACGCTTGAACTGTAAAAGCTATGGTCACTGTCTGTGTCATAGCACTGTTTAAAATGCACACAAGTTTGTTGGTTTGTTTTCCATCTTCACTAAGTCCTATTAACATATCGCGCAACTTGTGACTCTAGTAGGTGGTACTTCGTATTCCATTCATCTCCCCTACAGTCCTTTAGATAATTGTTGACTATTTACCCCTCCTATTTGCGGTCGCGCAATATGTAAGTAATCCTTAAAGGCCAACGCTGACTTGAGTCCGTTTTCCATAAGCTGCAGGAGGAGTTTTTTAGAGAGAGTTTTTATGAGAGGAGTTTTTTAATGGTCAATTTGCACGTGCAGGCTTTGTAAAAGGGGGGACAATGCAGGGTCGAAAAATTTATAGGCCAGTCGGGACTAGACGAAAAATTGATCGGGGATAGAAAAGTTTATAGGCCAGTATGACCAGTCGGGATTCGCCGATAAGGATAACCCGCGAAACCACAAAAGCACGCCTTACACACAATTGGGACACTTTTATCCGCAATCCGTCGAGGAGATACTGAACAATACATAGAATTGCCATTCTAGCGTATGAGATCTGACTCGAGTCTGCGTTGGCCTTAAAGGTATCTCCAGTAACCAAAAGCTAGAATGAACGAATCTTATAACTTGATTTTTTGCAAAGTAAAAATCCAAAACAATTTTTTCCTATTTTTACCCTTAGAGCATTGGGGTTGATAGTAGAAGTGTTCGAACACAGCGAGGTAAACTTCCGTTTCAGTGTCTGATTTACTATTACGCGCAATAGGCCCCTACAGGTTCACGGCAAAAAGCGCACTGGATAGATAATACACTTTCAAAACATTTACTTACGTAGAAATAAGGATTATTTCACACTTTGATAGTTTATGAATGGTTCAAGCAAGAGTTGATCAAAATTGCATTTTTTCCATTACAACTAAGAAAAAATATACTGAAACAAATAGTTCTTCAATTAACTTTGCGAATGACAGGTACGTAACAGGGAACCTGTTTTCCCCGAAATCTGGATTTCTGTTTTTTAAAATGAAGACTTTTTGTGCAGAACTCAACCTTTTACCACTCCCTGCCTCGAATTTTTTGTGTCTCTCTGCATGTCTGGCATTAACAATAATAATAAAAAAAATTCTTAAGCAGTTCGAAAACAACCGCAGTTATAAAACACCAATGGAAAAGAAAAGGAAAGGCACCTCAACAACACTTAATGTTCTTTAGCGAAGGCAAACATGGTAAGATCCAAAAGTGAAAGGATGATCGCCCCTTCCTGAGCACATTTAATCTAAATATCTCTCGAGTTGCTAGGGAGTTTAACCCACTATTAAATCCATGTTTACTCTGTTGGCTATCTTCATTGAAAAGACCCAATGGAGAAGACTTCCCTTCTGTGACTAGTACTGCTTCCAGCACAGGTCTTTGAATGCTCCCCTGGGGCCCAGATTTGTGTAACCACTGGGTACTAGTGAGGCTTTGAAGGAGCACATGTTTAACCTGTTCTCTTTTAGCAATGAAAAGAGGCAACGGAGAAGACTTCTCTTCTTCCCCTGACCCGGCCATCAATGTTGCTTCCTAGCCATGGCCTACGAATGTTTCACTTTGGGAGCAGAGGAACCTTCAATTAAAGACCCGTGCTGGGATGCTGGTCGCAGAAACAGTCTTTTCTGTTGCGTGCGTTTTTTCAATGATGAGAGCTGAGAGCATACAGATTAAAAATGTATTCAAGGTTGAAACTGAGTAGGGGAAAAAGAATGACCCATGTCTGATAAAATACTTTGGCATATATATACTTATCGCCCCTCTTTTGAAAGTTGTCTGAAACTGCCATCGGGCATGGAATGTTTTCATTTGAAATAGAACAAATGGGAATACGGAGGGGTTGAGGATGCTCTGGGATAAATTTTCTCTATAAATTGATAGTGTAACTTGAGAAGGTTTTAAGGTCTCTCTTGACTGAATCTACTGTGGATCGTGGACACTACATGCATCTGATTGACGTCAAATTGGTCGTGGCTTCAAGGCCTTACCCCATTGACTTTTTGTAAAATCCTGTGGATCAGTTTGATTTTTGAAGCGTTTGCCATTCTAGGCACGGAACGGACGTTTTAATTGGGCTTTAATGGCTTTTTACGAGCAAGGATATTTTTCCTCCTGCAAATATATGTTTGCGGTGAGAATTTCCAGAGGAGTTCTGACTTTGTCACGTTTAATTTTCAAGCATGGGAATTTTGTGATTTTTTATAGCTTTTCGGTAAGTGTTTTTCTACCTTTAATGTAGAACGCGTTCAAACGACACCTCTGAGATTGCCAATCCAGGTGCTAAGTCTCTCATCTGGAGATGATTAAAAGGTAGGAGACCACTCAAAGGGCAACTTTGGAATGCCCACTATGTGCCCGTAATGAAATTACTAATATCACCGGCTCTTGTAGCGGTCTAGCCTACAGTAATCCTCTGACCCGGCCGGTTTTAGATAGAAAACAAAAAAATGCCGATACTCTGTTCAAGAGAGCGTCTTAAGCTGTATTGGGAAAGGAAATTCAAAATTTCTATATCATCGTCCTTTCCCACTTTCTCCATCAGTGTACTTTATTGGTGCAGTAAAAAGTTTCAAATACATTATTATGAAATTTAATGAAATATTTTTCTGTTTTAAAACATCTAAGCTATTATACTATAACCGAATAATACGTATAACTGTAAAATATATTTATATTAGCACTAAATATATTTTAAAGTTATGCATACGATACACAAAATTCTATTTAAAAAAATAGTTTTGTTTGTTCGTGTAAGAATATAGAAATTGTTAATAATGTGTGAAAATGTATGATTGAGTTTATGTATCATTGTACGGCAGGACTAGCCATATGGGGGGATACGTCTGTTCATCCATTATTAAGCTGTATTTTCTGTACTTAGACCAATGTCCGATCGATTCTTAAACCTTTCATAGCTTCATTTCTTTTTTAAAGCAGTCCTGATCAGATTTTAAAAACTTAGTTTGTACGACAGTACTTCAAATTCATCTGAAACTCTAAATTAGAGAGCAAAATCACAAAAAATGACACTTCGCAAAGTAAAAAAAATTATTCACTAAATGCAGTGAAAAGTTGCTAAATTTAGTGACAAATTCCTTAAATTGGCAACTCCGGCTATCTGCTTTTAATATGGTCAAATGACATTAATAGACTTAACGCAGAAAAAACTATTCAAACATACATTTTAGTTAACTTGACTTAGAGTATATAACTATTAATACTATTTAAATTATTCAGAATAAATTTGACATACGCTTCGTCATCCCCCCCCCCTTCTTTCCATTTTGGGCTTCTTTTTCGAGTAAGTTGGTCAGCAAAGTATTTCTTTTTTTTTTTTTTTTGCTTTTAATTATTTATTTTATTGTTAAATGTAAAATTATTTATTTAATTGTTAATTATTTATTAAATTATTAAATGTTTGCAACTGGGCCACTTCAAACAGAAGGGTCGGGGCCCTGATTGTTCTGGCAAGTGATTACAAAGTACACAATAAGTGGAAGATGAAATTAAAGAGCACTGCAAGGAAATATTTTTTTTTTTTTTAAATAGTTCGTGCTACCTAAACTTTCCAAACACAATAAATTTCTATACAGAAACTATCGGGACGCGCCACGTAATAGGTAATTTACAGAAAGCGCTAACGAATGTTCGTTTATTCAATAAGATAAACTGACGGTAACTTTTTGATTTTTAACAATTACATATTGATAGATAATTTTCTGTCAGTAACTTTTACAAAAGTGGGCTACATTGCATTGCAACAGTTTTTTAAAAATGTAGAATGATAAAAATAGTTTTGTTGTACAAGTACTGAAACGTAAAATTTTAGGGTTTAATCATTTGGTCCCCCTGTCGGAGAAGATGGCCCTCCCATCGGGGAAAGTTTGGCGCCTCCACTGCTCCCTATAACGAAATTTTTCATGGAAACGTAACTTTAAGGCTTAAATAACACTATAAACATTCTCCATATAACGAAGAGCTTATCTTACCATAGCGAATATTTCAGATTTACCATTGATTTTTTTTTTTTTTTTTTGTTAGTTTTGAAGAAAATTTTAAATTTTGGACAGACCACTTAAACAGAAGAGTAACAGATGATAAAAATGTAGGACAGGAATGTGAAACCGACTCGGATAATGAAGACACTTCACCAGCGCCCGATTATGACCAACAGGAGCACCGGGCATTGATGGATTTGGGGGCCCCCCATCTATGAAATTTGTTATATTTTTCATAAAATTTTGATATAAAAACGAATATTTCAGAAAAAAACATTTAAAATCGGGGGCCCTGGGCGAAGTCCCGATTTGCCCATATAATAATAAGGCCCTGCGCTTCACGACCAAAACCACATCATACCGAAATGCTTCAACCTTTCAAAACCATTAAAAAGACGTTTACAAATGGAAGAAAATGTGCCTCACTCTATTTTCAGCGCACTTTTAAAATGTGAATAGTGTTACGAATTTTCGGGGCAACCCGCTGCTCTGAGCCTTAAAATGGTTTAAAATTCGTATTCTACGCTTCAAATAGATAAATTTTGCTTTATGTTGCATCAAAATCGGTCAATTAGAACCGGAGATAATGGAGGTTTCGGTTTGCCATTGTTTTTCAATGGAGGTTCTAGAAATCTCGAGAAATATTAGTCCTAGGGCTTCGATCTCTTCGCATTTGAGGACTTATTTTTGGCGCCAAATTTAGCGATATTTCGCCAAAAGTCGCCAAGCTTGGCGATTTTTTGGTCATTTGGCGCGAATTTCCCAATGGGGCCTGGAAGTTGTTTTTCCTGCATTAAAAACGCATAATAACGTAACATTTCTCTTTTATGACGTAATCAGAAGTCCCGCTTTATCTGGAATCTTCGAGGAATATACTTTTCTAGAAACTGCTCGCAGCTTCTGCTTCCTCTATAAATTCCCCCAACGCGCTGCCCCGACAGTTCAGTACGAGTTGAACGCTCAATGTGTGAAGAGCTGTCAGTGAGAGTACGCTTGCTTTGTGAATTGATAGTGCTATAGAAGCCGTGTTTTAGCTTGCTTTACGAAGCTGTTTTCAAAGTGCTGTGTGTAAATTCTTCATGCTGTGTCTTAAGGGATCGTGTACGATATCTCTTGAATATTTTCACTGAATTTTTGCCTGTGAAATTGACTTATTTTGTGTGAGAAATACAGCATTTGTGAGAGCTTCTAATCTAAGAGAACTGTTAAAAGCACATTACTGTTTAATTGTGCTTGTGAATTTTGTACAGCTGATTGTTCCACGAAGTTCTAGAAGCAATAAAGTTATATTCCATCCTGACCATTGGACTTTTTACCAGCACGTTCTACACCAACTGGACTTTAGAACGACGAACCCCGGAAACAAGAAGAGTAGTTCCGCAACAATATTTTTATGAAAATTTAAAATCACAGAATACAAAAAAAAAATGTATAATAACGGAATTTTGAAGTAAAATAAATGTAAGTGCATTACATACTGTTGTTTCTCTGCATTCGTGGATTGTACTTTTGAACATTTCATTTGTACAGTGAAAATTACGAAACAGTAAGTTTAACAAATTTATAATAAATACCATTTATTTTTAATTGAAAGTCATAAATTAATACTTTTAAACATCCAATTAACTAAAAAAATTGTAATATTTGCTGAAATAAGTCCAAAAATCTCTGTACAATGAAATTTTCTCTATAGCGAATTTTTTAACTGGAACCGAGTTAGTTCGTCATAGGGAGATTCAGTTGTGTGTGTGTGTGTGTGTGTGTGTGTGTGAATGAACTCTTTTTCGAGTCTACACAGTGAGAAAATAAACGTTTATAAAACTGAAGTAAAGTTATAGCTTACCTCTCGACATTTGTTTTTCGCAATCCTTACAGATAGCGTATTTAGTGTTGGGCACCAATTCAAAATAATTTCGAAGAATAGACGATTGTCCTGTTAAACTGTCATATAACGATTCTTCGTCAATAATTTAGACGACACTTGGTGATACGACATCCATTTAGCGATGGTTAGAATTAAAAAAAAAAACACAGTTCGAAAACACTTGCGCAAACAAATGTGCTAATGAAACGACGGCTCTCATCGCATTACCAAAATAAAGATTCTAGAATAATGTTGCGCCTGCGTGGTTTCTTCTGAGAAGCAAAGTATTGGTTGAAAAGTATTGGTGAAAACGGATGAAAGTAACAGAAACCGATACTTTTCCGATACTTTTAGAATCGAAAGAACCGATACCGATACCTAAAAAAATAGGAGGTATCGGCACCGATACTATCGGTCGATCCCCTAACGTTTACCATTTTGAAAGTGTACTATACACACCACCACGTTTAACATCTGTGTTCCTTTAGTTATCGACATTGATTCTGAGAATCTAGTGGTTCTATATATTTTTTTATTTGCATCCATTATGTGGTTATGTTTATTTTCTTCAGACTCAGGGAGACCAGAAAAGGCAGGGCCGTTTTTAACCTCCCCGGCACCCTAGGCACTTCAAATTGTTACGCACCCTTTCCTGCCAGTTTTGGTTTGGGAGAGATTTTTCCTTAACTCTTAAGGGAAAATCTCTCCCTTAGAAAGGACCCTCACCCCTTAGAAAGACCCTCACGGAGGGCACCCTACCCATAGGCCTAGATCCCTCATGTGGATAATTCGCTGTAATCCCACAACACATCCATTATCTACCACCTATAATTTTAATATTTTCTCTTTTAACGCCCTACAATTTTTTGAGCCCTAGCAGTGGCGGCTAGAGATGAGACGGGCTCAGCCCGAGCCCGAAAGCCCGAGCCCGAGCCCGGGCCCGACTCGGGCTCGGGCTCTGTAATTCACGATTGCGTTCGGGCTCGGGCGGGCTCGGGCTCGTGAAAAATTTCTCCTTTGTTGAACATTATCCTTGAAACAGATTTTAAAAAGTGATTCATGGGATAAATAGACGTACTTACTTTAAAAAATAGCGGCACGGGGGACTAGAAGGTATGTGAAGCTCCAAAATTTATTGTATCTTATTAATGAAGTAGTTAATTTTATTTGTCTTTAGCTGAAACTTCGGGCTCGGGCGGGCTCGGGCTCCAACTTTAATAATATTGTTCGGGCTCGGGCGGGCTCGGATTAAAAGTCTTCGGGCTCGGGCTTCAAAAAATGAGCCCGAACTCATCTCTAGTGGCGGCCCATGCTCAAAACTGTTAGTGCAGCCGGAAGCATATGAGCCCCCCCCCCTTCCTCCGGACAGGAATGGAAAATCTTTGTTACTGAATTCGAAAGCTGGCGGATTAAGCCCTCACCGAGGGGAAAAAAAAAAGAAATTACATAAAAAATGTAAGAGATCCTATTTTACTTCCATAAAATGGACATAAATTTCAAGCAGCCGCTCTTATCCTCAAAATTGCATTAATCCGTGTCTGATTCGAAGTTTCCTTAGAATTTTCTTTTGTAACGATAACTTGAGAAGAAAAGAAAAAAAAAAAAAAAAGAAAAAAAAAAAAAAGAAAAAAAAACTTACTTATTTTTTATAAGTCAAATCAATCCTCCTTTTTTTTTAACTTGCGAATCAGTCTGTGATGCCCTCATAAAAAGGCGTTGTTTTAATTCAGATATCAATAATTTTAAAAGCTCTTTAAAATTTCCCATGTTTAAAGAATTTTCTCGTTCGCCATGTCCTCTAAATGCTAGTTCTTGCTTATTTAAAAACAATACTGCTTTGATGGGTAATTGTCCATTCATAAGCGTCTATTCAGGTTTACCTTCTTGATAAATTCAGCAATATAAAGTCCAGAGTTTGCCGACCATATATTCTCCTTACCCCCTCCCTCACTTCTCGAGCCAATCAGTGGGTCGAATTCACCGCGCTCTTTCAAGTGCTGCCGATGTTTCAAAATCTTTGATGAGCTGAGTCTTAGCTGCGTATCCCCATTATAGCCTATGCCGGAGGGACTGCTTACGTAATCGTTGTCATGGCAACGGTGCTGCCAATTTTCTTATCAGCGCTCTGGGCTGAACCAAAGATTTTCCCAATTGAATTGCGGGAAGATTAAAGTGCTTTTTTTCTGAATGAGCGATCCGGCCACAAGACGGTTTTTTTTTTTTTTTTTTTTTTTGAGATTTTTTTAAATTTACCGTAGGAATTCCATAATTCTAATCTGAATTTAGGAAAATTAGTAGAATAAATTATTTTAAAGTATGTGCTGATAATTTCAAGTGCAGCCCGGCTGTACTTGCTGTATCCCACGAGCCGCCACTGAGCCCTAGGCATGTGCCTAGCGTGCCTATGCGGAAAAGCGTCCCTGCAGAAACAGGGGAGGTCAGGGGATTGAATTTCTAATTGACTAGACTCAAGTTATCAGTTCATTGGGATTATTTCAGCTATAAAGGTATTCATAGAATTGGAACAGGAATATTGCTGGTGGAAGCAGGCTATAAAGAAATTTCTCCTTCTTTCTAAGATCCACAACAACAAAATAATTATCTTATCTTATTTCGTTGTTGTATCTTATTCCCCCCCAGGACACACCACTCACCAGGGACATATTATTTGTAAAAGTTGTTACTTTTGCGGACAAATATTTTATATGAGGTGTGAACGTAAATTTATTGTCTATTATTATTCCTATATATTTTAATTCGTTTACTGATTTTATTTCTTGACCGTTTAATTTGTATCGCGCTTTTGTTCTGGACTTAATTCCTATGGTGATCGCTTGCGTTTTTTCTACTGAAAGTTTTAGTTTTAGGTTCTTGCAGATGTTATTTAATTTTGCTATTTTATTGTTAGTTTTATTTTGTAGTTTTTCTATTGTGTTTTCTGATTCTATTAGTGCGAAATCGTCTGCATAAGCATAGAAATTATTGTTATCACCCATTTGTTCTAGTACCGTGTTAGCAGCGATCGACCGTAGGAGAGGACCGAGACAAGAACCTATACATATATATGGGACTACTGTAACCCACATATATGTATACGTGTATGTAATAAGGGAGTGAAGAATGTACATTTTGTATGGCAAAAAATTCCTCATGGGGGGGGTGACCCCCCTATCCACCCCCCCTTGGCTACGCCACTGTTTGCTATTATTTGTTTTCACCATTAAAAGGACGATTGGAAAAGGTTATCTGTTTATAAATAAATTAAAATAAATCCTATAATGATTTTCTTAAAACAGACACAAGTCTCCTTCTATTTTTGTTGTTGTCATCAAAGAGTTAAAAAAAAATTATGATCATCCGTTTACATTATAAATTTCGCGGCGTTTCTATCGGGAGATAACGCCTATAATATAGATAAACAAGTTAACAGACAATAAATACTTCGTGTTTTAGACACTTGCCATTGGTTACTTCCTTTCCAATTAGCCAATGAGAAGGAGGGTATTTGCTCACAGCTCCCTCCAAGTGCGATTTAGTTAAACTTTTTTGCTCCCGGCACTCTAAAATTCGTGTGCAAATTTGCGGCCGCCACACTCCAGCCGAGCGAAAAAAAAAACCAAACAAACATATAAATATGCGCGCTCGCTATGGAGCGGATTATCTATAAACAAAATAAAGAGCCTTGACGTTTGGAGCTTCCTCTGAAAGCTTGGTAAGTTCGTTTTGATTGTACTTGATATAAGGATGTTTGGACGAGGTTTGGATGTTTTATGTTTGGATGTTTTAGAAGAGGTTAGGAAGGAGGTTTGGATGTTTTATGTCGATGGTTATAGTTTCAACACTCTGAAAAGCGAAACCATTTTTCAATGCCGAAAAAGTGCAGCCGTTGCCCGATTTAGATAACCATCAGCAGCAGTGGTGTAGCCAGAAATTTTTCATGGGGAGGGGGGGGGTTACTACTACTGCAACTCGCATATTTGTATACGTGTGTGTGATAAGGCAGTGAAGAATATACATTTTGTACGGCAAAAATTCCTGATGGGGGTTGTGACCCCATATCCTCCCCTTAGCTACGCCACTGATCAGCAGCATGACTGATCGACCGCCATGTTGCCGATAGTTAAAACGAGCGATGGCAACGGTTGTACTTTTTCGACACTGGACAGTCTGTCTAGTTTTTCTTCTATATTGATGCATATATTTCCATCATATTCTCCAGTTTTCGGCAGATGCCGGTACTGATATAAATAACTCTGACATCCATTTTACATAGAATCAGTCATTTTTACTGAAATTATGAGCTAAATAGAAAAGGATTCTCGTGTAACTACGTCGTCCTTAAGTATTTTATTGAAATCAAATTTATTCTCCGTGAATCAAAACAGTCGAAATGTCAGAGATGTGTCATCACGGCGAGGACACCGTGCTGTTAAAGGGTTAACACTTTGAGGTCTGTAGGTTATTGATATTTTTAGCACTGAAATGCTATTTCGATCACGCCGGTATTGTCTGTCAGCATAATTTGTGGACGGATTTGCGTCAACATGTTTCCGTTGCATCCTTCGACGGAGTAACGGTACGTTCCATTGAGTTCAAATTTGATATATATTTCATAGACGACTGTCGCATGACGGGTATTGATTTTAGTGCATACAAGGCTTATAGTTTTTTTTTTTTTTTTTACAGGGGTACAAAAAAATATTTCTTATACATTACGCCCTGTGGAGAGAAATACATAAAAGTATGCTACCTCCTAAACGGTGCATTCGATTGAGCTCTAATTCGGTATATATATTATAGACTATCGTCCTACAACCGTTATTGATTTTGGTGTGTATGGGACTACATACTCTAGACATACATACTCTAGGGAGAGAAATTCTTAATTGTAATAATAAATTATCTGTAAAAGTACAGATAGCGCAGGGAGGTGGGGGAGAGTAAAACTTGAGTAACTAAAAGTGGCCAAGGTTTACAGATTTATTGACAAGTTTTCTGCCAAAAAAACAAATCCTCAAAATTGAACAATCTTGGGCGACCGTTAACGCAACCATTTATTAGAAAGGAGAAGTATAGTTAGAATATGCCTGACGAAGATTGTTAAACAATTTTGATAGGCGATTTTAATGTAGATTTCAATTCCAAAGACTTGTTTTATGGAACAGGAAACACAAATACGGCACATTCATGGATTATGATACACTTTCCAAACAGCATTTATAATGGTGAAGTATAGTTGCAATACGCTTGGCGAAGATTTTAAAACAGTTTTAGTAGGCAATTTTAATATAGATGTCGATTTCAAGGAAGTGATTTATGGAACAAAGAACAAAAATATGGGACACTCATGATTAAGGGTACATTTTCCAACTTAATGGAATAAGGAAGAAAAATAGGGACGATGCATGGATTATGATACACCTTTAATGAACAGCACTTTAGTGCGTATTTAAAATATGAAAGCCTTTCAGATTTCTTTTTTTCAATTTCTTTTTTTTCGTTTATTATTATTTTTTAGAAAATTCTTGGGAGAAATATATTTCAATTATAAACTTCAACAAATTAATGGAAAAATCATATTCTAAAGTAAAAAAAAAAAAAACTGCATAAGAAAACATCATTTATAAAATAAAATTAATAAACACTTACCTAAGTGTTGTGCAAAATACCGGATATTGAGGTTTTTTTTTTTTTTTTTTTAATAAAAATGAATTAGTAAAATTTGTTAAAACACAGCAAATGTGGCTACCGAATGCTCTAAAAGTGACTCTAATTCTAGCTTTTTTTTTTTTTTTTTTTTTTTTTTTTTTTTTTGCTTAATTCTTTGTTTCCTGTGCATATACAGTGAAACCTCTGAATAACGGTCACACGCGGGATTCTCCAAAATTACCGTCCTTCGGAAGTGTGACTGTTGTTTAGAAGCTTAATACTTTGGAAAAAAATAATAACGTTTGGGAAGCAAATACCTATTATATACCTATATTCAGTAACCCTCATTTATTTTTATTTTCATTGAAGAAATAGGTTAGCCAAAATTGCTTTGTTTTTTTAAGGCAAAAATCTTTTTTTTCAGAGAAATAATAGGGTAGGTGCACCAGTAATTGACACTTTGCCAGATAATTTATAATAATAAGCTTTTATTTCAGAACTGTTATCAAATGGTGCTATTTAGTACAAATTTAGATATTTATCTTCAATTTCATGCAATCCCCCCCCCCCCTAGAGTGGGCTCTAGGTATCAGAAATTGAGATTTTAAACTCGGTACTAAAAAAAAAAAAGTCTGATTCTCAGTAGCTAGCTTAATCCTGAAATTAAGATTAGGTCATTATCAACCTGTTTCTATTTGAAACATATTTCTTTTTAGAAATCCATAAAAACTAAACTGTATCAGATAATAATTCATAAAATATGTCTGTACAATTTTTTTAATAAACAAATTCATTTATTTATTTAAGATGGGATTTCAATTACTGGGTTGAAAAAAAAAATGGATTTCGCCAGTAATTGACACTTCCATTAAATTATTAGAGTTCCAGTCAAGTTCATGATAATTTTATTAAATTCCTAGGAAATGCAGTAAATAGCTAGTTAGAAGGTTATACCTTTAGATAATTTTTGAATATACAGGACGTCCGAAAAAGGTGGAAACAGGCTTTAATTCTTTATCTATTTTAATTAAGTGGGCAATGTACCCTGAAAAAATATTCAAAATAAGAGGGGGAAAAAAGACTACGTTAGGTCGGTAAGTGACACTTTACGATATATTTTATTATAATAAGCATTTGTTTCAGAACTTTTAATCAAATGGTGCTATGTAGTACCAATTTAGACATTCATCTTCAATTTTTTTTTTTGCAACTTTTTTTTTTTTTAATCTCCAGAGACTCTAAGTATCAAAATTTGATTTTAAACTCAGCCCTCAAAATATTCTGATTTTCAGTCGCTGGCCTAGTGCTGAAATTAAAAGTGCATTATCAACCTGTTTCTATTCAAAGCACATTTCTTTTTAAAGTTATTTTAATTGAATTTTATCAGATAATTAGTTGAAGTACCCGTCGTTGACAGGTTATTATATAATGCAGATTACCAAGATGCCTGACTTTTTGTCAGCACTGTAGGAGTACAAAGAATGAAAGCAGCATATTGGCATAAGTAAGTATAGAAAGCAAAGTTAAGGTTAGAGAGTAATTAGGTGCTGAGTGAAATTGTCAACAGAGAAAACATTTTACTTTCAAAATTAACATTTTATTTTAGTGGAAAGAGCTTTTAACGTCAATAAGACTTCTGCAACTAACTTTTGTTTGATTCACTAAAGATATTTTTATATTGTGCCTTCAGAAAACTTTGCACAAATTTTTAAAAAATCTAAAAAGGCAAATAAACATTTAAAAAATCAGCGAAATTTTAAAGAATGAAATACAGAAAAACTTCGCTATAGCGATATTCGATACAGTGATAATCCCTCTATAACGATGAAATTTTTCGGTCCCTCGGAATTCAAATACAGTATAATCTCCCCTTGATATAACGATACATTCCTCTAGAACGATCGCTTTATTGGATCCCTGCCTTAAGTATCATTGTTCTACTGTAGCTATCTAATATATCTACTTGTTCCACTGTAGCTATCTTGACTCCAGAAGCCTTAAAGGGATTCCATTTTAAAAAAATGCAATTTTCGCAAACTTTTAAAATTTATTCAAGTTTTAAAAAAGTCCGACATTTATTATTTTAGCCGTGATTGATCATGTTGCTAAATTTCGTTCTATTCTCTAAATCCGTTTCTAAGGTATGCGAGAACAAGCATTTACACGAGTTTCCCAAACTCTAAAACTCTATGAAATATTTAAAACAATTTTTTGGCATCTGTAGTTTAAAGTAACTTGTCACATAACATATTTTCAAATTTCATTCATACCTGCATTACCACTTATCCGAAATAGAACAAACATTTTCCCAGTTTTCTCAAAATCTCAAAAACTGTAAAAAATTTTGTAGTACTTTGACGCCTATTGTTCAAGTGACTATCCTTGATGATGCTAAATTTTATTCCTTCCCCTCATCGGTTTGTATGTGATGAACAAACAAATATTTACGCATTTTGAATAAGTTTCCGAAAAATCTCAAAATGTAATCAAAATTTTCAAAAAATTCGACAACAGTACTTTAAGTAGTATGCTTACCTATTATGTCATCAAATTCCATTTCATTCGCCTCGGTCGTTATTAAAAAATGCGCGAACAAATATTTACGCAATTTGAAGCGATTTTCGCAAAATCTCAAAATCCGATCAAAAGTTTTAAAAATTCGATGCATATATTTTAAGTTGAGGGACTGCCTATCGTGGCACCTAATTTCATTTCATTCGTTTTAGTCATTGTTATATGATGCTTTCGAACCCAGACTCGTGTAATGGTAAAGCGTTTCAAGTTTGCGAAAAAAAGAAAAAAAATATTTTTAATTCATTTTGCACGAAAATTTATATGTCATAGAGAAATTTCCCGAAGAATAACTTATTTGGATACTTTAAATGACTCAATATGACCTTTACCACTATTTCCACACTCCGTTTTTTTTTTTTTTTTTTTTTTTTAATTTTTTTTTCCCGGGTTTGTCTCTGTGAACACAGTTTTCAATGGGGCCTATAACTATATAAATGTCGTGCCAATCGATGCATATTTGCTGCAAATAGATTAACGACGGATGAAAGGACGATCAGGCAAACCGGTACTGTTACTCCTCGTTATATCGCGCTTGGAGACAAGAAAAGTGCGCGATATAACGGGCGGAGAGGGGGGGGGGGGATGATATGATAAAACTTCCCTTTTATCATTTTTTCAAAATATAATAAAATTAATAGTATATGTACTATGATAAAAGATATGCTCTTAAATTATAAAATTTAATTTTTTATATTTATTTTATGTACAAATACACATTTCATTTCCTGCTGAAAAAAATGATCCAGAGTCATTTTATTTGATACTAGCTGAAGTACCCGTCCTTGACGGGTTAGTGAATGCAAATTTCCAAAAAGCAAGAACTTTCGTCAGCATTGTAGGAGTACACAGAATGGATGTAGTATGTTGCCAAAGTAAAGAAAGCGAAGTTATAATTTTTATGTATTGTTAAAATATTACAGGTTAGAGAGTCACTAAGTAATATGATTTCATTCGCTTTGGTCGTAATTATGTGATGCGAGAACGAATATTGACGCATATTGAAATAATTTTCGCAAAATCTCAAAATCTTATCAACATTTTTGAAAAATTTTGAAGGCTAGAATTTAAGTTGAGTGACAACCTATCCTGTCACCCAATTTCGTTCCATTCCCTGCAGTCTTTATTTCGTGATGCTGGAACAAACTTTCAGCATTTTAAAACGATTTTCGCAAAATCTCAAAATGTAATGAATATATTTTAAAATTTCAACGCCTATAAATTAAGATTAGCAACTACCTATCCTATCACTAAATTTCGTATCATTCGTATTAGTCGTTATTACGTGATGTTTGAAGAAATATAAGCGCATTTTGAGAGGATTTTCACAAAATCTCAAAATCCAATAAAAATATTTAAAAAATTGGACACCTATAGTTTATGTTGAGCAACCATCTATCATGTGACCAAATATCATATAATTCGCTTTAGTCATTATTACTTAATGCGGGAACAAAGATTCACTCAGTTTTAAACGATTTTCGCAAAATCTCGAAATCTGATCCATTTTTTTTAATTAGATGCTTATAGTTTAAGGTGAGTGACCACCTATCATTTCACAAAATATCATTTTTTCACCTTTGCAGTTATTACTTGATGTGCGAACACGAATTTACGCAGTTTGAAATGATTTTCGCAAAATCTCAAAATCCAATCAAGATTTTTTAAAAATTCGACGCCTATGTTTTAAGTTGAGTGACCACCTATCATGTCACTCAATTTCATATCATTCGCTTCAGTCGTTTTTACGTGATGCTTGAACACAAATTTACGCACTTTGAAAGGATTTTCGCAAAATCTCAAAATCCAATCAAGATTTTTTAAAAATTGGACGCCTATGTTTTAAGTTGAGTGACCACCTATCATGACACCCAATTTCATATCATTCGCTTCTGTCGTTTTTGCGTGATGCTTAAACAAAAAAAGCGTCACGGACAGAATGACAGAATGACAGACAGACAAACTTTTTTTGAGGGTGGCATCGGATTCCCGGGTGCTTGAAACGGATATAAATCGCAAAATTTTTGAATTCCAAGAAATGTACAGACAAAAGTCTAATTTTATTTATATAGATTTCTCTCATATCTTGCTTTTCAACAAAGATAAAGGAGCGAAAATTAATTAATTGTACCTAACTTATGGGATAGAAGATGTATTTTTCAAACATACTGTACGTTTCAACTGTGTTAAAAATATAGTCTTTATGTAAGCGCATTTGTTTCAGATTTGTAATTTGACAAACACTCGTATTTTATAAAAACTCGAGGATAATTATGGAAATAGTTATACGTTGTACAACACAACAGGCGCGTAAAAAATTTATTTATTTATTTATCTTCAGTTCCTGATTTAAAATTTCGACTATTCACTTTTTCTCTTTGATCGCGTCAAATTAGGCTAACAGATATTATTCTTAACCCTTTCAGACTCGGCGACCATAACAGAGGACACAAAAATTATCCATACTATCGTACAGAATAGATGCCCTAATTCGCGCTAAAAAAAAAAAAAAAAAAAAAAAAAAACTCTAAAATTTAATAGTCAGGATTCTTTATTCAGGTAATGAAAATGTCTCTGTATCACAGAAAAAAATCCAAACTCTATCAAAAATTACTAATATTTTATCAATAAAAGTTAACGGGCCTGATCGTCTATTTGCGGGCAGAATTAATGTTATAAATTGAAGTTGTAAAATAGAAGGCTTAAAAGCGTATTAGTAGAACCTCGATCTAGGGGTGCGTAGTAAAAAACGATGCATGCGGGAAAACGACGAATGCGGGTTAAAGTCAAAATATGAAGAAAACAGTATTTATGAATACACACATGCATACAGTACACCAAAAGTACTACATTTGTTACAAAACTGTAAATGAAACAAATTGAAGTTGTGTATAAATTAAGTGATACTTATTTTTAAAAAATCAGTAATTTTACACTGGGTTTTTCACTAATCTTTTAATTAAACAAAATTTTCAAGATTTACAGCATTTTTTTTTTTGTCTTTTTACGTGTATTTATGTTTGTATATAATAGTCATACAATTTTAAATATCGTTATTGCGTAGGATAAACTAGGCACTAGTGTTGGCTCAGTCTCATCGGCGTGAATATTGTTCTCAGCTTCTTCGCCATTATTTTCATTTTTTGCATCACATTTCTTCCAGTCTTAGGATACCGAACGTTGCTACTTCTAAATAAATGGAAATATAATCACTTCATTTCACACCATACACATCCCTGCTAGATGTAAGAACTCTTCATCTATACCATCATCAACCCAAGCTGTCATACCAGGAAGTAATTAAATTTGGAAGCCATATTTGAACCATTTGACCTTCAATTTCATTTCGGTCAGAAGAAACATTTTACAACGATGAACGCGGAAAAGCGAATTTTTGACGAACGATACATGCGAGTTTTGTTAACGTTATTTGAATACAGTTTATGCAGGGACCGTAGAAATAAAACGATCAATACGGGAAAACGATGAATGCTTGAACGATAGATCGGGGTTCCATTACTCATATTTTGCCAGCGTGTCACTAGCCATATGGTACAACTCCCATCAAAAATTGCAGATCAGCCTCGGCTTTAGATATGTGAATAACACCGCAAATGAAAATCTGTATTCTATTTATAAATAGTAAAACGGATATTATTAACTATCAATTATAACCCATAAAAATTAAGTAAAAAATTTAAAACAGAAAAATTTATCATCGATCCCCAAAAGACCCCCAGAACACTAGAGACCCCCCCCAAGGGGTCCACCTGGACTCCGTTGGGAATCACTGGTTTAGAGAATACTACATGTCGTAGTATTCTCTAAACCCGCATGTAGAGAATACTACATTTCGTTTTTTTACGATTTTTTTTTTCTGATTGTCTCACAATTCCTATAGGTGTACTGTTTATAATCATGCATAATGCAGGCTATGAAGAGACATTTAAAAATTTTTCGAGTCTATAGCACAGCACCCCCCCCCCCCCCAAAAAAAAAAAAAAAAAAAAAAAAACTTCAATCTTTTCTCCATCACATAAATATCTTGAAGCACTGTAGAATTAGCATTCTTGGAATTTGCCATAGACCACATATACAAAACCTTGTACATGATAAAATTTCTATCAAGGATTACAAAATAAAACTTTCCATCGAAAATAGTATATATTACTTTAAGTTTTTTTACAGGCGTACCCTAAAGAATTCCAATTTATTATGCTTTACGGGCAGTCCTTGTTTAAAGAATATTTTAAGCGATATTCGGCTATTTCAAAGAAAACAAAACTGATATATCTTATAAAGGATTACAAAATAAAACACTCTACCAAACATAGTGTCTGTATCACTTATACAAAGATTTACAGTAGAGTAGTTTTCGCACAGGAGCATTCAAAGAATTCCATAGTGCATTATGGCCCATAGCAGCTTAGCGAAATTCACCCATTTCAAGCACCATTCAGTATGTACATAAGAGATTATATAAACTTACTCTTCATTTATAGGATATAAATAACATTTAAAGCTAGTTTACAGGGTTTCCCAAAATGACATTATTAGTGATATACATCTGGGTTGATGTTATCACGAAAATCTCGCCAAGTTTGACGTATGTGCATTGCCCGATTTGGCGCAAGACAGACTGTTGCGTTGGAAAGTATTTTATATAATCTATGCGTTTGGCATGATTTATCGTTCTTGTTTCGCATGCCAATATTTCGTCTTGGCCCAAACTACTGAAGCTCAAAATATGAAATTTGGTGGGTATGTGATTTTTATTTTAAACAGAGGTGCTAGGTTATACAACGTTTTTCAAAATTCGTAACCTATGGAGGGTAGGAGGTCCCAAAGCCCCCCCCCATATCTTGCATGATCTCAAAGGAAAAAAAAATATTTTAAATATCGTCTTTGCGCAGCTGGCTGTGCGCACAGCCAGCTGCATCAAAAAAGGGTCTCTAGATCTGTGGCACGCGATGAACGTTTCGATCGTCCGTAGTCAAGTCGAGCGATGGCAACGACTGCCCTTTTTTCAGCATTGGGAAAGGTTTGCGCCTCAAAGTGTTAAAATGTAACAAATATGAATCTTATGTTGAGGCACACAGCTTTCTTTTTGTGATCGAAACCTTGCTGATTCTTTTTTCTTTCAATTTTATGTAAAAATACATTACTTTTAGACTATTTTCGCTAGTCGAGACAGAGATTTGAAACTTTTTTGAGAGACGATGCAAACTTTTCAAGATACAGTGCAGGGATTTTGCGAGACGAGAGGAAGCTTTTCGACTGTTTTGCGAGACGCGAGAAGCCTATTTATCTTCTCGCGTCCATCGCTAATCAATTTCTGGTTGCCCTAATATTTATTTTAAATTATTATCCATTTTCAGTGTTTTCCTTCTTCTCTCGAATCACACCGATCCTATCATCGTAAACATGCCCGGTGGACCCTGCGGATCCAACTGCACCTGCGAGAAGTGCCGATGCTGCTCTGCGGCCGCCAAGTGCGGCGACGGATGCAAGTGCGACACCTGCAGATGCTGCCAGCGCGGACAGAACCGGTGCCAGTGCGGTGACTGCAAGTGCTGCGGTGCAGCCAAGTGCTAACGGGCGCTGCGTTTGCGTTGCGTGTCCCCTGTGCATCGTGGTCGTGGGTCGACACGTTTCCCCTATGCTTCCTCGCATTTATCTTCTGATTGAGATTTTTTTTTCTTTTTTTTTTCAATATGTACAGTATGAGCTTAACATTTGTTGTGTAACGATGTAACTGATGTGTAATAAACGACAAATATATGCTTTCCTCTCGAGTTAGTTCATTCATTTCTTATTTTAATATATTATTGTTGATTTCGATAACAGACATACATGGCATGGAAGCCGTTTATTTTTACCAGTTAGAAGGTTCATTTTGAAATGAGATCGTCATCACAGAATTTTTAGACAGCTTTAAAAACAAACCAATGATGTTAAACACTCGAAAAAAATCAATAATGCTACTTCACCCAATGCATTATGGGCTTGTACTTGCTATATAAAGCTGTATATCCCAAATGCAACTTCCAGAAAATATTCATAAGCACAAAAATGGCTTTCAAAAAAGGGCCAAAGAGTTACCTGTTTAGGGAAATATTGCAAAATTTCATATGTTCAGCATTTTTTCCTAAGTGTTTCATAATTCTTATTGGTTCATTGTAAGTAATGGTTCATAGTACAACTTACTACAGATTGAACTAATACCTAGTTCATAGTACAAAAGCGACATTCTAAATTTTTTCAAGTCTCGAGAGCAATTGAATTCTTTAAAATGCGGTTCAAAAGTTGCATGATTTCCTAAACGAACAGTTAATGGTTAACTAATCTATCACCTCCCGGACATACACAGTTGGGACCAGGTTCCCCCTACACAAATATTTGCTGTGGAATGTTATTTAAATTGTGACAAATTTACGCTAAAAAAGAAAGCGCAGGCCTCGCCCTGCCCTTTCTTTTTAGTGTTAGTGCGTCCTGTTTTTAGCGGAAAGAAATAAGTGAGCTTTGTTTCTTATCAAGAATTTATTTCTCAAATCCTAACGGTTTAAAAATATATCGTTCACTTTTTAAAGGAGTAACGCAGTTCTGTTAGAGTTTTTTTTAACACGAAATAATCTAACATCACCCTCAAACACCTGCAAGCACTGGACCGGACGGAAGTTTTTATCTGCTTCTAACTGCTAGAGACTTAGAACATAGTTTAATATAATTATTTTAGATCAGTGCCAGCTGAAGGGGGGGGGGGTTGAGGAAGCGGGGATACGGACGAGATCATGCGGAGGTGAAAAGAGACCATGGGTCGTAGCCAGGGAAGAGGGAATCATCGGGATTTTATCCCCTCCGAAATTTAAGTCAATGCATTAGTAGTTGATTCTGGAGATCAATTAAAGTTGAAACAATTTTAACGCGACATAGTACCCCCCACCCCGAAATTTCATTTTAGCTCTATGTATCCCCCTCTGAAATTCTTTTCTGGCTACGGCCTTGAAAGAGACCGCAGGATAAGCAAAAGTTTGCAATATATTTTACATTAAGACTATAGCTCTACAGAGGAGGAGTCCTTCGGGATGTCGGGAAAATCGTATTTTATCACAATGGAAAGTGCCTTTTTGACAAATCCGTTTTCCCTTTTAAAAAGAAATATGAATACTGCTCACTGATCTATTACGGTTTATGGAAGATAAAAATGCCCATTTCAAGAAATGAGCCCCCTCAATATTTTTACAAATTGGTACCAGTGCCCTAGTAGCACAATTAGTCCGAAAGATGTTTAAAACACGCTTTTTAACGTAAAAAACGTGTTTCCAACGTAATTTGAACGTTTCTTGAACTAGTTGTGCTACTAGGGTGTAGGGCTCATGCATTTTTATCTTCTTCTTTTTTCGTATTATGGCAATACAACACGAAGAGCATCTGCCAAGAAAGGGGATGCCTTGATCAGAGGACATTTTAAGGGGTTCTAACGTGCATTCATGTTACATATGGAGAAAAACCGACCAAATCTCTAAACCGTTAGATCGACAGCTGTGCAAGACGCCAGAATCCCGGACCTTTACACTTAAGCCATCTAGTTCAGTGACTTATCCACTCGGTCATTGTGGAGCCCCAGAACGAAACAGAATAAAAAATTGAAAGAAAACTTTAACGTGAACTATTCTTCGTTTAAAGAGGCAGGGCCGACCCAAGGGGGAGGGGGGTGCGAATGTACACAATCGCCTAAGGACTAAGGCTCCACTCCTGGGCTATTTTTTTGCTATCACATTAGACCGAGCTTGTTAGATTGTTGTGATATATCCTGAAAAAAGCCGAGAAATAAGACTAATATGTACTATTAGTGCTAGTAGTAACTTACATAAGACATGATAGAAAAGAGGCCGAGCTCTTGCGCTTCGCTTGGGGCCCCGCACTCCTCTGAAATAGGTGGTCACTCATATAAGTTTTTCCTTTTTTTTTTTTTAAATTCTAATACTAGACCAAAGTTGCCTACAATAAAATATGCCCCTAACCTAACTCCTCTCCATTATATAGGGCCGTATTTTCTCCCTCTAACTGATCCCTATTCCCAACAACTACGGACGCCCGCACTCACAGTGTCGAAGCAGGATGTTTGAATAGTAAGGGCCTCACCATGGCACAGTGGTTATGCCACTGAAAATGGTAGACGGCCGAGGTGTGAAGGTCCCGAGTTCGGGTCCCATCGCGCGGCTGTCGATCTAACGGTCTGGAGTTTTGGTAGGTTTTCTCCAGATGTAACGTGAATACGCGTTAGAACCCCTTAGAAAGTCCTCCTACCAAGGCACCCCCCATCTTAGGCAGATACCCCACGTGCAGGTTTGCCTTAACACATAACACAGACAGACTGAATAGTAAGGTCCAAGTAAAATTTGTGCTTAATCAGAGGCGCAGAGAGCCCAGTCGGGGCCCCGGGGATAAAATCTTCGGTATCCCTTTGCTATCCAGAAACCCTTTCGATCAGGCCCTTATTTTCAACTACGCCCATTAGACTCTGGCCTAGGGCCCCTGAATATTGGATCCCCCGAAGACAAAATCTCAATTCAATGTTTCTTTATTTATCTTTTTTAATTGCAGATTTTTATATAACCTTTCTATCCTTTCAAATGTTTTCAAACAATATTTTAAACAAGTTGCCAATCTGCTCGATGATTGGATGACATTTATAGCCCAGGGTTGAAAAAAGTTGTAAATTCTTAGGCATTTTATATACAGATTGAATTTGTTTGTTAAATTCATCATGCAAGATAATAGACGGCTGCCATTTTGGGGGAAAAAAGCCCAGACTTTCGACAGCAGGGCAAGGTCTGACAATCATTTACCTCCGGAAATTTCACACTGCCTACATCAGTGTCAGGGAGTCCCCCATCCAGAGTTGTGCCCATAGTCAAGAATTTTCTATTGCTTTAGGTGTCGTATTACATCAGTCTTCTTTATTAAAATTATTAATCATTTAAAGAAACTTTAATAGTAATTGGAAAATAGTTAATAAAATTAAAATTGTTAATTTAAAACTATTATAATTTAATAAACATCTGTACTCTAAAAAATACCAACATTTTATTTTAAAGGTTTCGTCACTTCCATAAAGAAACTGTATTTGGAACGTTAACAACATTTTTGCACGGCATGTTTCCTCAGTATTGAAAAAATTAATATTTTTATTCATAGTACTTCCATTCAAGCAGGCAGCCAAAAAATTTCAGAAGTAAAAAAAACTGGAAAGTTCAAAATTTCTCATAGAAAGTCTTAATCTTTAACATTTTGTTAAGGAAAAATCAAAATTTATTTAGTTGGGCGGGTCCATAGTCTCGCAGTCTCGCCTCCGGCTGTGCCCTTTCCTCCATTATTTAACAGTGCGTCTAAAAAAAAAAAAAAAAAAAAAAAAAAAACACTTTTCTTGAAAAAGAAGACTAAATCACTAACACTCCTCGTTTTTGTGAAGTTGGTGGATTATGCTCTAGCTGGTTTTTGTAATTTTGTTTAAAGATTAATTGGAAACTTCTGGGTACTATTCTGTATTTGGACATTTTCTTTTTTCTTTCTTTCTTTCTTTCTTTTTTTTTTTGTTTTCAAAATTGACAACACACAAGTATTACATAGAAGCAGCAACAGTAGGGCCCCTTCCCAAGGTCAGGCGCTGGAGATATTTCCCCTGCTCCCCCTCCCTATCTGCGCCACAGTGCTTAATGAACACTGCATAAATGCGAAGACATATGAAATAAATAAAAACGCAGTAAATGGTGTTAGAAGTCTATATAAATACATTCTTCAAAAATAAATTGGATTAACTTTCGACAGTTTCACATACACATACAAACAAATGTTTCTCCAGAATTGAGTACACGGAAATGATCACAACGATTATTCTTTAAAATTTTTTTCGCGTTTGTAGTTTTGTGTGGTGCTGCCGTCTATTGCTAAAATAAAGTAATAAAAGCATCCAAAGAGAAATTTAACTGAAAGGAAACGCATAACGAATTAATTTTAAATTATTACAAATCAGAAGTATTAGATAATTCAAGAAGGAAGAAAATGAAGCATAGATTGGAAATTAAAATGTTTCTCATTCATTTATTAACTTAATTTCATTACTTTTAAAGCAGCGTTATCCAACATTCGAGTCGCGGACCATATTCCGGCCAGCCGATGATTTTGAATATCGCTTGCCTACTGCTTTTTGAATTTAATTTTATTATATTTCTTAATTAAAAATTGAAAAAAAATCTGGAATGGATGAATTTCAAAAACAAAGAGAATACCCGACGTTTTAAAGCACTTTTAATTTACCTTATACTGCTGCCATCTATAATTTAGACTGTCAACAAAAGCTAAATAAAACTTAATGGTTCTAGTGTGAATATTGCAGAAACCCAGTCCTGGAAATTGAATCTCGAAGTATTAAATAGTCGTAGAACTATAAATGAACCTGTCATAAATAAAGTATAAGGCATTATAAATCGTAATATTGTAAATAATTTTAGAAAGTTTTATCTCTGTAGCAGAAGCATATTAACAAACATT
Organism: Cheiracanthium punctorium; assembly: GCA_038373885.1. NCBI lineage: Eukaryota > Metazoa > Arthropoda > Arachnida > Araneae > Cheiracanthiidae > Cheiracanthium > Cheiracanthium punctorium. The sequence goes on from JAWZYV010004046.1 coordinate 130,214, forward strand.
GAGTGTTAGACTAGCTCGAAGAAACAAAATCTGCTCCAGGGTCAAGGTACACAAATTAAATAAAATAATTGCACACAAATTAAAAAAAAAAGCAGGATGATTCTTTATAAACTGAACTTCGCAGTGTGTCTGTGTGTGTGTGTGATGGTGGTGTGTGTGTGTGTGTGTGTGGGGGGGGGGGGTTAGGCAATGACATAATGAAAATTCTTGAGGTCAGGAAATAGTAAGCTTCAAAAAGGCCTTTTTTAAGGTACATTGAGGCCCCTTATCCAAAGCCATAATTACCATTGAGCACCCCTGAGAGTTCAAATGAGCCCCGAACTTTGGAGATGCCATGCTTGCGAGAAAAGTGGACCATAATTCGATTAACAGCGGATAAATTTGGGAAAAGTGGTGAAGATAAGGCCCATTATCATTTGTTGCCACAGAGTCCCCTAAGATATTGTTAAAAATCTGTCTTTACCATCGGACATTTCCACTTCAAAAAACAACAACTATTCTGTTTCATATTTACAACAGTAAAAAAAAAAATTATACATAAAATATCTCTAAAATTTTTTCTAAAAATTAGAAGATGAAAGATATACAGCCCTTACTATTTTGTGGGCCCGGCTCTCATTGCCAAAAATAAGGGCCTTTTTGAAAAATTTACGGGAGGGGGCGGGGGTTCTGACCAAAATCACACAATCCCGTGATAATGTAACAGAAAATTAATTATTTCACTCTTAGCATCCGCAATCAAAGGTGCCCTATTTCATTTTTTTCTTCACTGTCTAGTAGCTCACATTGTGAGTACGGTGAATTTTCAGAATTTTTTTTCTACTAACATTATAAGCAGGCGCGCACACAGGATTTTTGGCTGGGGGGGGGGGGGTGTCCAACTTTTACAGTTTGGGGGGGATCCAACTTTTAGAGTTTGGGGAGGTCCAACTTTTAGGAATGTTCCAGATTGACAAAAATCAGTGATGAAAGAACTCGTTTTCATTAGATGGAATTCATCAAAACTCGTCCCATCCAGTTCCCTAAGAATACACTACACAATACAATAGGAAGCAAAATAATAGTTGTACAGTTTTGAGAACAAGATGGTGTTTTATGTTCGCTTTCACTTCGTTTTTGAAAAGTAGAGGAAAACGAGAAAAAAATTTCTTTTTTTATTTATTAGAACTGAAACTATTGCTACCTTTTTTTTGGAATCATTTTATTTACTATAGATATAGGGTAATAATCAATCGAAAAAAAAAAATCAAAGCCGACGGGGGGGGGGGGGTCCAGACCCCCTGAACCCCCCCCCCCTTGTGTGCGCCACTGATTATAAGTATCCAATGAACCTCTGAACCTCGTCGGAAATTTCAACTGAATACTAAACCCTACAGTGAATACTGCAGTGGCTACACTCTTATTTTTTCATAATAAAGATAAATTTTTGTCTAAAATATGCATTTAAAATAAATATAAGACCATTATGGAAATAAGTTTTAGTTTTTAAAAATATTTTGCAACATTACTTTTAAAGAAACAAGTTTGAATTCAAAGCGTAAACATCCGATTTTCTGAACAAATTTTTGCCCGAATTTTGGACTGTTTCTAATTTTTATTGCTAAATGAAAATAAATACGGAATTATTAAAAATAGTAGTATTAGGACTAAACAACGTAGAATTAGGCAGTATTACTTTATTTTGTTTTATGAGAGCTATAGAGTGGGCATTTCTAATTTGAACTTTTTCAAGATTTTCCTGGAAAACTACATGCTGATTTTTTTTTTTTTTTCGTAGCGTAAGCAAGCCTAAATGAAGTTACAGTTTAAAATTTTTAGTCCATTTTAAAAAATCATGCATTTAGGGTTAAATACTGGAAGAAGCATCATTCAAATTTCAGAAAATACGTATACTGCATCATGTTAATATCTAGATACTCGGGGGGGGGGGATGAAACTTATTATTTAAGGATTATTTATTTTAAAAAAAATTGGTAACTTAAGAGCTTGCAATTTTGTGTTCGATGCCATCAAATGCAGAGGCTTATATGTCGACCAAGGATATTCTCTTGAACAAGTCCCCCCCCCTCCCCTTCTTTCCATCGAAACTCCTCTCAGCCTTTGACATCTGACGTCGTTCTCTAAACTTACCGTATATCTCGGCGTATAACACACACTTTCAACTTTGAAAAATTACTTCATTTTTTCGTGTTTCGTGTTATACACAGAATATAAAATGCAGAGTATTAAATATAAAATACATTGCTTGACATAGACTAACTGATGCTTGTTATATGCCAGGATATACGGTAATTACCGGCTCAATAATCTATTAACAGCTTTGTTGTAATAAAGATTGGTAAAAATGTTAAGTTCAGAGTGTTGCCACTCAGTCAGTGTAAATTAGAAAGATGGGAGGAATATCATGTCTATCATGTCTATCAGGAATGCATGTCTAACAAAAATTTAATAATAATTTGTTTTATGCATTTTATATTATTTTAATTTCATGTGTTACATAGATTCACATCAGTTTGTTAGAAAGCACAACACAGTTTACGAAGAAGCATTTCTAAATATTTGGAGTTCTTGACATAATTTTTCAAACTGCCCATGTATTATGCTACTGTCACTAATTTCTCAACAAAAGAGGGAAAGATCTCAAGTAGTACTATAACTCCAAATCAGTTGCCATTTACAAAAAGTAATGAATTATGATATTCAATAAAAACCACCATGTTTTTGATACTGCCATCTGCCTTACATTAGTAGGTGATAAAAAATGCTCAAAATATTCTCAGTTTATGGGGTGACTATTTAGGATAATAATATTGTGCAAGACAAGCCCGAGAACCCTGAAAAATTGTAAGTGCATTAAAATGACAAAAATATTTATTCAAAAATATTAGTTCGTTTTTTACAAAAAATGTAAGTCAGACTTTTACAAATAAGGCACATACCAATCATATTAATTTTCTTTTAAAAAAGACAATAACAACGGCCTTTTCTTTCAAATAAATACAGAACTTTTTTATTAAATGAAAATATTACTCTTTTCTGGATTATAATCGACAATTTTTGGATTAGGGATGATTTTTTTTCTTCATTAGTTTTCATTTAATTAATTTTTAGTTCATTTAGTTCATTTTTTTAATTCATGAGAGTGGTACACAAGACAACCTATGTAACTCTTCTCAACACTTAATTATCTTGGTCAAGGGAATGGAATAAACTTATTCCATGGATGACGAAGCTACAGCATCTGACTTTGCCTCTTTATCTTTCTTTTTCCCGGCCAAGTCCGATCTCGATGCCTCTGACTCTTTTCCAGCACACCTCTCCAGTTTTCTAGAAGATTTTTCCAACTTTTTTGCACGTTTTTTCAGGAATTTATCCAAATTCTTCGTGTGCTTCTTACTTTTCAGGTGCTTCATCGCATTTTCGGGTCCGCTGAACGATGTGATGCACGCTTTGCACACCAATACGTCGTCTTCTACAGCGAGAGTATTCAAGTTACCTTCGCCCGAATCCTCCACTTCTCGAACAACCTCATGGAGAAGTCTTTTCTTTTCCAACTGCTTAGCGTGGCTTTTGCTCCCTAAGTGCTGCATGTAAGGCGCCAACCCGCTGAATTCCTTGTCGCACTCTTTGCATTCGAATTCCTCGTCATCATGCTTCGGCCGGACAGTTTCGACATCATCTGCAATTCGTTTGGCTTTCTTGCTCATCTCTCTGAGTTTTTCGGGATTTATCTCGCCATTGTCGCGGATTTGCTCAAGGATTGAAGCCTCCACGACTTTGTTCTTGTGAGCCTTGCTCTTAAGATGCATTGCGTAAGATTCAGGACCACCGAATTCTTTGTCACACGCTTCGCAGACGGCATATGGCTCCTGATTCTTCAAATAGTCTTCCAGTTTCGAATATTCGTCGTTAACTTCCGTGAGCGTGGACCTGCTGACTCCGACCTTCTTGGCAAGTTCCTTTTGTATTTGCTTCTTTTTCACAGCTTTGGCATGATTCTTACCTTTCAGGTGTTGTTTGTAGGAAGCGTAGCTGGCTATTTTTCGGCTGCAGACGGTACACTCGAAATCTGAATCTGAATCACTGCTGCTGTCACTGGACGAAGAATCAGAATCTGAGTCACTATGAGAGTCTTGTTCACATTCTGGATCTAAATCATCTTCTGCGGGTATTTCATCATCAGGTTGCAAATCATCTTCTGGTGTTATTTCCTCTTCTGGTTTGTCATCTGGAGTTACTTCCTCGTCTGGTTTGTCTTCTGGTGTTATTTCCTCTTCTGGTTTGTCATCTGGAGTTACTTCCTCGTCTGGTTTGTCTTCTGGTGTTGTTTCCTCTTCTGGTTTGTCATCTGGAGTTATTTCCTCTTCAGGTTTATCTTCTGGTGCAATTTCATCTTCAGGCGGTACGTCAGACATCACTTTCTGAGATTCTACAGTTTTACGAAGCGTTAAATTCACACGTATGACTTTAGATTCAGGTTTGACTTTATGAGAGTCAGATTTTTCCATTTTTCACTAGAAAATAAGACGAAAAGAACGAATCAGTAAACAATAACAAAAACTGCGGTTAAAATAAGAGAGAGTTAAAAAAAATTATTGCTAAGACAGGACGTAGCCAGGGGGAGGGGCTATGGGGACAGGCTGCCCTCCTCCCGAAGTTAGGACTGTTTTTTTAATTAGACGGAAATTTTTTTTGTGTGAGAATTTTCACTTTTTGGATCCTCCTCGAAACTTACCCTGGCTACATCCCTAGCTGAGGTACTGTTCGGGTAAAAAGTCCGGGATAAACTTAAAAATTCATAAGAAAATAAACATTGACAGAGAAATTTGATTCTTAGTAATAGCAAATTTTACGGCCATACGTGTTGATTGCCAATATCGAGATTTGACATTGAGGATATTAATCACCAATAATGCACAATATTGATGTTTAACGCCTTGAGCACAAGGTTAACTTTAGCATAAAGATTAAAAATAGGCAAGTCAATCACTTTTATTAAATTACCATTACCATTACCAAACCAAAATTTTTCTCGCATAGTATAATAGCCAAAGAAAAATTACAATGAACGTATTAAAATAGAATAATGACGAACACGTTTACGTCGCTGTTATGGACCACGAGAATTTCATGACGTACGCATGTATGTCATGGTGCGCAAGGGGTTAATTGGAAATATTTTCAACACATGTGCACTAAATATTGAGGATATGGTGGCATTATATTGGTGGTACATACATTGAATGGCCAATGAAGAATTGTTAAAAAAATAATTATAATAAAAATGCATGAAAACGAATTACTTTTCAAATGGATTCTTTTTTATTTAAGACAACCACTACTATTATTCTCCTAGTAAAATTCACTATTTGAAGGTGGTTTTTGAATGCTAATAGGTAGTATAACCCGATCGATTTCACAAAAAATAGACTTGATAACTCTTTCGATGGACTCTATTTATACACAAAATCAAATTTTTCTATTGCAACTAGTTTTTTGGCAGGGATTTTTTAAAAACTGATTTTATTCCTGAAAAATAAGCGTTTTATTTTTTTAAGCACATTCAAATGGGCACTCCATTAAAAAAATATTTAACAATACATATTTCACAGAAATATGACCAAGTAATATTTCAGGTTCATATCAAGTGAAATTGTTTGAAATAAATACACTATATGTAGGAAAAACATTTTTTAAAAAGCAGGAAAGAGATAATTTTGCTTTTACTGATGAAAAAAAAAAAAAAAAAAGAAAACATCACGCTATAAACTGCACTGACTGTATAATTTTTTTTTATAAAACCAGTATAGTTTATAACTAATCATTTCATATTGAGAGCTTAAATTAATGGTGCTCTAACTTAAAAGTTGACTGAAGGATAAAATAAAATCCTACGAACGTTCCCACATAAATAAGTGCTCTATTTCTACAGGAACTGAAATACAATGAATTAAAGAAAGGCAGAAGAGGCAATAACCGTCACCTCTTATAAACAGTTGTACCAAAGTTGTACAAATTTGATCGGAGGTGACGCAATAACGCACGAAAGAAAACTAGGAAAGGGAATATTCCCGTTCTGAAAAAAAGAAGGGTAGAAAGGTTTGAAGGTTTGGGAAAAAAGTAAAAATTATTAAAATTGAAGATTTTGTTTATATTAATTATAATTAATTAATTATTATTATTGGGGAATGTTTTAACTCATGACCGCATCATAATTGAATTTCAAGCCTTGCGTTTTGTTATAAAAGACAAGATTACTAAACTTCTTCACCCAATTTAGTTGAACGTTTATTTATATTTTACTCTGACAAAACACATCATTTGTGCATCACCAGATTTTGGTGATAAAAAACAATACCTTTTATCACTGTTATCTTACGTAACGTTTACTTCATTTCATTATCCGTTGTACTATTTTTTTAACACTTTCCAACAAGGTTAATAGTAATATTTATTTAAAAAAATAATAGTAATAGTTAGTTTAAAAAAATCAACATTGATATGAAAAATTGTTTTTACTGGCGTCATTAAAAATCGGATAAAGCATCCCAACTGACTAATAACCATGATACGACTTATAACATTTTAACACGTTCAAAAAGTGTTTATGATTTCGGTTTGTCTGTCCTTTCCGTGCTTTAGCTTGTCATAAAAAAGCACCGATTGCTACGCAATTCATATATGTTATTACTATGTACAGTACTATGAACCCTATTGAAAGAGTGCATGCAGAATTTATAATTCTTCTATAGGAGCGCCAGAAAGAATTCCAATACATAACATGATACTCTACGGGCAGTCATTCTTCAAAGTGTATTTTAGAGATAGTCGGCTATTCCAAACGGAACAAACTTGATGTACGTTATTAAGTCTAACCATTCTTGTTTGCTCAATGTTTATGAACTGTCCATTAACGTTTATGAACTCACTTTATTTGCAGCTGCTTTTGTTTTGGTTGTATTACTTAATACATCGGTCTTCGATTACTAAGCAATATTTCACCTTTCACAATAGAAAATTATCAACTTTTCTTTAGATTTCAGCAACGAAAGAAAATTGGCAGTAAAAATGTCTGCTTTAAATTATTATTTGATTATTGACGTAAATAGAAATAAAATAAAACTGTTTTACAGAAGATTTGGTAGCTAAAAATTCATACAAAACGATAAACGTATTAAAGTTAATTTCACATAATGATTAAATTAAATACGTCATTAAATGAATTTGAGGTATGGAGGTTTTTGGTACTTTTAATGATTAAAAAAAATCTTGGAAGATACATATTTTAATAATTTTTTTAATTATAAACTTCAGACTGTTCTTTCTCATAACAAAGGAACTATTTAAATCTACTAAGAATTAATATTTAAGGAGAAAGTATTGAGAAAAAAACATATTCTAAGGTGAAAAAAAAAAAAGTTCCACTAAAAGAAACAGCATTTTTGACATAAAATTATTTGCAGACAAACCGAATAAAAACTTTCCTAAGTGTTGTGCAAATATCCTAAAATAGGTGTTATTTGTAAATAAAAATTATTTAGTAAAATTTGTTAAAATAAAACAAATATGGCTACCGAATTTACTTCCATTCTAGATCTTTTCATATCCTTAATACTGTTGGATGCTACCTTTTGTACAAGGTGTCCCAGAAAGGTGGTCAAACATTTTAATTCCTTACCTATCAGAAATAAGTGAGCAAAGTCAATTGAAAAAATGTTCAAAATGAGGTAAGAGCAAAGTTCTTCTCGTTAATTTTCAAAAAGTTCCAGTTTTTAAATTAGTATACAGACCCGAACAACAACAACAACAGAAAAGTTTTCAATTAGCGAAATGTGCCCCCGCACTCATGAGGTGATGCAAAAAGTTTGAGAATTTTATTCTAAAATGTGTCAAAAATATAAAGAGAAATATATGTTGGCTTAAACCACTTTTCAATGGTCCTCGAAGGAAAAAACGTCGTACAGAAATTACGGAAGAAAATAATTTTTTGCACATTAGCCATCAACGTTTACACTCAAATTCATATAGGGTCCCAGATCATCTTGTTTAATTTAAAGGTATCTCTGAGACGTTTTATACCTTTAACGTCTCAGATATACCTTTTGAACAAAGATGATCTGGGATCATACATGAATTTGGTGTACACGTTGATTCCCAGTGTACAAAAAAATTCTTTTTGTTTAACATATTTACGTTTACTTTTTATTGTTTAACGTATTTACGTTTTAATTTTGTTATTATTTACAGTTTACGATAAAAGGCTAGAATTTTGCACATCATTAGTGTACGGGGTACGCATTTTACTAATTGTTTTTTTTTTGTAGGGGGGGGGGGTAAAAATTCAAAAAGCGTCACCTTTTTGAAAATGGACAAGCGGGATTTTTCTTTAATGCATTTTTTTTTTTTTTTTACCAATTTTAAGCATTTTTTTTCCAATTAACATTGCCCAATTATATCTAACAGATAAAAAATTAAAGCCACCTTTTTAGGACACCCTGTATTTGTCTTTAATTCGAACAAGGCAGGAAAACTTATGGTATTTTAGCAAAGAAGTAATTGCCCTTTTTTTATTTGTTATATGAAATTTCCGGATAGAGTGTGACTAATAATATCGCTCGGGCGGGTTCGGATGAGGTGTCTTCAGGCTCGGGCCTTAAAAAAATGAGCCCGAACTCGTCTCCAACTTAGTCTAGCATCGGCCATCTTAACAGTATGAGAATCGAATTCGGGTAAAATCGACTGCATTTATGAGAAAAGCATCACTCAACGTTATTCAACATTTTAAATTTGAAAAATATAATTTATGATAAACATTCTTCCCGTTACCATTTCTTGCAATTTATAATTTAAAAAAGTGTGAAGGTCCCGGTTTCGGGTCCCATCGTGCGGCTGTCGATCTAACGTCTGGAGTTTCGGTAGGTTTTCTCCAGCTGTAACGTGATTACGAGTTAGAATCCCTTAGATAGTCCTTCTACCAAGGCATTCCCCGTCCTTGGCAGATCGCCCTAGAGTAGCGTTGCCATAATCACACAGACAATAATTTCAAAAAGTATTTTCGATAGAGTAAACAAATGAAAATGCGGAATTTCTACCATTACTATAAATCAATCATTTTAGATAGCTTTAGGTTACAACTGAAGATTATTAAGGGCTTCATAGACTAAGCTTCAGTAACTATATTGATAAATTCTATCTCAAAAAAATCTATGATCACAGTGACATTGCAAACTTTTTCGCTCCCAATTAGGTCAGAAAAGCTCTAGGGGGGTTATCCAAAATGAACTTTTTACTCTTTAACGCGCAGTGTTCCCTCTCTCGGAACACAAACTCTGACGTTTTGACTGTTGCCAGTCACGGAGAAGAGATTAGATTTCTATAAAAATAGTTGCGGGTGACATAGTCCACGAGAATCCTTTACTTTTTAGCACGTCATTTCCCGTAAAAAAAATTGTCATGATTATTTTTAACAGCACTGACATCTGCTGAAAAATGGAAGAATGCGAACAGTCAGGTGCATCAAAAAAAGGGTCTCTAGATCTGTGGCACGCGATGAACGTTTCGATTGTCCGCCATCTTGCTGATAGTTAAGTCGAGCGATGGCAACGGCTGCCCTTTTTTCAGCATTGGGAAAGAGTTGCGCCTCAAAGGGTTAATGGATTTGAAAGAAATATACCTAAGTGCTTAAATAATTTCTTCTGCATGTTCCAAGATATAAAAGTTACAAAATTGAGCAATACAGCAGTAAAATTTTCATCTATGTCTCATTTTTAAATCGCCAGTGTGCTATCGACGTTATTTTTACGTAGCGGATTTAAAATTGCAGTAGTTAATATTAACAATCGTTGGCGAAACAATCACATCGCTAACAAGATACTTTAGCAAACTTTGAGAGTCAGATTAGCTATTTTTGATAAAATTCATTAAATTGGAAAATTAATCTGATTATCACCGCATTTTACATTCAAAACACCATTTATTAAAAGATTAAAAAATTGAACTTTGAAAGTGTCTTTCACGTGATTATACCAATTGGTTATTGATTTGAATATTACTTCAAAACCTATCACTTGGCTGATGATGTAAAAAAAAAAAAAAAAAAAAAATCTCAGATGTATATACACAAATACAAAATTATACATAAATAATATAAAACACGGCTGTTCGAGCCTCGTCAAGGGAGACCCTCCCCTGAACCCCCCTAATTTCTTAGTTTCATTATTGCCATATCAGAGCGATATTAATTGCCTATGTCATTTTACCTCTCATCTTTCGTGTAAACCCTATGTTGAAATTTTTATGATTGTAACCTATTTATAGAAAAATACATGTGATGCATACTCTACAGCTTGCGAAAGATTGTAACAATAGATTAAAGCTGTTGTGAACTAATAGTATTTAAATATAAATGCAACCTTACGGAGCTTATAAAAATCGGTGGTTTACCCCAGACAGCACAGCAAACTTGCATCAAACTTGCAGCAAGCTTGATTTATCAAGTCACTAAGCTTGAATTAAGCTTGAAAATTCCAGTCGTGTAAGCTTGATGCAAGCTTGAATCAAGTGTTCTAGTTTACACTTGCCCAGCTTGCATAAAGCTTGACATTTCAAGCTTGAATCAAGCTTGACATTTCAAGAAAAAAGTTTTCTAAATACACGGGGCGCCCGCTGGCGAACGCGCCCCACGCACCTTATTTTTCCGCGCATTTTCCCCCTCTATGCTGTAATTTTAAGCTGTTTCCATCGAATGTTCGTGGTTAGAATAGAACCCGGGACCTTTCGATTAGTAGCCGAGCGCGTTATGCATTCAGCCACCAGAGACTTGTGCAGCTATGACTAAAGTTTGAAGTGAATTATTAAGCGGTTTTCTGGCCAGATTGATAAGTGGGCGGTTATTTTTTTTTCCATGGGATGCATCAAAATTAAAATAATTCTTTGTGTGATTTAGGGACTCTACTAACAGGGAAATAAACATAATATAAACTTAAGAGCAACACATGTTTTAAAACTTTCGCAACACTCATGAGCAATACTGCCGCTGGCCAAAATCGAGACAAACGACTGATTTTGAAATCAATTTCGTAGTATAATTGTATTTTATTTTGAAGAATTTCCATATTTGGAAATATAGAATGGGTTTACTTACTTAACACAAATTTTGTGTTAAGTAATCTGAAATCAAAGAAACAGATAGTTAAACGTTACTTCGAAATGCTATATCACAGTTGCTAGCATAACATGTATGGAATACAAACACTTTAGTCATTTTTGTAAATACTTCTTATAATAACAAATAATTGAAAAATTTTGCTATTTTTTAACGCTAAAAATTCTCTTTACAAATGTGGTTAGTTATTTTCCTACATATATTGGTATGCTATATCGATATAGAGCATTTCGAAGAATTAAAAATAAGTTTAAATTATTTTATACAAATGTAAATTTGAATTATTTTCATTGTTCATACTTTATAATTAAAAAAATTATTTAACTCCTGAATTTTTTTTTATCCTTTGTAATTTTATTTTAAAATTACAAAAGTGTAAGATGTAAGATTTTTGGGCCCTAAAATCTGTAGGCCCTGGGCAGTTGCCCCGTTTGCCCTGCTGGTAATATGGCACTGGTAATAAAAAATCCATCCCCGTTAAAACACATCTTTTACGAACTTTCAACAAATTTGAGGACGCTAGACAATTAATGTCCATTCTCTTTCACAGATGGCGCCATCACCGCACTTTGCAAGTCAAAATCCAGCTTAAGCCAACCTTGCATTGCCAAGCCAAATCTCAAGCTTTATTTAAGCTTATGTGCTGTCTGGGACGTGACACATACTAACATTTTACTTTATCTATACATTGTTGCCGTATTCTCATATAACATTTACAAAACGGATGAAATTTTTAAACAATCATTTTATCAAATAAATGCAACCTTACGGAGCTTATAGAAATCGGTTGTTTACGTAACACATACTAACATTTTCAGCGGCATTTATTGTTACTTTTATGTCGCATTTTTGTAACGCATTTTCGTGTCTCATTTTTATGTCACTTTTCAATAAAGGGGTGAGAAATAAAATGTCATTAATATAACATTCAGTATTGGCCAAATTATTGGACTCATTTCAATTAAATCGTGCTTCCTTGTTTTAACAGTATGTTAATTAAATTTATATCGAAAAACATTTAGCTCGAGGTCACAAAGGATTTTAGTGCCCATAAAGAGTCAAAGGTGGCTGCACCAAGTACGGACATACTACTGTAAAAACATATTTGTGTCTCATTTCTATTCATAAAATGAATTTATTGTAGAAATGGCTTTCGTATTTGTTGTTTTGAAGAACGAGTTCAATAATTTTGCCAATAATGTACATTTTTTAATAACAATTGGTCAAAAATATCCTCATCCCATGTGAAGAACAGATACTTCAGCTAAAATAAAGTACAACGGAATATACTTACCACAGGTAATGCAGAGCAGTTGCTGATGAGCGGAAAACACTATCCACTTCTTGTCTTTCAGCGGGAGTCCAATCCTTTTTATAGATGATTAATAAAACAGCTGCTGTTTCGATAGTAAATTATTTCCGAAACCTAAACTTCCAAAATGCGTTATCAGAAAACAATAACTTGCATCTTTATCTTACGTCATTGTTTGCTATCAGGTTTAACTTCAAAAATTCTAAAATTAATCCTTACTAAAAAAAAAAAAAATAATAATAAAAATAAATGAAAACAATACGTTTCGAACAGGTGTCAGGAAAAAAAAACAACAAATATTTATTCCGGGTGATTCAGAGCAGTTGTTAAAGAGATTATCTTTTAAACTGTAAGTGATCAAAACATACTTCCAATTTGACAAATTCTTCAAAGAAAGAGTAGCTTTCAGCTACGATACCAGTTTCAGACAATTTTTTACGAGGGTCTGTATGCAAGTTAAAGTACAACACATTTAATTTTTATACATTCCTACACATCTTATCACTTATATTTAGAAAAATTTAGAAAAATGTTCCCCTGCGTCCAAGAAAATTAATTTTAAAAATCCTATTCTCTAAGTGAAATAGTTAGCGAGATACATCACAAGTTAAAAATTTTAGGATTTGTCAGCAGTCTCAAAAGTGAAAAAAGTAAAATTACTTTTCAACTGACATTAATTTATGTTAGTGGTCATTCGGTAGCTACTCTGGACTCTTGGAAATGTTATTTTAGGTAGAATTTTCCTACAATGCATGTTTAGCAGTGAAAATTTACACACATCACACATTATTTTTATTTTAGCATTCTCTATTATACTTTAAAATTTCTTCTCTAGAAGCATGGCATAATTAGCGGATGACCCTCCCCCCTCAAAAAAAAAGACTAATTATCGAGAATTTCACAACGCAGTGCCTATTAGGTCATATAAAATCGTACCTGTTAATTTCACGCGTTTGAATGCGTTTAATTGCCATTTTCCAACAAAGGGATCATCATTTAACTTTTATCAACTCGTAGTTGACTCCCCAAATTATAGACTTTTCCGCCTGAAAACAAACGCCCTTAAAGTGGCGTAAGTCGTGAATTTTGACATTAAATATCTCGTTCACTATTTCTCTTAGAGACATGGGATTTTTTAATTAATTTTTTTTAGACACAGTACAACACTTATCCATACATAAAAGATAGGAGCGTTGACCTCTGAGCGTTGGCTTGACTCCGAAATCACCCCATTCCCTTCAGCACACGACTGAAATATTGTTGCAATCCCAAGAATGTAATAGATCAGGTTTGATCTTCCTGATTTTCAAACATTAACATACTACTACCCCCAATTGCCCAGTACTGGTGTTGATTATGGTAGAGGGTGCCCATAGATTCTGGAGACACTTCCTTCAATACGCACTATGTTTAAATAAATGGAGTTTAAATTGCAACCCAAATCAATCTTTCAACGCACTATTTATCGTATCTGCAATATCGTATTCTATGCTATTGTTGCTAAGGGCAGGGGGTGCTTATAGATTCTGGGACACTTGAAGCGTACCTACCCATTCTATGGGCTTGGCTATTTTGTGGTTTTGTCCTTATTTATTACTTCCCTGATCTTCAAAAAACACATTTTACATGATGCATTTCATGAAAATTGGTGGATGGTGTATCAAAAATTTTTTCGATAAATTATGGGTTTTGAAAAGTGTGTGTGTGTGTGTGTGTGTGTGTGAGGGGGGGGGGCAAAAAGTATACTTTGACCACTCGCTACAAAATCTGGGGAGTCAAGTGCCACCTTTGACAGACAGGGCGGACAGACTTTTTTGGGGTAGGGGCTAATTTTTACAAAAAGTTCATTTAACCTACACAAAATGTAGATTCTGTTCCCCCCACGTTAAGCGCTCCCAGTTACGATGGACGAATTCAAATGCAGAAGGGGGTATGGGTAGAAAGATGCGCATTGAGCAGAGCTCATTGCGCTGGGATAAAATCTGAAGTGAAGAAAGCAATTTTTAAGTACAAAACCATCATTATTCATTTCTTACAATCGGAAACAAAATGACTCGTTTGTGGTTGCTGTTTTCCTAGGATGCCGAAACTGTCCAAATCTTGAAAACATTCCCTCTGCTTTGTATCCTCACCGTAGTTTGTCACTGGACTCGTTCAGTTAGCGCAGACGTGCTTGCGTCCTTGGGTGAGATAAGGTGGGGGAACAATAAAGAAAAATATTACGCTAAATCAATGTAATTTTTCTTGGGATTGTCTAATTTATAAGAACTAGGTCATTTCACTTAAACAAGGTCAGCGAGGGCGGAATCCAGATAATCTTTAAATTTAATTTCTTAGCCAGATCTGTTCTTACGATGGTTACATTAGATCCTGCATCGATGACCATAGGGTATGGAGAACCATTAACGTATCCGAGTACAATATGAGTCCATTACTGTCGCCATTCACCGATGAAATCTGTAAGACTTTTAGGTGGGGCTTTTGAATATCTGGCAACCTCCGCCTTGCGAGATGGCAACCTCCTAGTCCCTCCTTTACATCTGAGAGTTCTGTTGCTGGTCATGAGACTTTTGACCACCGTATTTTTGTACGGGTCCTTCAACGCCACACTTTCAGCATTTTACTTTCCTTGGTCTAGTTTTCGTTCCACTAGATCTTATTTTTCGTTCGACTAAATGTTCAAGTCTCTCCAATCTGTTCTCTACACTCTCTGTGTCTGTATCAGCACGCTCTTCTACCGTGACCGCTCTAACAGCATGCCGATCTTTCCTCACGACCGGCTGAGCTGACTCTAGCTTCATTTCGAACACGAGAGCAGACTTCAAATCTTAATAATCCTCCAACATGAGTGCCTTTTAGATTTCTGAATACCGGATGCCTTCAATAAAATGCCGCACGGCCATTTCTTCTCGGACATTATGAAGGTGGTCCATATAGGCTAGATGACACAGCTTATCTATGTTCGAAGCCAGCTTTCGAAGGGTCTCGCCAGGTCTTTGCATTCGTGATTTTAGCTGTATTCTGCTACACTTTTTGACACTTCTCCCCGAGCTTAAGCTCGAAGGAACTGACAAGGTCGTCAAAATCTCCTATCTTCGTTGATCCAATGGTTTGTAATACATTAATTTCATCTCCGCTAAGGGAAGCGGCCAGTTGGTTCGCTTTCAAAGAGTCGTCCCAACCATTGGCTTTGGCGACAATTAAAATTTGGGTCTTGTACGCTTTCCAAGGAGTCTTTCAGACATAGGTCGTTAGTTTTACTGCTGGGCAGCTTGACGACAGCTTGATGTTTTCCGGTAATTTTCCCAGCTTGACGAGAGAGTCCAGTTTTTCCTCAATTTTATTCTCAAATTCTTCAAGCAATTCTTTCACACTTTTCGCTTGTCTTTCTTCTAAGCTAGACATTCTCTCCTCCATCTCTTCCTTCATTTCTTTCCAGTGCTGTTGGTTTCGTTTAATTTCCAACTCTAAATTTTTCTGGGTTTTCTCAATTTTCTCCTCCAGTCCGGATTTCATCTCCTCTTAACTTTTACAATCCGGTTTTCATCTTGTCTTGAGCGGCTTTTATCTCGTCTTGTCCAGATTTCATCTGTTCCAATCCAGCTTTCACCTCGTCGTGGGTTGCTTTCATCTCTTCTTTTCCGGATTTAATCTCTTCTTGTGCCGATTCCATTTTGGTTTTCATCTCTTCATGTCCAGATTTCATCTCCATCATCATATCAGTTTTCATCACCTTTAACAGTTTTCTAAGGTCCTCCATTTTTCCTGTCTACACCATGCACTGAAGTATTAAAGTCGTTCTTTAGAATCCCGATTCTGACACCAAATGTTGCAGAATACTCCTAATTGCTGGGTTCGTCGTTCTAAGTCCAGGCGGTGTAGAAAGTTCTAGTAAAGAGACCACTATCAGGATGGAACACGAACTTTATTGTTTCTAGTACATCGTCAAACAATTAGCTGTACAACATTCACAGGCCCAACCAGTCAGTAACGTGATGATAACAGTCCGCAGGCAAAAATTTAGTGGAAACTTACGAGGTAAATCGTAAACAGTCCCTCTTGATTTCGTAATGAAGAGTTTACACACAGTACTTTAAAACAAGGCTTCAAAATGCAAGCAAACTATAGTACAATTCACAGAGCAGTGCAGCATACTAAGTCATTAAAAGCTCGATGACAACTAACTTGAGGTCAGTCATGACTGTATTTATAGGTGTTACATAAGTTACTCGATAATTCTAGAAGAAACTATTTCTCGAAGGATCCCTGTAAAGCGCGAATTTTGATTACGTAATAGAGTAATATTAAGCTATTATGTGATGCTAACTAAGCAAACCAACCTTTAGAGACCCATTTGAAAAATCCCACCAAATTTCAGAAATGTCGCCAAGCTTGGCGACTTTCCTGAATAAAGAAAGTGAAATTACTTCCAAAAATAAGTCTCCAAAGGGAGGACAGCGAAGCTTTAACATCAATATGTCTCGAGATTTCTAGAAAACGCTATGCTAGCCAATGGGAAACCCAAAACTCCGTACCTCGCGCTTTAGTTAACCGATTTTATGCAACAAAATACAAAATATAATTATTTGATGCGTAGAATATGAATTTTAAACTATTTTTAACAGCCAGGCGGCAGAATAGACCGAAAATTCGTAGAATACATCATAACAACGTCATCGATTTATTTCAAGTAGTGAAGTTTTAGAAAAGTAATATTATATATATATAGTGAAACTGACCACCTACCAATAGCTTAACATTCAGCCCTAGAATTAATAAAAAATCCTAATGATAATAGATTAATAAATTTTTTAGGCTTACAAATTAGATTTAATGATGATAAGAGTCTATCCTTTAATATATTTAATAAAAGAAATGACTTTAATTTTCAGGTTAATGCTTTCACTCATTTTACTTCATGTATGCACACTTCTGTATTTAGAAATATTATCTCCAATCATAAATATAGAATAGAGTCACTATGTACCAATAGTTTTAAGGCAAATAACTTAACAGACCTATATAAAACTGCTCTAAAATACAATTATCCAGGTAAATTTCTAACTTCAATAATATATCCTTTATGTAATTAAAAAAACTGTATGTCCTAATCAAAATATTGGTTGGTGAGGATGGGGTTGGTTGTTGGTTTTTTTCTATAAATTAAATTTAAAAAAATTCATAAAAATCATAAAATATGTATCTATATATTTTATACAAAAAAATGTATAATTAAGAATAGTTGATTACTGGTACTTTTTCCTTTTTATGAGTCTGTAACTAATATAGCCATACTAAGTACTTATTTACCTTTATATCTTACAATAATATTAGCATACTTATTTAGCCTTCCCCGGCAGCCTGCTGGATGGAAGAAATGAGTCGAAGTCCGATTACATTATTTTATTTGGTGATTCGATACATATCTTTCCATGGCAGTTGCAGTCTCGTGGAAGATTCGCTCCTGGTCTGCATCTGCCTCTTTTATTAACTTTTGAAGTCATGTCACATGATCCAAGCACGTTGCAATTATTGGCCAAACGCAAAATCTGGGCAGCGATTTTTCAAGGTTTGTTATGTCTTTTAAGACGCCACAGTGGCTGAACACTGGGACTGTCTACAAAATTACAATGGAATTGCAAGGGACCGTGTAGTAATTGCAGTTTTTGAAAGCAGATTCCTCTGTTCCAACTGAATTAAAAGTGCGTAGTTCTAGAAATGTAGGCTTTTAACGGGGTTTTGATTCGTAATGTTATATATATATATATATAAGTTGAAATTTAGCTTACACTCAAATATTTTTCTGAAGGGGTTGTAAGAGCAGATTGATTGCCAGAGGAGTAGCCGAGGGGAGGAATATCGGTATATCTCCCTTCGGCCAATGCGAAATTTTCGGATTAGTTAGCATAAGTTTGAATGTCGTGCAGGAATTCAGTTCATTTACTCAGGACTGACTTCATATCGCCCTCAAAACATTTTTTGGCTTCGCCCCTGACAGATTCCACATGCTGGGGTACATGTCCGCCACTGTGGACGTCCTGATCTGCTCATCACAATTATACTTTAACCCCATGTAGAAGGGCATTGCAGATGTATTATCCCTCCATAAAAAATCCTATGATTGGCATGACACCAGAATGTAGATATTCCACCTAAAAGGGTAAAAAAAAAAGCAACAAAAAAACCGAATTTCCAAAACAATTACAGTTTTGTTTTTAAGCTTATGTCACTTCACGTTTTTTGCGGAGTAGAAAAAAGGGTATTGCCTCATGTTCATATCTTGCTGTGGCTAGATAAACATCGACGGAGATATAGTTCATGCTCTGTTAAAGTGCATGCTCTATCTTTTAAACTTTTCACTTCAGTCTAATTGAGAGCAAAACTTTTATGTGTAACATGTCTAAGCAAAGTGGTATTGTGTAAATGCTAGCTGACTTCAGGCTGATTGTTTGGAATGTGCGCATAGGAGCCTACGGACAGGACCCGATCATCACCCTGTTGGTTCTAGGGGCAAATGCGAACTTTTTCGGCTCTTATGCCAGATCATTAATTTTTTACGAGTCACTGCAAAGAAGGCCATATTCAGGCTTTTAAGCCGTTTTCCGTACGTGCACTCTTCAAGAATTCGTATAGCATTCTTAAATATAAGTACATGGCAATAAAGGGATATTAAAAACATTGTCCATACGAATCGGATTTATTTTCATAAGTAATAAAAATCTCTGCTCAGATAAAAAAACTAGTTAAAAATATATAAGTGAAGAGGATTTATAATTTCTGCATAGTACATGTATAAAAATACAAAGTTTTCTTTTTCAGTCTTTTTAAATTAGAATAATTTTTCAATAAAGTTTCATTTTTTAAACAATAGAAAATTTCTTAGTACACAATTTCAGGGCTCCATAAATATGTATGTCTGGGAAAGAGCTTTTGTGACTTTTAGAAGAAAGAGATTTGTGGCAGTTACGGATTGCCGGGGGCGATATTTTACTATTGACTGGGGGATTTCAAACTTTACCAACTGGAAACAACCATGTATTATTTCCCAACATTGAGAGCGCCCAGCTACGAAGGCCAAATTCAAACTGTGCATGTGCTGGACTTACGATCTTAAATGAAGAAAAGCAATTTCAAAGGGGGGGGGGGGAGAGATTCCCGATATCCCCCCCGCCCTCGACTACGCCTCTGGCAATCTGCTCTTACAACCCCTTCATAAAAGTATTTGAGTGTAAGCTAAATTTCCCCTTTTATGTATAAATAAAAAATTACTTTCCTGAAATTTCACAACTTGAAACCATTATTCATTTTCTTTTGTCGGAAAAAAATGGCTCGTTTGTGGCTATCGTTTTTCTGTTAATTACGAAACTGTCCACAACTTGTTAACTTACCCCCCGCTTTGTATCCTCCAACCTTACTGTAATGTAATTATATTTATGTTACATTGAGTGGCAACACAATATTATAATTGTGATTATTGACAACAGGAAGGTGATCGCTAAGCGCGGTTTTGATCGCTGAGCGCTGATGCAAAGCACGCAGCATGTAGCGCTGATCTGTAATTTGCGTAATTATTTTGTATTATTGAGTTCATATGCTTTAATAAATCTGATTTTGTTTAACTAGAAGATGCAACACCTACTTTGCTACTGGACTCGTTCAATTAACGTATCTGGTGATGTCCTGATTCAGGCTTTAACAGTTGAGGCGGTCGGCGGCTGAAATTGTCCCTTTTCAGGCGGTGGGGGGATGAAGGGGGAAAATGGTATGCTCCGTTTTAGGCGGTGATTTCATATTTGGCGTTGCAAAATAGTTTGCCTTCAAAGTAAATTTCGTAGACTCTTAGCCGCATTAACTCAATACTTTCCCCCTTTCCTTTTTGGAGAAGGTTTTGACTTACCGCGCTTTCAGGGATCACCATGGAAAGGTGGCTCACTTTACTTCCCCAAAAATTTGGTGGTTAATACAATGAACTTCTTGTCAATTCAGCAAATTCGCTTAGAAATTCAGCAAATTCGCAGCTTATTCATTGTCAGTGAGCACCAGGTAAATAAAATAAATTTCTAAAATGTCGTGTGATAACCGAGTTTTTAGAGACACTCATGAATACTGACTTTTCCATTAGCATACTCATTCAAACTCCGCGACATCGGCATCACAATAACGCTTCTGGCGTTTTCTGTGGTAGAATATAAAGCTCTGCTTTGGCTCTTTGCAAATCATAATAAGCAACATATTTTAATCCTTTCGTGGACGGTGGGAAGATTACTTCTCATCTACATTATTTTATCCCATGTTTATTCACTTGGGTGGATCGAAAATTTTTTTTTTTTCGAAATCTTTGAGGTATCAAAAGTTGTAAATTGATATAAATAAGACATGTGTAAAATTTAAATGTTCTACGACAACGTCTTGGGGTTGCGCATCGAGCTTGAAATTTAGAAATTTTTGAAAAATATGACTGTTTTAAAAAAATCGATCAAAAAAATTCTTTTCAGAATTATTAGGCTCCCGAGGTTTTAGAAGTTGTATATTATTATGAATAAGACGTATGCAAAATGTGAAAGGGCTGTGACAATTTCTAAGAGTTGCACATAGAGCTTAAAATCTATAATTCTCTGAAAAATATGCGTTTTTTGACAAAAGTATGTAGAAAGCAAAAATTATAATTCTAATGAATTAGTCCCGTTGAAAAATAGTCAGTAACGTTCGCAGCTTTTCTCTAGTACAACCACATTCGCAACTACATTACCCAAGACCCTCGGTGATTTGCCTGCGATCCGAGTCCTGCCCGTGTCAGCCCAAGCATCCAATTATTAGAGCATGCGTTTTAATGAATAATGTGAAGCCTGACTTCAAATCAAACTGTGGCATTTTGTGTCAAGTGTAATAATCTAGATCGTAAGAAACCATCATCTGATAGATAAATAGACCGCAAATTTTGGAGTGGCTGTTTACTATTGTGTGAAGTTGGCAAATACAACACTGCAGAGATTTAGTTAGATTAGAGAACTGCGTTTCCAGATTTCGGATGACGCCTTTCCAGAATTCGATGATTTGCCACCGCCAATGTATGTGAGGGTCCTAAGATCAATGGATTTCGTATCAAACTCTCCCAAATTTCCAGTGAAACTCTTAAAATCAGATCGTGACATATGGCCAAAGTATATTGAGCCAGGTTCCATTATCAGCGAGATATGCTCTTTGTAACAAACACTTGGGTGTAATTTGCCGTCAACAATTTTTTCTATATATCAGGTTTTGTTCTTCCTCCTATCAAAACACAATCCAAAGAAAATTTTAAAGCCTTCTTCCGTTTCTTTCACTGCGAGTCATCTCAGCTTTCCTGTAATTTTATATGGGTCAAGAATCAGTTGAGAAGATTTCTCTCCATCTGCATTCCTTCCGCTTTCTAGATTGTGAAATAAAGTTGATACACAATAATTTTGTGTCGCAGACTTGTGAAAGCACTGATATTTTTATTCTAACTTGGTCATTTGTGAAAGAATCTCCCAAAGTGGCGGTAGAAAGGCATTCAGCGTTTTCTTCAGTCTTTCGTACTTCTCTTAAGTTATTTTCACTTTCCAAATCAATGACTAAAGTTGGAGACTGGATGTTGGAACTTTCACCCTTTTCTCCATCCATCTCGAAATTTCTCTTTACAACACTTCAACTTTTCTCTCATTCTCCATAAACTTCTCTTCTTTACAACTCCATCGATTGTCACATATCTTGCTTCCCTCTGGTCTACTAATGACTCCCGTTCTGTATGAGATATGCGAGGCTCTGAGCCACACCTGCTCCGGGAAAAGTCAGGACATTTGCAAGTGCGATATTCAATAGCTCGGTAATATAGAGTCTTTCCCACTTTCTTCATAAACAATTCCTTATGTCCGTCTCTAACGTACGATTTATTTAACTGCTGAACTTGTTCATGGCCTTTTCTAATTATCTCTTGAATTCCCTGGATTGACACAGTAGGGATACTGGTCTTGATCCAAATTTCCTGTACTTTGACCGCCACAACTAAGGTTACTTCTCCTTCCGGTGTATCCTGCCCTTTATTCAGAAATGTTTCTTCTTAAGTACAAAAAAATAATATAGAAGTACGAGTATGTCTTCTCGGGTTGCTAACTTGGTACAAGGCAATTCTTTTGACATCCCTAGCTCTTCTAAGAACACCGATTTTGTTCTATGTTCTGTTGCAGATGGTTTCACTCTATTCAGAATCGTAGCAGTGCAAGGCAACCACCTTTTAGCTTTCTTGAGAATACGCTGAAAGCATCATCTATCTGAAACGTTAAACTAAATGCCTGTTTCAACGAAATATCTCGTACCTGGTTTAACCGAATGCATCGTCATCACTCGGCAGGCAAACCGGAGCTAGTTGTCTAGAGCACAGCTTGCGTACTGCGCCCAAGACAAAACGACAGCATAACGTGTGCATTGTATCAAACTATTCGTAAAGCCATTTTTTTGTGATTTACTGAGTTTCTCTGAACATTTTTTAACATATAAAAGAACCAAATAATTTTTAACAAATAAAGTTTGCTTTCTACATAATTTTTTCAAAAAACACATTTTCAGATATTTATAGATTTCAAGCTCGATGTGCAATCCCTAGAAATTGTTGTAGCCCCTCCAGATTTTACATACGTGTTATGCATAACAATATACAACTCCTAAAACCTCCTAAGCCTAATAATTCGGAAAAGAAATTTTTTGGTCAATATTTTGAAAACGCCATATTTTTCAAAAATTTCTAAATTTCAAGCTCAATGCGCAACCTCAAGACATTGTCGTAGAACATTCAAATTTGACGCACGTCTTATTCATATCAATATGCAACTTTTGAGACCTCAGGAGATAAAGATTTCGAAAAACATTTTTTTTTTCGATCCACCTTATTATTCACCCATATTTCCCATGTTTGTTCAAGCGATTCAAACAGAATTAACCAGTTTCTTTTGAAAATTCTAAAGCGTTTATTACCCATGAGGTTTTGAGCTTTGAGTTATGTCCTTACGGCTCCACAATTCTACATCATCATAACATCAGAAGAATTGAAAGTATGGAGATGTATACATATACCCATGGCTATACATAAACTGCCTGAACTAAAAAACTACTGGATATATTTCCCACACCCAGAATTTAAATGCAAATATAAAATTTAGTCAAATAACTAAAAATCAATTTCAGGGTTTTTAGAATGCGCACCCGAACGGTTGTAAGGGGCCGAAATGTTCCTTAACGTTCTCATCAAATATCTCTTCATATTTCAGAGGAAAGAAGGAACGGCCGTAAAGTTCTTGCTTTAAGATATACTAACACAAATTCCAAAAATCAACTTCAGGCTTTTTTAGAATTCGCACCCAAACGGGTCTAAGGGGCCGAAACGTTTCTTAACGTTCTTTTCTCATTTCACTTCACATTAGAAGAAAAAACCCTAAAATTCTTGCTTTAAAATGTAGCTAATACAAATACCTAAAAATCAGTTTCAGGGTGTTTTTTAGAATTCGCACCCGAACGGGTGTTAGGAGCAGAAACGTTCTTTTCTCATTTCCTTTCATATTTCAAAGGAAAAAAGAGGCAGCCGTAAAATTCTTGCTTTAAAATAGGACTGACACAAATACCTAATAATTAATTCCAGGTTTTTAGGTCTAGGGTGCAGGACTTTTTTTAAGTAAAAATGTTAGGAGGGTGTAAAGTCAAAATTTGCCGACAATATACACCAATATGCCTTCAAAAATACCAATTTTACCTGTCATTTTTACTTTAATGAATACATATAAAATATGCCGTGGTATTCAATTTCATTACGAGTAAAGTGTAAACTATAAACAACCACTATTCAATCATCTCAAAATTCTTCAATCAATCCTGCTAACAAATTACTTACACCGCTACACCTATTTTTCACTGATGAAATTAGTGTTTAGAATCACTACACATTGGGAGATGGTTGAAGTGCACGTGCAGGGTTCTGTACTCTCGCGCAGCCTTAGTTCTAACGGTCTGGAGTTTTGTGTGGTTTTCTCCAGATGTGGCGTGAATACGCATTAGATCCCCTTAAAAAGTCCTTCGCCCGAGACAGATACCCAATGTGCAGGATTGCCTTTAATACAAACAACATTACACTGAAATAATCTAGAATGAAGTTGGCTTGAGGGGACAAAGGGGAATTTCTAACTGGCACGTAAATCACTCAAATGAAAAATGAGAATCGTAACAAGACTACATTCATGATACAGTACAACTTAAAATAAACTGTCAGCAGAACTGGTAATTTATACACATAACATTTAACAGATTGGTGTTTAAAGCTCAAATTTGCCGACAGTCCTTTGGCAACTGACGATTTTGCCGACAAAAGTACTTTTTCATAAAGTTCACACACACCTTCTATGGAACCGGCCCAGCTAGGCTGCTTTTCCCAGTTTTTTGTCTTCGCGACTTTGTCGACATGATTTGTAGACAGGTTTTGTAGACAAGAACTGTCATGATGAAGATCTTTTGAAATGTGTTTGCCGGATAACGCGGAGGAAAGGGGAAGATTAAAATCTTTAAAGTCGCACAAGGTTTGCAATTTTTGATAACTGATCTCCAAGTTTGCTTCCAAAAAATAACTTCAAAACCTAGCTTGGCGATATCTTCCGAATTTGGCTAGAAACTAGGAAATTATAGTTAAAATATGTCTGGCAAAGATTGTAAAATACTGTTAGTAGGCGATTTTAATATAGATTTCCGTTCCAAATATGTGTTTTATGGAACAAGAAAGACAAACACGGCACACTCATGGATTATGGTGACCTTTCCAAACTGTATTTAAAATGGTGAAGTATAATTGGAATATGCTTGGCGAAGATTGTAAAACAATTTCTGTAGCCGATTAAATCTATAAGCAAAATATGTTTAATAATTATTTACTTTTTTCCATTTGTATTTGTTGGTTTAACAATATCCATTATGTGCGAAGAACGGGTACTTCAGCTAGTTGGACCATACATTTCAAAATGTAAGATAGATTTCGATTCTAAACATGTGCTTTATGGAACAAGAAAGAGTTGATTCCTATTTTAACATCCCCATTCTATCTAGTCTTAAAAAATCGCCGCACTTTGGCGAGCCTTGCAGTTATGGGTCTCTAGGAGTTATGCAAAAGCTCCAACGCTCCTAAAAGAATTAGATGAAAACCAAAGTGAACAAAATTAGCGATAAACGCACCAGTTTAGGAATTTGAAGACACCTAATTATTAAAACTACATTAATTGGCAACCCAAAATTAATAAATAAGTAATGGAAAGCTCTACTTGTTGTTTTAAATCGCCATTTAATTCTAAATAACGGTTGCCACATAAATACAAAAAATTGTCTTGGTAACTGCATATGTTTAGTTATCGCCACCTGATCGAGAGTCGGGCGTTAGAGTAGAAATCAACCCAAGAAAGACAAACATGGCATACTCATGGATTATGATGCTCTTTTCAAATAGTATTTAAAACGGTGAAGTACAGAAGGAATATGCTTGCCGAAGATCGTAAAACAGTTTTAGCTGGCGTGCTTTAGATAGATTTCGATTGTAAGGATATTTTTTATGGAACAAAGGAGAAATATACGGCACACATATGAATAATGATGCACTTTCCAACTGAATGGAATAGGAGAAAAAAATTTATGATATGCTTTTAATATATAGCACTTTAGTGCGCATTTAAATTCTGAAATTGTTTCAGATTTTCTTGCTTTAAAAAAAAAAAAACTCGTACCCAAACCGGCTTAATGTCCAAAACGTTCTTTTCACATTTCCCTTTATATATCAGAGGAAAAAAAGAGAGCCTTAAATTTCTGGCTTGAAAGTATATTGAATACAAATGTTTAAAATTCATTTTCAGAGTTCTTCAAAATGCCCATCGGAACGAGGATAAGGGACCAAAACATTGTTTTCGAATTTGCTGTCATATCGCAAAGGGAAGTAGAGATGGCCATAAAATTCTTGCATTAAAATGTAGCGAACACGAATGACTAACAGTCTTTCGGATTTTTTAGAGTTCGGGTCCAAACTAGTGTCAGGGGCTAAAACGTTCTTTTCATCTTTGTCTTCATATGTCAAAGGCAAATGAAGATAACCATAAAAATATTGCATTAAAATGTAACAAACATAAATTCATAAAAATCTTTTACAAGGTTTTTAAAAAATCGACCTCAAAAGAGGAATAGTTGTTGACAAAAAATGAGAAAGAAAGAAAGGTGTTTTTCACGTGCTTTTAGCTCTTGAGTGCGGAAAGATTTTTGTCTACACGGTGAAAGAGTGAATCTTTTTTCAAGGGTTGCCATATTAAATGAGAAATGTCGCCAACGTTTGCCATTTTTGGTGATTTATCGTGAAGTTTGGCATAAAAGAAATAAGTCCCCGAAACTGGACCCAGCTTGGCGATATCTTCCACCTTTGTTGAAAAATTGCATAACCCTACTGTTTATTTAATTGGAATATTAGTGTCTATATTCGTGTAAATAAAAGTGAAGTATAGTTAGAATATGATTGGAGAGGATTTTAAAACAGTTTCAGTAGGCGATTTTAACACATATTTCGATTTTGAAGAAGCATTTTATGGAACAAGCAGACAAATACGGCACACTCGCAGAATATGATGCCCGCAAAAAATCAAGTATAGTTAGGATATGCCTGACGGATATTGTAAAACAGTTTTTTTTAGCAAAATATGTTTAATATTTATTTACTTATGTTACATTTGTATTTGTCGGTTTAACAGTATCCATTCCGTGTGAAGAACGGGTACTTCAGCTAGTCGGACTATAAATTTCATAATGTATGCATGAAGTGTGGTAAATTCATATGTAAGTCGCACTTGAATCAAGTATGTACAAAATGTATTAATACAACTTCTTAGATGTAAATGTAAATGTATCTTGCTGGTACACTGCAAAAAAAAGTCTGTCAAATTTACAGAAAAAAACTGTCAGCCAGGACGCCAGTTTATTTCCGTATATTTAACAGAAATGTTCTGTAATTTTTTACAGATTCTCCGTTTATTTTACAGAAATTTTCTGTGTGTTTTACAGAAGTCTTCCATAATTTTTACAGATTCTCTGTTTATTTTACAGAAAACTTCTGTGTGTTTTACAGAAGTCTTCTGTAGTTTTTTACAGATTCTCCGTTTATTTTACAGAAATCTTCTGTATGTTTTACAGAAGTCTTCCGTAGTTTCTACAGATTCTCTGTTTATTTTACAGAAAACGTCTGTGTGTTTTACAGAAGTCTTCTGTAGTTTTTTACGGATTCTCCGTTTATTTTACAGAAATCTTCTGTATATTTTACAGAAGTCTTCCGTAATTTTTTACAGATTCTCTGTTTATTTTACATAAATCTTCTGTATGTTTTACATAAATCTTCTGTATGTTTTACAGAAGTCTTCCGTACTTTTTTACAGATTCTCCATCAATCTTACAGAAATCCTCTGTGTGTTTTATAGAAGTCCTCTGTAATTTTTTACAGATTCTTCATCAATTTTACAGAAATATTTTGTGTGTTTTACAGAAGTTTTCCGTAATTTTTTAAAGAGTCTCTGTTTCTTTTACAGAAATCTTCTATGCATTTTACTGATTTCTTCTGTATTTTTTAAATTTTTACAGATTCTCTGTTTATTTTATAGCAATGTTTTGTATTTTTTTTTTTTTTTTAGATACTCCATCTAATTTACAGAAATCTGTAATTTTTCCAGATTCCCCGTGTTTTGTCGACGGTATATTTCTGTCAATGTAGCAGACTTTAACCATTTTTTTACAGCTTGATTTAAGGAATTTACAGAAAAAACCAGTTTATTTATGAAATATATTTTGTATTTATAACAACTTTCTTTTGTTTTTAATAATTCAATACCTTACTTAAAATTACTTAAACATTTTACTTACTTACAATTGCTTAAAAAATTCAGTAATTTTATCATATACTAGCTTCTTTCGACGACCTTGGCCCTGTTAAGTGGCAAAAAAAAAAAAATTCTGCTACGAAATGTTAATGAAAATAAATTCTTGAGTATGTTTTGAAATCATAGGTGACATTAATTATTTTCAATCAATTCCATCCAAGGGCATACTTTAAAATTAAGTAACTGTACAAAATAAAATATTAGTGTTGAAAAAAAAATATAAGAACGATTGCTACCAATCAAGTAAAACAGTAATCAAATAAGCTGATTTCAAATGAATCAATGCATTTCAAAGCACGAAAATGTATACACAAATCAATGGATCAGGGGTGGTAGTGTAGATGTTCCAAGCATAAAATTTAAAGTTTATTTTTTAATGCTTTCAAAATTATTTCTTGATATTATCCATCATTATATCCATATCCATATCCATCATTAGCGATGGTTAGAATAAAAAAATAAAAAAAAAAAAAAAAAAAAACAGTTCGAAAACACTCGCACAAACAAATGTGCCAATGAAACGACGCCTCTCATCTCATTACCAAAATAAAGATTCTAGAATGGTGTTGCGCCTGCGTTGTTTCTTCTGAAAAGCGAAGTATCGGTGAAAATGGATGAAAGCAACAGGAACCGATACTTTCCCGATACTTTTAGAATCGAAAGAACCGATACCGATACCTAAAAAAATTGGAGGTATCGGCGCCGATACTATCGGTCGATCCC
Source organism: Cheiracanthium punctorium (assembly GCA_038373885.1). Classification (NCBI taxonomy): domain Eukaryota; kingdom Metazoa; phylum Arthropoda; class Arachnida; order Araneae; family Cheiracanthiidae; genus Cheiracanthium; species Cheiracanthium punctorium. The sequence goes on from JAWZYV010004046.1 coordinate 159,360, forward strand.
TACAAATGAATGGATCAGGGGTGGGAGTGTAGATGTTCCAAGCATATAGTTTAAATTTCATTTTTTTAATGCTTTCAAAATTATTTCTTGATGTTATCTATCAAGTATCCATCAATTTCCAAGTTCATGGGTAGGGAAGCGTATCAGTTTGTCATGTCAATTGTCCCTAAATAAATGGTTGGGATATTTGTAGTAAATGAAGTTAGTGGAAGTATTTACTGTAACGTTTATTTTTTAGGTGATTGTAGCGCGTCATTGTAGTTAAAAGAATATATATGTTTGCTTCTAAACTATTGATTAATGTAGTGATGGCGTCGTTCAAGTAAATACTACATATATAGAGTGAAACGTCTGAAAAAAAGCTACGTTTGGTCCCATAAAATAATGACCACTATATGCTACAACCGTTCTTTGGAGGTTCACAATAATGTTAATTCAATAGTCTCAATTCAATTCTGTAAACTTCTAACAGTGTCTGTTTTAAGAGATGACCAGTCTTCGGAGGTGACCGTTAATAGAGATTTTAATGTATATACATATATGCATCTTATTTTTCAGAAATAGTTTTTAGGAGTTTAAAATTACTCTTGCATGATATATCCATATGCTTAGATTTTTGTAATATCCATTAATAATCAAAGAAATACGCCAAGAAAAATTCTGAAAAATTAGATTTATTTTAAGAAAAAAAATACAGTATTTATAAAATATTTACAAAGTACAAACAAAGGAATATTTACAAAGTTTATTGTTTATAATTTTATAGATTTACTCTCCAGTATTCATGGGTATTTCTTAATATATAATTAGTGGTCAAATAGCTCATATGCCGACATTTTATTAAGTAAATTGAGAATTTTCATATTAAAGGCCTCACGTTTTTTCACATCAGGATTCTTCTAGCATCCTCTGTTAGGATTTATTCTAAGCAAACACCTAGAAACAAAATAATTTACTTCAGTGAATTAAACACATTTAAAAAATCACATTTCACTTTTGACTCATCTATAAACTGAAATTTGTTAGCACAAGCTAGGAGCATAATATCAGGTTGTAACGAAGTTCTCCGCCACATCTGCTTGAGTCAGCTCATGGGGCACTCGGCGATTAAACTTGTACATCAAGTTTATGTATAGCATGACTAATGGGCATGGCATTGTCTTAACTCTTTAGCTAGCTCTCAAGTGGTTAAATACTGATCTTCTTCTAGCAGGTGGCCCTCATCAACATCAGCAGGCCAGCCAAAACGCTCAGTTCCTTGAATGCCATAGGCCCTGATTTTTAACTTTCAGTACCAAACCTTCACAGTGCCATATGATACAACAGTAAAATCTAAATTACACACATAATTTTTTTGAAATTATGTAGCTGATTTTTTGCAACAGAACTGGAAGTAAATGATGGTTCCAATCCAGTAACGTGATAGTTCCATTTCAGACACCTTGTACTGAATGATAACGATATTTTTTAACAACACAGTGTTCTCTTTCACTTCGGTCTCTCAGTCACTTTCTTTCAAAAGATAAAAATTGTTTGACAAAATATGAGCAAACACACCAACGTGAACTGCTTGCAGACGATATTTGTGGTGGCTGGAAACTTTCGTTACAACCTAATAATTTTACTTTTCAGCAGCACTTTTTGTAATTCTCCCTCGACAAGCACGTAGCCAGGGAAGGGGAGGCTTGAGGAGGACACCCCCCCACGAAAGTTCAAATATGTATGTTTATATACAGGGGCGGATTTAGGGAAACAGGCTCTGCAGCCCCGCGTCCTCTACAAGAGAGGGGCACCCAAGGGGGCCCCATTACCACAATCTACCCAGTATTCTACGGAAGGCTTATATTCTAGGGAAGACCCTTATTCTAGAGAAGGCTTATTTTAGTATTTCAGGCACTTCAGTACTAAAATATAAAGAGTTCCAGTGTATTTTAAAAATTATCACTATGCCGCGCCTATGTCGGAGGGTGGGGGGCTCTTTCTTGCACCTTTCATAGGACCCCATGATACCTATGTTTAAGTTATTGTATTTGAATATTTGAGCCTCCCCGAATAAAAATCCTGACCGTGGGCCTGCCCTTCCAAACTAAAATGTCAAAATTACCATCTTGTTTTAAAATAGAAGACTGCATGCATCATTGCTATTGAACATTCGAAATAAATTTACATGATAAAATATTTTTACTACATTTAACAATATGCTTAATAATCGTCAAATATTTTTACTAAAGCTGTTCCGATCCCAATACTAAAGCTGTTCCGATCACCAGAAACCAAAACTACCATGTTTACTCACGTAATAGTCGCTTTTTTTTGCCAATTTTTCATGTTGAAAGTCCAGATGCGACTATTATGCGGGTAAAATCTACTATATATATTGTAACTCTACTATAATATTGTAACTCTAAAGAGCTATTTTTTCTACTTCAAAACGGGGGTGCGACTATTACGCGAGTAAACATGGTATTCTGCATCAAATGACGATAAACATTGTAAAGAATTTTAAATCTCCCTGATTTAGAAGAGATTTTTTGCAGAATTCCCTGACTTTTCCAGACAAAATTTCCCAAATCCCTGAATTCCAAGTCGCCCCTGAATATACAAAAAACTAGAAAATTCCCACTGTAAAATTACTTCAAATCAAAATCTAGCTGTTTATCTCATACAAATGAAAAATTACTTTTAAAACTGAAGAAAATGATTATTGTTTTTGATAATGACATAATTTGTAGAAAAAAGAAAATCACAATGTTATGAAGCTAGAAATATTTCTTTGATAAGATATACTATTCGACATTAAAATTGCTGCACTGTGTGTAGCATGTCACCTTCTTGATGTTGCTATTTTAATTACCAGTTGTGTATTAAAAAAAAACAGTTATATGCTATATACATATAAATTTCACACTTTTTAAAATATTGCTATGTGGTTTGATTTATTTATATGTTTACAAAATTGTAGTTAAAAGTGTTTCCTTAACTTTGAAAAAAAAGTGTATAACTATGCTTCTTTGATTCATTTTTACTAGGATTAAGAAATAATAGTATGCAATATGCAAAAAGAATTGCAAAGTGTATACAAATTTAAAACTACATAACAAATATTACAAGAAAATTATAAATAATTTGTAGATACAATTCTTCTGTTCTTTTATACGTTAAAAGGTGAAATATATCATTTCTTTAATTTGGTTTACCTCATAAACTTTATTGAGATATATCCATTGATTTAAATTATTGACGGCACTTACGCGTTAGGAAACTTTAAGATACTCCTAGAAAATCAGAATTCTTATTGTAAGTATAGAAGATAGAAATTTATAAGTCTGGAAAGTGTATATATTATATTTGATGTGAAATCCCCCAGAGCACACATGCAGGGGCGTAGCCAGGGGGGGGGGTATATCGGGATATATCCCCCCCGAAATTTTTGGATTAGTGATGAAATTCCGTCTATTTATACACATATCACTTCATCCCCCCCCCCCCTAAAAATTATCCTGGCTACGCGCCTGCACACATGCACACTAAAAACATCATAAATTGTTCGGTGTTAGACGACTATTCAAGTACAAACACTTAAAATAAACAATATATATATCACAGTGCCACGATGTTTAAGTTCAGCGATATTCTTTCACTTACTGGAGCACTGCAAACAAAATGATTGCGAACAAAAACACTCATTCCAAAATATTTAACATATCGATAACTATATAATAAGAAATGCTAACTACAGTTCTAGGACCAATTAGCAAGTGCAATGAATATAAACAAACACTATAATAAGGAAATACTTAACTTGTTACATGAAGTTGCTATTGTTCATTTCCCCCAAAACCAAGAACAATTGCGGTACGTAGTTGTTGTGAACAAATATATCGGATTTGTGTGGTTGGCTCGAAACCCGCTTATAAATCCTCGTCAGAAGGACAACAGAAACAAGGAAACCTCCCCGAAGCTCACTCACCAAACGTAACGAATTTAATCCAGTCATAAGTACACACTTAAAGAAACCTAATGTGTAAAAATTAGTTGCTATCTCCTAAATTAAAGCTAAAATTAATTAATAAAAAATGAGCCGACAGAATAGAGCCTCTATCGCTACTTGGCGCTTTCTATTTTCTTTTATAAATGCTTTTACAAAAAGATGCTTATTTAATAAGCATTTTAAGTAAGCACAGGTCAGGATTCATCTACAGCAATGATTCACTGGATATCCCGCAGAACATAAATTGCTTATTTTGCAAGAAATAAATTGCTTATTTTGCATGATGTCCTCACTGGACATGAAGTCAATGCTTTCGTTTTCTAAACTAGAAAATATAGGATCTTCAGGGGTATCGAGTAATAAGCATTGCACATTTGCTACCAAATCTGTTGCATTTACTTTCTGATAATTTTGCAAGCTTTCAACAATTTGATTTTGCAGACTTTTTCTTCGTCTGTGCATGGAGACAATGTCATATTTTTCGAAGAAAATTCCGCGTAAAGCTTAAAAACAACATTAAGTATATTTGCTCCATAGTATCACCATGTGGAAAAAAAGAATAGAATTAAAATAAATGCCTCACTTATGCGTAAATTGAATTTGCAGCTTGCAATGTGTTAATACAAATAAAAAGAAATTACTTTCTTCAGGGACTTTCAGAACTAAAATAAAAAGATTATAGGACTTCAGTTTAACTAGTAGAAAACGAGATTAAGCTACTTAAAAACCCAGTACGTTGAAATATAACACGGTATAGCAAACACTCATTTATAAATATTTCGAGTACGTACTCGCGTGAGCGTTTCAACTTTTCGACCAATTATCCCTGTCACCAAATACTAGCTAAAGGGTTACAATTGGCGCGATTTTAACTAATTTTTAACCTTTAATTTCTCAAATTCTATGAGGAGATAGCAGCTAATTTTCACACAGTACGTTCCTTTTAGTGTGTACTTGAGAATGTGTGAAATTCGTTCCATTTGGTGAGTGAGCTTTGGGGAGGTTTCCTTGAAAGAGGGGAGCCCTCCGTGGGGGTCTTTCGAAGGGCTCCTAATCCGTATTTACGCTAACTTCCGGCAAGGGCGGATTAAAGGGGGGGCGGAGGGGGCGACCGCCCCCCCCGAGGAAAAATTAAAAGATCCTATTTTACGTCCATAAAATGTATGTATATGTCAATCTTCTAACTAACCGTCCACACTGACAAGCTAACCGCCCCCCCCCCCGACAACCTTCCAATAATCCGCCACTGACTTCCGGAGAAAACCGCGGAAAACTCTGAACGGTTAACGGTCGACGGACGAGCGATGGGACCCGAACCCGGGACTTTCACACTTCGCCCGTATACCATATCCAGTGATATAAACGTTGTGCCATGGTGAGGTGAACGGTACGTATCGTTCGTTAGCCGACCCAGAGCATCACCTCCGATCAGTGTTGCCAGAAACTTTTGCACATAAATCGCAAGTAGCTGAAGAAAGAGTCACTAAGGTGACGTTATAGTAAGACGTCAGATCAAGTGATGCCCTGCACTGCTTAAAATCATTATGCCGATTTGTCTGGTTGGTCCATTGGTTTCCATGCGTAGTTTTACACATAAAAGTCCCCCCCCCCTTTCCTCACCGTAAGTCTAAAATAAATATATCAAATTCACAGGTGATTTTTTTCGTTTCTTTTTGTAGGTAAAAAGTCTCGAATTCACAATCAAGTTCCATAACTGTTCTATTTCCCATCATTCAACGCCAAAGACGGATTAAAAGGGAAGACGGAGGGATAACTGCCCCCCCCCCAAAAAAAAAAGAATTCAACCTTTTTGGAAATATTTTCTACAAAAGAAACCATTTTCCCCCTCCCCTCAATGTTACATGCCACTTTTTACCAAAAAATACCGATATTGTTGCTTACAATAAGAGTAAACACTCACCTGAACCTACGTATGCAGTTGTAACTAAATATACCGTCCCTTTTCTCCAGCTCCAGCTAACGATACGTAGTACAATGTCTTATCGTTTTAATTGCGCCGGAGGCAAAATGAGCCTCAAGGTTGAGCAATGACATCTTCGTCTAGTACGCATGCGCGGGTGAAGATAAAACAGAAAAAAACTGTTTTTTCTTACGAACAGACTTATTCTGTAAATAATACCAGTAATTTCTGTACGTTTTACAGACTTTTTTTGCAGTGTAAATATGCCTTTGTGTCTCATAAACAAATAAGATAGTTATAATTTTTATTGCATTTCGAATTTTGCTAGTTATTTTTATATCGAAGAGGACATCAGTAAAAACTTTCTTTTATGTTACTTTAAATTGCTCTTTTGAGAAATTTTGTATACCTTCTAAGATTATAAATATTGGTATAAATGCATAATATTTTTTGTTATTCAATATTCTCTTCAAAAACCAAAAATAAATATTTACATTAATTTAATTAAAAAAAAAAAACTAAAACTCTTCCAAGGTCCTAGTATTGAAATTAGACACGCTGCATTTTTAAACCCATTGTGTGTATGTCTGAAATAAAGACATTGTATACCACGATCTTTCGACTTAGTTAAATTGTTTTTGCTGAGGTAAACTTGAAACTTAGGCAGCATACGAAGGTTCTGTGCAGCACCTGTGCTTGCTTTCGAGAAAAAAAAAAGTTAAAATAATCTTTGATAAAAAAAAAGTTTAAAAATTCGAATTATACATAAAAACGTGCGTTTTATATACGCGAGTTTTTTTAATTAGCTCATTTTGGAGATCAGAACTATAAACGATATCTCTGAGTAAGTTACATCAAGTGGCGCATTGCACGTGACGATGTCACAAGCCAACGCGTCACGAGATAAATGATGTCACCCATCCATCCGATGTTGGCTTTCAGGTCGGATTTTTGTTGAAGTTCAAATGAGAGATAATATTGGTTCGTAAAAAGTCTGATAGGCAAGACATTTTTGAACTTGTATTTTACTCTAAAATTAGAAAGTTTCCGTTTGAATTTGGTTAACGAAAGTGAGCTTTAAGAGTTCATGTTTCGCGTTTTTCAAAGGGCTCCGCTTAGTCTATGCTCGACTTTTTATAGGCGCTTATGTGCCCTGCTTTTTCCACTACCACTGAGTCCCACCATGGCCAAGGGGATAAAGACTGTGAACATGGAAGATGGCTAAAATGTGAAGGTTCCGTGTTCGGGAGTGTCGCGCGGCCATCGACCTAGCGGTCTGGTCGGTTTCTCCAGATGTAACGTGAATAAGCATTCGAACTCCTTAGAAGGTCTTCGCCCAAGATACTCCAGATTAGGCAGATGGCCCTCGAGTAGCTTTGCTTTAATAGACACAATGCAATACTGTACTGCTGATGCGCCTTGACCTTTTATTTTTTAGCCCCGGTGCGCCCTTCCCTTTAAAAGAAAAAGAAAAAAGCCTCTTTTTCCAGCATTTATTTTTCAAATCGTAACGTTACTTATCAAATAGTAACGTTTTATGAAAATGTATCTTGTTCTTTAAAGGGGGAAAAACGTAGCTGTGTTAGTTTCATAACATGGTGTAAACTACTCCCACTGAACACTCTTTCTTTCAAAAGGTGATCTGCACGACTGGACTTTAGGACAGCTTTAAAAACAAACCGGTGATGTTAAACACTCCAAAAAAATGAATAATGCTCTTCACCCAATGCACTATGCACAGTGATCCAGTACATCGCTTCCACCACGCCGAAAACGTCAAATTTGGCGGTTTTAAATTTAAATGCATTTTCAGGGTCGCTCAGCAATGCTGTTTACCATGCCAATGTCCCAAATCTGTATTCCGAATAGTTTACGTGAAAACGGACCATTGTTTTTCGCGTATGTTATTTATATGTTGAAGCAACGAACTTTTAAAGGTGTTAGTCTCAAAACTGGAAAAATTCCGATTCACGTTTTTGACGTGGTGGTATAGCCATATCTCATGCAAACATCAGTGTAGGTGCCGCGTGCCTTCAGTGTGCTTTGTGTTATGGCAACCCTACATCGCCTGCGGTATCTGTTTAACCTTTCAACGCGCAGTGTTCCCGCTCTGGGAACACCAAACTCGGACGTTTTGACAGTTGCCAGTCACGAAGAATAGATATGATTTCTTTAAAAATAGTTGCGGATGACATAGCTCCACGCGAATCCTTTACTTTTTAGCACGTCATTTCCCGTAAAAAAATTGTCACGATTATTTTTAACAGCACTGACATCTGCTGAAACATGGAAGAATGCGAGAACAGCTGGATAGATTGCCCAATGCTGCAAAAAGGGGCAGCCGTTGCCATCGCTCGACTTAACTACCAGCAAGATGGCGGACGATCGGAACGTTCATCGCGTGCCACAGATCTAGAGACCCTTTTTTGACGACAGCTGGCTGTGCCTGCTGGTAGTTAAGTCGAGCGATGGCAACGGCTGCCCCTTTTTCAGCATTGGGAAAGGGTTGCGCCTCAAAGGGTTAAGGGGTGGGAGCCTCGGGCGAAAGACTAATTTAAGAGGTCCCCATGCGTATTTACGTTACATATGGAGAAAACCGACCAAAACTATAGACTGTTAGATCTACAGCCGCGCGGTAGACCGGAACGCTGCACCTTCACACTGCAGCCATTTACCCTGTTCAGCGTCTTATCCTCCCGGCGATAGCGAGGCCGAAATTGCTTTCACACAGGAAATATTGCAAAATTCCGTACGTCCAAGATTTTCTCTGAGGGTTTCGAAGTCCCCGCCATGGCTGAGTGATTGAGACATTGAACAGAGTAGACGGCTGAAATGTGAAGGTCCTGTGTACGGACTTACAGCGCGGCTCTCCATCTAACAGTCTGGAGTTTTGGGCGGTTTTCCCAGATACATGGGCAACTATACGATTGTTTGTTGGGCTGGAGTGGGGGACAAGTCAAGGGTCCTGCGCCAGGAAGGTACTGTATTTTAATGTTGAACCATTTCTACGTTATACCAGTACACGTAAATCACAACGTTAGTATGGGAGCTGGGAGCGGGGCATGGGGGGCCTCTCCGTGCTCGCAGGTATGGGTGTCCATGTCCAGCTGTAACATACATACGTGTTAGATCTCCTTTATAAATTTCTCCGACCAAGGCACCCCCCTAGACACATACCCCTCGTGTAGGCTTGCCATAACACGAACATGCGTGAATGTTTCGAAACTGTTATACGTCCACTATTTGTAATGACTTCTAATAAGGTATTCTAAATTTTATTGAGACTCTAACACAGTTGGATTCTTTAAAAAGCTGTTAAGAAGTGACAATATTAAGTCTGTGGTTAAATAACTCGCTTTTAACGAGTAAACCCCGGATATAGTGAGCAATCTTTTTGTCACTCATAATATTTCTATTGACCTTCAAATCAATGAATCGTTCCTTGTTAGAATTCCTTTAACATTCCGAAGTCAATGAAAGCGGCGAATGTGAATCATTTCAACCTGAACCGACCTCAAACTAGTACTCAGTGGTTTTTGAACCCGGCATTTTGGATGGCATGAAAACGGTCTGGTTTTAGCTGGTTTTCTTCAGATATAACGTGAATACGCGTTAGAGCCCCTTAAAAATTCTTCCGCCCAAGGCGCCCTTCCCCGTAGGTAGATCCCCTTAGTTTAGGTACTATTTGTTCAAACACAAAACATAAAACATATCATAACGACAAAACATATCATAACACAAAACATTCAACCATTCAAACATGAATGGCATGAAAAGCTTCAAACATATTTCGAACCCACGGGTGCAATTTGTTTGTTTGTAAGTTTACGGCCGATTATCTACACTAGTGATCGAGGCCGAGGGGGTACTCTCCCTGGGGGACTTTCTAAGAAGTCCTAACCCGTATTTACGCTAAGTCTACGGGCTAAGTTACGCTTACGCTAAAACCACGGAAAACACTGAAACGTCCGCCGACCTGGGTTTGAACCAGGCACCTTCCGTCTCCCAGTTGAGAGAACTATGCTCTCGGTCACTGGTGAGGCGCCACGGGTGCAAATGACGATGATTTTCGGGCCATCCAAAGAAAAATAACACAAGAAAAAGACAAGACAATTCAAAGCAAATTAACCACCTTCTTTTGCAAAGTACAGAAATAAAAATACCAAGTAATATAGAAAATATGTATAAAATTTTGTGAAACATTTTTCCCCTCCACGATTCCGTTCCTTTTAAGAACATTCGAGTGTATGAATATTTTAAATGAATGTCTGTTGAGGGGAGGGAAGTGGGTTGTAGAGATCACTTAGATAATGGGGAGATGAAAAGAGACCATAGGATTAGCAGAAGTTTGATATAATATATTGGTTTAGTTTATTCTAAAATTTTATGCTCATTTTTTTCTTTAAAAAGTGAACTACCAATCAAAAATAAACCATGGAGAAAGTTTATTTGCTTAAAAGTTTAGGCTACTTATTTCTTAACATTAAAAAATTTGTAATTTATAAGGATTTTATCTGAATTTGTCGAGTATTCCGATCCGCTCAGTCTGAAGGCTCTCTATATGCTTTTATTTTACTATTTCACCACTAGATGTCAGCAGTACAGCCCTATAACCGTAGTCAATCAACAAACCGCAACAAGGGCGAATATCCAGAATTTACACAAACATCATCGTCTTTTCATCTTTATTAAAATGATTATGATGAGGAAAAGTTTGCTTCATCGTTTCTTTACCTAAGCTGTCATGTGTCTTCTGCCAATCCGGACTTTCTGTTTGAAGGGACCTGTTTGCAAATATTTTTTTGGGAGACCCTAAAATTACAAACATTAAAAATTCATGAACAAATAGACGTGAACTTATGGAAAGAACATCAAGAAGGAATTTACAAAAATACCACTAATACCACTTTAATGCTCGTAGTAATCTAAGGTTCCAGTCTAAACCGCTTTGGATGTGTACGCTAAATCTGTTGGAATTTTTGAAAGAAATCTCAAAAAAGTTTTGTTTTTGCATGCCATGTTATCCAAATATATTTCATTCGCTTCCGCCATTTTTGCAGGATGACAGAACAAAAGAAAGCTTCCCATGTAGACTGAAAGTTAGACTGATATACTTTTCTTAATTTAAAGGTCGTTTTGGGCTCGTAATGTGTTGTGTTGGAAATCATTCCAACCAAAGGAATGAAGGAAAGGAATTTCCAAAGGATTGAGTGCGTTGAAATTTCTTTTAATTTTCCCTCAAAAAACTGTTCGTGTTATAAACGCCATTTTCAATAGGGTACACAGCGCAGTGTACAGCAAATATATATATGTACTAGCTGCTAACCGCGAATATATATATGTACTTCGTCCGCGTGGGCTTTAGAATTCGGTCTAGAGAGAAATGAAGCATGTGTGAATAACTAATAAGCTTACACTATAGATACAAAAGTGACTGTTTTTAAATATTATTTATTTTTTAATTATTTTAAATGAAGTATAATACATAGCAGCAGGCGCGTAGCCAGGAAAATTTTTCGGGGGGGGGGATATGAACTTATATGTGTATAAATAGACGGAATTTCATCACTAATCCAAAAATTTCGGGGGGGATATATCCAGATATCCCCCTTCCTGGCTACGCCCATGCATAGCAGAATACTTCATTTAAAATAAGAGATTCTGCAAAGTTACTAAATTTAGATTTTTTAAAAGCATTTAGCGGATAGAGACGGTTACAACAATTACACTCAGAGCTTTAGAAATTGTTTCTGTTGAATCCAATATCTTAAGAAAACAGAAAGAAATTCTAGAGTTCAGAGTTGAGTTGTCGAAACACGACTCCAATTAAAAAAAAAAAATCATAGACTTGACCTAGTTGTTAGACTGACCAGTTAACACCCACCCACCACCCACCACCCCCACTCCTTCTTTTCTGTGTTCGCGTTGTAGCAGGAAGACTAGTAATTATACCGACGACTGGACTCTGTTTTTAGTAGCTGCATAGGTATTAGCGATAAATGACTGTTAGAACATACACATGTAGAGCCTCACCATGGCACAGTGGTTATGTCACTGGCAGGGCTGGGCCAAAAATCGATAAATACCGATATATCGGTTTTATTTCAACATCAGATATCCGATATTCCCATTTTCATTTCAGTGAAATCTCGAATTCGATAAAGGTCAAAAATACAGGCCGGCGATAAGAAAATCCCGAGATCAAAACCAGCTTGTGATGCTTTTGCTACTGCTTTCTCTCCGTTGATGACGATACCAGATCGAGGAAAAAACAGCTCCATGGTTTATTAGCCTAATTACCATAATTAATTAACGTATATCTCGGAAACTATCCACCGGAGCGCGTTTTTATTGATTCTCGACCCCCCCTAGACTAAACACGCCCATCGATACTTAAAATTTCGAATGCTTTGACACCAAACTTAACCTTTTAATCTTACAGGCCCAGGGGGTCATACGAAGCTCCCCTATATTTTCAATTTGGTCATTTTAAACGCTAGCCTCCTCCGGCGGCATCTCCAAAGCCTGGAAACCGTCCCAGAGCCAATTTCTACATGTTTGCAATCCTTTTCAGCCTCAATCATGGTTAATTAGTCTAATTACCATAATTAATTAACGTATATCTCGGAAACTATCCATCGGAGCGCGTTTTTATTGATTCTCGACCCCCCCCCCTAGACGTTAGACCCGCATCGTTACATAAAATTTCGAATGCTTTGACACCGAATTTAACTTTTTAATCTTACAGGCCCATGGGGTCATACGAAGCACCCATATATTTTCATTTCGGGCATTTTAAAACACTAGTTTTACTTGAACCGCCCTCCGACGGCATCTCCAAAGCCTGCGGACCGTCCCAGAGCAAATTTCCACATGTTGGCATAGGGCTGGGTCAAAAATCAATATTTACCGAACTATCTGATTTATTCCAGCATAATAAATTCGATCTTCCCATTTTCATTTCGGTGAAATCTGAAAAACGGTAAAGTTCTAAAAATAGCGGACGCAGATAAAAAAAAATACCGAAACCGAATTCTGTCAGTTTTCCAGCAGTGATCAATCAACGCTACTAAAAACTAACAGGTCAATCAAGCATTCCCGAGTCCGATTACAATACAGAAAAAGAACTTTGTGGGATTCGTATGGAGCCTGCAAATCCATAGCTGTCGGTCGGCATATTTCATTCAATTGGAAACAGTTGACTTTTTTGTTGTTATTTACGACGAGTTCAGATTTTGATGACAGTATTTGTATTTATGCAGTTTTTTTTTAAACCTGAAACTTTTCAAACTATGTTTATATTAATCTGCCATTAAATGATATGAATTGAGATATATGAAAACCACTTTACTGCGAGCCCTCGAAGTCGTTTTTCTCAGAAGCAAAATTTTATTGTAAAATCGTTCTACTCCTGGACTCTTCATATGTTAATTTTAATTAAATAAAGTACCAGCAATTACTCATCAAAATCTATTTTAATTAATTTTTGAATATAGCAAGTGGTTTTACGGTTTGTTTATTTGATTGCTTAATTTCAAAAATACTAAAATTAAGCATGAAAAATATCGATATATCGTGATATCGCGATATAAGATGGTATCGATATCGATATTTCAAATTCCAATATCATCCAGCCCTACTTGTCACCCTCTTACTTTCGTAACGGCTGCTGCTATTTTTATAAACGTGGTGTCTAGGTATAGTAAATTGGATATGCGCTACCGAATGAGACCGCTCACAGGGCCACCTGGTGGAAAACTGCGGAGTTAGCTTTCGTATCTCGAAAATGGTACGAGATAGACGGAAAAAGTGAATTGCAAAGTTGTAGAGCGTTATCGATTTAGTACGAAAAGATGCCTCATTGACATGGATGTGAAAAACAGAACTGTTAAAACGTGCATTTGTATTTTCATGATTTACTACTCTGTGACGTCACGAAATGTGAACACAAGGAGGAAATATTATCTTTCGGGCTAAATACGCCGCCGCAATGTAGCACATCCCCAGTGACATCTCCAAAGACAAGACATCCCCAGTGAAGCAGTACCTCGTCACGGAATTCGGGAACCAAATAATTGGGTATGGTAGTTTCGAAGAATGGCCTCCATGTTCGCCTGATCTGACTCCACTGGACTTTTTTCTGTAGAAATACCTAAAACAGCAGGTATATGCGACCCCTCCACAAACATTGCAGGACTTTAACGACGCATTACGGACGCTTGTGCCAACGTGTCACCCTCTACGCTCCAAAGCGTGCAATATGAAATTCACACAAGGATCCAAATGTGCATTGCAGCTGGCGGTTTGAAGTTTGAATATCTGAAATAAAGGTATATTGTTATAAATAATTGTTTTCTTCTTTCTTTGATCGTTTTTTCACTTTCGCAGAGTAGGGAATCACAAAAATACAAATGCACGTTTTAACCGTTCTGTTTTTCAAATCCATGTCAATGAGTTGTCTTTTCGTTCAAAATTACGCTCTACAATTTTAAAACTCATCCCCCCCCCCTCCATTCTCGTACCGTTTTCGAGATACGAAAGCTAACTCCGCAGTTTTCCAACAGGTGACGCTCTGAGCGGTCTCATTCGTATGGAGACCGCTCAGATTATATCAAGATTTATTCTGAAACGTTGAAAAGTGATTTAATTTATTAATATAGGGAATAAGTACCTATAATACTTTGTAAAAAGTGTACTTTTGTAGTTTAATGATTTACTATAAACTACATACTCCATAGATTATGATAAATCATAAAGTGTATTGTTCATTCAATGTCGTGAATGATTTGCGAATAAACTAAACTAGACATAATGTAAAATAGTAATTATAAAAAATTACTAATTTTAATGATTTAGTAAACTTAGCGCATATCCAATTTACATGCCTAGACACCACGTTTATAAAAATAGTAGCAACCGTTCCGAAATTAAAAGGGTAACAAGGAACTTTAGTGGGTATACTGTATATATATGTGTGCGTGTGTTGAAACCCCTTAGAAAGCACCCCCCCTCCCCCAAAGTATTTCTTCTCCCTTTGGCAAATATCCTTAGAGTGCTTCTCCTTAGGAAAAAAAAAAGAAAGAAAGAAAGCGATTATTGATTTATTGCTTGAAGGGTTCAGACGCTGTCGTAGAATTGTCTGGCGTTATACTGGAGTTCTTATTATAAACATAGTTCCTGTGTAAGAGTTCAACTCTACTACTTAAAACATAAATAAACTATATACAAGATTTTGAAGTCTTGAGAAATTAAAAGGCAATTTTATGTTGCGATAAAATTTGATATTTTTCGAATAAAAATTGCCTGGTACATTTTCATTAGGGAAAGCATAAAAAATGTTCTCACATATAAACAAGACAAACGAAAAGCAAAAGCAATGAAATTTTTATATTCTTTTATTGCTTTATTTCCCCTAAAAGAAACTTTTCAAAAATTATGCGGAATAGAATAGATAAAATGCGCTATAATATTCCAAATCTCTCATGTATAATTTATTTATAATGAAATGATGAGGTTTGATTCTCGTTACATCAAGATTTATTCTGAAACGTTGAAAAGTGATTTAATTTATTAATATAGGGAATAAGTACCTATAATACTTTGTAAAAAGTGTACTTTTGTAGTTTAATGATTTACTATAAACTACATACTCCATAGATTATGATAAATCATAAAGTGTATTGTTCATTCAATGTCGTGAATGATTTGCGAATAAACTAAACTAGACATAATGTAAAATAGTAATTATAAAAAATTACTAATTTTAATGATTTAGTAAACTTAGCGCATATCCAATTTACATGCCTAGACACCACGTTTATAAAAATAGTAGCAACCGTTCCGAAATTAAAAGGGTAACAAGGAACTTTAGTGGGTATACTGTATATATATGTGTGCGTGTGTTGAAACCCCTTAGAAAGCACCCCCCCTCCCCCAAAGTATTTCTTCTCCCTTTGGCAAATATCCTTAGAGTGCTTCTCCTTAGGAAAAAAAAAAGAAAGCGATTATTGATTTATTGCTTGAAGGGTTCAGACGCTGTCGTAGAATTGTCTGACGTTATACTCGAGTTCTTATTATAAACATAGTTCCTGCGTAAGAGTTCAACTCTACTACTTAAAACATAAATAAACTATATACAAGATTTTGAAGTCTTGAGAAATTAAAAGGCAATTTTATGTTGCGATAAAATTTGATATTTTTCGAATAAAAATTGCCTGGTACATTTTCATTAGGGAAAGCATAAAAAATGTTCTCACATATAAACAAGACAAACGAAAAGCAAAAGCAATGAAATTTTTATATTCTTTTATTGCTTTATTTCCCCTAAAAGAAACTTTTCAAAAATTATGCGGAATAGAATAGATAAAATGCGCTATAATATTCCAAATCTCTCATGTATAATTTATTTATAATGAAATGATGAGGTTTGATTCTCGTTACATCAAGATTTATTCTGAAACGTTGAAAAGTGATTTAATTTATTAATATAGGGAATAAGTACCTATAATACTTTGTAAAAAGTGTACTTTTGTAGTTTAATGATTTACTATAAACTACATACTCCATAGATTATGATAAATCATAAAGTGTATTGTTCATTCAATGTCGTGAATGATTTGCGAATAAACTAAACTAGACATAATGTAAAATAGTAATTATAAAAAATTACTAATTTTAATGATTTAGTAAACTTATTTGAGGGGAAGAAATAATTTATGAATTGTATTCGATTATTCACTTCAAAGGGAAATCTATAACGATGTTGTTACTGGCATGCTAATGATATGATTACAAATGCTGCAGAAAATATTATATAGCGTAACATTCAATGTAAAAAAAAAAAGAATAATATATAAATTGGTCCAGTTCTGTATTTCATTATGGCAGTTTTGTGAACAATTAATGCAAAAATACAGCATTTTAAATTGAATATATGCATAAATCAGAATTCAAAATTAACAAATTAAAATGGAAATGCTATCTTTTATATAAAATATTCATTGGACCATAATGCAATTGGGGAATGACAGAAATAATAAAACAAATCTATTAGTGGTATATAGTACATAAATTCCTCATTTTTACAAAGTGAATGATGGAGAAACTTTATAGAATCCATTTGTTTTAATTGAGTCATTTTTTGTTTGAAATGCCTATTGTTTTCATCTGTTGCTTTATTTAAAAAGTATTCACTGTTTATTCATATGAAAAAAAAGTGTGCGTTGTCAACGGAATACACTTTTTGCATTCGGATATTTCGTCCGTATCTCATATAATAACAAAAATTTAGCTTTTAAAACAATCTTGCAATATTTTTCTCATGAGCCATTAATTTGAAAGAACACGTTGTGACATAAATTAGATGTAAAAAATAAATTGAAGTTCATTCTGAGCTTAGAGAATTTGTTATTTTGTTTCGTGTTTCCGAGTAGAATGGAACTTTCATGGAAAATATTACAAGACTACGTGATTGAAGCATGATCGAATATAAGCTTTGTACTTCAGTACACGTTCTCATACTAATATAGCTTTCTACGAAATACAGAAAAAAAAGAGAATCAGTGAGGCAGCATTTAAAATGATGTTAAACTTTAACTGTTTTTGTAATACAATATTTTAAATGTAATCACCATCCAAATCTTATAAAACAAACAAGTGAAAAGCTATTTGCTTCAAAATAAAAAATCAAAGAATAAAGTGTTTGCACATGATGAAATGCGATACATAAGAGTTCCAAAGCGTTGATGTTCTGTAGAGAAAATGCTTGGACTTGATTGATCTTTAACAAAGCGTCCAATAAACACAAATACATCGGTTTAAATTTAAGACGAAGCATTCTGTATAATCGGTGTTACCTGGATATATTGCTTTCAGAACAATGATAAACCACTTCAGGCCGCCTAATCGTATTACGAATACTGATTTTCGGTATGGCAGACGTAAGAAGACAGATGGAGTGAAAGGAAACTTCAAAGTTTTCAGCATATACCTATGGCTTCACTTGATGGGCTACACAAAGAAACTATGTGGTTCGCAAGGGTACATTTCAGTGACCGCGGTGTCGATCCTCCTTTCCTTGGTGAGTGAAGGAGTTACGGCCTCGTTAATAATAAGTAATTTGTTCATATCAAATATAGCCGATTACACTAAACTCCAACTACTGATATTGTGCCTTCAGATTTTGGAATTTGTTTTGAGAATAGCTGTTGCCGCGAAACGCAGGCAGTTTGCTGTTTTAGCCAAGAAGCTGTCGAAAACTTACGAGGCGAGTTCCGAGGGAAAGCAGGTACATTTTAAAGGAATCTTAATCTTGTTGCTCTTAACCATTGACGTATTCAATTTTTTTCGAATATTTATACAAAGCATCAACAGTCTCGACTCTAGTTTGTACTATTACCTGGGAGACTGGTACCATTTCCTCCCTTTCATCCCACCACGATACTCCTCTGCGGTGTACCACGCCTTCACGCACGTATTTCATTACTGCAGCCTGACGCATTTCTTCAACGTTTACTTCTGCTGCGTGTGTTACGTGCTGCTGCAGACCTTCCTGAATTTCAAGCGCAAGCACGCCCGAGCGAGCAGCGAAGGCGTGGACAGCAGGCGTCTGTTCCAAGAGTACAACGCCATCGTCGAAGTGGTCTCTCGGACAAATAAAGTTCTGCACGGGACGCTGCTGCTGACGCTGATCGTCACCGTTTCATGGATGTCTTACGCCGCGTACATCGTAGTTTTTTTCCCGACTAACGTATTTTACAAGACGTACCTTTTCATGACTTTAGCCGTGTATGCGGTTGAGTTCTGCAGCGTGTGCACGTTCGCAGCTTCGGTGAGTGCGGCGGCGGAAGTGAGCGACACCCTCTACCGCTTGGATTCGGAGGCATTTCGCCTGGAGAGCTTTCCCTTCTTGTGGAAGGTGAGCCACACTTCTGCGAGGTTCAAGATCCTCAGCTCCATAGTCATCGACAAGTCGTTCATTCTGTCGACATTCGGCGCCATTTTAACTTACGGGATATTGATCGCAACGTTTCGGGTATCGTTGTGAAGTGCAACTTGGACGCAGATTCCCGACAAAATACTTATTTCCATTGCTGTGTATTGCATGATGAACTGACCTCGCTGAACGACAGAAAAACAGTCGGAACCTTTCCATTGTATTGGCTTATCAGTTAGCCGTATAGCACATTTACATTTCTCCGGTGGACCCCTCACGTTATCAAATAGTCGCAAAACTGCACCGGTCAATGTTTCTTTAGCCCCTGCAAGTCCACTACAAACACTGGCACTGAATATAGGCCTTAAAACATTTGGAGGGTCAAGTCTAGCACTTTCCGGGTACCCCGTGCGGTCACACCTTGCCGACACACATATTCACAGAGTACAAATATGTATTCGGAGTTGTTTTGTTTAGGGAGTAGGGCTTGGTGTTCAAAACCCCCTTCTCTTAAAACGCATTTTTTATTTAAAGTCCATAAATTTTTAAAGCACAGAAGTCATGTTTCAAATTACATCACGCGGTTGAATGCTTTGGATCCTAATGTGACGTATGCTCTACCTCTGAAAGCAACACTTGTGCACTGCAGCATGTGTTGTAAAAGTGCATCTCTTTATTTACTGTCATTCACGTTTTTTACGCTAGTTATTTTTAAGAATAGAACTTAAACTATTTCATTCCCTTTTGGGTCCTAGCTAGATGCTCAGTTGGGCTGTGCAGTTAAAATCTATTCCACACAGCGTGAATTCTATATTCCTGCAGAAAATCAATGTAATTATGATAAACTCCCTAAAGTACCCGTCGTTTACAGGTTAGTATATAATGAAAATTACGGGTTGGTATGTAATGAAAAATGAAACCCCTTTAATGAGTAGATATTTTAAAATTTGCACTTGAATGCCAAATTTGGGATTATTCAAGAAAAATGTTTAAAATTCAATTTTCTCAAAAACTATTGATTGACGGCCATGCATATGGGGGTGGAAATTGTAGCGTTTTGGCTCGCCTATCCCGTCAAGTACCACTAACAGTGTATATATTTTTAAAATGTTTTAAAATTTGTACATCAAAAAATTTCTACATTTATTGTTTTAATCATTGCTGATGATGTTACTAAAATTCATTCTATTCATTACACCATTTTTGAAGAATGTGAGCACAAACATTCATACGATTTTCGCAAAATCTCAAAATCTATGAAATATTTAAAACAATTTTAGCATCTATAGTTTAAATTAGCTTGCTTTACCGCCATTACTACAAGAAAATTAAAAAGCTCAAAAAGATTAAATAGCACAAAAAGCGTACTAACATCTACACCGATTGTACGATCAGCTTAGCATTTTTCATAATTATCTATAGAAATATAGGAAACAATCTAAGCTACTTTAAAAATCCGAAAATCCATACATTTCCTAATTTTTAAACGAGTTTTTGCTGTATTTAGCCCCATTTTATTTTCAAGAGTCAAAAAAGTTAATTATTTGCGTAACAAAATTTGGCCCTGCAAGTGACAATCATCTCATATTTGAAGTCACGGTCATCAGAGGGGAACTTGCGATTTCAGTTCGTTTTAAACAGCAGTTTTTCCGGATATCAATTTTTTTAAAATAATGCATGGACGTCTGCATGAAGCATCGCCATAAGAGGATCTGTTTACGCAAAATGAAATCGTTCGACTATGAAAAGTTTCCGCGTGTTTCCAGAAGAGCACGAAGTTCGATTTCGATCTATAATAAAAATTGAATATGAAGTTATTTATTCTAGGTGAACGAAGATGAAATATAGTGAGTGTAGACATATTTTCAACAAATGTTTTCTCTAGCGCCCGTTGTAACTGCCTCCACAACGGGCTTTGGCTTCTAGTTAAATATCTTATCTGGAAAAACTATTTAAAACGAGCTGAAATCGCGATTTTCCCTTCAAAGCCTGATGACCGTGACTTCAAATATGACGTCATTGTCACTTCCAGAGCCTAATTTTGTCACGTGAATGATTAACCTTTTTTACTCGAGCAAATAAAATGAAGCTGAAAATAGCAAAAATCGCTTAAAAATTAGGGAGCGGATGGATTTTCAGATTTTTAAAGTAGCGCAGATTGTTTTCTATATTTTTATACATAATTATGAAAAATTTCCAGCGGATCGTACAAACGGTGTAGATGTTACTACGCTTTTTGTGCTTTTTAATCTTTTTGAACTTTTTAACATTCTTGGAGTAATGGCGGTAAAATTTTATCTTGATGTAGTAGCTAGGGACTGTTAGAGAATGAGTCAGTCATCAGGGTAGCATATATATGGACAAATATTTTCACGTTTTGAATACATTTTCGTAAAATCTCAAAATATAACCAAAAAAAAAAAAAAAAAAAAAAAAAAAAAAAAAAAAAAAAAAACTGACGCAGATAGTTTAAGGTGAGTGACCACCAATCATGCCACTAAATTTCAGTTCATTCTCTTAAGTCGTTATCACGTGATGCGCGAACAAAGATTTACGCTGTTTAAAAAAAAATTCGCTAAATCTCAAAATTTAACGAAATTTTTTAAAAGTTCGACATCTATAGTTAGAGTGACTGTGGTGGCGTAAAACAATGTCTTAATTAAAGGGGTAAATCTCAAGGGAACAGATGTTTTTTTATTTCCCATGGGATGTTTACTACGCACGGATGTTTTTTCACAGAACGGCTATAAATAAAATTCAGGCGCCGAAGTGTCTGAAGTATTGACAGTTTGGCACAATAAGTGTCAAAGAGAAAAAATATTTATATCCATTAAAATTATGCAGAGAGAAGCAACCGACCCCACACCATGAGGGGGGCGAACTAGCCATCCAAACACGAATAGGCGACTGAGGGCAGAAGACATTCAATAGAATCTTCCAGGAGGTGCCCAAGAGGGGCATATGGTTAAGATCCTTCTCGCACCCAGGAGAGAAAAAAAGGGATGAAGTCATACACATAAAAAAGGTGAGAGCAGTCACATTAAAAAAGTGATGAGAGCAGTTACATCAAAAAAGGTGAGAGGAGATGCATCTTTGTTGGCTTAAGAAAAAAGGAGGCAGAGTAACTTCCTAACCAGAGAGGAGTTCTAAGTGCCGAGAAACTCCACGGAGTGTGTGACGCTACCATCATCAGGCTAGAACCGAACCGATGTTATATTCCAATATTGTTCCGAAAAAAGAGGGACTTCACTACCTATCCGGACCTGGTTCACTGATGACAAGAGGTACCCATGTCCAGATCCCATACCCCTGTACTATTGATGACCAAGCTGCGACAGCCTAGTGACATCAAGCACGGCATCCAGACTTAGCGTCGATTGGTGAATATGCAATATTTTTTTCTGTTCATTTCCCGTGCACTTGCCCCTATGTGTGTAAATTCATATTTGCTAATTAATGCCACATCTCCCCAGACCATTTTAAGAAACTTAGTATTTAGCAATTGTGTAAAAAATAACTTAAACAAAATTTGAAAAGATTCCCAATAAAATTATATTAGTCTTGCATTTCGAGTTTGGCAAATCATTTAGGCATATTGTGTTTCATGTTAATATTTATATTCTGTTATTTTTAGGAGCAGTGTGCGAATCGTCGGGGTGTGGGGATACCGGGGATCGTCCCCGGCTGAAGAATGTAATATCCTGGCTAGGGAATGTAATATCCCTGGCTAGAGAAATATTAATGGATCCCTGTCAGGGATACTACTTATCCCCTGCTGAAGAAATATTAAACTGGTGAGTGAAGATTTGGGATTGAAGTCAAGAAGTCAAAATGAAGGTGATATGTTATCGTTTGTTACTAGACTAAGGCGACTGCCTTAAAATTTCGTCTCTTTTCTAAGCTAAAAACCCTCAAGGGTGTACAATACAGGTTTGGAAAACACTATACCTGTGTTTTCCAATACAGGTACATTGTATGTAGCTTGTGTATCTGTGATTTCATAGAACAAACAACCTATGACTTTTATTTGAATATAAGTCAGTTCCCGCAGGTGTCGGTGACTGCATTTGTCAAGTAATATCATGTGAGGGAAGCATTTGCACCTTCCCTCCTTCTTCTTTTCAAGTGTCCCCCCCCTGGAGAAAATGTTCAGTTCGCACCCTGTTTAGGAGTACGGGTCAGGTAGGTTTTTTTACGGTATTCACAACGCAAATGGGTTCAGCTTTCCACTATACGATTAAGAACTTAAGTTTACCACGGGCCACCACCACAGTGACCGCCTGTGATGTAACCCAACATCATTTCATTTGCTTCAGTCATTTTTTCGTTATGAGCGAAGGGAAATGAGTGAGAAGACGTCACGGACAGAATGGCAGAACAGCAGACACACAGAAATTTTTTTGATGGTCGTATTGTGAATTCCCAGCTTCTTGAAATGTACAGAAACCTCAAAATTTTTTAACGAATTCCAAGTAATGTACTGGCAAAAGTCTAATTTTATTTACATAGATTCTGACCTGAATAGTTTGCAATTATTACCAGTCCTCCTCCTCACGTGCAGTGCGATTGATTAAAATAAAAATTACATCCGTGTTCTGTCACTCATTTCCTTTAATTCATCTCACTAACATAAGTCAAAAATCCTCTCTATTTTATTTTATAAGTGTGACTAATACAGCATTGAAAACTTGTTTCTTGCATGATATTGTAACGTCTTCAGGACACGGCCACCAGATAATCAGTCATTCTGGGTTAACATATGTTTATTCCAGCCATTTACAATAATTACATAAATTTCACACCGACACTTTATTAAACAAAATAAAATCCACAAAAACTCCTTGCTCGGAGTATTTCATTAGCAATTAAAATAACCCCCCGCATGGGTCATCTCTTCACGTGCTGGACGCACCGCGCACTCCTCGTGTCCAACTCACAGTTTTTGTAGAAAGACAACAAAAGTATATTCTCTTCAGTTCAATCGCAACAGCGAATTCATTCGGGTGATGGTTCGTAAACAGTTCCCACTCAAGAACGCACCAAGTTCGTTTGCTATCTTGAACACGGCAGTCGGAGGAGTCCTCACAAGGCTCTCAACGTGATGCCAAGAGGAACCTTACAGCTCCTCCCCCCTTAGAAAATTTTTTTTCGATGCATCAAAGAAAAAATTTAATTTCTACTTTCCATGTAGATAACCTGATCTCGCCACAAACCAGAGGCAAATTCCCCCACTATTCATAAAATAAAACAGAATTAATCTAACCCATAGCTACACAAAATATATTTCAAAATTTTACAAACCTGATATTCTAACAATTTAAATGATATAAAAACACCAATACTACCACACACAAGTTTGACTCAATTTCAACATTCCATGCACAAGTGAAAGTCCCATTATCAATTCCCACAAAATGCATTTAACTCCCTCGACTAAGGCCGTCAGCATTTTTGTTGGCGGAGCCTGTCCTATGCACAATCCTATATTTAAATGGTTGTAGGGCCAGTAATGCTGAGGGTAAATTTTCTCCCAATCCTCTCCAAATTCTAAACAAAATACCTTGATTAACCGTTTAATAGTCCTATGAAACCTTTGACAGGATCTGATTGGGGGTGGTGAACCGAACTATGAGTAACCTTTATTCCAAACCGGTCAAAAAATTCGGTGGTGAGATGACTAGTGAATGAGGTTCCCAAGTCACACTGTACCTCCCGTGGAAATCCCAGTCTACTGAAAATCATTAACAACGCCTCAATCATCGAAACCGAAACAATATCTCTCAATGCGTATCCCTCGGGATACCTCGATGACACACAGATGGCTGTTACTAAATACCGAATTCAATTTGCACTAGATGGCAAAGGGCCGACCGTATCAATATTTATTTTTGAGGAAACCTCCCTAATGATCGGCACCAGCTTTAACGTGGCTTTTTTAGTATATCGAGCCTTTCCAACCCGCTGACACGAATCACAAGTACGAACATAATTTTCTACCTCTTTAATGTAGTTAGGCCAAAAATAGTAACGTAGCAATCTATCCCTCGATTTCGCAGCAACCACATGCCCCGATGTCTCTTCATGACAGATAGCCTTAATCCTCTCCCTAAATTTTTTCGGAACAAGAAGCTGCTTACGCTCGTTCTTGAGGCGATCCACAGGATTTTCTAAACAATAACCCTCTCTCCATTTTAAACTCAGATTTCTCCTCCCTCTCCTGCACGCTTGAAAAACATGGCTTAAGAGTGGGGCAATCTCTCTGTTCGCGAGCGAAGTTTTGCGAGTCCACTGATAAAAGGGCTCGAATGGCAGAATCTCCCCCCTCCGGCAAATGCATTTTTTCTGCTTCCTCCAACTCAAAACTGCCCGTCATACAGGGTTGTTCTAGATTTTCCCCCTGTGTACTGTCACGATCCTCAGGGTTCCGACGTATTTCTTCTCGCTTTTGACTACGAGTAACAACTGCGTTAACTAGCGATGGGTTTCTTTTTTGATCTTCAATTAATTTTACAGTTTTATTTGATAACAGATAAAAACCCTGATCAAGGGAAGAATCAATCACAGCTGCCTTAGTCACAACATTTCCAAATTTCGCATTTTCCATTTCAATTTTTGCAAGAGGTAAACAAGTGAAGTTTTTATCTAGCGGTTGTTTTACCCACACCGTTTCACCCAACAAATCACCAGGACTGATATGGTTCAAGGATACCATATCCATATTTGCTCCCGTGTCTCGCAGCACTCGCATTAATTTTCCGTTAATTTTTGCCTCGCTCATATAGGGCTCAAATAAAGTTTCACCAGACTCCCCCGTTCTCACATTATTTACCTGCTCAAAAGCACGGTTTTCCTTTAATTTCGGGCAACTTGGTTTTAAATGGTTTGGCGAGCCACACAAAAAACATCTAAAACTCTACGGTCAAATGCAACATTTTCCGAATTCTTACGTCTAAACTCGGGGCTTCTCCAGGGAGGAGTGTTTCCGACCGTTCGATTTTTTCTCAGGGGATTCCTTTCCTGCTGACAAAAAATTCTCTTTATCCATTTCCCTCCGATCGGAAGCCTTTGAAATTACTTGTTTCCGCGAAGTTTTCTGCCTCATATTTATCTAATTTATTTGCCAACTCCGACGGACTGACCAGGTCTCCCCAGTTATCAATGAAGTGTTCCCTTACTTCCGGTGAGACACGGTTTTTTATCTGATCAGCAATCATCAGCTCTTTTAACTTTCCAAACGTGTCCACCCCCACTCCATCCAACCAGCCGTCCAAAAAGGTTCCGAGCTCAAATACCAGATCCTTCCACAATGCCCCCACGCGAGTAGTTAAGCGGCGCGGTATAGCCGGCGGAAGTGACGTCCACGAAGGGGGCTGTGGACTAGTGACGTTACGAAGGGCGTGACCGGAAGTGACGTCACGAATGGTTTCACTCGTGAAAGGAGTTTCTTTTTTACGGAATGGCAACACCAAGTTTCTTTTTTATTGAGTGGCAACGGATTTTTAGTTTCGGAATGGACTTTGAATTTTTTTTGGATTATAGTTTTGGAATTATTAATGAATTTTAGGTAATTATTAATTAATTAATTTGATTACTATCATCTGGTATTAAATTTTAGAACTCATGTGTGGACTTGGATTTATATTTTCTGACTTGCCGGCCATGGGACTCGAACCCTGGACCTTTTGGTTGGGAGCCCAATGCCCTGACTACAGGACGGCTCCCGGCTTTACTGACGTCCGCTAAAGATCGAAGTGTATTCTAGTTTCGGTATCGGACTTTGCAATTTTTTTTTTCTTGAAATGTTCCTGGAGTTGTGGAAATAATGTATTCATTATTTTCATAATCTTAATCAATGTTTAGAATGTATTTTATTGATTATTTTAATTATCTTAATGAATTAATTTAATTATTCATTCATTTTAATTTTACTTTATTATTTTATATTTAAACGTGATGAAAGGGGACTGCATTTTTAAAAAGTGGTATTTTCTATATTTTTTTTGCCTTTGCCGGGACTTGTGGAAATATTGTATTCATTATTTTAATTATCTTAATGAATGAATTTTAATTATTAAGTTTTAAAGTAGTTTCGGAAACATAAAAGAGAATTTTTTTGTTTCATCTGTTCAACTCTGTGGTTTTGCCATGAGGATAGATGATAATGATGTCAACGGCTTCTAGATTGCGAGAAATTTTCCATCTGGGAATTCGTCCTCAGAGTAGCTCAGTGGTAGAGCACCCGCACGTTAGGCGCCAGTCCTGGTTCGATTCCCAGCTTCTGGGAAAAGAAAAAAAAAGAATAAAAATAAAAAAAAAAAAGAATTTTTTCCGCCTAGTTGGTAAAAAATAAAATAAATCAGCCGTATACACCCCAAACTTGCCTAATAACTTGAAAGGTTGATGGAATCACTTTCTAAATATGTACTTGCATAAAGTTTTTTAATTCCCGCGTAACGCTTCCCAGCTCGTCACGCGACGAGGTCAAACTACTCATATCTACATTTGTCAATTTCAGACGTTCTAGCTCATATTCGCGCTCCGCCCTTAGTTTTTCCACCTCCCCTTCTCTCTTTGCTCATCCTCAATTCGCTCAATCAGATTCCTGACATACTCTTCCTTGTAATCCACGGACGCCGTAATTTTCATTATAATGTCTTTAACCCTATCAGTCTGATCGGCATCTACTCCCAATTCAAAAGCCAAAGTTACCAAATCGGCTTTGCGCTTTTTTGAAAGGTAGGCCATGTTTCTTATCCTATATATATATAAAAAAATTCCCAATTTTTCAAAGTTATTCCATACAATAAAATATATATCTATACAACACAACTGACGATGAGTGCACCTGTGCACAAGTCAACCCTTACTAAAATTTATCATAAAATTCATACATAACATCTTACACCCATTTAAAAGCTCCAAAAACAACACAGTTCAATGCCTGAATTTAAAACCTCAACACGAAATACATTCTTAACAAGCCACCAAATGAAAAACTATACAGAACGGAAATACAAACTTTTTTTTTCTTCCCCCTTTAACTCTTATAATGTATTATCTCACTTTTTAGAACACGCCACATTTTACCTCCGGATAACTAACTAAACAAGCCTACCTTAGCATGGTCATTCCACACGCGAAAGGCACGATTTCCTCTAGTAAATATAATCCGTAACTCTGAAAATCCACTTACACCCGGTGTTAGACAAATTCACTCTTCGTTGATAATCACTCACACATTTCTTTTACCGGGATGGAGCTCTCAAATTACCTTGGAATTTTACGTGAATCTGATGGTATATATCTCACAAATCTGCCAGGATGAAAATGTTCGTCTTCACTTGTAGACACAAACTCACAAATCACAGCTTTCGCCAGGATGAAAAACTCCCAAACTGTCTCCACTTGTTGACACAACTTGGTGGGCGAGTTTACGAACCTGCGTGATCAAGTAAAGCTCTCCCCGTAGACACAGTCCCACTTCTGACACCAGTTATAAATGGCTGTAACGTCTTCAGGACACGGCCACCAGATAATCAGTCATTCTGGGTTAACATATGTTTATTCCAGCCATTTACAATAATTACATAAATTTCACACTGACACTTTATTAAACAAAATAAAATAAAATCCACAAAAACTCCTTGCTCGGAGTATTTCATTAGCAATTAAAATAACAACCCCCCGCATGGGTCATCTCTTCACGTGCTGGACGCACCGCGCACTCCTCGTGTCCAACTCATAGTTTTTGTAGGAAGACAACAAAAGTATATTCTCTTCAGTTCAATCGCAACAGCGAATTCATTCGAGTGATGGCTCGTAAACAGTTCCCACTCAAGAACGCACCAAGTTCGTTTGCTATCTTGAACACGGCGGTCGGAGGAGTCCTCACAAGGCTGTCAACGTGAAGAGGAACCTTACAATATAGTTATGATACGACTTGAGGATTACATAAGATGTTAACAAGTAAAATAGTTTGCCCAGTGCGATCGCATAGAAAATTCCAGTCTAAAATTCTGTTTCACCATAAAAAGAAGTGATTTATAAAACGCGTAAAATATTTTAAGAACAATATAATTACACTTGGGAAATTCTACTAAAATATATTTATTCTAGATTTACAAACAGTCAGTAATTGACCCTTAATTGATTGGTAACCTTAATAGGAAATGATGTTATACTATGTGCATGTGCCAATCGCCGAGGAATCAAAAAGTCGCCACGGTTGGGCAATATCCAAGTTGCTCCGGAATAATTTTGTGTTGAAGTCATTTGAACTCTGTTTTCTTTTAAAGAAATGAACTTGTAATTTTTTATTAGTGTAGTGTAGCACACAAGAAAGAGCCAAAGCAGAAAAAAAATGCATTCCATCATCCGTATCGTTTCTTTGTTTTGTAAGTCATCAACGGAGGCTGCCCCGATTTCCTCGCTGTGCTGCGGCTGAATACGCTATTTTGCCGGCTGCGCCTCAACTTATACACTCCGTAAGCGAGCGTCGACACAACGATCTCCAGAATTTCGTAGAGGGTGAGCAGCGAAAATCCCAACCAAACACCGCTGTAACCGCCGAGGAAGCTGAACAGTTCCATGGTCTGGAAAAGAAGAAATCCATTTAAATAAGAAAGAGAGTAAAATATATAAATGCGAATTTTTTTTTCTTAATTCAACTATCCTGCACTAGGATATAAACAAGAGAGATAAATCATGCCAAAAGCATTGATCGTAAAACACTTTCCGACACAACACTATTTTTGCGTTTAATTTGGCGATGTATTGTCTCCTCAAATGTATGTCCTCGATGTACGATGAATTGTCCTATTTTCATTTTTAGAAACGAGCGTGATTATTTTAGTAATGCAATGATACCACTGGATTATAATTTCTTTTAAATAGAATATTTTGTGTATAAATTAAAAGCGTTTGTCGTATTCACTGTAGCAACGACAAGTAATCTTACGGTAATAAATCGAACGGTACTTTTAAACAGAAGAGACTATCGGAATTTCCTTTTTTTTTGTGCTTTTAAGCATTATGTGTAGAATCCTAATGGACATGGGTGTTGAATGTGTGGTAATTATTTCCGAACCTTACGCCCAGCCAATTACCTTTTTAACTCAGAAAGAATTTCGTGTAAATATGTTGTTCATATTAGCAAAAGTGCATTTTCTATTTCTAGCTTGACTTTCCATTTTTTCAGAAGCATTAGTTGAAAGTTTCCTTTCTCATGAACATCCTCCTGTTAAAAGGCATCTTGCTAGAAATTATCGGAGCACGCGACGGCGATGTTTGGCAAGTCAAATAAATAAGTAAAATAAATCACTTCAATTGCAACGATTACGGTGCGCTTCATTGTTCGAAAATCCTTTCTTGAACACATGTATTCAATTAGGCGTTACCACGGCGACTCCAGACTTTGTATTTGTTTGCCGGTGTGTTTTTAATTGAAACACAGAAAAAAAAATGTTTATTGAATCATCGAAAATTTTGTTAACTAAATTTTACGGTTGAAATAGCACCAGCGAAATTTTTGTTAAAATTATTTGTTTACTTTAATAAAACATTTTGTGAATTCAACTATATAATTTGGTCAAAATAAATAAATGTTTTATTAATTTAACCAAACTGCTTGTTCAAATGGTTTATTTGGTTAATATCAACCAAATTATTTGTTTGAATCACCAAAATGTCTCTGTTAATTTGCGTGCTCGTAGCTCATTTAACAAAATTATTTTGTTGATTTTACTATGTTATTTTTTAACCTAAAAAAAAGTTGGTTGAAAGCTTCAGCGGTGAGATTAATTATTTAATTTATTCATCAAAATTTATATTTTTAATCCAGTGTTTTGATATAACTACAATTTTAATTTGAAGAAATTCAAGTAACTTTCTTTGTTGTTGTTGTTCATAAGACAGTTAGACAGTCAGAATAGCTGTTCGGTTCATGATAAAATAAATATGCATCTTTTATACTAAATAATACCCAAGATTGCACATAAGTTAAACATAGAGTAGTGTTATTTTTAAATCGAGTTGTCTCGTTTTTATTGCATGTGTGGACATACATCAAATTTATAACTTCGGCGTGCAGTTTCAGATTTCAGATTTGATGCTACAAGTAAAGGTTGATTATCGCAATCGATAGTGAAAACCAAATATTTCGGCTGCCGTCTCTTTCTCCCCCCCCCCTTCTATCTGCTAGCCTTCTATTTCGTAAAGGATGTTTTGTTTATACAGTCCCAGTGCGGAAGACTAATTAACGTACACTCTGACCTACTTTTTTCAGTTTGACATTCAAAATACTAAACAGTCATTCTAAAAGTTTCACGTACGTCATTATGCCACTGAAAATGGTAGATGGCCGAAGTGTGAAGGTCCCTGGTTCGGGACCCATCGCTGCGGCTGTCGATCTAACGGTCTGGAGTTTTGGTAGGTTTTCTCCAGATGTAACGTGAATACGCGTTAGAACCCCTTATAAAGTCCTCCTACCAAGGCAGCCCCCCCTTGGCAGATCGCCCTAGTGTAGCGTGGCCATAATCACACACAACTGGTTGTTTTAACACCTAACGGCCAAAACATGAGTTGCTTTAGACTAATCTTATAAAACCACCAAAATAAAAATGTAAATTTTCATGAATATATAATGTAATTAAACTTATCTATGAAACTTTCAGTTAATTAAGAAAAACTCATATCGAGTAGTTTTGTATTTCATGTCACCCATATTTAAATGCATTGGCAGGCATTAAAGTAAGTACTCTGTTTTCGTCTTAGGAACCTCTTCTCGCTCTCGCTCTGGCTTACACTGTCCTGCGCATGTCTCTGGCGCATGCTTAGATTGACTGTTCAAAGATTTCACATGCCACTGGTCCGGAGTTTGGACAAAACGTTTTTTTGTTTCAAAAAGGCAGTTTGTTAAATCGATTTTGTGAAACCAATCTTTTCTTGAATCAACAAAATGAAGCTACTAAGCATTTTAACCAAAGAAGTTTTGTTAAATTCAACAAAACACTTTTTAGCGATTCCAATATGTATTCATAAAAGAATTAAATTAATGCATTAATTTTTTAACAAAATAAGTATACATCTTGAAAATTACACTGTTCTCTTTCTATTTTTTTTAAGGGAACTGAACAAACAATAATAACAACAAGAAGGTACGTCTTACATCATACTTAGGTGTGTGTTTGTAGATTTTATGCTCAAAACTGGAAAAGGAAACTTTTGCATAAACAATAGATCTGGAAGGGAAAAAAAACAATAAAGATAAATCACCTGAAACTTATTTTTTATGAAACATTTTCCAACATAATTATTAAGAACATACATGCTACTGTGTAGACAGAAGAAGTATTCGAGCATGTGTGTATGTGGCGAGGAAGGGGGATGCCGAGCATATATAAACAAAATTTCTGCACGATATAAACATATTAGATCTCATACTAACTAAAGTTAAAATGTAGAAGTGGGGATATATATATATATTGCAATGTTCCCCACTGGTAAATACACAGGGAAAAAAATTAAAGAAATGTATATGAAATTTTTGTTTTAAGTTCAAATAAAACAAAATACAGCTTAAATCCATGGTTAGTTGAACTGCTCATCATTAAAAAGTCCTTTAAACCAGCGGTTCCCAAACTTTCAGCGTCGTGAGCCCTCATCATAGGCTAACTTATGGTTGCAGCCTCGACCCCCCTTCAAAAATTTCAGCATACATTCAGTTTTTTATTCTTCAACAATGAACATTGAGTCTAACTTTCTACAAAATAATGTTATCAGTAAAGCTTTAATGAACATTTAAAGCAAAAATAACTATATATTTTTGAGAAAAAATAAGATGATCTTTAAAAACATCCATCACAACTTGCTGTTTGGTTTTGCTCGCGCCCCCTTGCAAACGCTGTGTGCCCCCAAGAGTGGGGAAGTTGGGAAATACTGATTACAGTTATTATTTCACACATCGAAATGTATCAAAATGATTCCTCTTTCGTCCCTACTAGCAATTTTGCTCGTGCTACCACCGGCCACGTAGCCGGCCGATGATGGCCCGAGCTAGTAGGGGTGTGTTCTGAAAAATGCAACACATAATATACACTGTAATTTGGGAATTGTGTTATGCATTGTATGTATAGCATATACAACAGAAACTATATTACATCAAATATAAATAACATTTTTAATTTTTGTAGGAATCGAGGCATATGTACAGGAATTTCAGAGCACGGAAATATTGAGAGTCAAGTACTAACAAGATTTCAACTATGCTGTACAGTGTAAAATATATAAAGCGTATTTTTCACAAGCAAAGTTTTTTTAATTGCTTTTTTCAATTTCTGATGAGCTTTAAACTAAACTAAAAGTAAATAAAAAAGTATGAATTTGTTACCAAAAGTTAAGTACCAACACATTGCCATGAAGATTCCGATATTTGTCTTATCAGTAGATGTGTTTTCAGTTACCTCTACGAAGAACATTGCACCTTTGATGTGAAGCGGACCTGGACATTATCGTTAAGCTCCTCATTGGTCTAGTCTGATAATTAATATTAACATGTTATTTTCATCTTTTCATGGTGTGAAAAACTAGCTAGGAATCGGAAGGTTCCAGACAAATGAAGACCTTCAAAATAGCGGCCTGGCACACTGGCATCACTAGTGCATGTCACATCGCCATTCATTTGAAACTCGTCTATTGGTTTTAACAGTGAGTGATTTTCATATAAATTGTTAACGAAAGAACTGGTTAAGGTTTCCAAACAATTAAGTCCAAAATTTTCAGATAATACAGATTCAAAGCAGAATTCATTCACGTTCTTTGAAGAGGGAAACGGGGAACTACTATTAGGGGATCAGAAAGTCCGTTTACTGATTACAAGAAATGCCTGAATCTTCATGGTGACTTAAAAAAAAAAAAAAAAAAAAACAGAAATTATGTTTGAACCACAGCCATACTAAGTGCACATAAGACATTACTCATGGGTTCCCCCTTTTATACTGATAAGCAAGCACATGCATTCCCACATACATGAAACATAAATAGTTTTTTGAGTATATTGATCATATGCGCGTCATGCATGTACAATTCACATATTTCTGCTGAAGGCAGTTTTAGCCTTTTTGAAGGCAAGAACAAGAAGGTTATTTATTAATTTTGAGTCCTAGTGATGAACTTCAAAGTCAGACATCTGTTGAAGAAATTAACCTCCTGAGACATTTAGTAGAGGCTCGGGGAACTGCCCCATCTGCCGTTGTGTTAGTCTGATTCTGGTTTGATCTTAACTTTTGGTAATAAATTATAGGCTTTCTTTACATTTCTTATGGTCCATCGGATGTTGAAAGAAAACAAGTAATATAAATTTTTTTTTTTAAAATCAATTCCTACTTAGGTCAACAAAAGGCGGTGAGCCACCATGACTCTCTTAAGGCTGTGGGTTGCGTCCCTGGCCAGGAGGACCCCTGACTTGAACGGTTAGTATGCGAAAGTGTGCCCGGAGAGAGTCCTCTGGTGACATGAGTGGTGACGCGATACAAGCATCGTGTTGGCAGTGCCGCACGATCTAGCCTCTCATCACTCTAAAGGGACATGACCCTCCACGTGGGGCCGCCGGGCAGCAAGGTATCCAGAAATGGTATAAAACCTTGGCAAATCATGATCCCTTGAAGAACTATGGTAGAAGGACCCTCTGCTATGTTCAAACCCAAGAGACCCCCGTAAGCTTCTCGTCAGAGTTAAGACTGAGGGTTCTCTTGTCGTTGTTAGACCTCCGCAAGCCTTTCACCAGAAAGGACCGAGGGGTCTGTTGCCGTTGGAGATCATCTCCTGTCGGGGGTCGCCTCTGCTGGCCTTCGGGTTAGCCGGGAGTCAACCGGCTGATGGTCTCAAGGATTCCCCAGGTCCATGCACCAGCATGGACAGGGGAATTCCTTTCAGTGAGGGCAAGCGAGTTTCTCAATTCGAACTGCAAAGAGGGTACTGGCTTGCTGGTATCTCCGCTGTGGGGTCCTCTGGCTTCCTTCAATGATGTGCAAACTGTCCTGTCCGCCCCGACGGGTACGTCTTGCCGAAGTAATGGTGCTACGTAAAACGTTGAAGGACTAGGAGAGGCCCTTTGACTCTTCTAAATGGTGGCTGCTCATTGGAGGGCCGTGTTTCCGAGGCACTCTATGTTTGTCGCTGGAAACACTTGGTGTTTCAGGTTGGGAGGTCCCTGGGAGTAGTTACCTTGGCCCTCTCTTATTTTGGTGGTGCAAAGTTTGAGATGCAGCAGCTCACGGGCCTCATCGAATTGCTAGAAGTACTGTGGTGCATGTATTTCTATTCGAGGAGCTTCTGGGTTCCCTTATAATGAACATTGGTGGTGCAAAGTTCGAGGAGCAGTATCGTATGTGTCTCATCGAATCATGTTGGAAATGCTGGTGGTGCATGCATTTCTATGAGAGTTCCCATAGGCCACCTTCAGGTGGCTCGCACTTTTTGGTGGTGCAAAGTTCGAAATGCAGCGGCACATTATGTTAAACCAATAGTCGATGACTAGGTTCTAGGGAGGGACCCTGAAGTACTCTCCCTCTTTGGTGGTGCATAAAGTGCGAGGCGCGGTGTTGTATGCGTCTCAGGGATGCCAAGGTATCCGGCACGGTCTTTCTGTCTGAGGCTTCCCGAGTACCGTGCACCAGCACGGTCGGTGGAATCCTTTCCGTGGGAACTCGTGATGCTCCTCACACCTTTCGTCGAATTGCTCGGTATACGGTTGTGCATGTATACTAAGTAGAGGTCTTCTTTTCGCGCTTTACCTAAGTAAGCCATATTTCCTGAATTTAAAGTAAACAAAATAAACCGTCACTCACTTATCTGTACCATTTTTACGTTGGGCGCCACTTATAGCTGTAAACATCATTTTATTTTTTACAACCATTACAAAATCCTCTTACAATATTTTCTTGCAAACATCTTTCACTAAAACTTTAGAACACCAACAATAGGCGAATTACTGGATAAATGAAAATCGCGAGCCCGCGCCATGGAGTTAGTTGGGTGGATTTTAACTAAAAAGGATGACGATGCTTTGACGTCATTTTACGATTGTTACAATATTAAATTTAATCAATGAATGAATTAATTAATCCAGGGCCGTTTGTGAAGCAAGGGTCAATGCCGTTAATCCAGTGTGTTTGTTTAGTTTATTGTTTGCATTCATTTTTAAGCCGACGCAACAGGATCTAAAACTAATTAATTAATTTTAATTAATGAATTAATATTTGAAAAAGCTCTATTAACATCAAGTGTCATCCACTACAAGTTTAAAAATATATATTTGAACTGGAGTGGATGAATAAAATAGTATTTTATTAACGATTGAAAATTTGAACAAGATATACTATAAATATAGGGAGAGTATGAACTAATAGTAGGAACTGAAAAAAATCCACTTATTTAATCATAAATAGATGAAATATCAATAATGTTACCTTAATATTGATTTACTTCCAAGCTTTTCCAGAAACAGATCGTAGTGAGCCTAAAATACATACATTTAAATGGAGTTTAAATAAAATTTTCAAACAAAAACAAATGTACGATTTCAGAAAAAGCAGTTGCTTATTGGTAAATACAAATTAATAACACGTACTAGAATTTTCCTAGAAAGGAAAGAAGATTCCTTCATGGCAGCAAAAACTGTATCTCTGAAATAAATAAAACAATTATAATAATTAAATCACAAAATAAGATATTTTTAAAAACCTCCTTTTTTATGCCCATTTACTGAAAAAAAATTCAAAATAATAATAATGTATACATCTTAAAACAGTAAGGCAGCTAGAGACAGATTCTTGAAGACGCATTTGATACTGTTTGACCGTGCGCATACTCTCCCAGACCAATCAGTAACCAGAATAAAGCCTCTCTTCACACATTAAGTATGGCATTTCATAAGACATTACGCCAGTTTCACGCCAAATTAAAAAGCAAGAGAAAGAATTAAGTCAAATGTATTTCTTAAACTTCATAAATTTTTAAATCACTAATACGATCGCGTGGATAACAGGAGTTTAAAATTTCAGATGATGCGTTTTTCCGAAATGATATAAATAGCTATATTCATTTGGAAGTTTTCTTCTGAAAGCATCAATTTGATGATGCCGGATGTTGAATCAATTGAGCACAGTCATATCGGCAAAAGCAATGCCAGGTAGTATATACTAATAATTACTAATTTTGAATTCAAAAAAGAGAAGTGATTTGAAAAGAGCAATTTTTGCGCCAGTATATATCTGCAAACAATGCAGATCTATAACACATACTTTACAAGCCCAGTATCTTAAAAAAAAATCAAATTACGATCATGCAATACACGGTTATACATATTTTAAAAACCTACCTTTATTGTGAAGTTTAATTTATGGCTTAATTTGGGTATTTGCAACCTGTTTGCAAGATAAAATATTTGGCGACGGTAATTACACTTTTATAGAAGTTTAAGCAAAGTAATATAAGGAATATTATTTTATTGGCAACCTTAATGCGAAATTATGATCAATTATATGCAGTCGCCAAATTATGTAAAAGCGCTTTCTCCGTTTGGCGGATTTGTTCATTGTCCCTCGCAGCATACATGACACGTCACTCCTTTCTTCGAATTTCGGCGTATTTTATTATTATTTCAATAATTAAGCTGTAAGATACCTTCATATTTTGCATTAGTAAGTACTTAAAAGTGCGCTAGCTCCTAAACGGGGCATTCGATTGATCTCACACTTGGTACATATATTAAAGACCATCCTACGTCGTACGACCGGTATTGATTTTGCTGTGCGTAGAAATTATAGTTTTTTTTACAGGACTGCAAAAGTATTTCTCAAACATTACGGCCTTCAAAGAGAAATGCTTAAAAGCGGCAGATAGCGCGGGAGAGGGGTGGAGAGAGAATAAAATATTGAAAGCCGCCAAGTTTTACAATTTTTAATGATTACCACCAAGTATGGTGCCGAAAAGTAAGTCCTCAAAAACTGAGCCCAGCTTGGCGAGAAACTAGCAAACGCTATACTTTATTTACCTACAATAAAGGAGAAGTATAGTTAGAATATAGTTGGCGAAGATTGTAAAATAGTTGTGATAGGCGATTTTAATACAGATTCCAAGCCCGCAAAAGTATTTTATGGAACAAAGAAGGTTAATACGTCACACGCGTGGATTATGGTGGAATTTCAAAGCAATATTTGTGAAGGTGAAGTGCAGTTAGAATATAATCCTTGTGGTGTAGCAGTGTGCAGCCGTGCCGTAGGTCCTGGGTTCGATTCCCTGGTTGCTCGAGTTTGGCTCAGCCCTTCATTCCTTGAGTTGAGTCGATAAAATGAGAACTATAGACCATGGGACGCTCGCCCAATAAACACATGGAATTTAAATTCCGTTTGCCATTGGGACTGCACAAATTTGTTATTAAAACCTTCTATTTGGTGCAATTTATTATTAATTGCAATGTTCCCACACTTAATCTTGCACATTGTTTTAAAATAAGTCAAATATACCTGGAACTATATTTCTGTCCTATTTGCAACTAATCTTAGAAATCACCACGAGATGGCGCATCGATAA
Source organism: Cheiracanthium punctorium (assembly GCA_038373885.1). Taxonomy (NCBI): domain Eukaryota; kingdom Metazoa; phylum Arthropoda; class Arachnida; order Araneae; family Cheiracanthiidae; genus Cheiracanthium; species Cheiracanthium punctorium. The sequence goes on from JAWZYV010004046.1 coordinate 197,796, forward strand.
TCTCATTAATTTTTTTTTTAATGCTGCTAACTAATAATATACTTCTTTTTATTTCATATTATGTCAAAAAAAGCATTAATATGCCAATAAATACAGTTCGTATTTTCATTTCGGTTTTATTTCATCGCCAATAAATGACCATTGTAACCTTCCGCTGTTTGTTTACATTTCGACCGGCGGTTGAGCAGACGAACGTAAACAGACATCTTACGAAGTCCTACGTCCTACGTTTTAATTTTGAAAATTTCCAATTTTTTTTTTTTAGAATATTGATCTTGAAATATACATATTAATATTTTTATATTTTCACTAGTATAATTTTTTTTAGGAAGTTGAAAAAATTAATAATATTTAATTTACTTACAAAAATATTACTAGATTTATTAAGGATTCATATCTGAATCTAAGTGACAAATATTTTGATTAGTACTAGTTGCCCAACAGGGATTCTACGGCATACCGAATATTTAATTAGTAATTTTTTTTATTTTACATGCACTTCTTCATTTTTCATATTTATTTGCATTAAAAAAATAAAAAGAAACTTTTCTAAAGATTTTTAAACTATGAATTAAATTCAAACACCTAAAAATAAATTTTACACTCTAGGTAGAGTTTTTTTTTTTTTCAAATAATTGTTGCACATAATGTTTTAGTTACTTATAAAATTCATATGCTGTATTTATATATTTTTCTTTATTAAATCATATTCGTCCTGTCTTGTTGGAAGTACTCCACCACAAGTTCAGTATAGGCACATGGTGTGTACATAAAAAAAAAAAACTACTTTTTTTTCCCTACAACTTTGCTTCTACAAAAATATATATAATGTACACTTTCAACCAGCTATTTTCTTCATTTAAATTAATCTTCATAGCATTTATTTTCAATAGAAAATGACAGAAGGTAAACACCTGACAGTGTTTCATTTTACCCCACATATCAGGAAAACAATAACACTCTAGGAACAAATAATATGGGACAGAAAGCAAATTTCAGCAAATGTGTTTTATTTACATTAATAACGAACACCAATGTCAGAGAAATATGAAATGTAAATTGGAAAAAGTAATTTAAATAAAAAAATACTACTACATAAGCAATACTAGCTACAAGTTGTCATAAATCAATAAAAATACTACACTAGGGGCATACCTAAAAGTATAATAGTACTTTATTTTTCTATTTCTAATGGCACAGATAAAAAGACAATTACAGCAAAGAATAGATATGAAAAAATACAGAGAACAGCTGTATCAAATAGTCTATGTATCCAGAAGACCCCCTAGCCTCCCATATATGTCCACAAGAGAACGTTTGGATAAAGCTTGGCAGTGAGCGAGGTGGTAACCCGTCCAAGATCAGAGACTGCAGACATAGCACTTTAAAGGGCATATTTTTTCAATTAAAATGCTATACTACAAACTCTAAATCGATACATATAGTTGATCGATATAAAGAGTAATATTAGTATACGAAAAAGTATTACTTACATTAGGGAATGCAATCCCGCTTTTGCGGGATTACAATATCATGGCTATAATTTTCATATTTATGTAAGGTATTGTTTTAGTTATGAATTAAGATAAAGTATTAAACCTGACTGTGCTTATAAACTTACTTTTTCCCACTTTTCTCTATTAAAATTAAGTTTTATTTGAATGAAATGTCAATCCCGCGGGATCCCGCAATCTCGTGCGGGATTGACATTTTATTCAAATAAAAATTAATTTTAATAGAGAAAAGTACGAAAAAGTAAGTTTATAAGCACTATCAGGATTAATACTTTATCTTAATTCAAAATTAAAACAATACCTTACATAAATATGAAACTTATAGCCATGACATTCTAATCCCGCAAAAACGGGATTGCATTCCGTAACTTACATTAATTTCTTCTGAACATTCGCTTAAATCATCAATACAATCTAAAACGCATCTTTCATTGTTAGAGTTTTAACAGTTACTCTCATAAGAGCAAAACTCTGAACATGCTGAATTATTCAACTTGCAAATACATTTCTTTGACATACACGCAGTTTTAAGGCATGCACATGAGATGTGTTTCAGTAAGAAATCTGCTGCAATAGGCAAGTTACCCCACTGAACAGAAATGCAGTCATTTATAATCCATCCATGGTCAGATAGGCTTGGAGCATTAATACAATTTTCCAAACACCTACGATAAATATTACATTGATAATTACATCGTTTCAGCCCATTTTCCGAAGTTCTAATCGTCCTTGAAACCTTTTAAAGCGTTTAAATGCTCAGATATTTCTTTTTCTTTGCCATCAAGAAACAACCCCCACTGTCTTAATTTTTCAAAGCTTTTGTCCTATAAAAGAATTAGATCATCATTTATATCTTCGAAAAGATGAATGCAGCAAAATGGGGCGGCAGTAGCACCCATTTCAACGAGCGTTACTATTATAGCGTAAGAACGATGGGATGTCAACAAACGAATGTACACAAACAAACGGCGGAGTGATACACAGAAAGAAATGCGGTATAAATAAAATAAAGATGTGTAATTTTACTATATTTACCTAATATTAATTATTTTAATGACATGAAATGAATTAAAAACTAGCATTTTGAGTTTACAATGTTATTTATTTAATTTAGTAAAAAAAATTGCACACGCCATCTGAAAGAAAAAGAAATATCTGAGCATTTAAACGCTTTAAAAGGTTTCAAGGACGATTAGAACTTCGGAAAATGGGCTGAAACGATGTAATTATCAATGTAATATTTATCGTAGGTGTTTGGAAAATTGTATTAATGCTCCAAGCCCATCTGACCATGGATGGATTATAAATGACTGCATTTCTGTTCAGTGGGGTAACTTGCCTATTGCAGCAGATTTCTTACTGAAACATTGGGCGACCCATTACACCATGTCTTTGGGGACTGCCCCCTTATGCCTAACAAAATTAGAAGAAATAGTAATGCTGATCCGTTCAAGAACTTTATGCAAATAATCCAGATACCCCATATAATGAAACTCATTAAAATAAACTATAATAAATTAATAGAACTCTACAGCACTATAAATTTCAGATATAAATAGGTACCGGTCTCCCAGTTGGAAAAAATAAAAATAAAAATAAAAAAGAGGAAGTGCTCGCACCACTGTCATGTTGACAGTGGCATTTGGATATAAGTATGATTATGCGTTCTTAATATATAATATGGTAAAGATATATAATTTACAATACATGGCAGATTGAAGGATAAAAAAAAGGGGAAAAAGAAAAGAAGAAGAAGAAAAAAGAAAAAAAGAAAAAAAAAAAAAAAAAGAGAATCTGTTTTTAAACTGCCAGTGTTTCTCTACACTTTGAGTACTGCTTGGTATGGTTATGGCTGTATTGTATGTATATAGTTTATTGTATATAGTCGTTTAGTGTAAAAAGTTTATTATAAATACATGACACTACGCAATAATTATGTGATGGCCAGATATATATAAGCAAGTGTGCGAGCACGCAATGAATGAATAAAAATGTAAATAGATAATGTGTAAGCGTTAATTATAGATTCATATCGAATTACATTATAGATTAAGAATAAATGTACTGTGGAGTAGAAGACATGTAAATATGTATGGTAATTATATGTATATAGTCAATTGTAATGCATGTGTTTCTTTGAGTTTTAGTTTATGTAGTAAATGGTATAGTATTTTGTGCATAGTATAGTATATGTATATAGTAAATGGTATATTGTCAAATTTTAAAGCATGTTTTCTCTGGGATTTTGTGTACAGCTATGCGTGTTTAAGAATTTATAAATAGTTATAAGTAAAGCATAGGCAAGAAGCAATTGTATAGGTAACGAGATTAGTAAAACTGTAAGGTAGTGCAGAAAAACTAATATAGATAGTGGTAAGAAAAAAAGAAGAAGAATCAATGTAACATGTAAATATGTAAAGTCATGTGAGATGTAAATAGAAAAATAATGTAGAAAATTCTAATATGATAGCTATATAATAATCATGGATCAATGTAATATGTATAGCATATACATATGAATTGATATGTAAGGGATTAATCACTCACATTGCCAGGATAAATATTATATTTCTTAAATTAGAGGATATGCCGTTGGATTTGGGTCGGACCAGGGAGCTTGGGCTGTCCCTTAAGGAAGTGGTATTCAAACAATTGTCCTCAATTGTATAATATTACATGATTTATAATGTATTAAATAATGTGTGTAGTTGTATATAATGTGTTGTTGTCCAATGTATATAGTTTTCTTGTTCCTAATGTTTTGATGTGTTTTTAATAGTTAGTACTATATGTTATAGTAAACAGGCCACACTGAATGAAATGGATTGGTAAAAAAAAAAAAAAAAAAAAAAAAAGATTTTGTTCTGTATTACTAAGATCCTTGTTCCTTCTGCCACTGGGATTGTGCGAACCCCAGTGGCATAGTTTGTATTGTTGTTCAAAGTTAAATAAATTGGACTCTTCCCCCGGGGGGAATATTGCCGTAAACCCTTGGGTCGGCCCCCCCGGTGGGTGTCTTACACGCCATCTGGTGGCTATTCCATGTATGGCTGCAAACAAGACAAAAATATAGTTCGCGATAGAGTTGTTATTTTATATAAAACGTGCACCTTTAAGCGTGGGAACATTAAGATTTAAGATAAAATTTAACATTTAGAATAGTTTAATCATGCGTTTGCGTAGTCCCAAAGCATGGTAAACGAACTTGAAGAATATTAATGTTCGTCCCATAGTCTACTAAGCTTGATTGGGAGTTAGAAACTGCGAGATTCGCGTCAGGCTGACAACCTGACCGAGACATATCCTTCCGCAACCCAGAGTCCGTGGTCGTGAAGGCATGATTATGCAGCGCAGGCCTTGGCCGCGCAAGTGGGCTGTTGCGCCAATGCTTAACTTTTCATAGTTAGAATATGCCTGACGAAGTTTGTTAAACAGTTTTGGTAGGAAATTTTAACCTATACTATTAAAATCTGTGCGCGTCTGTCTGTCTGCCTGTCTATAGCATCATCTCCTCCGAAACGGCGCGTAGTTGAGTTTCGACCAAGGTGTCCACGGATCCGGAAAATTTCGAAGAAGGACTTCCGCTAACTTGAATTTCGAAATTCGAATTAGTTTAGGAGATATTGCTAAAAAACGTGTTATAAAAGGCTGATTTTTGCTCTCCGCAATTCTGCAAACCCCGACCTAACCGTTCGGGGTTTTCCGGGGTTTTCTCCGAAACTTCGCGTAAATACGGGTTAGGATCCCTTAGAAAGTCCACCGCGGAAGGGCAATCCCACTCGGCCTAGATACCTCGTTCAGATAATTGGCCGTAACACCACATTTTTGTTTGCTTTACTTCGAAATCCGCGTTGATAGTTTTAGAATAGCTTAGAAATAATATACGCAAATTTGATGTTTTTCGCGTTTTTTAAAGCAGAACACTGTTTTTTTTTGTTTTTTTTTTAAGCAGAATATTGGTTAATAACGATTTCAGAACCTGTGGATATGATACACCTGATTTATATAATAATGATTATGCCGATGACAATTAGCGCAAAATAACATCGTTCATGATCTTTTTTTACTATTTACGCATTATAATAATCATAAAAAAGCAGGGGTGTAAGGGCAAAAAAGTTTTCTAGGGAGTTGAAGTAGTTAAAAGGTTGGAAATAACTGAAATAAAAACTATGGAAAAGAACATATCAAGCAGACTGAAGTATTTATTATTCTTTGGGTTAATTAAGTTCTAAAAATCTTTTTTTTTTCTTACCTGGAAGCTGCTCATAAAATAAGATGCTTGGAGATGCTGCTGCAAAACTTCATTTTAAAAGAAAATACTTCATTTTAAAATTATGCGTATGATATATTTTGTGCAGAATAATTTCAATAAAAATTTTTGGAATATACTTTTTTATTTTATTTATTAAACCGATTTTATGATTTATGCTTTTTCAAAGATCTGCTTTTCAAAACTGTAAGCTAGTTCTATCAAGTTACAATAGTCAATATTGTATGATACTGATCTTATGATTTAAGATTTTTGAAAAATCTATTTTCTTAAATTGTAAGCTAACTCAATACAGTTCCAATACACGATTTCCTATCATATAAAAAAAGTTCTGTTGTGAACTACATGATTTTCTTGTATGTCTGTTAAATTTTACATATTTTTTATGCACTTCATTTAAATTTATTGGAAACTGAAATCCGATACTTCAGTAATACGCCACATATAAGAGATATCATCAAGACGATTTTAGTATTGAAAACCTATTCCTGGCTGAAAAATTGGCGATCTTTCTCTAAAATTCGCTAGCTTGGCGACAAAGGGCGAGATTTTAAGCATGATCCAAATAGCGACCCTAGCCTGTGGATTGTAATCAAAAATGAATGTGCACAAAATTTCAATATTCTATGGCTAATATTTTTTTTATTCAAGATGCATACATATTTTTAGTGCCAAAATTTGTAATATTACCCGTAAAGTTGCTAAGCTTGGGGACAGTTGGTAATATTTCGGGAATCAGCTAAACACTTTCCAGGGATTTTTAATGTGAAAGAGATGTCTGTAGACCACTGAAGTCTTTTGTATAACCCTGTAAATAAAGAATCAGTCAATTGGAATCAGAAAGGGAAATGCAGAACGAATGTGATACAGCAGTCTTTAATGCCATATTTCAACTTTCCCCGGCTAATCGTCTTTGAGTTAATCGAATTACGAAAGAACATACCTACATAAATACATGTATGTTCTTGAGTTCATGAACAATTGAGTATTATATAAGAAAAAATGGATTACAAATACATTTCAAATATGAAAGAAATCTAAAAACTTTGTGAATGGTATCATTCTACCTGCACCGTATCGACGGAAAGGGTTAAATTATGTCGACACCGCATAAAAATACATGCATACGAGCAGACGTCCCACAAAATCAATCAAAGTAAATCGAAAATACAATATACGTACGTACAGACATTACCCCAATATTAGTTAAAACGAATAGATCATGTAACATACGTACGTACTTTCATACATACGTAAATACGTCACCACAAAATTTATCAAAATAGATCGAAAATGCAATGTGCGTACATGCAATGCGTGCCAACAGACGTTTTCACACCATTAGTCAAAGAGGATCGAAGATACAATTTACGCATAAACGTCACCACAGTCCCGCAGTGGTCTGGGCGCTAAACTCCGTTCCCATTAGAACACGGCAAGTGAAGCAGCATCCGACTTAGCCAGTGCTTAGGAGGGTCAACTTCCTCCCAGCTCGACTACTGAGGGAGCGTGCACGCTAATGGGAGCTGTTGCACGTAAAATTTGTCGTGGCTCGAATGTCCTTCCACGTTGTTAAGCGATGCTTCTGGGGGTGCCGATTTCAGGGGGTTGGTCCCTCCTCTGGAATGCGTTCAAAATTAGGGGACAACGGGTTAAATTGTGCTTCCTCCCACTGGGACCCTAAAAATGGAAGGCGCACCCCCTCTGCCCATCGCTTCCCTAGGGGGGATCTGGCACCGCCGTTTGCGGTTGTCAGCTGGCATCAGAAACAACAGAAACACGCCATCACAAAACTAGTCAGAATATATTGAATATGCAGCGTACCAACATGCGACTTTGAAGATGCCACCATAAAACTTGTGAAAATAGATGGAGTATGCGACGTACCTACATGCTGTGATGCAGATCATCACATATCTTATTTTAATTCTTAATTACTTAAATGCTAATTATTTTTAAATTTAATTTGTTTTCAAAATTTATTCTTTACACTTTCGATTCGTATTTTTCTCGTTTTGCCTGTAAAGCTTTTTTTTTCTACACCTGCCTTATTTAAAAGCAATCTTCCGTTTTCCTTTTTTTAAATTTCCTTTTTGCATTTGTAAAGCCTAGCGTTTTTCTTCTGATTAAGAACTTTCATTTTCAATGGTTTGTTTATGACCATATAAGGTAGCAAATATAATAAATAACATTGTCTTTCATTTTGAGTTACAATTTAGCAGTTACATTATTTGTTTCATCCAATTTAGTGCGTCTGGATTCAAAAATCTAATATATAAAATTCTCCTGTCACAGTGTTAGTCACCTAACTCCTCCGAAACCACTCGACCAATTTTAATGAAATTTTCTATGTATATTCGTTAGGTCATAGAATAGGTTTTTAACTATGTCTCATACCCCTAAGTCATAAGGGCGGTCCACCCCAAAATGTTTAGCCCCCGAGTGCTATTCATTTCAATCAGGATTTCTGTGTAGGCATTAGCGTGTCGAATCACTTTTCAAATGTGTTTGCCAGATAATGTGGAGAGGGGGGGGGGAAGTTAATAAAATGTTGAAAGTCGCACAAGGTTTGCAATTTTTGATAATGGATCGCTAAATGTGGTGCCAAAACGCGACAATTTATTATAAATATATTTCGCGTATAGTTAGAAAACGCCTGGCGTATATTGTAAAAGAGTTTTATTAGGCGATTTTAATATAGATTTCTATTCCGAAGAAGTGCTCTGTGGAACAAGAAAGGAAAACACGGTACACTCATGGATTATGATGTCCATTCCAAACAGTATTTAAAATGTCTTTGCGGTATAGTTGGAATATGCCTACAGGAAGAACATGCCTGGAGGAAATTCTAAACAGTTTCAGGTGGCGATTTTAAGATAGATTTCGATTCCAAAGATGTGTTTTATGGTACAAGAAAGAGTTGATTCCTATTTTAGCGCCCCCACTCTCGCCAACCTAAAAAATTCCCGTACTTTGGCGAGCTTTGCAGTCATGGGTCTCTGGGAGTTATGCACAAGTTTCTATGGTACTTACGTATTATCCCGGCGGTCCGCCAAGACAAAGAATTTTTCACTAAGATAAATGCCCGGCACATCGCACATGAAATTGTTGATGGTTTGGAATACGATTGGCAACGTATTTAAAATCTACGAAAAAGTAGTTTGGCGGAAGTGACCGCCGGGATAATACGTAAGTACCGTTTCAACGCGCCAAAAGAACTAGATGAAAACTAAAGTAAACAAACTAGCGATAAACGCACCAGTTAAGGAATCTGAAGACAATTATTAAAACTACATTAATTGGCAATCCAAAATAAATAAAAATGTGACGGCATGCTTTACTTACAGGTTGTTCCAAATCGCCATTTTAATTCTAAATGACGATTGCCACATAAATGCGAAAAATCGTCATGGTAACTGCATATGTTTAATGATCGCCACCTTGGCGAGAGTCGAGGCGCTAAAGTAGGAAAACCCAAGAAAAACAAACCGGTACACTCATGGATTATTCTGGTACACTCATGGATTACATTCGAAACAATATATAAAACGATGTAATATATTTGTAATATGCCTGGCGAAGATTGCAAAACAGTTTGAGTAGGCGATTTTAAGGTAGATTTCGATTCCAAAGATGTGTTTTATGGTACAAGAAAGAGTTGATTCCTATTTTAACGCCCCCACTCTCGCCAACCTAAAAAGTCCCCGTAATTTTGGCGAGCTTTGCAGTCATGGTTCTCTGGGAGTTATGCACGTTTCAACGGTACTTACGTATTAACCCGGCAGTCCGCCAAGACAAGCAATTTTTCACCGAGATAAATGCTGGGCACATGAAATTGTTGATGGTTTGGAATACGATTGGCAACAGTTTGCCAGCAAATTTGACGAAAAAGTAGTTTGGCAGAAGTGACAGCTGGGATAATACGTAAGTACCCTTTCAACGCTCCCAAAAGAACTAGATGAAAACTAAAGTAAACAAATTAGCGATAAACACACCCGTTAAGGAATTTGAAGACACTTAATTACTAAACCTACATTAATTGGCAATCCAAAATAAATAAAAATGTAACGGCATGCTGTACTTACATGTTGTTCCAAATCGCCATTTTAATTCTAAATTACGATTGCCACATAAATGCAAAAAATTGTCATGGTAACTGCATTTGTTTAATGATCGTCACCTTGGCGAGAGTCGAGGCGTTAAAGTAGGAATCAACCCAAGAAAGACAAACATGGTACACGCATGGATTATGATGCGCATTCGAAACAATATATAGAACGATGAAGTGTAGTTGTAATATACTTGGCGAATATTGTAAAATAGTTTTAGTAGGCGATTTTAAAATAGATTTCGATTCCAAAGATGGGTTTTATGAAACAAGAAAGAAAAATACAGCACAGTCATGAATAATGATACACTTTCCAATATGGAAGAAAAATAGGGACGGCGCATAAATTATGATAGGATTTTAATATATAGCACAATAGTGCGTATTTAAAATCTGAAAATATTTCAGATTTTCATCTTTTTATTATTATTTATTTTTTTGGACAAAATGTTTCATGGAATGACTATCAATAAGTCTCGAGGCCAAACTATGTTTGTTTGTGGCTTAGATTTGAGCACACCATGTTTTTCACACGGATAATTATACGTGGCTTGCTTTCGAGTGGGCAAACCATGCAGTTTGTTTGCGTTAGCTAAAGATGGGATAACAAAAAATATTGTTTACTCTATTCCGTTTAGGGATTGATATTATTTTTTAGTAAAATTATTGTAATTAGCGATATATTTATAAAGAATAAATTACAATTAATTAAAAGTATAAATGTTTGGTATTGTGTTATTTTTACATTCCAGCATCGTTCACAGCGCTCCATGCCTCTTCCACTCATATACCACATCTTCACACACTTACAATAAGTTAGTCATTTCTTTCTACTAAAATAATCCTAGGAATAATTTATATGGCAAAACAACGTTTGCCGGGTCAGCTAGTAAATATATATAAAAATATGATAAACCGTGTATTGCGTCACACCTTTTGGCGCTTTGTTTGGCGTGCCCTTTGGCGAATTTTTGTGCCCCTTTCCTTTCTCTTGGCTCGTGTTTGTAGTCAGAGGTTTGCCATCGTTCTTGCCTGAGAGAAGACGTCTTTATGGGGCTCTGCCAGCCACCGCGGGAAAAGTATTTTTTTAGAAGTATTTTGCGTTTTCTATGATGTCTTCATAAAATGCTAAGATAAACTGCTAAGTGTGTTCCTTTTGTGAAAATTTAGCACTTCCTTTTTGTGAAACTTCATTACTCACGGCCTGCTTTGAATTTATTTTACGAACCTGGCGAGTCTTCATAATACATGCATACATATGAGACACGCAGTAGAAGTGTATTTATTCTATACTCTATACTGTGCATTATTATATAAAAACAAGAATTTCTCCCCATATGCCATTATTCCATAATATAAAAGAAATTTTTGTCGTAGTCCTGTAGAAAAACTGTAAGTCTTATGCACACCAAAATCAATACCGGTCTTAAGATGGTGATTTATAACATATATACCCAATTTCAGCTCAATCGAAGGTACCGTTTAAACGCTAGCGCACTTTCAAGAATTTCCCCCCATAGCCCAGCATGTAAAAGAAATCTTTGTCGTAGCCCTGTAGAAAAACTATAAGTGCTATACACACCAAAATCAATACCGGTCTTGCAACGAAGGTTTATAACATATATACCCAATTTGAGCTCAATCGAATCTACCGTTTAAACGCTAGCGCACTTTCAAGAAATTCCCCCCATAGGCCATAATGTAAAAGAAATCTTTGTCGTAGCCCTGTAGAAAAACTATAAGTCCTATACACATCCAAATTAATATGGGTCTTAAGATAGTGGTTTATAACATATATACCCAATTTGAGCTCAATCGAATATACCGTTTAAACGCTAGCGCACTTTCAAGAATTTCCCCCCATAGGCCATAATGTAAGAGAAATCTTTGTCGTAGCCCTGTAGAAAAACTATAAGTCCTATACACATCCAAATTAATATGGGTCTTAAGATAGTGGTTTATAACATATATATCCAATTTGAGCTCAATCGAATATACCGTTTAAACGCTAGCGCACTTTCAAGAATTTCCCCCCATAGGCCATAATGTAAGAGAAATCTTTGTCGTAGCCCTGTAGAAAAACTGTAAGTCCTATACACACCCAAATCAATACCGGTCTTGCGACGGTGGTTTATGACATATATATCCAATTTGAGCTCAATCGAATGCTCCGTTCAGGAGCTATCGTGTTCACTCACATACACACAAACACACATACACACACACACATACACACACATACACACACACACATACACACACACACACATACACACATACATACATACATCTCGTAAAAATAGCATAAATGGATTCAGAAGACCTCAAAACGTGTAAAAACACCAAGATCTCGAAGTCGAATTTTTTCATGATTACAATACTTTCCTTACATGGTACATGTTCGGAAAGTAAAAATTGGATTATAAATACATTTCAAATATGAAAGAAATCTAAAAACCTTATGAATGTTATCGTTGTAATTGTACCGTAGGGACGGAAAGGGTTAAATGCAAGTCAACACCATATAAGAACTTACCGGGAAGTGATACTCACCCTGCTATTTGGCCAACCTCACGCATAAAGTGAACGGACCAGTCCCTTAAATCCGAATCCAACCCGATGAAAACTCATCGGTTAGAGCTACTTCGCACGTTTTCACGTCCGAGGGGACATGAACTGCGTGTATCCAAGCACTTCCACAGGGAATGTCCCGATTCCTTCTCATCGGCTCAAGGCAACGTGGCCGGTGTAGGCCCGAGCAAAATTGCTAGTAGGATAATGAGTATCTTTGCGTCAAGAGTCAAATAATTTTGCTTACTTTTAGATTCCATATCCCTGGAATCGATTCGAATTACACATGTAAGAAAAATTTGTGTTCCTTACCACGCAAAGAACGGGCACGCAGCTAGTAATAATAATAACAATAATAATTTATTTTGAGCGAGTCTCAGTAGATTAATTTCATCAACAGATGTCTGACTTTTCAAGTTCATCACTAGGCCTTTCATCAGCTATTGGAGGATCTATGTTGCTGCATAAACCTACTAAAGTGTCCGTTACTGAAATTGATTACACAATTGTTTCAACACTATTTTCTAATATCTCTGACTTCTTCATTGCCTTTTTAATGATCCCGATGCCACACGTATCTTCTGTGTCAAACCGGAGCCCCCGGGAAGGGAGGGGGAGAGTAGACAATTACAAGGCTCTTGCTTTCTCCTCTCTTTCTTCGCGGCGACCCCGGTCAAACACAGATTAGATTTGCGCCGTCCTACTCATTCACCCCTCCTACCCATATTCGTAAGAATTTAACATTAACAACAGTATTGCTACCTAGAGCTATGACCACAGGTAGAAAAGTTTTTATTTTGGCAAAATGGTTTCCATATCCAAAGACGTTCAGCAAATTTTGCATTTTATTTTTGCGCTTTAATGATTACAAAAATTATCTGCAATGCACTAAAACATTAGTTTGTGCTTACGTTCACAAAATGTAACTACAGCTGATGGAAAAAAATTTAGTTTTGATCCTCAAATCAAGACGACTTTCTTTTTCTATTTAATTAGCCTCTTCTTGCTTTCTGCTACTTACTCCACTAAGTAAAAATGCTGTAAAAGGAAAATTATTTTATAAAATATGATGGCCCCAGGAATTTACCCTATCGCATCATTAATTTTGAGCATGCAGCCTATGCAATGCACGCTATTATTTATGTAATCTGTTGTCATGTCGTAATTAAAATACAAGAAATTATACTTGAGTTAGAGACTAAACCGCTCTCTCATGTAAAAATATCTTTATGTTACCTGCACGGTAGACCACATATACTTCGGCAATACTCTAATGTTCGTTCTTCTGTGGCTTCAGCACAACTTATTTGTTCTGAAAAACAGAAGGTTAATTATTCCAAACACATAAATAAATAATAATTTTCTAATAAATCTGTCTCAATTCTACATGTACGTGTTGCTGTCTCTTACACGCTACATGGAATGCTACATGGAAAATAAATAAATATATACAGTTTTCAGAGAGTTGCAAAAGCAGTGGATATACCCAGAAAAATCAATAATCTATTTTATTTTATTTATTTATTTATATTTCTTTTCATCAAAAACATGTATCTCTATCGAGATATTTTTCATTCTATTAGTAAATAAAGAATCTCAAATTCCAAGTGATTTTTGGAAACGTAATATATACTAAGATTATTATTTTTGAAGTCGAACAAATGAAAAATTCATTTTAAACAATGGCTGTCCACTCCACACACATCGGTGCATTGTAATTCTTTTTACTATTTCTTTTTAATAGAGCTATGAATGGCTACAATCATTATTTTCGGCGGAGAATATTTTTTTGTGAACATCAAAATTTATATATTACTAGCTGAAGCACCCGTTCTTCGCCCGTAATGGATATTGATAAACCAACAATTACAAATGGAAAATAAATAAATATATATTAAACGTACTTTGGTTATATATTTTATCGCTACAAAATCTGTTTTACAGTATTCGTCAGCCATACTCTAACTATACTTGATTTTTTAAATACTGTTTGGGATGGGCATCATATTCTCCGCGTATTTGTCTTGTTTTTCAAAATTGAAATCTACGTTAAAATCGCCTATTAAAACTGTTTTAAAATTCTCGTCAGAAATATTCTAACTATACTTCACCTTTATTTACACGAATATAGACACCAATATTCCAATTAAATAAACAGTAGTGTTAGGCAATTTCTCGACAAAGATGGTTGCGGTGTGGGGTTATGGCCAATTAGCTAAACGTTGGGTTTGCTGGGGGGGTGGGGTGCCCCACCTGGGAGTCTTTCTAAGGGGTCCTAACGCGCAATTACGCTAAGTTTTGGAGGAAACCACGGAAACTCCGAACGGTTCGGTCGGCGGACGCGATTTTGTTTTGAACCAGGCACCTTCCGTCTCCCAGTTCAGCGTGCTAAGTGCTCGGCCACTGGTGGAGCACTCGACAAAGATGGAACATATCGTTTCGAGGACTCATTTCTTTTATGCCAAACTTCGCGATAAATCACCAAAAATGGCAAACCTTGGAGATTTTTCACATTTAATCTGGCAGCCCTTGAAACATTATTCGCCCTTTCACCAGGTAGACAAAAATCTTTGTCTGGAATTAACAGCACTCAAGAGCTAAAAAATACGTGAAAAACACCTTTTTTTGTCAACTGCCCTTTATTAAAGTCGACTTTTAAAAAACCTTGATAAAGATTTTTATGAATTAGTGTTCGTTTCATTTTAGTGCAAGACTTTTATGGCTATGTTCATTTCCCTTCAATGTATGCAGACAAATATGAAAGTAACTTTTTGGCCCCTCACACCAGTTTGGACACGAACTTTAAAAAATCCTGAAAATGACTGTTATGCATTCGTGTTCGCTGCATTTTAAAGCAAGAATTTTATGGCTATCTATGTCCCTTTTAGATATGA
Source organism: Cheiracanthium punctorium (assembly GCA_038373885.1). Taxonomy (NCBI): domain Eukaryota; kingdom Metazoa; phylum Arthropoda; class Arachnida; order Araneae; family Cheiracanthiidae; genus Cheiracanthium; species Cheiracanthium punctorium. Next base: position 213,156 of record JAWZYV010004046.1, read on the forward strand.
TGGCAAATTTGGAAACAACGTTTAGACCCTTATGCCCGTTTTGATGAAAATTCTAGAAAATCCTGGAAATGATTTTAAGGCATTAGTGTACACTATATTTTTAAGCAAGAATTTTAAGCTATCTCGTCTTCCTATGATACATGAAGGGAAGGGTGAAAAGAACGTCAAAAAAAGTTTCGACCCCTTACACCTGTTTCGGTGTGAATTCTAAAACACTCTGAAAATTATTGTTAGGCATTCGTGTTTGCTACATTCTAAAGCAACAGTTTTATGACTATCTCCAGTTCCCTTTGAGATATAATGGAAAATTCGAAAATAACGTTTTGGCCCCTTATCCCCGTTTTGATGCGCATTCTAAATAACCCTGAAAATGAATTTTAAGCATTTGTGTTCACTATACTTTTAAGCCGGAATTTTAAGGCTATCTCTTTTTTCCTCTGAGATATGAAGGGAAATGTGAAAAGAAAGTTTTGCACCCCTTTGGGTACGAATTTTAAAAAACCATGAAAAGATTTTTAGGTATTGCTGTTAGTTGCATTTTAAAGCAAGAATTTTATGGCTGTCTCTTTTTTCCTCCGAGATATGAAGGAAAATGTGGAAAGAACGTTTTGGCCCTTTACTCCCGTTAGGGTGCAAATTCTAAAAAACCCTCAAATTAATTTTTAGATATTTGTGTGAGTTATATTTTAAAGCAAGAATTTCACGGCTATCTCTTTTACGCCGTGAGATATGAAGGGAAACGTGAAAAGAACGTTTTGGGTCGCCACCTCCGTCTGCATTCGAATATTCAAAAATCGCTTCTTAAATGACGCTTTGGGCACAAAAGCTATGAGCTCCTAAAATTTCATGTCTGTATCTGCGTTAAATTTGGCTGGGTGATGATCATCAGTCAGTCAGGATATCTTCCTTTATATATAGATACTAGCTGAAGTACCCGTTCTTCGCACGGGAATGAATGGACTTTTTGATATTACGATTTGTGGTGATTACTATTCATTGTAATAAACAGATATAGCAAAGTGAATATCGCGTTATATTGTGTCCAATAATCATGCATTCCGAATTGCAAGGCAATCGTTTGTACGGTGCAGAAGGCCATGCGGCGTAGCGCAATCTAGTGGAGAGTTTTAGCAAAATGGATACGTCGAAAATATTTTTCGCATTCAGATATCGATGTATACGAATTTTCATGACTATCGGCTGGACAGTCCTGAAGTTCATGTGTTGACGCGACATCTAGTGGCAAGTTATAGGAAAATGGATAGCGCCAAACTCTTCCCCGTGTTCAAATATCTATGTATACCTCTTTTCAGAGCGATTATTTGCACAGTCAAGAAGTGATACACTGCAGGGCCATCTAGTGGTTCAATAAAGTAATGATTTGCTACAGCGCCGTCAAGTAGCGAGTTATAGCAAAATGGATAACGCCAAAATATTCTCATTCTTCAAATAGCTATGTATACTGATTTTCATAGCGACCGTGTTCAACTATCTATGCATACCAATTTTCATAACGATCATTTGCACAGTCAAGAAGTGATACACTGCAGGGCCATCTAGTAGTTAATTAAAGTAATGATTTGCTACAGCGCCGTCAAGTGGCGAGTTATAGCAAAATGGATAACGCCAAAATATTCTCATTGTTCAAATAGCTATGTATACTGATTTTCATAGCGACCGTTTGAATGGTCAAGAATTTGGCCTGCTGTAGCGTCATCTAGTGGCGAGTTAAAATAATAATGCATTGCAGTGTCATCTAGTGGTGAGTAACATCAAAAGGAACGCAGTTAGAATATATTCTTCGTGCTCAAATGTGTAAGTATAAAAAATTTTATGCCGGTCGGTCGAACGGTATAGAAGTTGATGCTTTCCAGCGCCATTTAGCGGCAAGTTACAGCAAAATGGATAGTGAAAAATATTCTCCGTGTTCTAATATTCGCGTGTACCAAATTTCATCGAAATCGGTTGGACGATATTCGCATAGCAAACGGCTAAACGGAATAGAATTCAACGATGTGCTGCGGCACCAAGTGGCAAGTTAAGGAATAGCATAAAAACCTTCTCCATCATAAAAGACTTAGGTGAACCAAATTTCATCGTGCAACAGTGCTCAACGGTGCTGGAGTTTTTCAACCTCATAAACACATACCAACATTCATTTTTATCGGCACCAGTGTTATTATATATACCAGTCTCAAATAAAATCCAGTTTCAAATCTAAGCCTCGCCAAAGTGCCAACATACGCCATTTTGCAAGAGTTTTTTCAGGGAATCATTCGAAGCATTGAATTAGCAGCAATCAATATGGAAAATGGTTCGACCGCCAAAGAGTAGCACGCATTTATTTGAAAATTGGAATTCCTTAATATAGCCGATTTTTTTTTAATTATCAACTATAATGTGTTTTATTCATCGTTACTCCGATGTACTAAATGAGAAGATTTCAATTTTCTGAAATTTGGCGGAATTCCCCCAATTTAAATCAATGTACTCAATTGGCGAGAATTCTGAAGTTAGATCGCTTGAAATCCCTTAATAACTGCATTATTTCTTCACGGATCATTAAAATTTAACGCTGTATTCTAATAAAACCTTTGCACTTGTTTTCAAAAATCTATTTCCTTAAGCTCTCAATAAATTGCGCCAAGCCGAAAACTGTGCCAACCGCTAGAACTCACTTACTCAAAATCGATATTTCAGCCCCTTTATTTTTTCGCCAAACTAAAAAGTTTTACACATTAGCCTCGGAAATCTTCAATTCTTATTGTTTTGCGTGTAAAGCATTACATTCCTGCTCTGATTTCCCATGCACACGATATTATAATTAAAAAAAAATATAACCTTACGAATATAAACTAACAAAAAAAAAATCATTATTATTATTCTTTTATTTTTACTTTGAGAATTTAAAACATTTTATTCGGCAAAATCGCCACACATGGCAACCACGATCCTTATTTCACGCTTTTTTCACTACAGGGGTTACAATTACGGAAAGATTTTTGCGTGAAGAGCATAAAAAATCTCTTAAATTCCGGGAACGGGTGGACTTTCAAAGTTTTAAAGTGGACTATGATTTATTCTATATTATTTTACATATCTGTGCTAAATTTCAGGCCGATAGGTCCATTTTTGTGGATTTGTATACGAATCAAATCCACAAACAAACAAACAAACAAACAAACAAACAAACAAACAAACAAACAGAATTTCATTTTTATTTATAAGATAAGATTATAAAACTTTTAGGTTGCAAATTAACATAGTTTTAATAATTACGTGACTTCAAATCACTTAAATGGTGCGTTTATCGCTAATGTGTTCACTTTCGTTAAGACGTGTGCATAACTCCTAGAGACTCATGACTGCGAAGCTTGCCAAAGTGCGGTGATTTTTAGGTTGGCGAGAGTGGAGGGACGTTAATTAAAATCATAACTTAAGTTTAGTTAAAAGAGTTATCACTTCATTCATTGACTGTTAGTCAGTACAAAATTCGCTGGGTCAGTTAGTATTACATAAATGTTTATTTTCATTTGCCACACTAATTTTTAACTATTTAAAAAATGTTAGAACTGTTTAATATCCAAGCTGTACTATTTTTAATTTCCATGTATCCAATAGCGATACTTTTTATAAATCTTCCATGGTTCTCTCTCGTGTAAAACATCAAGCTGTGTAATCTCGAGGAGCTATTTAGAATACTTTAATTGCGAATAGGATGTTAGTGTTGCAAAATATACAAATTTCACACCTTTTTAAATTTATGACGTCAAGGTAACTGCCGTAAAAGATACACAAAACTCATTTTTAGTAAAAAAATTCCTAAATATCTGCAAATTATGCTACATATTCAGAAAGAACTATTTTTAAAAGAAAATTTTCTCCTCTATCCGATGATATAAATGCCGGTCTATGTTCCGTATCCGGTGCCCCTTGGTTCTGGCGACATCGTGAGCGATGTTCAACGTTAGTAAAGTACCCTGCCGATGGTTGTTTGACTGGCAACCATTAAGAAATGTGTAGAGCTTGGCGACATTTTTTTTTTTTTTGAAGGAATGATAATGCGTCAAATATTGTAAATTAGATAATTTAGAACTATTGAAAGATGCGAAATTTCTTGCACTTTCGGGCATGCGTAATAGTTGTTTTTTAATCTAGCTACTGTGTGACGTAAGCAGATGAATGTAACGAATTCGCTTGCTCAATTTGACGTCACTAAGCTGTTAATTTGCGTTTTGCGCATGCGTTATTGTTATTTTTCGTTTTTTCCTATTCTTTCGTCTACTATTCTAATTTGCTTCAACTTGTACTAATGTTTTTTTTTTTTTTTCGGTCTCGCAGAGGGGCCCGCGTTAGCATATTTTCGAATGTATGTATCGATGAATGTAACGAATTCGCTTGCTCAATTTGACGTCACTAAGCTGTCAATTTGCGTTTTGCGCATGCGTTATTGTTATTTTTCGATTTTTCCTGCTCTTTCGTCTACTATTCTAATTTGCTTCAACTTGTACTAATGTTTTTTTTTGGGTCTCGCAGAGGCATATTTCCGCGTTAGCATATTTTCGAGGGGGCTCTTTTGAGGCGTTGGCCGGACCCACTGATGTTTTTTTTGGGTCTCGCAGAGGGGCCCGCGTTAGCATATTTTCGAGGGGGCCCTTTTGAGGCGATGGCCGGACCCACTGATGTTTTTTTTGGATCTCGCAGAGGGGCCCGCCCGGACCCATTGATGTTTTTTTGGGTCTCGCAGAGGGGCCCGCGTTAGCATATTTTTGAGGGGGCCCCCTTGAGGCGGTGGCCGGACATATTGATGTTTTTTTGCGATCTCCCAGAGGGGCCCGCCTGAACCCACTGATGTTTTTTTTGGGTCTCGCAGAGGGGCCCGCGTTAGCATATTTTTGAGGGGGCCCTTTTGAGGCGGTGGCCGGACCCACTGATGTTTTTTTTGGGGTCTCGCAGAGGGGCCCGCGTTAGCATATTTTCGAGGGGGCCCCCTTGAGGCGGTGGCCGGACCCACTGATGTTTTTTTGGATCTCGCAGAGGGGCTCACTCGGACCCACTGTTTTTTTTGGGTCTCGTAGAGGGGCCCGCGTTAGCATATTTTCGAGGAGGCCCTTTTGAGGCGGTGGCCGGACCCACAGATGTTTTTTTTGGGTCTCGCAGAGAGGCCCTCATTAGCATATTTTCGAGGGGGCCCCCTTGAGGCGGTGGCCGGACCCACTGATGTTTTTTTTGCGATCTCGGAGAGGGTATCCGCCCGGAACCACTGATGTTTTTTTTGGGTCTCGCAGAGGGGCCCGCCCGGACCCACTGATGTTTTTTTGGATCTCGCAGAGGGGCCCGCGTTAGCATATTTTCGAGGGGGCCCTTTTGAGGCGGTGGCCGACCCACTGATGTTTTTTTTGGATCTCGCAGAGGGGCCCGCCCGGACCCATTGATGTTTTTTTGGGTCTCGCAGAGGGGCCCGCGTTAGCATATTTTCGAGGGGGCCCCCTTGAGGCGGTGGCCGGACATACTGATGTTTTTTTGCGATCTCGCAGAGGGGCCCGCCCGAACCCACTGATGTTTTTTTTGGATCTCGCGGAGGGGCCTGCGTTAGCATATTTTCGAGAGGGCCCGTTTGAGGCATTGGCCGGAGCCACTGATGTTTTTTGGGTCTCGCAGAGGGGCCCGCGTTAGCATATTTTCGAGGGGGCCCTTTTGAGGCGGTGGCCGGACCCACTGATGTTTTTTTGGGGGTGTCGCAGAGGGGCGCGCGCTCCCTCCAAGAAAAATGTTTTTACACTACATAAATGGGGCTTTTACCAATATTTAGCAGGCTTTACACTAGATAAAATGAATATTCACAATTTGCGCACTCCTCCGAAAGAGTTTCTGGTTCCGCCCTTAGATAACATATGTAAAGCTGACGTCATAAACTTGAAAATCGTCTGGATTTTTTATCACATGTTGGTCTGGAAAATCGTTTTTTTTTTTTTTTTTAAATCAGAATTTGACTGTCAATTCTGAAAATTAAACGCGGTGCATTTGAAGTATAGAATTTTCATTTAGTGTTAATTGCATGAAGATTGAAGTTTGGTGTTCTTTGATTCTGAGTGGAATAAGTTTGTGTTGGATTTTCCTTGTGTTTTTGATTCCGTTTTACGGACCCTTTATCGTAAGTTAGTGAGCGTCTTGGGGAATTTCGTCTTTATTTCGTCTTGGGGGAATTTCATCGTTGTAATGGATGTTCCCGGTCGTTCCATTAAAAAATGAGGTGGGAAAAGTGAGGTAAGTGCTTGTTTAATCTACTTTTTCTAATGTTTTGTTGTGGATTTGACTGTTTTATATAGTGTCATTTACTTAGAATTTGTGTTCTTTGTAAAAATTTTAGTGGTAAATACTTGTGTTTATTCGTCACAAGAAGGCGATAGCCGTTGAAGCTTGGCGGTCGCCAGGGTGGCTTGGCGCCATGGCTCGAGCTTGGCGCCAAGATCCGTAGCGCTCGCACTTGGCGATCGCCAAGCTCCAGCGGCTATCGCCGTGTTTACATGAGGGGCACCGTCTTGTATGATTTTACCTAAATGCCGTTTTGCTGCAAACGCAATTGTCACCGTTATTACGAATTAGGTGAGGAAAAATTCAAAAAATCGCATAAAATAAGAAAATTCCTAATTGGAATTTCGAAAATTTCAATAGTTATTCTGCTATTCGGAGCGAAGACGAATCCAACGAATTAGAGATCATTAAAATCGCTCCAGCCATTCTTGAGTTATAAGTGTTGGAACAAACCCGACATTGTTTCGTTGAATATATATAGATAGATTATTATTATTTTGTTTTGTTTTAAATAGATAAATGCTTCTAAAGTACATCACACAGACTGCAAATATGTTAAAATTGCTTTGTGTTCCCCTTGAATTATATAATTCCATTTAAGCAGTTTTTTAATTAGGTGTTTAGTACGATACATATAACAATAGCATACATAGTAGATACTCTATCGATCTATGCGTATTCATGCATAATTTTTCAGTTTGCACTAAGACCAAATAAATCATGAACAATTTTTAAATTTTCTATTGGGTAAAAAAGAAATGCTTAAGTTACAATCGAAACAGTCTTAATTAAATATTTATACACTTGATGTTCTGAAGAAGGAGTAACATTAAATAGTTGATTAACACGTTCATTTAAATATGGACACTATCTTACCTCGTGTGATATCCTTCTTTTCATAAGGTAAGATGTCGTAAAACAGACTTAAATTCTTGGTGACATAGTTGCATTCCCTGTTCTGAAAATACTGAGAGCATCCAACTGTGCACATCTGCAAAAATATTCAGTATAACCAGAAACAACTTATTGAAATAATTCATCGAAAATAATAGGGCAACATGTTGATTTAAAGTATCATCATTCAGACTATTCCGTAATAATATTTTGCACAGAAAATATTGAGTACAGTTGTTTACTAATTATCTTTGAAATGCCCTCCAGGAATTAAATTTATTAGAAGGTGATCAGAAAATGAGTATGCATTTGAAAAATTAATATTTCTCGGAATAATGTAGGTGTTATTTATATTTATAAATATTGGCATGCATGCTTGGAATGACATGGGGTTTTATTACAATCTCAAAAAAGAAAAAGTTCCCAAACTGGCCAACAGATGGCGTTGGAGAGCAAAATGTTAGAGACACTGCATGAGAATAGTGCATATAAACAGCTGTAATGAGAGAGGGAATCAGATGCATCAGCAGTCGCAGCATGTTGACGTTACCAAAAAATCTGATGTGGACAACACATGACTTCCTTGCACGTTTATTAAATCAAAAATCAAAAATATTTTCGGCGCACTTCATCTAAATTTGTTTTGTTTGAAAGAGAAAAAATACTGCAGAAATAGTAAGGCTTAGCGATTTCTAGCCAAATATTTCTGATATCGCCAAGCTGGGTTCAATTTGAAAGATTTGCTTCTGACACTTAATTTGGCGATATTTCACCAAAGTCGACAAGCTTGAGATAGTTTGCGAGATTTTGGGGATAGCCAAAGTAGTCATTGACCACAGACTTTCAATGACTTTAATGCATCCATACACCTTAATGTATTTAAAGTCATTTGGCTCACCCTGTAAATAAATTCCCAGTCGTTTGCAGTCAAAAACGATATTGAAAGCAGTTGGATATTACAATAGTTCTAGATACAAAATTTCTAAATTTTACGGTTAAAAGTTTTAAGAGTTATGCGAAATACGAAATAATTTCTGGCGCCAAATTTGGAGATATTTCGACAAAACTCGCCAAGGTCTACGACAAATGGCGAGATTTTGGACCAAACAATAACTGACCATCGCCGTTGGCGATATTTCGCCAAAACTCGCCAAGGACGATTACAAATGGCGATATTTCGTCAAAACTAGCCACGGTCGACGAGAAATGGTGAGATTTTGGCCATGCACGAAACAATGACGGACTGCAGATGTGAAATATTGAAGATGTCCATAGGCGTGTTAATGCATTGAAATTCTTTTGGGTGGTCCTGTAAATAATCTCTCCAGTAGATTGGAACTAAAAATTGACATGCGCAACTAGATGTTACATCAATCTTCTCTATGAAATTTCAACATTCTACGACTAATTGTTTTTGAGACGTGAGAGTTAAATGCATGCACACGTATATCAAAAGTCGGCAAGCTTGGCGACGCTATCGCGTAATTCTTGAATGAGGCACGTGATCATGGTCGGACCATTACCTAACTATATAGTAGGACGGTATTGTGCTTGAAATGGATGAATGTCCCTAAAACTGCCATTGACCGTAATGTATTGAAAATCTTTTGAGAGTTCCTGTAGCAGAATTATAAATGATAAAGAAACTTTTTTCGATGGAGAAATTCATTTTGTAACTCTTAACAGCATATATCACTTCTGAGTCATTTGAAGTAGCCTAACACCTCTAAAATAACGCTTTAATGAATTTCTGCCTATAGAGCGTAATGTATTTAAAATCTCTTGGGCGGCCCTGCTAGTAAACTATCCAGTCGATTGGGACCAAAAAGGGAGATGCAGGACTACATGTTGTAGCAATCTTAAATATAAAATTTCAACATTCTAAGACCAATAGTTTTTGAGATATACGAGTTACATACATACGTACGTACAGACGGCATGGAAAACCTGGTCAGAATAGACTGGCTGTTCGTCCAAATGAGTTGGAGACACATTTATATGATCGTGCATGTTAGCATACGGTGAGATGCATCGAAAAAATTCTTAAAATTAAATATAGAGGTAGTCAAAATTGATTTTTTCGTCGAAATGTGGCCCCCGAAATTTTTCGGGATCACACTACTTCCTTATATTCCGTACAGGGAAGTAAAAACGCATTGTTATTGAAGCTGCACTATCAGAATGAGGAATCTGTTACTGCAGCTTTACTATTTTATCACCATAAGAAGGGTATTCAAACAGGTAAAGGGCTTTTGACAGGTTGAGCTGTGAAGAGATTGATTTCGAAGTTCGAAGCCACAGGTTGTTTAGGTGGCGGGCCCCGTAGCGGCCGACCGAGCGTAAGTACTAATGCAGCTCAGGCAGTTCACGAAGAAAGGGACATGTTGAACATTTGTTTTTGAACGTTTTTTGTGGTTGCAATAAAACCCCATGTTATTCAAAGCATGCGTGTCGATTTTTACCTCTCTATCTACATTAATCTGTGAATTATTTATTTTTCAAAAGTATACTGATTTTGTGATCACCCTGTAGAGTAAATAAGCGTCTCTGCATTAGAAGTATTTGTACTACGTAGTAGATAGCATAACTTTATTGAACAATAAAAGATCAAGAAAACATCTTAAAGAAACGCTATCGATTTATGATATATCACATGAACTTTAATTCTGTGGAAACTTACCCTAGATGTTAATCTTCTCTTGTACCGCCTCTGCCAGGGAAGTTTGAAGTAATCTGTGCAGTTCATTTTGTATGGAAGAGGCAACAAAAGTATTGAGGACTTAAAAATAGAAAAAAATAAGCTTCTACATTATGCATTTCTTTTCCATCTCTTTGATTTCATAGCAAAAGTTAGAATGTTTTTATGTATTATTTAAGACAAAATTTTCTCATTATTCAATTTATATATAACTAACATTCCAATGTACTATCCCTTAAGGAACCTTCATCTTCAATTTAATTAAAATAAAAATATTGATGTTTAATTTTTTTGCCGCGCAGTTGGTGTAGTGGCTTAAGAGGCATTCTATCACTCCTTGAGTCCGGTTTCGGGGTCGAATCCCGGCTCAGGTATGGATGTTAACTTGTCCGTTCCTTCAGAGAGGGTAACGCTGGCCGCCGATTGGGTGCTCCCATAATAAAATGGCCAGTAATTTCGGGCCCTAGTAGTGGCAAAATGCTTGAAGAGCAAGTGCCTGCCCATTGGGGGAAGAAAAAAAAATCAAAATTTCAAATAATTTATCTTTGTCCCATGTAGTTAGGCAGTATAGCCTTCTTGGAATAAAGTACAATCTCTGGTCTTTCATGCTGGCTTAAGCCATAGAGATATGAATACAAGGAGACGGCATTAGCTATCTGATAGTGAAGTCGAAACTGTAACCGATCCGCCATATTCCTTAGACCACAATGAAATATGACTGTGCTATTCTATGATGAGAGTTCCAGTTTTAAAGAAGCAATGTCACCAAAGTTGGAGCCAAGAATAATTACGTATTTGACTGTAAAACTGTAAAACTTTTAACTGCAGAATGATGAAATTTTGTATTTAGAATGTAACATATAATTGTGCATCTTTACTTTTTAATCCGCAAAATCGTGCATCTTTCACTGTTATTTAAAAAGAAACCAACAAAGTGTTCCGCCATACTTAGACCAACACAGTTACTTCAATTCGTCCAATCCTGAAGATAGCTAATGCCATCTCCTTGTATTCACATCTCTATGATTTAACCCTTTGAGGCGCAACCCTTTCCCAATGATGAAAAAAGGGCAGCCGTTGCCGTTGCCATCGCTCGACTTAACTACCAGCAAGATGGCAGACGATCGAAACGTTCATCAAACGTTCAGCGATCGAAACGTTTTTAGTGTTCTTGCAGGTCCTGATTTTCCCTTAGGCCCACTAGGGTTCCCTAATGTTGAACAAAATCCCAATTCAATTTTTATTAATTTTATCTTTTTTTAATAGCAGATTTTTCTGTGTATTTTCAAATTTTTTCAAACAATATTTTAAACAAGTTGCCAATCTGTTCGATGACTGGATGGCATTTATAACCAGGGATTGAAAAAAAGTTGTAAATTCTTAGGTATTTTATGTACAGCTTGAATTTGTTTGTTAAGTTCATCATGAAAAATAATATAAACGACCGCCATTTTTTTGGGGGGGGGGCGCAGACTTTTGACAGCAAGGCACAGTCAAACTGTAATTTATCTTTTGAAATTTAACGCTGCCTACATCAGTGTTAGGGGGCTCCCATCCCGAGTTGTGCATATAGTCAAGAATTTTCTAAATCGGGCCCTGTAATCTCAAGTACTATGTGTAGAACTATATAATCTTTTTTACTTTGTGTAAATAAACATGTATATCGGATTTTTCATGTGGGGTAAATAAACAAGGACAAGGAATGATTCATGTACTGAGCAATTCTTAAAACTTTAAAAACCAGAAAAGTAGCTGATTTTTAAGAGGTCCAATTCTAACCTTAAACACGACCCTAATACTCTTCTTATATAAGTCAAGATGAAAACATATAGTCAACAACTTTCAACAACTTCCTGGTCAAAAAGAGAACGGGGAAATGCGACGGAATAAAAATTTTGATGTTTAATTTTTTTGCCGCGCAGTTGGTGTAGTGGCTTAAGAGGTATTCTATCACTCCTTGAGTCCGGGTTCGGGGTCGAATCCCGGCTCAGGTATGGATGTTAACTTGTCCGTTCCTTCAGAGAGGGTAACGCTGGCCGCCGATTGGGTGCTCCCATAATAAAATGGCCCAGAAAAAGGAGGTTTATGAACAACCTTGTATACGAAGATCGAAAAAGAGATAAGAACTTAGCTTCCAATATTGGTGATTTAATTAATTTTCTGAGAATTCGAGTTTGCGCATTTTGTAATTACTAAATTTTTAGTGGCAACTTTTAAAAATAAGCAGCCTAGAGTATAGGGTAAGACTTCAGCGCTTTGCTTGAGTATTCAATTGATTTTCAAAAGTCAGAGACGAATGTTAGACGAGAGGATTTTTCGCTCACTTTCCGTACACCGATGGAATAAAAACGTCCGGGTGACAAGAAGAGGCCGTCCGTGTGTATGTCCGGGAGCGTACTTTCGTCGTGGACCACCATGAACACCCCCGGCTCGCGTTCTGTTTCCATGTACTCTTCGGGTTCCACGTCCATCAGTATGCTCATTTCTGAAACATAAGTATGAAACCTATGAGAAGTGGCCTATATTTATGATTCTGAACTCGTTGTTTGTGTGCAGTGGCGAAGCTTTAGCAGTCGATAAGTAAAATTCCATCCTCAGAAGTCCATTTCTCACTGCAATAGACCTACATCTTTTAATATTTAAAGGCCGCACCACGGCCGAGTGGATAAGACATTGAACATGGTAGACGGCTGAAGTATGATGGTACCGCGTTCAAGTTTTATAAGCTTGCCATTACACAAAACAAACAAATTTTTATTAACTGAAATTTGAAATTGGTAGTATTGATAATATGATATTATCTGTAGCTAATTTTATCCAAATCTATTTTTATAGTATTAGAATTGTTACGTGCATTAAATATATTTACTCTTGTTAGAAAACTGTTAAAAATAGAGGAAGGGTGAATTTTCGATCTGTTGAAGTTGCAAATATTAAAAAATATCTACTTATATTAATACGCTAACTTATGCGGTACTAAAATTGACGATATTTCTATGCTGGAAACGGCAACAACTAGATTGAAACATTAGCTTAATAACAATAACACATGCGCAAAAATCCAAATCAACAGTTCAATGACGTCAAATGAAGCAAGCGTATTTGTTGCTGGTTACGCTTGTCACGCAGCAGCTAGATTACAAAACAACAATGCATACGCGAAAAAGCAAAATGTTTCGGCTCTTTTCACAGCGCGGTTATCGCAGATTTAAAAAAAAATCGCCTTGCAGTAGGCTGAGGCCTATTTTTGCAATTTCCTGTTTCTTTTCTATTTTTGTAACCAAGGATATTAAATAATGCAACCGTACTATAAAATACCAGGTTGCTAACTCTGGCACATTAACCCAGCAACTGCTGGAATTAAGAAGCATTTCTGTAGGAATTTGTACAACACGTTCGCACCCAATACAGTATTTTTATAATAATTTTATGAATGGAAATGCCACCAATTATATCTTTTCATACATTTTGTAATCTTACTAGTTGGCTTTCCCCCCATGGCCACCATCAGCTTTTATCATGATACGCAAAATTTTTAGCAACCCTAACCTAAATCAATTTAGTGACAAGTACTGTTAAAACAAGAAACATGATTTTCGTTGAAATGACTCCGATAATTTGGCCAACACTGTACTGAGTATATAGAACAGTAAGGTATGAGGCGGCAAAACTGGTCGCCTTGGCGGCTAGTGTATATATAAAACAGCTAGACTTAAGTAATATTGATATCCTAATAATCTTTGGAGCAAGTGAAAGCACCTAACCCCGCCCCCTCACACACACACACAAAAAAAAAAACGAAAAAAAAAACGGAACCAAGAATAGAAATGGAGACATAGGCCTTAAATATTGTAAGAAAACAGAGCTATCAAACCTAAAAGAAGGTATAATCTATATATACCAAGTGAGAACTCGTGGGCCTAAGCCTAACTACAAGTACCCAACAAAATAAAGATGGGGAAAATGGATTGGAAATTTGTAATAGAATATTTTCTATCGTCAAGTGTCATCATATTTAGATTTCAAATTAAAAGGACTTCAAAAATAGCTAGGTTTCTGTAGATTATATGACAAAAAGACTCATAAAAGTAACCCAGGCTCACGACAATAGCTATTGAAGGGGGAAAAAAAAACAAAAACAAACAAACAAAAGAAAAAAAAACGTGTAAAAGACATAAACATGGAGGAATAAGCTCGGAAATGATGCCAATACTGGAAATTGAATAAAGTGATGCCAACTTAGAAATTTAAGTGACAAAAATAAGCAGCAAGATCCAAGGAGTAAAAAAACAGAGAACAATTAAGCTAACCAATGAGCTACAAACTAACAGGCTTAAATAGCTAAAGAGTACTAAAAGAATTAAATAAATAAATAATAAATAAAATAAAATAAAAAAGGATAGAAAGAAAAATGTAAAATATTGAAATTAGTATATAAAATTAAATTATTTAAAAATAAGAATCATAAATAGTATTATTAATAATAATAATAACTCTGCTGTTCGAGCCTCGTCAGGGGGAGACCCCCCCTGAACCCCCCTAATTTTTTAGTTTCATTATTGCCATATTAAAACGATATTAATTGACTATGTCATTTTATCTCTCATCTTTCGTATATTTCGCCTATTCACAGATCTAGAGACACTTTTTTGACAGCTGGTTGTGCCGCACAGCCAGCTGCGTCAAAAAAGGGTCTCTAGATCGCAGTGTTCCCGCTCTGGGAACACCAAACACTCTGACGTTTTGACTGTTGCCAGTCACGAAGAATAGATTTGATTTCTATGAAAATAGTTGCGGGTGACATAGCTCCACGAGAATCCTTTACTTTTTAACACATCATTTCCCGTAAAAAAATTGTTACGATTACTTTTAACAGCACTGACATCTGCTGAAAAATGGAAAGAATGCGAGAACAGCTGGATAGATTGCCCAATGCTGAAAAAAGGGCAGCCGTTGCCATCGCTCGACTTAACTATCAGCAAGATTGCGGACTATTGAAACGTTGATCTAGCGACCCTTTTTTGACGTTATTGCGCTGGCTGTGCCCGCGCACAGCCAGCTGCGTCAAAAGTGGGCCAGTCAAAAAAAGGTCTCTAGATCTGTGGCACACGATGACCGTTTCGATCGTCCGCCATCTTGCTGGTAGTTAAGTCGAGCGATGGCAACGGCTGCCCTTTTTTCAGCATTGGGCAATCTATCCAGCTGTTTTTGCATTCTTCCATTTTTCAGCAGATTTCAGTGCTGTTAAAAATAAGCGCGACAATTTTTTACCGGAAAGGACGTGCTAAAAAGTAAAGGATTCTCACGGAGCTATGTCACCCGCAGCTATTTCTATAGAAATCAAATCTATTCTTCGTGACTGGCAACTATCAAAACGTCAGAGTTTGGTGTTCCCAGAGCGGGAACACTGCGCGTTAAAGGGTTAAACTTGGAGGACATTGGAGTCATGGCGGATTTTACGCGCACCAGCTCCCATTAGTGTACACGGTCCCACAGCAGTCGAGCAGAGAGGAAGTTCACCCTCCCAAGCACTGGCCAAGTCGAATGCTGCTTCACTTGTCGTGTTCTTATGGGAACAAAGCTTAGTGCCCAGACGACTGCGGACAAAGAGACTATTTCATTCTATATTTATGATTAGTGATTATATTCCTAAAAACAGAAATGTGCATACATGAAGAGAAATGAGTAAAAGATTAACATGAAAATTAAATTCAACTCTTTTATTAAATATATTGAATGGTGGACTCTTATCGTCATTAATTTTAATAAGAAATGAGTAAAAGATTAACATGAAAATTAAATTCAACTCTTTTATTAAATATAGTGAATGGTAGACTCTTATCGTCATTAATTTTAATTTGTAAATCTAGAAAATTTATTAATCTATCATCACTAGGATTCTTTATTAATTCTAGGGCTGAATGGTAAGCTATTGGTAGATTGTCAAAATCACTATCATTATTGTCTGTAGCTATAGTAATTATGTCATCTATGTACGTATATATTATAAGAGAATGATTATTGTAATTCTTTTCATAGTGATATAAATAGAGCACTTCTAAGCAACTAGAGTTGGAGGCACTCTGTAATATTCCTAATTCTTGCTTATAGTATAATTTATTATTATGCAGAATGCAATTAGTATAAACTATGAACTTTAAGAAGTCTTGGAAATAATTAGTATTTATCTTAGAAGGCAAGTTAATATTACTCACACTAATAATAAATTGATTTAATATAACACTGTACAAATCTTCTAATTGTACTATTCTAATGATTAGGTCTTTGAAGTCAAATGTTGATATTCTATTCACATTATCTAAATCTTAAATTTTATTTTTTAATTCATAGCTATTTTCTATAGAAGAAGTATTAGATTTTATGTACAGATCATGCATAGAAGTAAGTATTTTTAGTAATATTTTGCTAGCTATGTCATTATATGTGTCACATCCTATAGTAACTGTTCTGAATTTGAGTAGAGTTTTATAGAACTTAGGTATTAGCACTAAATAAGGATACTTTTGATTATCATGTTTTATCTTAGGCAATTTGTTGTAAGCTAAAATATTTTTATTCATTGTTATATATATTTGTTATATATATATATAATATTACGTATTTGTTTACAATTTCGAGGTAATTGTGCCATTGATTCGAATACAAGCTAAACAAAAAAAACAAATTTTCATGTTAATTATAAGTTCATACATACCATTAGTTTCTTGCCAAAAATCGCCTTCCCTTGCTTCTAGGGGCAACCCGTCTATGTTTTTAGCAGGAATAGTGTAGCAGTTTCCGAAGTCTGGATCGTAAAATTCGTGCAACATACTAAAAAGATAAAACAAGCAATAAATACTAATTTGATAAGCTCACTGTAACGCTATTAGATACTATAAAACGGATTGTTTAGACAATATTAAATAATTTTCTAAACTAAAATAAAGTTGAAAAATAATTATATTTCTCCTTCAGTCATACAGTTAATATACAGTCTGGTTTACGGTAAGATAGCATTTGTTTTTACAAAATATCTGTGAAACTAACCGTAAAAAGTGTGGCTGTAAAAAAAATCTAATTTATAAAACTATATGTTTTTTAAGTAAATAGTAAAAAATAATTGAATTCATACTGTGTTAGAATAATGACTTATGCAGTAAACATAATACAGCAACAACAACCGCTACATAAGTACGTACGTAGAAACATAACTTTGCGACGAATGTGGTTTAATGCCTCCGTGTATTATCAAGACACGGTATATTTTGTCCACCAGATTGCTGTTTTTTAAATGTCAACTATGTTATCAATGTTTTTGAAAACTGACTTTTCCAACATGCAGCTCTAATTTATTAAACAGTTACATTTTTTTTCTGTGGCTGACAACTGCATTTTAATGGTTCTTTTGTAGAAAATAAGTTGCTTAAAATACTAAGCTGTATACTTTTATTCAATGCCCACTATGTTACCATTTTTCTGTTAAACTGTTCTGTTCATTCTGTTAAACTGTCATTAAGTTAAAGACCTTTTTAAAGCCTTATAGGGTAGGTGCACCAGTAATTAACACTTTAAGAGAGATATTAACATTTAACTAGCAATTGATAATTATTAAAACTATCCTGAAACAAATTTTTTGTTTTCAAACCTTAAGTGGGCTTTCAAAATTCATGTTAGATATAACTTATTACAGAATATTGGAAATTTCCACTTTTTCTATATTTTATATGTTGTTATGGTGACGACACCAGTAATTGACACCCAAGAAAGAATTTTTGCTCCTTTGTGTTTGGCACTTCATGCTCCAGTAATTGTCACCTAAAAAAGACGTATAAAAACATGCTCATTCATTTTTTAATGCAACGACGTAAATATAACTAAAGCAAATGAAATGGCATTTGATGACATGATAGGTGGTCACTCAACTTACACTATAACCTTCGAATAAAAAAAATGATTAGATTTTGAGATTTTGTGAGCATTGTTTCAAACTGTGTATATATTTGTTCGAGCATCATGTAATAACAACATCAAGGATGGTCACTTGAACAATAGGCATCAAAGTACTTCAAAAGTTTTTACAGTTTTTGAGATTTTGCGAAAACTGAGAAAATGTTTATTCCATCCCTAAAAAATGGTAATGGAATAGAACGATATTTGAAATTATGTTATGCTACAAGTTAATTTAAACTATATGCGAGTAGAATGACTATTACGAATAGAATTAACTTTAGTAACATGATCAGTAACAACTAAATCTATACATGCCCGAGTTTTTAAGTTTGAATAAATTTTAAAACTTTTTTAAATTATATTTTTTCTTAATGAAATTGCTTCATAGCGTATGGAATTAATATATTAGCCATTTAATTTTTTTTAATTGGTCAATTTTTAAAAAATGGTTATTTGACTTTAGATTTTTTGAAATTTGTGAAAAGTTGTCTGGAGGCATAACATTAAAATACCTGTAAAGAATTAAACAAATTTAGTAACAAGAAAAGAATGGCCTCTTGATATTAAAAGCTTTTTTCACTAAAACAAAACGTTAATTGGGAAAAATAGAGATTTTCTCTATTGAGAATTTTACTCAGCATCTAGTTACTGCCTAACCTGGAATAATTTAACAATACATGGAAGTTATATATTTTTTTCCTTTACTTTGGCCAATATGCTACTTCCATTCTTTGTACTCGTACAGTGCTGTCAAAAATTCAAGCTTTTTGAAAATCTGCTTTACACTACCTGCCAAAGACGGGTATTTCAGTTAATTATCTGATACAATCAAATTTAAATTAATTTATAAAAAGGAATATTCTTTAAATAGAAGCAGTTTGATAATGAACTTATGCTAATTTCAACATTAAGCCAGCTACTGAGAATCAGAATATTTTGAGCACTGAATTTAAAATCTCAATTTTTGATACCCAGAGCACCTGGAGATGGAAAAAAGTTGCAAAAAATGAAGATAAATGTCTAAATTGGTACTATAGATGCAGTAAATGGTTAGATAGCAGCATTTGATAAAAGCTCCGAAATAAAAGCTTATTATAATAAACTAGCAGTGTACCCAGTAAGAAGCAGACATTTCTCTAACACACCTGACTAAAATTTATTCAATCAGAGGAAAGCTATCAAATCGTTTCACTCGTAACCTGACATTATGATAGTCAAATACAAAAAAAAAAAAAAAAAAAACCCCGAGGAAATTTGTAGTAGTTTGTAGTAGTTCTACGCACGACAGACGAAATTATTTAAGTATTAGCTCATCGACCATTTCCCTATATTTTTTACCCAAAACTCTGTAATTAAGAGTCAATAATAAACGAAAACACTTTCATTGATTGCAGATTACACCCGACAAAAGGAAAATAAAACATCAACTTTTCAGCATTTGTTATCCTGCAGACGATATTTTAGGGTTCTATATTGAGATTCTGTGGAAATAAGTATCTTGATGTTTCTTTTTTTTCACCCAAAAATAACTTTTATTTGAAATTTAAAAGTAAATTGTTTTTAATCGAGGGTTAATATTCAATGATAAGCATCATCTATGAAACTATAGTTCTCGAAATGGTATTTTTCCGATTTTTCCGATTATAATCTACCCGGAATCGCTACCTCCGAAAGGGGCCAAACGCATATGCTCCTCTGAATAATTTGCATTTACCTACGTTTCTTTAATGGCCTTCGTAGAAATGTTACCACACATGTGAAGGAAATAAATTGCAAAATAGAAACGAAACAAAAATCCTATTCCCTTTGAAGCACCATCAAATTAATTTTCTATTTATTTTGTTTTGATGCGTCCAAGAACTCCAAGAGTTTGCATTCTCAGCAAATCGGAATTTGTAATCCAATAAGATTCCGCAAACATGACAGAAGGAAATAATTTCACACTGTATTTTGTTTTGTGTCAGAGTTTGTTACTCTTTACCTAGCCGTAATATCAACAGATTTCCGAATACACTCGAATTAAGATTTGCTGCGAATAACCGCCCTCTTCCAGCGGAAAATGGGATTAAATCTTATTCGTTCCCACGAGGCACCTAACCTGGTGTTTTTTCCTATTTTATTTTGAATAGATTTGAGTTTACATTGTCCTATTAACTATAATCAAAAAATCTGGAGTGACTCCACTCGACTTTTCGAAGACTTACGATTAAGATCATTACCCAGCATTTAAATAAATTTTAATCGATGAATAATTCAAACATATATACCAAATTGAAGCTCAATCGAATGCGCCGCTTAAACGCTAGCCCACTTTCAAGAATTTCTCCCCATATTGCGTAATGTAAAAGAAATCTTTGTCGTAGTCCTGTGGAAAATAAGTCCTATACACATCAAAATCAATACCAGTCTTACGATGGTGGTTTATAACTTGTATACCCAATTTGAGTTCAATCGAATGTACCGTTTAAACGCTAGCGCACTTTCAAGAATTTCCTCCCATAGGCCATAATGTAAAAGAAATCTTTGTTGTAGCCCTGTAGAAAAACTATAAGTCCTATACACACCAAAATCAGTACCGGTCTTGCAACAGTGGTTTATAACATGTATATTCAATTTGAGCTCAATCGAATGCCCCGTTTAGGAGCTATCGTGTTCACTCACACACACACATACATACATCTCGTAAAAATCTGGAGTGACTCCACTCGACTTTCCGAACACTTATGATTAAGATCATTACCAAACATTTAAATAAACTTTAATCGATGAATAATTCAAACATATATACCAAATTGAAGCTCAATGGAATGTACCATTTAAACGCTAGCGCACTTTCAAGAATTTCTCTCCATAGGCCCCATAATGTAAAAGACATGTATACCCAATTTGAGTTCAATCGAATTTATCGTTTAAACACTAGCGCACTTTCAAGAATTTCTCCCCATAGGCCATAATGTAAAAGACATCTTTGTCGTAGCCCTGTAGAAAAACTATAAGTCCTATACACACCAAAATCGCGAAGCTGGTTTGTAACATATATACCCAATTTGAGCTCAATCGAAAGCCCCGTTCAGGAGCTATCGTGTTCACTCACATACACACACACACATACATCTCGTAAAAATAGCATAAATGAATTCAGAAGACCTCAAAACGTGTAAATACACCAAAATCTCGAATTCGAATATTTTCATGATTACAATACTTTCCTTACATGGTACATGTTCGGAAAGTAAAAAGAACTAAAGCGTGTTACTATCTTTTGGGACACCCTGTATATTCAAAAATTATCCAAGGTAACCTTCTGAACTGCTACTCACAGCATTACCTAGAAATTTTAGCAATTATCATGAACTTGACTGAAACACCGATAACTAATATAAGTGTCAATTATAGGTGAAATCCATATTTTTTTACCAGCTAATTGACACCCCCATCTTAAATAAATAAATTTATTTACTTATTAAAAAAACTTTACAGACTTATTTTGTGTACTGTTTTCTGATAAAAATGCGATTATGTTGATTCTTAACAATAAATATGCTTCAAATAGGAACAGGCTGATAATGAACTAATTTTACTCTCAGGTAATCCGGCTTCTGAGTACCGGACTTTTTTTTTAGCAGTGAATGTGAAATATCGAATTCTGGCACCTAGAGCCTTCTGGAGGTTAAAAAAAAGCATTAAACTGCAGACAAACGTCTAGATTGGTTTTAGATAGCACCATTTGACAACAGTTCTGAAATAAAAGCTTATTATAATGAATATCTGGGAAGTATCAATTACTGCGACTTTCTATTACTGGTGTACCTACCCTAGAGTTTGATAAGATAAAAATCAAGCCTGCATAGAATAAACGAAATGTGCAAACTCCTAATGAGGTGTTTTTCGTCCACTCTGTTACCAAGAGTTTAATTTGAATTCTGTTTTAACTTTAATACTGATTTTCTTGAGACTTACATACATTGTTAAAATATGGTTACTAGGAGTACAATAAATTTATAATTGTAAAATAACAATATTTCTTTTTTTTATCAAGGGAAAATATGCTGCCTAGATTTTACATAACAGAGTGGACATGTATTGATAAATAATTTGAAGAAATGTGTTTATTTAAACGAACTGGACATTTCTGATACTTGTTAATCTCCAAATTATGTGTATAAGTACTAGAATAATTATTTTATCTTCTTAAATAAATGATAATATTTGATAACAGCGAGTGGACATTTTCTACTTTTCTATTAAGAATACAATACAATGCAATACAATACAATAAAGAAATTATTACATCGAATAAGAAAAGTGCATGAATTTTCGTATATTTTATCAGAATAATTATTTTTTGGCTAAAAATAAGTATAAGTTGTAAAAAAGAGAGAACTTTTTAACACACATTGAACGGGGAAATTGCAACATATTTTTAATTTACGAATGGCCCGTATACGATGACAAATTTACTATAGGAATTCACTACAGCATGTGTCAATATTATTTTATGAATTTTGGCTCTTTCCTTTATAGAAATCGAAATGTTAACGAATAATAATTTTTTTTTTAAACTATAGTATTTTTTAGATGATACACGCTACTTTAAAAAGCTACCGTGTACGCTGCTCATGCACTGCTTCTAGAAACTGTTGGATGAATGTAGAGCTCGAATAAATATTATTTTACACGTGTCATCGAAAAAAGATAGATTATTCTGCTTTTTATCTCAAGAATTGAACGCTTCCAAAAGAAAAGCTTCCTTTGTGTTCCTCGCGATTCAATCGATACTTCTCACGCAAAGTGACTCGACTCTAAAATATGTACCTTTGGCTGCCGATTCGATTTTTTAACACTTTCGACACAATTTAGAAGTGTTTATGTTTTCGGTTTCTCTATCAGCCTACCCGTGCTTTAACTCTGCCTCTATAGCTTGAATAATTCTTTTATGAAAGCACTCAAAAATTCCCGTGCACCCACCCTCGATATAGAAGAGCAACAGGACAGACTATTCAAACTCTGAAAAATCTATCCCCAACTCTGAAAAAATGCAGCTGTTGCCATAGCTCGATTTAATTACCAGCAATATGGAGGTCAAACGAATCGTCCATGGCCTGCCAATGAGCTTCTCTGACGCCGCTGGCTGTGCGACGAGCGATTGTCGATTCGATAGACGAATCGGCACGGCTGCACTTTGGGGAGGGGCTGAAATGGCAACAGCTGCACTTTTTCAGCCTTGATCAGTCTATCCATTTGTTCTTCCATGTAGATGGCATTCACTCAAAAGAGTAAGGCTTGGGGTGTGATCCCCCTCCCCTCTTCAAAAAAATAAAATAAAAATAAATCAGTCACGCTACGCTTGTGATAGGCAGTTCAACACTCTTGAACTAAAATTCACCGTTTACGTACAATGTTTTTGCTTGTTAAATAAATAACTTCTTTAGTTTTCGAGGACATCAGGTTGTTTCTGATGACACTAATAGTCAAATTCTCTCTTCGTTTTAGATATGAATTATGGAAGGAATCTGCTTGAGAAACGCCAAAAACAACAATCTAAAAAAAAAAAAAAAAAAAAAAAAAAAAAAAAAAAAAAAAAAAAAAGAACCTGGAAAGGGGGGGGGGGAAATAAGCAGCCCTAAATTTACCTATAACTGATCTTCAGAGTCCATGCAAATAAAAAACTACTAATCCATTGACTAAAATTTCGCGGAAAGATCAAACACCCATGATACCCCTTCTTGGCTACGGCTTCCCTTCCAATCACATAAGCTACCGTTATCAATGCTTTTGGTACCGCTTATTGATACTCATGTTCTATTAATTTCACAACTTAAAAATGAGTGTCTAAATTTTAGGATTCAACTAGTGCATTCAGTTTTTTAAATGTGTTCGTAGATTTTCAGTTCCAAAAGCTTATTTCATCACGTGAACGGAGGGGTATTTAAAAAAGCAAGTATGTTTAATTCGTTCAAAGCATACAAAAACATTTTAAAGATTGTCTTTTAATAGATTGAAAGCAATATTTTGCGTTTATAAATTTCCCGAAAGGTTGATCACATAGCTTTAGGAACAAGTGTATATTTTACTTAAAATTTACCTAATCATCCTAAAAACCCCTCTTACTGTTTCATAAAACTGTCTGTTTACGCTGAAAAACTATTTACGAAATTTATATATTCACTTTGGAAAGATTTGAGGCAACTTACGAAACTTAAATTCCAATATCCCAAATTTTAGCATAGTTTTCTAGAGCACTGTTGTACAATGCGGAGTAACGTAACATGATATTTGAAAGAACACTTACAAACTGAGGTGTATCGTTTTTGTCTTAGCTGTACTCAACCAAAAAAGTTTTGATATAGTTGGCTTAAAGGACTTTCCGATCACTAAGTGAAGTAAATAAAAGCTACAGGTAGTGATGGAAATGAATGAATGAAACTATTCGAGTTAATCAATGCATTTGAGATAATCGATTTTTAAAAATGCGTTCGAATCACCGGCCTTGGTAGTAGACTTCCTATAAATGGCAAGTACCCGCCATTAAAAAAAAATTACATGTTGATGTCAGGCATTAAAGGACACTACAATGAGCCTACCCATTACGTATAGCGAATGGTGGATTTCCAGAACCTGTACTACAGGGGGAAAAAAAGAGTGTTAGGTAATATAGAAAATTGTATCATGCGTACAGTTTGCATTCCTTTTCGGAGACGAGTGGATATCCTGCAAAGTCGCAGCTTACGATCATGTCTTTCGAATGGCCGAGTTGATTCTTTGCAGCACTTTTCTTCTCCAGTAGAAGATCATAAACGATGTCGGCCATTTTAGATTCTGAAAGTGTCTGCAATGGTAGAGTGATAATTAATGGAAAAAGAATTTTAGATAGTAATTTAGATCGCTTTACATGAAAATTAACAGAATTGATTCTCAATAGAGTGACAGTGCAAAAGGGGCCACATGGTTAAAACCCCATTTCACTTGAGCCAAGGCGGGCTAAATCCTTGTTAATAGGATGTAAATGTTTAGGCTTTGAGAAGTTCTACCCATTTCGGACTTTCTCATTTTCTTTTATCTGGCTACGTACTTAATTTCAGCTCATGTTCAAGGGTAGTTTAACCTGTCCTTTGGAATGGCCGGGTGGTTTAAACTTCTCCTTTAATTCCATCGTTGCTTTACAGTTTTAAAGTTTGAATATTTCTTGCGCCCACCGAGAATTCCAGTCGTGGATAAAGAATTTTTTTTTTCTTGAGAGGGGGGGGGGAGGGACAGTTTTAAAAAAAGGATATTTGACCTATGTAAAAGGTTCAATAAAGGAAAGTGTCATCCTAAAGCAAAGTATATTTTTCGAGGAGGGTTTAATTTATTTTTAAAAAAAATTAACCTAAATAAATATGTACAAAGAAACAAAATGTCACCCTTAAGCAATGTTTTTTTGGGAGGAGCTTCAGCTCCCTAGCCCCTACCTGAATACGCCTCTGGGAAATTCAAAGACCAGCGACGGGATCCAATAGTGAACTCAGAAGGAAATCGCTACAGCCGTAGCTTTGCAACAATGGAAGCGAACAGGTTAAATATGCGTTAAGCGTGTAGTTAAGCTC
Source organism: Cheiracanthium punctorium (assembly GCA_038373885.1). NCBI lineage: Eukaryota > Metazoa > Arthropoda > Arachnida > Araneae > Cheiracanthiidae > Cheiracanthium > Cheiracanthium punctorium. The sequence continues at coordinate 238,599 of JAWZYV010004046.1, forward strand.
GTATCGAAAAGTGCTTTATAATCGGTATGTTCCCTCGACTTCATCATACCTGTTTAAACAGAGTCATAAGGGACACAAACATTTTTCCGCTAAAGGCAAGTCGCGGATGCAATTCAACGAATCAGAAATTTACAGGATTTAAAATACTTTTTTGCTTGTTAAGGAGACAGTTACAGGTTTCAGTGTAATTCTCATATGCATAAGCGTAGAGTGATAGAAAGTTTGGGGGGAAGGGTAAATAACATGTTTACGAACGAAAATTTCAAAGTTTCTTCACGTTTTACAAGAGTTTTACGAGAGAAAGTCATTAAGTAAGTCACAAATGCATAATGGCACAGTTTAAAGTAGTAACAGGTATCTCCAATGAATGGTGATAGATGGCAGCACCATGCAGCTTTCAATTCATATTGAGTAGGTAGCATGCCTAATGAGCTGAGGAGTGCTGTTTCAGCACGATAACGCACGTTCTCATACAGCTCGTTTAACTCCGGAGACAATTTCGCTAGCAAGTGCTACAGCATCCACCTTGCAGCCCAGACAGCCCCAAGTGATTTTCATCTGTTTGGCCCCCTGAAACAACATCTTGGAGGCAAACAATTTGCTGATGAGACGGCGTTCAACATGAAGTCCTACTGTGGATGAGACAGCAACCCAAAGAATTTTATGCAGCTGGAATTCGGGCTCTGATAAAACGATGGGATAAGTCATCAACTTTGCTGGAGATAAAAATTGTTATAAATAATAAAAATTGTTTCCAAACTATTTTATCATGGTTTATTATTTTTTATTACCTTTTGTGACTCGCTTAATGACTTTCCCTAGTAAAATGAATGGCACATGCCCCTCCGACGCTATGCATGCTCTTACGCATTGCTGGATCTTTATTTTTCCGCTGTTGGGCAAAAACATGAAACTTCCGCTCTTGTCTCCTCTAGATATGGCACTCTTGTGTTAATTGCTTATGGGCCACTACCGGTTTTCACTCCCATTTAAGATCCATATATGGAACCAAACAAAACTCACAGTATTCTTCCACTTACGAAATTTAACCTATATTTGATTGAAGGATCAATAAATTATTAAAAGAGATTAAAATAACTCTATTTTTCTTTTTTGCTGCTTAATACTGTTGATGCATACGATATTGCCTATCTTTTCACACTCACATTTAAAATAAGGAAAGTTGTTTGCACTCCGCAACGAGTTAAGGCAATTCCATATGTAAAATGAGGATGGGGAGCATTTTTAAGGAGTTTGATGCATATAGTTAATCCTAAATTTAGCCTGTTCTCATCCAGGTTTGATGAAGATTCCGCTTCTGCTCCCAGTATTGCTTCGCAGCATAGGCCATTGAATGCTCCTTTAGACCCGCAGCTTTTAAAATAATGGATATTTTTAATGAAGAATATTTGATAAATTTCATTCTATAACCAATTTATGAGATCGTCCAAAGAAAATGATTCAGCTTTTGTCGATAATCAAATAGATTTAATAATGCTCAATAAAATCGTTCCCCATAAATTCATGCACATATTTACATTGGGCTTCATTGGAGGAGTTAAGCATATCTCTGAATGCAAACATCCTTGCGGGTTTTGCTATTTTGGTTATTCGGGTTTTATATTCCGGTATTGCTGGTAGCTCTATTTTTGATACGTAGTTAAAACACACGAAGTTAAATAAAATTATACGATTACAAAAATAATAAATAGCGTTAAAAAAAAGGAAAAAATAAAAATAAATACTTACAAAGTTGTTCGCTTCTCTAGTGCAGTTTTCTGAGAACAGGTCGCAAAATACAGACCTCCGAAACCTAAAAACGAAAAATATAAGTAATTTATAAATTACCACTCTGAGCATCATGGAAAAAGGACAACAATGTGGGTTATTTTCATTCCCAGAGATTATTTTTTACTGCAAGATAGTACATGTAACTCCAAGGACCCGTAGGACGGAGTTACCTTCTTTTAGCAGCAAACCCTTCAATTCGGCTATCTTACCTATTCGCATTGCAGATCGTAATGGCTGGAAACTCTACCTGTCCATCGTTCTCAACCAGTATGTTCACTAGGGTAGGGTTACTCATGTACCGGCTGTAGAAAGTGAAGGTCTGGTAGCCATAACCACCCAGGCAGCTCATGAAAACTAGCAACCACAGGTACTTGCGTATTCCCTTCCTCGATTTCGCCCAGTTGCTGATGCCGTTGATGGAAGACACTGAGAATGCGTGCATGAGATACGACAAGACGCTCTTGCTGGAAGGTGATTTCCTGGAAGCACGGCTTTTACTAGAAGGTTTCTGGAAAGGATAGATCTTCACGACGCTAGTACGGAAGGGAGACAGGCCATCGCTGAAGTTGGCTTCATAGTCCCTGATGTAGCTAGGTAGCTGGCACAGATCGCAGTCCTTTGACGGAACATGGAGTTGAACTTTATCCTTGAACGTATCCATCGTCTTTTCTTTACATTGAACACTGCGGAGAATTCGTAGGCTGAAAAATTAAAAAAAACTAGAAATCAACCGTGGCAGATGTATTGATTATCAAATATTTTTCCATGGACACGCTTAAAATAGAGTTGCCAAATGAGTAGCAGCGTTTTTTCAAAGGTTTGTAAAAATTTAGCCAAAAATTGTAAAAATTTATGCCAAAAATATCTCTTTGCTACTAGATAATTACCTACATTAAAATAGAATTTATAGCAGTTTTTAAAGTTGAACATGGTTCTGACTCTAACCCGACTGGATAAAATTAGTCACATATATAGTAATCTTGGCTTAAAAATACCTAGCTCAATTAGAACGAGTTAAAACTGGGCGAACAGGAACACAAGTTTAAATCCGTCGGAGCTAATTTAGTCCAAAATTTTCAAGCGTGAGATATTTACCCTGTATTTATTTCTTTATTCATTTCTTCCTATAGAATAATTAAATGTTGACAAGGTTAAATCAGACAAAAATTTTAGTGGGTTTTCGTCTTATAGATTACACGAGAATTCTTTTTTTATGTCATCTTAAAAAACACACCAAATAACCAAACAAAAAAACAAAAAAACTGCAAATTGTTTTTCTGAGACTTCTAGATTATAGTATGTAAACACTTTGATTATATTAGTACTGAAATATTCAGTACAATCATTAATCAGAAAAAAAGTATCGATATCACGAAAACATAATGAATAAACGTGATTTAATGGATTAAAATTTGTTTTGCCCCTTTTATGTTTTTACGAATTAATAATAATAAAAAATGATGCATCTTGGTAAAATGAAGTCCAGGAAATTCGTCATTTATAAGCATATTTTTTTCCTTGTTACTTAAAAATTGAGAAACTGATTTGATATATAAACCTTTTTTCTCTCTCTCTCTTGATATAATAATAATAAAAACTCTCAAGGTATTCGTTGTATAATTCATTATAAAAATTGAAAGATAATAATAATATTAATAGATACACAAAAATTTTTAAAAAATTAAAAAATGTACTATTGGACCATAAGAATTTGCAGTTAAATAAAAGTGCACTTAGCCTAAAACATTTACTTACTGCCTGTTAAATGTGAGAATTCTTTGCTACAACAAAAATATTAGTCTTTGAGGATATGAAACTAACGCTATAAACATTTCATCGCCAGTATAGCTACGCTTGATTTTTACATTTTAAAATTTCAAATGTATGTTGCAACTGACTCCTTCAGTAAAATTGTCCCAGAATACGGAAAAGCAAACTAGCTTCGTCTTCTTGCGAACTGATATGAACTTGATACTTTAACACGTAAAAGGTAAATGCTGCTCTTTGTTTCACTCATCAAGCAAAGATGATAATTTCTTGTAATGGAGTCCATTACGTCTGAAAAGCTTCTCTTTGAATCACACACGATAAAAATGCATTAACAGGGTTCCTTTTGTTTAGGAAGTTAAGTATCGATTAACGTGCAACTAATGCGTGCCTATTGACTTACTTTACACGCATCATACTCTTACCCTCGAGCGTACAAAACCTTAAGAAGATTCTTTGCCATTAAAACAACGTTAAAGTGCCATAATGTATATTCAAAAACTAAATTGAGAGCGATATATAAGGATTCTGGAATGGCTGATCTGTAATCAATCACGGAGTCGCCGGGAAAAAAAAAAAAGAAAAGAAAGCCTGCGACGCAGTTCTGTTATGCATAATTAGTTATTATAATTTTTTAAATTGTGTGCACCTTGTGTTCGATTATAATTTTACACGATAAAGCACGTTTTTGACTACAGTGGAAGGCGTTTTGCAGCAAGAAGTCCTTCTTCATCGTCTCTAGAGTTTATGATCGACAACAGCAGATCCCAACCTTTTAACACTGTGGCCCCCAACAAAGGATAGCAGTAGTAAAGAAGTAAGAGTTCTGCCCATGTTAATCGTGGGCAACTGTATAACTGCTGCTCCTATTCTGAGGGAGGAAGGGGAGCGGAATGCTGAGAGAAAAAGTAGACCGGATGCCGGAAGCAGTGATAAGAATTTTTTCTTTTAAGGGGAATTGGAATAATTTTTTAAAATAAGGGGACTTAGAAAAATTTTCAGACTTTGATGCATTTTTAAATGAAAATAAGGGACTTTAACATTTAGTATCAAAATGAGGGTTCTTTGACATATTTGTAAATGAACTGCACTTTATAGATTAAACTTAAAATAAAAAATATTATTAATTTTTAATGAGCTCCCACCAACCACCCGGTAGAAGTTCTATCGCCTAATTTTTTTTTTTTTTTTACAGCTCCACACAGATTTCTTGTTTGGTGCAACAATCCACAAATATTAAATTCTGAATGTTGACTTTTCAAATAGAAATTTTTTACTGTGCTTTTCCACATCATGCTAGCCTCGCATAAATGTAGGCATGGAGTAACACAGTAGACGCGTTGTTGTTTTTGTTTCTTTAAAAAATAATAAACTATGTGGAGCAAAGAAGCGTACAACATCCCCAGGAGGCCTACGAACAAAAGAAATCTCCACACAGTGTACTACCATTATTTGCTTAGTAAAATTTTTACCACCTTTTCTTACAAGCACTCATAATGCCCATGAGCAAGTGTGTGAACTCCGTCTTCTAAAATGTAGCGTTTGTCATCAAAGGCGCTTCGAGTAACATTAAAAAAATTTTTCCTTTAACGAACTTGTAATTTTTTCAAATAAGGGTACTTAGAAAATTTATGTATTTTTAAATGAAAATAAGGGACTTTAACATTTAGTATCAAAATGAGGGTACTTTGACATATTTTTAAATGAACTATACTTTATGGTTTTAACCTGAAATAAAAAAAAATATTATTATAAATGAGGTCCCACCAGCAACCCAGTAGAACTTCTACCGCCTCATTTTTTTTTTCCAACTCCACACAGATTTCTTGTTTGGTGCAACAATCTACAAATATTAAATTTTGAATGCTGACTTTTCAAATAGAAATTTATCAGATTCACATTAAATTAACACCATTTTAATTTTTTTGTGTGATGAAAATATTCAATACTTTAGTTAGCAAGCAAAAATTTAATCTTATTTAGAATGTATACCTTTTAGACATATACATGCTTTATTTTCTATTAGGAGAAATCCCTTTAACCATATATCCCTCAAACCCCAGTTTTTGTATACAAAATGTATGAATACTTAAAGTACTTCGACTGATAATGCCTATTGTTATTAATAGAGCTTAGTTACACTAGTAGGGAAAATACACTATTTGGATTACCAAATTACCTACTTAAAATTTTGCAAAACACCAAAATACAATACAGGAAAACATGCAAAAATATTTTAACAGAGAACAAAACAAAACAAAAAATAGAGAGTTTTATAGAGTGTTTTTTTATAGAGTGTTTTATATTATTTAAAAAATTATTCCAATTCCCCTTAAAGGAAAGAAGTCTTATCACCACTTTCGGCATCCGGTCCCACATCCGGTCTACTTCCTCTCTTAGCATTCGCTCCCCTTCCTCCCTCAGCATAGGGGCATAGATCTTTTAAGGGGAACTAGATAGGAAATCGCCATGCTTTGCTTCGACCACCAGGTCATGTGATTCGTAATCCCCACCCTCGAGTTGCGGACTGGGTTAATTGGCGGTAAAGCCTCTTTGCGTAGTTTGAGTGACAGCTTGTTCAGCAAATAGCTTTCAAGGCTTTCAACCTTGCTGGTATGATTGATGGCGATTACGTGCGTTTGAGTTCGCAGAGCCAGCTGAGAAGGAGGAAAAGGAAAAAAGAAGAAAAAAAAAAGATTACTTAGGTAAGATGCAAAGTGAAATGGCGTAGCTCGATGATAATATTTATGTAGGATAATAAATATTTCAATCATATTTTTTAATTTTCGATCGTAAATTTCACTACATATTTTTCAAATAAAATGCTACAGAATATTTTTGTATTTATCACCCTAATGTTTATATCATAGCATTTATTTATAGTAACGTGACCAAAATTTCTATTTTGAGGCAGCTAGTTAATTTTTAAAAGTCAAATAAAAGCAGAAACTAGTGCAATACAGTATTCTATTTTAAAGTTTTTTTTATAGACGAAACAGTTTTGTTTTCATTGAAGGAACAATTACTATTCATAGTGTTCTTGGTATTTAAATATTTGCTTTCAGTATTCAAGGCGTCCTCGAAAATAAAGAACATCTGCTCATTATATTTATAGTGAGATCTTCACTTTGCTCCACTAAGAAAGTTATTTCCTTTTATATGTTCCGACTGAAAATCAGCTGTATTAGTTTCGGCGCGATCAACAAAAATCGCTACTTTTGACAAGCACCAACGTTAAGTTTGCTCTGAATAATGGCCTGACGACACTGTGCTGTTTAGCTAAAAAATGTGTGGCTATACCGTAGTCGCCCTCACATAATTGTCGCACCCCCATTTTGAAGCAGAAAAAATAGCTTTAGAGTTCCAATATTATGTACTAGATTTTCCCCTCATAATAGTCGCACCTAGACTTTCACCAGGAAAAACTGGCAAAAAAATGCGATTATTACATGACTGAAGATGTTAATGCTATCGCTATGAAACATAACAATTATTATTATTACTATTATTTTTCATAAAATTAGTCACTCTCTCTCGTATTTTAAATTGATATCAAAATTTACAAATTTTTAAACTTAAAAGGTAATTTTTCTTAGGATTGCCAGTAGGGCAGTGATAAAATCACAGAAATAGAAACGGACATTTATTTTTTCTGTACCAAAATTTGAAAAATTGATGGCATTAAAAAATATACATAATTAAAAAAAATAAATTATGAATTTCCCACAGTACCATATATGAGCCTCACCGTGGCACAGTGGTTATATCACTGAAATGGTAGACGACCGAAGTGTGAAGGTCCTGGGTTCGGGTCCCATCGCGCGGTCGTCAATCAAACGGTCTGGAGTTTAGGTAGGTTTTCTCCAAATGTAATGTTAATACGCGTTAGAACGCTTTAGAAAGTCCTCCTACCAAGGCATCCTCCATCTTAGGCAGATACCCTTCGCGCAGGTTCGCCCTAATCACACACAATCCAAAATCTACCATGTAGATGGAAAAACGTTTCTGCTCCCTTTTCCTAGGACATTCTTATTACATTTCTTTGCTACATTTTGAGTGGTCCTATGAAAAATTGTGATGCAAGGTCTTTTATCAGATGACAGATCTTTAAAATATTAATCATTGAAAAATTTATGTCGTAGTTTCTATAAACCGATTCATTATCGACGTAATTTATAGCCGATTACAGAATTATAAAATTAAAATGATATTTTTTTTTCAAAACTTTTGTTTTTACTAATAAATTTATGTAGAACGCACTTTGTTAGCAATTTCTTGTTCGGTGAGGATCATACTTGCCAACGACATTCTTCAGAGATTTAAGTTCCGCGAGTGAAATAGCTAGAAATTAAAAACTGCAAAACAGTGAAGTCGTAGATTTGAAAGAGAAGTCTTCATGTGCATGTGCTTAAAGCTGTTTTGTAATATAGCAATGCCTGAAAAATATTTATTTCAAGAACGCCGAACGATCAGAATAAATCGAAAGAATCTGATAAGTTACTCCTTTCAACTCTACCGCTGCTTTTGTGAATATTCTTTCAATTACTTTTAAGTAGACAAGCCAAACAATAAAATCCACTTTACTCTATTAAGTGCATCCCATGTATTCATAAAAAAAAATACCATTTTAGTGCAAACCATAGAAGAGGAGATCTATGGTGTAAACGTGCTATGTACAAAAGAGTCGTAGTCGTTTGTCAAACAACTAACACACGAAGTGGCAAAGATGTTTAACAAGTACTTGAAAGAGATCATTAGTCATATGACAGCCTAAGTAAAATGTAATATGTTGCAGGCACACACGAACGTGCAAAGACGAGCTTATAAAAGCCTATTGTGTATAAAAATCATTAAAGTAGTATGGTAAGAATTACCAGTACACTAGTGTATCGTTGCGCCCTGCGATGCTGAATGCCAGCATAGGATGCCGACATAAACAGTTGCACTTCAACACAATGTGATTGCCGTACAATATGTTTTCGAGTTGTTAAAAAGGAGACCTTCAAGTTCAAGCAAGGGTTTACATACACATACTGCTGAATAACGTTTAAAATGTTTACAGTCGTATAAAATTTTAAAAACGTTTAAAATGTTTACAATCGTATGTATTAATATACATATGTAATCATGATCTTTTAAATTACAATTTGAAACCAAACAAACAAAAAAAAGATACTAGATATGTACTTATTTTTAAAAGAAATCCTTCATTCTGTAAAAAATATATTTCACTACATTTGCAATTTTAAGTACATTTAACTATAAGTATACATGCATTTTAAATTTGGTTTTTCCTGCGCATAGGGAAATGCTCCATTTAAAAAAAAAAAAAAAAAAAACAGTCAAATTTTTATCTTTCCTCAAAAATCTATGAAAGAAATTGAGTCTTATCTCAAGATCTGAAATGTGTCACAGTGTATCACTATAGAAAAAAAAATAATAATCATGCTACTACTATTAATTTGATCCAAAAAGTACAAAACCGCAAATGTCTAAAATACATGTATATTTCTTTCTTCGTCCCTCTAATCCCATGCACTTTTTGCGGCGAAGAGCGCTTTTCTAGTTCTTTAGTGATAAATGATCCATACACCGTGACAGCTGTCTACACGCGACCCGAAGGGAGATCTGGAAAACGGAAAACGCCCACCAGTAGGAAATCTGTCCCTCCTTCCGCCCGTCCTCCCGTAGGTGTTGCGGTCGGAATCTCCATACTCATTTCTCTTCTACGTCCCTATCCTAGTTCTATGCATAGGGGCAGCAGTTATACAGTTGCCCACGATTAACATGGGCTGCCCATGGGCAGAACTCTTACTTCTTTATCACTGATAACTTACAATGGCACCCCTTCTCACATTCCTCAGCATACAATATAGTTTTGTTTTATTCATTAACAATGAACATTGAGTCGCCTTTTCTACAAAATAATGTTACCAGTAAACTTTGAGTAAACATTTTAAGCGTAAATAGGTATGTTTTGCAGTAAAAATAAGAATTAATAAGACGATTTTTTAAAACCTGCATTATCACTTGCTCTTTACCTGTTTTTCTCGCGCACCCCCTGCAAACGTTCGGCACCCCCAGAAGGGCCTTGCCCCACTGGTTGGGATCATTGATCTAGAATAAGGGTATTCCGATTTACGGCCCGCAAAGCCTTCTGGGAAAAGAATCCATTCGTTGATCCAATTATAGATGCTGGTATTTAAGGGGAGGAAAAATTGTGAAATTCCACCTCAGTTTAAAATGCTGTTTATTCGTAAATAGATTTTACTTTCCGCGGTTTCCATGAAAGTTAGAGCGTCCACTTCTGTCCTGTTTCGCTCTTCCGTTCGCTGTCCTGTTTGGCTTTTCACGTCCGCTCGTTCTCAGGGCTTCTCTAGGGGTTTCAGCAGACAAATAACAATTCTTTCTGAAATTTTTGTGTGATTTTATGTAAGCCTTCCCCCCCCCTTTTGTAATTTTAAAGGTTTTATTTAAATTTCAAAGCTTTTTTACCGTCCCATATTGTATGATCGTTAGCAGACCACCGGGATATCGGGATCGACTCAGACTTCCGCTTGGTTATTCATTCATCTGTCCTTCACAGAGGGTAACGCTTAAAATATCCCTTTATTATTTGAATTGTAATTCAAAAGTTGTTTTTTATATGAGTTAAATCTTAACATCCATGATTACTGAAAACTATTGAACTGAAGTGAACGAACTGATTGTTAAAAAGAAAAAGAGGTTTCTTCTCTAAAAATTATTATTGAAAATTAAAGTATCCTTGTCGAGCCTGTAGCTCACGGATTTGTTGTTTAAAATAAAAGATTTTTTTATGTAATGTATTTTTATTCTACGGGCCACCACTCCCCTTTTCAAGCTGTATAGGTTTTAAGGTACAGCAAATAATTATTTTAAGAGTTAACGTAAAAATATATTTATATGATTGGGTTCGACTTCAACTTTTGCTTAGTTGTTAATTCGTTTATCACTTCATATCTAGCAGTTAAGACAATGAATTTGAGATATCGCCCAGCTGTGTTCTGTGTGAAAGTTTTTTTTTTCACTTAATATGGCGATATTTCGGCAAAAGCCACCAAGCTCGAGATAGTTTGCGAGACTTTGGGGATAGCCAAAATAGTGCTTGACCGCAGACTTTTAATGAATTAAAGGTTCATAGACCTTAATGTACGGAAACAGTTTTGGGTGACTCTGTAAATAAATTACCCAGTCGAATGGAGGAAAAAATCAAAATGAAAAATCAAAAGAGGTATAAAAAAGAGACAAATGATAATTTGCATCATGCAGAGCAGCTATAGCCCATTTTTTCTTAAAAATAAAAAGATCTGAATAATCCATAGGGAACTAAGGAGAGTTGGATTCACAAGACTGATGCGCGTGTGATATTACCACACGTCAGCTGTTGGGACGAGTGTCTCAAGTTAGGGTTACCAGAGTGCTCTCTATATCTTTCTAAGAGCAATTCTACTTAATTACTCTCTTGAATAAAACTAGGAGCATATTTTCGAAAGTAATTACTGCATTTTGAAGGCTGGAAGGTCGGTTGTGGTTTTAACCCATTTCTCTCTAGACTGTTTGCATGACTTTCTCAAGTCTTTGATGATGCCATAAATAATAGACAAATTTCTGAGACCAACTGCATGAATAAGTGATAACTTCTTTAAAAATATTATGCATAAAATGTGAAAATGTTACACCTCACTTCAGGGGCGTAGCCAAGGGGGGGGGGTTAGGGGGGGTCATAACCCCTCCATGAGGAATTTTTTGCCTTACAAAATGTATATTCTTCACTACCTTATCACACACATGTATGCATATATGTGAGTTGCAGTAGTGGTAACCCCCCCCCCACCCATGAAAAATTTCTGGCTACGCCCCTGCCTCACTTGGTCATGTTGAAGTATTATATGGCATTGAGACTTAATTTTCCAGAATTCAGGCAAGGAAAATTAAATAACGCTTACAAATCTTTTGTGACTGACAGCGACCATTCTAAAATTTAAGTATCTCCCCCCCCCTCAATAAATAAATAATGAGTGTAGAAAAAATGGTTTAAAAGCATAGCTAATCTAATCAATAATAATAAACACTGATAATTTAGCATAAAAATTAAAGTGCGCTGCTGTATGTAATTATTAAAGCAGAAAATAAAACTAATGAAGGAGGATGGAGGCTTTGCATGAAACCGCAAGAGTTATTGATCACCATGTGTCATTAAAAAATAAAGAACTCGGCGAATCGATTGCTCTTGATTCATTGAGATCCCACGCAAGAGTTTTATATATTAAACAACAAGCTGATGACATCGTACATTGCTCCATAGGAACGAAGAAATAATTTTTCATTATTAGAACGTAACAACGTACCTCGGATGAAAGCAGATAAGAATGGAGTGAATTGACAAAAATAAGATTGATTTTGGTGTTTCAGCTTTGTCAGTTTTTATATTGGTACACAAAACTGAACCATGCAACACTGCATCCACTTTTCAGAAAGCTATGATGGATAATACACTACATCATATCAACTTGATTAAGCCCTTATATTACGTGAATATATGTCACTGTAGTTTTACGATTCCTTAAATATCGCTTAGTTCGATCCAGAGGGGTTTTAAAATCGTGAACGGAATAGAACTCGGCGCACATGTAAGGAATATGTAATTTTTAAGTTTCCGACTCTCTTCTTCCGACTTTTCCGACTTGACATCCATCTGGTTTAGAAATCATATATGCTACATTGCTGTTGTTCCATTGAGATACCAAACGAGAAATTTTATGTATTAAACAATAGGCTTTTCGAAAAAGTGCATTTTTGGTGTTGAATTCGGAACATTTACTTTCGAACCATTCCAAGAATTCGCTAATAAATCCCGTCGAGTAAAGCGTACAGCACAATAAAAGTTTTCACCAGCACAGAGAAAGGAAATTTAAGCAACCAGGGGATTGAGTGGAATCGAACCTACGACCTATGTAGGCTTAGACGTATGGCGTGGAGTAGGACAGGCCCTAAACCTCCAAGCTGCCGGTCTCCCAACGAAGTGTGCTTTTTGTTGTTTGACAATATATAAATAAATTTCCCGGCATGCAAAGATTGATGCGGGTAAGTGATAGGTGGATCTTCTGATTGCGATTTCTTGTTAAGAATTTGTTTCGTTTAATTCAGAGCAATTTCGTAGTTTATCTTTGAATGAAATGGGAAATTTTAAAAATGTGGATCACCAACTGTTAACTGTAATCCATATTTCAAATTTCGGAATTTTACTCTATTTTTTTTTTACATTATAGTTTTTTTTACATTTTTCTTTTTACATTATAGTATTAATTGTAGTATATATATATAAGCCCAGAATAGAGTATACTAACATAAAAAGATAGCATGTGTTCTGAAAAATTACTAATTAAAACATTTCATACATACATATTACCCCGGCGGTCATTCCGGCCAAATTATTTTTCGTAAAATGTGCTGGCAAACCAATCGTATTCGTAGCCATCAATAATTTTGATTTGTCCGTCATTTATATTGGTGAAAAATCACTCGTCTTGGCGGATCGCCTGAATAATACGTAAGTACATAACAGTTAACTATCAGATCTGTAGGTTACATATTTTGTACATTGTTGATCTGTATGTTACAGATTTTGGACATCTTTGATCTGTAGGTTACATAATTTGGGAATTGCTTATCTTTTGGTTACAAATTTGAACACTGATTTTTTAAGATATGCGCATTAAAAAATGCTAGGGGCTAAAAATGCATTAAATGGGTTCTATATAACTGCTTTTTGTTAACCAAATATTTTTAATCAAATATTTTCTTATTTTTTTAGAAGTCTGTTGGTTTTCATGAGCCACATTTATAAGCAAAGCAACATATTTAATTTCAATGATACATGTTACATGCATTTATACAAATGTTTCTGTTCTCACGTTGACTCATTATTAGAAGTACCGAACTTGCAGTTTCTTTTAACCAAGTAAAATATAAATTAAGAGAATGAAAAATAAACAGAAACAAATTTATTGCTATTTAAAAGCAATTTTCATGGCCATCTAAATTATATATTAAGTTTTAAATGATGAAACCCTACAAAATATATAGCATTTGTTAAAACGCACTTTATTAAAAAAAAAAAACTCTATTGATCTAATTTAAAAAATATTTTGAAATTTTGGGGGTTTACTTCTATAAATTCTAAATAAAACTTATATTTTGTTCACAAATTTATTAAAAAAATTATTAGTGCTTCGATCGTTACGCAATTTGAATTCGTGAAATAATTTTCTTAAGTACATTTTCTTAGGAAAGAAAAAAAACAAACATTCATAATAGAATAAAATACTTACAAACATTGAACGTCAATTTATAAAGTGGGGCTTTACTACTACTTTTAAATCGTACTTTTTAAAATAATCATGTCCGAAAATTAGTAACGATCGAAGCTGCCGCCCTTTTGGTTTGACCGTACGCATGTGTTTGATATGCTCGATGTCAATCATTATTTCAATTGAACACTACTTCAAGAAAAAAAAATGAATTAGAGAAATACGATTGCAATTAACGACTTTCTTAAAATTTTAGGACCCTGGCAACTCTGTGAAAATAAATTAAACATTAAAGAAATCGATGTTTCGATCGTTCCTCGATTTGGACATCGCAGTCAATAATTTAGAGAAGTATATTTTCAGCAAAAAAAAATGCAGAAAAGCTTATGAAAGTGAAAGTGCTTTAAAACCTTGAAAAAATTATTTAAAGGCTAATAAATGAGTTGAGATCTTTACACATTTTTCTATTTTAGCTTCTAAATTGCATTGTTTCGATCGTTACTTTTTGACAAAAAAAAAAAAAAAAAACTGGCAAGAACACATTATGTGATTCTTGTTGTGAATTTTCAATAGTTTAAGCATGTTACGGCCATATGTAGACCAAAATAGAAAAAAAAGATAAATCTGAAACACTTTTAGATTTTAAATACGCGCTAAAGTGTTATATCTATTAAAATTGTATCATAATCCATGCGCCCTCCCATCTCCTTTCCTTACTCCATTACGTTGGAAAGTGTATCATTATTCATGAGTGTGCCGTATTTTTCTCTCTTGATATATAAAACACATCTTTGGAATCGAAATCTATCTTAAAATTGCCTACTGAAACTGTTTTACAATTTTCAAGCACATTCCAATTGTACTTCACCGTTTTCTACTTGGAATGTGCATCATAATCCATGAGTGTGCCGTGTTTGCCTTTCTTGGGTTGATTTCTACTTTAACGTTCCGACTCTCGCCAAGGTGGCAATAATTAAACATATGCAGTTACCACGACGATGATTTTGTATTTATGTAGCAACCGTAATTTAGTAATTTAGAATTAAAATAGACATTTGAAACAACCTGTAAGTACAGCAGTCCATTGCTTATTTATTTATTTTGGGTTGCCAGAAAATATAGTTTTAATAATTAAATATCTTCAAATTCCTTAACTACTGCGTTTATCTCTAATTTGTTTGTTGTTTTCATCTAGTTCTTTTGGGAGCGTAGAAACTTGTTCTTAACTCTTAGAAGCCCATGACTGCCAAGCTCGCCAAAGTGCGGCAATTTTTTTCAGGTTGGCGAGAGGGGGGGGGCGTTAAAATAGGAATCAACTCTTTCTTGTTCCATAAAACAAATCTTTGGGATTGAAATCTATAACCTTGTGCGATCTTTCAACATTTTGTTCTCTCCCACCTCCACGTTATCTGGCAAAAACGTTTGAAAATATATTCACCTTGACAGTTCATGTCTACAAAGTGGCGTAGACAAAAATGTGTGTCTGCTGCGTTGAACGAACTAGCAACCTAGTGCTATAACACATCATCATTATATTGTATTCATTCAATATTTTGATTATGAAACTCCTATAAACGTGATGAATTTCTTTTTCTTGGTGTTGTACAGCATTTGTTAACATAAGAGATGTCCAAAATTAACCATTTGTAGCTTTACAACAAGCTTTTGTAATAAGTGATACCAGTTCTTGTTTCTGAACAAAACTAAAAATTCACTGAGAAAAATAATTTCTGTTAAAAGATCTATTTTTTTTCTGAGATAACTTGAAGTTTGGGTGAGTGTCTTGTACACACCTTTTTAAAATCATCCAAATGCGCTTGTCTTAATTAATTTCTCTCTTGTAGTGTGACAGTTTCAAGCATATGAATACGCCACATCAGCATAGTGAAAAACATCCTAGCTGTTCCGATGCTCTTCAGTGAGTGCTGAAATAAAGAACTCCGAATAGTGGAAATGTCTTGAAAAAAGTGCTATCATTAACTAGTTTTAATAGTCATACAGTTTATACCGAAATTCGACACAAAAAGTTTTATATATCACTTTGGCTTCCTGTAAAAATCGATGTATTAAAACTTTGGCATTAAGCTTAACTTCCTAAAGAGCTATCAAAAGACGATGTTAAATTTTTATCCTTTAAATCTTTCGGGTTATCGTAGAAAAAGTTTTGGCTTTCAAACATTCTATTACACAATGAGCTCATGATTTCGAAATAAGCAAATATCATTCATTTTCCCTCAAATATTTGAGATGGGGAAAACAGAAATAGAACTTGTATCTAATGAGACAATAAACCTATTCTGAATATTGACTTCAAAAGTATAATGTCGACAGTAAACAATTTTTATTAGCTTCCCTTTGTTGAATTTTAGGATAAAAAAATCCTCTCGGAAGGATTTTTTTATGCGACTGAGAAAATAGTACTATGCAAACATCTGCATACAAGGTGTCCCAGGATTATAGAGACAAACTTTAACGGGAAACAGGGCACATCACAAGGATTCAGAATCGCATAGCAATGAATGTGGGATTAAAAGCGCCATTTTTTACTTCCCTGTTAATAATCACTGAGAAAAGTGTTGAAGTGTTCGAATAATTTCTCAACCAAGTTTCATAAACAATGAACCTGTCTCCAAAAATTTCACGAGTAAAATAAAATAGAATTTTTAAATTATCAGTTTCAGCCGCGTGTTTTCTGTGAAACATAGATTAGTTTTTGACGGTCGGAAAGTTGACTATTATTTCAGCACTTGTTGCAAAGTGATTATTAACAGCTTCATGAGGACGACGTTTCGAACCCCACATTGCTATCTGATTCTTGTTTCTTATAATGAACCTGCCTCCCTTAAAGTTTGTCCCAATAATCCTGGGACACACTCTGTATACAAAATCAATGGATAGATTTGCAGTTGAATATAAGTTAAGATGTTCTAGTAAAAAGTGATTCATGCTGAGCTTCTTTTTTTTCCCCCTTTAAAGCAAATCAAAACAATGCTGAGTCTGAAAAAACTTCACTGTTGATTTTGGAAATAAAAAATATGATCTTAACATTAGGAAATTGCTGTTTTGTCTTTAGATTCCATTTAGAGATATTTAGTGGGATCAGTGTCACGGTTTCTTTTAAAACAGATATTTTGTACTACTCCTGTGGATAATCAACGGGGCTTGCTTTGATTCTTTATACCAGGGGTATAGCTATTAAAAATTTACATGAAACATTTAATATACAAATCTTTCTTCTAAATATGTTTCTTCTCAAAAATACCTTTATTGCTAATTCTTCCACTCTAAAAAAAAGTTTTGATTACTGGTGAAGACATCTGTAGTTGGAATTGACAGCTAAAGTGCAATCCCAGATTTAATATTTACTGGTAGTAAGGTTATATCCCATTTAAATCATGATATTTGGAAAGTAAATTTTTGCAGAAGAAAAAAATAATTGAGCTCATATTTCGAATATATTTTAATACAATTTTATTATATTTCTCATTTTGTACATACACAATTTTGTTTATTACTACAATGAAACCTCTCTAACGATATTCCGTGGCATTAAAAAAATGTTCAAAAGAGAAATTCTTTTACAAAGAGATTTGAAGAATTTGAAAGGAAGTCAACCGGGATTGTTAAAAAATGACGTAATAGAAAGATTTATCGCTGTAAAGAGGTTTCGCTGTATTGTGACACTTTGATACAGACAAATACTTTCTTTGAATACTGACTTTCTTCATGGCTAATTTTTTTTTAAATAAAACTATGTATTACCAAAAATAGTTGTGGATGCCGTTAATCCATAGAAGAAATTTCACTAAAAGCTCTCTATTCGATAACAATAGTACGTTTGTTAGATTTGTAAGTCCTAAACCAGTGGTTCCCATCTGGAGGCCTTCGCTACCCTCTTTTGGGGGCCGCGAAACTTTCCGAGAAAGAATTTTCAGCATCAAATTAGATGATGATATTTAAAAGAGGAAAAATTTGTGAAAATCCATATGTTTAAAATGCTGCTCATTTATTAATAGATTTGATTTTTCTCTCCGTTTCTACGAAGTATAGTGTATCCAGTTTTGTTCTACTTCTCTTTTCCGCCGCTTTTCACGTCGTTAAACTCGTCCGTAGACTTGCTTAACCCAAGGATCAGAGCCGCTTCTCAGATTCTTCTTTACTCCATCTCCCGAGATTGTCTGCCCCAACATGGCCAAGTGGATAAGACACTTTCCACGCTCGGGATTTCCTTGTGACTGTCGATCTAACGATCTTCTAACGTTAATACGCGTCAAACTCCAGCGACCAAGACCCCTCTATCCCACCCGTAGGCAAATGCTCCTCGTACAGGAGCATTGCCATACACAAAAGGCTTGCCATAACACAAAACAAAACTAATTCCTAAGGCTCTCAACAACTGAGTTTGAGGTGGACATCCTTGCATAAGGGGTTGCAACAGAGAGATGACAGTTCTCACTGAACATTTTGTGTGATTTTACGTAAGCTCCCCCTCCTTTATAATTTGAAAGGTTTTATTTAAATTTTAAAATCTTCTCATTGTCCCATATTGTAAGGTGGTTTAAACATACTGTCTGTGATTTCGGGTTTGATTCCGACTCGAGCTTGGTAGTAATTCGTTCGTCCCTTCAAAGGGGGTAACGTTTTTAAAATACCCACTTTTTAGTTGGATTGTAATTGGATAGCTGTCTTTGTTTTTGGTGACTTGATGGAAGTTGGCCAATTTTGATCCATGCAGTAAACCTCCCTAAGCCTTAAAATTTCCTGACTAAGGTCCTGTTTACGTTGCGGACCGCCGCTAGACAGGTGAATTCGATTGCTGCCCTCGAGCACTTGTAAGTTGGGATCCCCTGTTCCAAATTGTTGTTTGGGAGTCCATCTATAATGCAAACGCCAAAAATTTTTGCAACAAAGAGTGAGATGTTAAAGGAGGAACTTGTTGTATTTTCAGTATGTAATGTAAAAATGTAACGATTTAGTATGTCTTATCAGAATTTTAAGTAAAAATAAAACCGAAAACCTTCTTTTCTTTTCCTTCCAGTTGATTTTCAGCTTTGCGAAACAGTAGATCAGAAATGAAGTCCGTAAAGAAAAATTACTAAGATGACTCTATGTAAAAAACGGACTGAATTTATTGGATGATTGGAGTGCAGTTAGTAATACTCCTCTCTAATTATACTCAGAATATTACATTCAGCATAGGCCCACCTAAAACGAATTCTCAAAATAATGAATCTCCCTATAAGGAAATTTTAAATTGGAACTCAACTTTAGAATTTTAATAACATTAAATATACTCTCCTTTATATAGTGTGTGTCACAATTCCCTCCCGCGTGTGGAAGGCTTATAAAAAACAATATATTACGGATACAGCAACAAAGTTGACCTTACTGGAGAAAGAAACATTACAAGTTTTATTTCACAAATAACGAGCTTCCTCGGCGTTGAATTGGTTGAGGTTCTGACGACGACAATCGCCTTCTTCCTACCTCGCTCACCGGACCTAATTCCATGCGATTTTTTGAATGGGGTTATATAAAAGATTGTGTGTTCGTGCCCCTTATGCCACTTGATTTACAAGATTTACGCCAAAGGATCACAACAGCATCTGCTGCTATGTAAAGCGAGTGTGCGAGAGGAGGAAGAATTTGATTTTGGACCTGACATCTATTGCATCACGAAAGGTTCACATATTGAACATTTATGAAACAAAATTTGTGACATTTCTTTATCCGATAAAGTCAACTGTTTTGCTGTATCGCTAATATATAAATATATACTTTTATAAGCTTTCCAAACCCGGGAGGGAATTGTGATACACCTTGTATAGTGTTTTTTTTTCAGATTTATCTTTTCGAGTTTTCATTGATCAGACAGATAACATTGATTTTGAGAATGAAGATAGTGTATGGCCTTGGCTAAATTGAAAGAAAAATGTAAAATAGTGTGCCTTACTCTATCTTCAGAAAGTGAAAAATTTTATGAAAATTGAACATCTCGGACTTTAAAGGAATGTAAAATATTGGAATTTTCAAGTAAAGTAAACGTAAGTACTAGTACTTTATATTACTACATTCTCTAAATTGGAATGATTCGTTTTCACTCTTGCGTTTTTTATTTATACGATGAATATAGTGACAAGTAAATGTATAAAATTAATATATATATATATATATATATATATCTTTAATTAAAAGTTATAATTAAATACTTTTGAACTTGTCAAATTTCCTTAAAAAAAAGTTGTAATATTTACCTATGTAATTGCTTAGTCTCTCTAATCTATGTACAGTGAAATCTTCTGTATAAACATTTTTTCAACTGGAATCAAGAGTGTTCGTTATAGGGAGATTCTACTGCATATATACAGGGTGTTCTATAATGATTGAGACAAACTTTAAACGGAGATAGGGCATATAGTGAGGAATAAGAATAACATAGCAGTGTGTGATCAAAAATGTAGTTTTCATTTATCTGTTAATAATCGCTTTGAGAAAAGTTTTGAAATGCTCGTCTAATTTCTTAACAAAGTTTCATTAACATTGGGTTCGTCTCCAAGAATTTTATCGATGAAATGATATAGTAATTTTGAACTTTTAATTTTAACCAAGAGATTTCTGCGAAAGAGCCACTGGTTTCTGGTGAGCCATGGTCGGAAAGAATTGAAAGTTCACTATTTCAACACTTCTTCCAAAGTGATTATTAACAGCGATATGAAGGCTGCGTTTCTGTCCCCATATTTCTACGGGATTCTGAAGCCTTATGCGCCTTACCTTCCCTTAAAGTTTATCCAAGTCACTATGGGACACCCTTTATATAATACTTAAAATATAGTAACAAATTATACGGTGACAAACCTCGATGTAGAAACTTTGTTATCGAATGAATAGCTTCGTTTTCTCGACAAAAGTAATGAAAAATAAAACTAAGAATTGAAAAATAAAAAGGCGATTCGAACTTATTTTCAAGAAGACCTTTTTTTAAAACACGAGTTCCCCCGATCTTCTCGATCATATCATAATATTTCCAGGCTCAAAATGGTAAACACGAATCATCTATAATGCTTCCGCCTTCTTTGCGTCTTTACACCGGTCTTTGCTATGCTCTTCGAATGGGCTATCGCATGGACCATCTTCCTTTGCTGCTGGAGGCGTAATCTTTTCCTGAAGAAGAACATGACCGTGGATATGATAATTTCTATCAGCTCGTACACCGTAAGCAGAGAGAATCCCAGCCAAACGCCACTGTAACCGCCCAGGTAACTGAACAACTCCATAGTCTAGAAAAAAACAAAAACAAGAAATGTACTAAAAAGTATGTTATTATAATTATAAGCTTTTCTTATATAATTTTAGATTTGCTGTTTGATTTCTAAGTAGTAGTCCAGTTAACTTCCAGGAGTCCTGGGCATACGTTGCTTGAGTGACATGGCTCAATTTTCAAAATTCCTAAGTATCTCTAAAACTATTGATTTTTTCGCAAGTTATTTGAATATTTTCCACCAATGGCGACTTCATTCTCTAGTGATTTATTGGCGATAGACGCATTCGCATATAATCGATAATTACTACTCATTATGATTACTACTCATTGTCATTGAGGCAATACTCCTTATATTTTTATACATATCCCTTTGCAAATGGGCGTATTTGGCTAGCACCGCGAAATATTTCAACCCGCCGTGGTGGCCAATATCCATCCTGCAACCCAATTATTTCATCTTAACGCAAAATGATCACCATTGATAAAAAAAAGTAGGGTCTGGGACTATCTAGCCAAATATAGAAGATATCGCCAAGCTGGGTTCAGTTTTGGAAGGTTATTTTTTGGTGCAAAACGTGGAGATAAATCGCCAAAACTGGTCAACTTTGGAGACTTTTGATATACCGCCGCTGTTTGCAAACCTGAGAAGTTTGTCTGAAACTTTCACTATGATCCCAAAGCCTGAGAAAGTATAAGTTTGTTAGGAGAAACAATGAAATAAATAGGCATCAACAATTTATAGTCTTGCAGCAAAAAAGAGTCGGCTCCATTTTTTGGCCATTTTGAGTTAAGTAAACATTCAAGATTTTAACGGACTTAAAGGTTATCAAATTCGTCAGAATCTTCTCCCTCGTTTCTCTCTATTCTAAAAAAAAGTAAAGGCCGCTGCTGGCGCTGTCAAAGCTTGCTGACCTATCTCCTCCTAAACCGTGGGGATTTAAGTTTCGACTAAGGTGCCCACAGATTCGAAAAATTCCGAGGAATCTGATAAGCTTAAATTTCGAAAATCGAATTATTTTAGAAGATATTAATAAAAAACTGAAAAAAATAAACAGAATGGTGGCCAGATTTGGCATAAAATCATTCATTCCTTTGCAACAAAGCGTTTCCAAGTATGTGCAATCGCGTGAAATTCACAAACATGAGTTAGAATTACGCCCATTTTACGTCAAATTAAAAAGTATATGAAATAAATAACTCAAAGTGTGTTACACAAAGCTGAGAATTTTCGAATAGTAAGTTCCCCTAGTTAGGAAAAAAAAAGTCTATTCAGCAGTATTATTATTATTTTTTTTTTTTTTTACTACAGCGGCTTTACTGAAAACATAACTTGCAGTTTTGACTATATTTTTTTTGGATAATCAAAACTACGCGGACCAGTTTTGATTCTTCTTTCTTTATTGGAAAGGGTATACTTTATAGGGATGGTCCCCTATTAATTTTGTCCCTATTCTTTCGTATTTCAAAATTAGGAGATTATAGGGGAAACGTTCGCCTGTCCTCTGGGCGTACCTGAAAAAGAATTATAAACATCTTGAGCCTTCTTAGCGGTCAAGCCTGTTGGCAGCTGATCCGGTTATTAGAAAGTAAAAATAACTTATGGCAGATTAGAGATAAATTTTTGTTGAAATTTCAACTTGATATCGGGATGAAGAAATTTACAAATGTGTATTTTAAAACTTTTCGGTGAAAAAAAAAATGTCGGCACATCTGAGAATCATACGCTGGTACGCATTGGGTACGCTAAGAATTCCACCAATCCCCCCCCCCCGTCACATTACTAGTCCTTAAAACTTTAGGAACCTTGATGAAAACAATGGTTCACACAATAAAATTAATATAAGCATGTTCTATTTCTGCTTTCAGATTAAAAAATTTTTTTGTCGTAACAATTATCAATTTATTTATATTTTCAGCATTTTAAAGCCCATTTTTATGCTCACATTTTTAAACCCACTAGGCGCAAACTAAGTTCACTTTTATTACTTTCCGAACATGTACCATGTAAGGAAAGTATTGTAATCATGAAAAAATTCGAATTCGAGATTTATTTATTTATTTATTATCATCATTCTTGTTATTATTTGTTTAGATTTAAAAAATTCATAGTATTGAGGTAATCTTTGGGCAATGCAGTTCATGAACATATTATTGGCTAAATGTATGCTGTTAAGAATTAGGGCTGATTTTTGTTTTTAGTTAGAATTAGTAAACAATAAACAAGAATTTTTCTTGTAAATATAACTTTTATCTACACATAAAAATAAGTAATTATGGAGTTTTTTTTAAATTTCTTTCATTTACACTGAAAGGTTATTTCAGGATCCACTGAAAAATAACCATAAGGAAAACTTCGACTGGTTTAATGAGCGTCAAATATCCTACAATATAAATACTCATATATGCACACTATTAGAACAAATACTACCTTAGGTTAACATAAAAAAACCAGGAAGCTGAATGAAAGCATTACTAATTAGGAAAAAAAGTCTTACATCATACTTAGGCATATGTCTATATATCTTGTGCTCCAGAGTTGAATAGAAAATCCTGGCCCTCACGATGTCCCTAAAACAAAATTGCGTATTATATGCACGTGTTACATTTTAATAACAAGAAAGATAAATCATGACAAGTGCACATTACCGTGCAGAATAACTCTTAATCAACTATGTATATGGGTTTTGGTGAAGTCAGGTGACAAATTTATTTTTTGAAGAGGGAGGACAAGGCATATTTTTAATGTATTAATTACCTTCATTTGATTTGGGGTTTTGTTGTATTGTGAACCTCAAACCCTTTGTGCATTTTCATGTTTTGATAAATTGAAAATTTCATTAATTTTTTTTCTAAGAATATTTACAAAAGCATGCATAAAAGTAACATACGGAAAATTTTGGCATGTTCAAATGAACGTCAGATTCATTTGAACCAGCTAATAATACTGGCCAGCTAATAATACCATACTAATACTCTTATATGTACACTATATATGTACGAATTTTATTGGATTATAGCGTTGACAACAACAACATGAAAGAAATCAAGAGATACTTTTGTTTAAATGCCAATGTTTCATGCCACGCCATCATAAATAAAAGGCTTTAGAGCATCAAAAACAAATTTCAAGAAACAAGGCGCTACTTGATTGGAAGAGTTTACTATTTTTACTTACGAAGTGTAAGGAATGTGACGTACTTACATGTACGAAGTATAAGGAATTTGATTGCAAACATTTACGGTAGCCGGATTTCGACTAAAAATACGATTTTGACTACCTCTAAATTTACTTTTTAGAATTTTTACGATGCATCTTATCGTAAATATGTATAAGAATTATTTTTTGCACTCGTAAAAAAGATAACAACCCTAAACATACTAAAATATATGCAAATCATGTGACCGTGACCTTTTATATGCATGACCAATTTGTGCTCAATCGAAGAAATTTTTTTTTTCGTAGCTTTGTAAAAAAACTGTCTTATACATACCAAAATCAATACCAGCCTTGCGACGGTGGTCTATAACATATACCAAATTTGAACTTAATTAAATGCACCGTTTAGGAGCTATCGTGTTCCCTCTCACACACACATGCATACATCTCGTAAAAATAGCATAACTGAATTGAGAAGACCTCAAAACGTGTCAATACACTAAAATCTCGAAGTCGAATTTTTTCATGATTACAATACTTTCCCTACATGATGCATGTTCGGAAAGTAAAAATCATTAATATTCTTGTAAGGTTGACCTACGAAGAAACACAATAAGTGTTGCAATAACCAATAGTGCAAAATACAATTTTATGTTACAATATTAATTAAATATCACAAACTTTTCAGATTTGTTTAGAAAATTATGTTATGCTCACGGTATTCAAGAAAAAAAGCAGTCATTCAACTGTTTTTTAGTACACTATGATTAATTGACAGAGCTTTAATTGGTATGTTGCAGATCTGCAACACAAAAGGTTAAGTTCTGTTATAACAGGGCGTTCATGTATTAAGACAATAAAAGCAACTTACTCGTAAATCGACATGTTGTTGTGGTCCTCTCTATTCGCTAGGGCTGAACTCTATAAGGGGGAGGGGAAAAAAGTCAGCTTTAAGATCTAGATCCTAAGGTTAATTAACTAAGTAATGTTCACAGCAATAAAACAGATGGAAGACATGAAATGCAGTCAGTTAGTCTAATGCTCCCCAACGATAAGCAAGCCAAAAGGGACGAATTCAAATGCAGAAGGGGGTATGGGTAGAAGAAGCGCAGAGATCATTGCACTGGGTTATGATCTACACTGCGTAAAAAAAGTAGAAGGACATTTGGATTTTTTTAGAAAAATAAGGAACCTTTTATTTTTACTGAATTTTTTTTTGTAAGCAACATTTAACAGATCATTTAATAAGAAAATATCAATATCATAACCACGATATTCAAAAATAAAACATTAATGACAACAGAAATAATTTCTACCATTTGAAACTCTGTAAAAAAAAAAAGTAGAAGGACATTAACCCAATGAATGAAATACAAGTGATATTACTACGGAATACTCTTCCCATTAGATTTTATCATTTCGAATATTCAATTTGGCAGTGAATCATACAAAGATTGGATATCTGTTTGGCAAAAATGATCCCATGAGCTATTCAATGCTTCTCGAAGCTCAGTGATGAAGAAGCTCAGAATTTAGCAGCTGAATATAGTCTGTGTGCTTCTGCCTACCACTCAGAAAGACCAGACTTGTTCTTCCTCCATATCCAACTGCTAACCAGACCATCAAACTTCCTCCCCCCATATGTCGAGTTGAATAAAATTGTTCTTCGTTCTTCAGACAATGCCAGTAGTACTGGTAACTATCTGGACCGTCTAAATTGAATTTCTTCTCATCTGAAAATATCGCAGAAGTCCATTCTGTAGTCCATGACATGTGTTCCTTAGCCCAAGATAATCGGTTATCAATATGTGTTTGTTTCCACTTTGGAAGATGCTTCCGCTTTTTGAAAATGAATTTTTTGGATCTTTTTATGTAGTTGTAAACTGTTTTCTTTCACACATAAGTAAGTCCTGCTTGAATTCGAGCCTTTGCAATACTTCCATTGATCTTTTTAAGCTCCTGAGCAACTTTTCTTTCATCGCGAGGCGTTAACTTTTTAGGTCTGCCAGTCTTCTTTCTCTTTCCGTCTCTGTCTGGATTTCTGATAAAGTCAGAAACTTTATTGGGGCTGACGTGCAGTATACGAGCAATCTCTCTTAACACCTTTACCATCATTTTGATATATATATATATATTATCTTGAATGGTAGTATATCTTAGACCAGTCCGACGTACGCCCGAAATAGATCATTTTTGCCAAACAGACATCCAACCTTTGTATGATTCACTGCCAAATGCAATATTCGAAATTATAAAATCTAATGGGAAGAGTATTCCTTACTAAGATCACTTGTATTTTATTCATTGGGTTACTGTCCTTCTACTTTTTTTTTACAGTTTCAAATGGTAGAAATTATTTCTGTTGTCATTAATGTTTTATTTTTGAATATCGTGGTTATGATATTGATATTTTCTTATTAAATGATCTGTAAAATGTTGCTTACAAAAAAAAAAATTCAGTAAAAATAAAAGGTTCCTTATTTTTCTAAAAAAATCTAAATGTCCTTCTACATTTTTACGCAGTGTAAAGTGAAGAAAAGCAATTTTCAAGTATTAAACCATCCGTACCGGTTTTCTTTCATTGAAAACAAAATTGCACGTTCGTAGCTACCGTTTTCCTTTGAATCCAAAACTGTCCACAACTTGTAAACATTAGGAAGTTTGTGCATAGCGGTAACGATAACGTTAAATGCCACTGTACAGTACAGCGCATGCGCATAAATAAAGTAAGTTTCATGATTGGCTCGAAACTTCTAATCGGCGAATGGCGTTAGCGTTAACGTAGAAAAAAACGGTATGCACAAACTGCCTATTACCTTTCCTTTGTATCCTCACCCCTATTTTGCTACCGGACTTGTTCAGTTAGCACGTGCATATTTGTAACCATGGGAGCGCTTAAAATGGGAGAGCAGAAGCTCTGGATTTCCCAAACTTTTCTTCTGAAGGTAACATTTTGAGGATTGAATTTTGTCGGAGCTCATGCTGTTGCAGCAGATATCTCCCAGTAGTTTGCGCTGATTATTGTGTTTCCAAGCATTAGCATGGCAGACACTAAAAACTTCCAAGTGGACTATGTATCTAAAGAACTGGTACACGTAATAAACGTCGTGGCTCGAATTTTCTTTTTGTCGAATAGGGGCCAAGGCCCCCAGACTCGCTACGCTCTCTTTTCGTATGAGGCATTCGGCCCCTAATAAGGCTTATTCGTAAAAAAGACATAATTTCAGCAGACAAAACCCGAAGATTGGATCAGATAGAATGTTACTGAGCTACACATTGCTTGGTTGTTGCATGTTCATTGGTACATAAAAATTTAAACTTTACACTACAGTAGACCCCCTCCCCCTCATAACACGGAAGATATTTTGTTATGGGAATCCGTGTTGTACGGGTCCTGAGCTATACTCCACCTGGAGTGCGGACTCCGCTTATAATCGCTGGAAAAATTATTTGCATTTCTCAGAAACACAGTGATATTTAATGTTGCCATTCAAAAGTTATATTAATTAGGAGCTAAAGTGTAATAAAATCAGAACATCTGTTTCAGCTGTATTTTAATAATGTAAAACCTATTGGACACCGTGCGAATTTGCCACCCATGGCGATTTTTCATTATTTGGCGACTTGCGCACATGTAAAGTTAATAAAAGCTACGGAACAGATGGGATAGCTTGCCACCAATGGCGACTTTTCAGGATTTGGTGATTTACACATGCTCACAACCTATAATTACTGTTCATTTAAGGTTACCGGAAAACCGTTATCCATATTTTCATTTACATAATCGTTTGCAGATTGGCGTACTTAGCACCACGAATTATACCATCTCGTCGCGCTAGCAAATATCCAAAGTGTACTATAACTGCTATAATCAGGGGCGTAGCCAGGGGGGGATATCGGGATATATCCCCCCATCGAAATTCTTGGATTAGTGATGAAATTCCGTCTATTTATAGACATATAAGTTCATATCCCCCCCCCCGAAAATTTTTCCAGGCGCATATCCCCGCCCCGAAAAATTTTCCTGGCTACGCGCCTGGCTATAATGGCATAGTTAACGCCGCCAAATATTTCTACTGGTAGCAAATAATCCAGGTGGACCGAACCGACTTTAAAATAATCTGTATTTTAAATATTTTTCATTTTCAAGATATTAGTTAATCTGTTTTGGAAAAACGAATAATCGCTAATTCTAAACTCCTGTTGTCTAAGCGAACTTACTATTTGAAAATTGTCAACTTTGTGTAACACATGTTGAGTTACTTATTTCATAGAGTTTTTATTTTGGCGTAAAATGGGCGTAATTCTAACTCATGTTTGTAAATTTCACGCGATTCTAGATACTTGGAAACGCTTTTTTGCAAAGGAATGAATGATTTTATGCCAAATCTGGCAACCATTATGTTTATTTTTTCAGTTTTTTATTAATATGTTTTAAAATAATTCGATTTTCGAAATTTAAGTCAGCTTAGCAGGTTCCTCGGAATTTTTCGAATCTGTGGGCACCTTAGTCGAAACTCAAATCCCCACGGTTTAGGAGGAGATAGGCCAACAAACTTTGACAGCGCCAGCGACAGCGGCATTTACTTTTTTTTTGAATAGAGAGAAACGGTAACTCTGGAGAGGGGGGGGGGTGCCAATCCTGCTGTTATGTCTCGCTTGGAATGGATTAAAAATTTGAAGGCCACTCAAAGGGTGTATTGTTGGCCTGCCTACTAGGTGCCAAGATGATGAAATGGCCAACATTTCCGTCCCCCGTAGCGGTCAAGCCTATACTGGTCAGAAGACCCGGACATTGGAAAGTAAAAAAAAAAAAAAGATTCCTCAGATATATTCTTAATAGTAAACCAATTTTCAATTTTAAGTATGTTCCTCTCAAACCTCCCGACAAAACACACCGAAAGTTAATTTTAACTAGCAGCTCATTTCGTCAGAGATGGCTGCCAAACATGAAAAAGACTATCTCGTCTCTTACAGGAATCGCAAAACTTTGTCTGTCTCACGAAACCTCTGCGTTAGCAATGGGGGACATATAGGCTTGTACTGTCTCGTGTAACCACTGCCAAATCTATCTCGTCTGCCACCCATCAATATAATTGACCAGATGTCGTGATTTTCCTTTACATTATGTAGAAGTAGATAAACCAAAATTTTCGGGATCCGCATTAAGATGACAGAAATCGTGTCTTTAACGTATTTAGTATTATGAGTTGCGTGTCTAATTAAAAAAATCGATTTTTAACTTACCAGTTCCTTTGGCGTCAGTCGTGTAAAGGAAACAGTCGGTACAAATACTGTATCCCTACAATAAAAAAAAAATGAATACTTAAAAGTTTCTTCAATGGAAAACATATTTTTAATGCTTTGAGAAGCAAAAATGAAAAATTCTGTTCACTATCTCTACAGTTTTTACTCTTCTTTTCTACTGTTCCTTTTTTTTAATTTTGAAAATTTGCACGAATTTTTGACTCACGCGCTATGTTCGTTTACTACATTATACTTTGGTTTCACACAGCAGCAGTCATCGAAGGCTATATAATTTTTGATGACCAATCGTTGGGTGTTTTATTTACGTTATTAGGGACTTTTATCACACTGTACTAAGGAGAATACTGTTCTAACACATTTACGACTGCAGAAAAATCCCCACCAAGACATTAGGAGCCAATAGGTTTAGCACATTTTGGGACTTCCATGTTCTCGGCAATGAAGAGGCGGACTTGCTCGCGAAAGAGGGAAGTGCCGTACCTTCTACCACCTCGAGTGAACTTTTCGCATCCGAAATGTTTTCTATCCACAGGGCCAAAGTAAATGCTACTTGGAGAGTCCCTCCCACACACGATTGGCATGCTGAAAATCACCCTGGTCCGTCTCTGCAGTCTGAAGACATAAGATCTGCAGAGACTGCATTGGCAGGGTACAAAGCGGCCACGTCAGAAGTTTGAAACTGTCGACAAAGAAAAGACCTATTCATCTTGCACCTCTTCCTGTCCTGCTTCTCTTGCTCATGTCATTATTTGTATTGTCGTCTCTGCAAGTCTGCGGTGCAGTGGGAAGGATAATGGACGCTTAGCATGGGCTTATGCATGGGCTAGCCCGAATACGTTTTATCTGAGTTTTTTCTTGTAAATCAATGTAAATAATAAAAAGTTTCGCGAACGACAATGAATCTGTAATAAAAGTGCTGATTACTGAAATTCCATTGTAGGATGAGTACAAATGATGGACCCGATTTAAAAAAATCATATTTTTGGAACTACTGCTTATATTACAATAAGTGATACTTGAATGTAAAGAGAAATGTAGTACTTTTTTTTTCAGTTACAAATGTTCGATGTGTGACCCGCTTGTTACACGGCATACGTCCAATCTGTTATCCAGTTCGTTCTATACATTTTGTAGCATCACTCTGTCAATGGTTCGTTATGTCGCACAAATGCTTTCTTTAAGTTCTGGCAGTGTTTTTTTGCATAGGTGGTACTATAACAATGCCTTTCACGTAACACCACAAAAAGAAATTACGTGGTGGTAGATCTGGGGATCTTAATGGCGATCTGATTAAGGGTAAATCTGTTTCCTTAAATTGATGATACCGTCGCAGAATGCTCATGATCGTTGGTGCTTCTCTTCCGTAGCGATTTCTAAATGCACGCTGCACCGAAATAACTGAAAAAACACGTGCATACTGTAATACGCAAGAACTCTTCTCTGTCGCCATGTTTGGAGTTCAATCACAACAATTGTGAATGGGCTGCTGTCTGTTAGTCATTGAAGAGAAAAAAACTTGGCATGATTCTCTTTACATTCAAGTATCACTTATTGTAATATATTGTAATATATGCAGTAATTTCGAAAATATGATTTTTAAAAATCCATCATTTGTACTCATCCTAATCCTGCATTTCTTCGCAATTTAAGATAACGAGGAATCCAAATGCTAAGTCTTTCTCGACCTACGAAAGTACGCCCGCCATCTTTTTCTTGAAAAAATGATCGGTTAACACAAAACGATCGTGTGAGAGAGTTCGCGGTGTCACGCATTCAAAAAGTGTTCGACTACACTTTCGAACTTTCGTTTGAATAGGAAACTTTGTTTTCGTTCGAAGTTTTCCTCGCTCGCGAGAGAAACGTTTGAATTCTGTTTCATTTGAATCTGGTCCCCAATCTAGGTGTTCCTGCACCAGAGGATAGGAAACAACAACACATTTTGGGAGCCCTTGGTCATACCGTGTTGACGCGCTTATAATCACAGGATACAAATATTTGTTCGCAATGTCTTAGATAAGCAGAGGGTCCCCCTTGACCAAATATATGTGCGTGCGTGTGTGTGTATTTTTAAGTAATGACCCTGTCAATATTTTACCTGCAGGGTAATCCACATATAGATCGACAGTATCCCAGAGTTCTCTTCTCCTCATTTTCAGCGCACTGGATATTCTCTAAAATAAAAGAAAAAAGTTTTCTTTCCTTAGTATTTTTCATTACTTAATAATTAATTAGTTTTAAAATTCGAATAGGTATACGACTAAGCAAGTAAGTATTCCCAATGCTGGTTCTTCATTAGGGACCTGGACCAGTCTTCAAATTTTCCCATTACATATCACCAGGCCCGCAAACAGAGAAATCATGAAGCCAACCGGGTGCGTGGCTCGGGAATCTGTTAAAGAGGGGGGGGGTGTCACCAAAATCAGTTATGGTTCCAAACAAGGAGACGCCAAAATTAAGGTGTGCCCTGGGCGCTGTGCTGAAGGTGCTCCAGAAGTAAAGGTTTGCCCGGGTCTAGTTGCGTTAGTTACGTTAAGTCTAGTTGCGGCATTGCCTAGTATAGTTATTTTAATATAGTAACTATTAATGACTATGTCATTTTATCTCTCACCCCCTTTATTGAAAATTGTCCCAAAAATGCGACATAAAAGTATGCGACATATATATATTGAGTATCTTACATATATTTAAATACTATTAGTTCACAACAGCTTTAATCTATGGTTACAATATTTCGTAAGATGTAGAATATGCATCACATGTATTTTTCTATAAATAGGTTACAATCATAAAAATTTCAACAGCTTAAGAAAGTTGTTGAGTATTGAATTGTTTATTTTTTTACTGTGCAATGTCTTATCCT
This sequence comes from Cheiracanthium punctorium, assembly GCA_038373885.1. NCBI lineage: Eukaryota > Metazoa > Arthropoda > Arachnida > Araneae > Cheiracanthiidae > Cheiracanthium > Cheiracanthium punctorium. The sequence continues at coordinate 271,034 of JAWZYV010004046.1, forward strand.
CCTGAATTCTGTATCCCACAATAAACAGTTATCTACTTAACTGTAACTGTGCTCGCGCACACATTCTTTTTACTTCTTCTATACTTTTTTCCTTATTGTGTGATGTTACCTTGTTATATGATGTGCCTGTTTCTTCCGTTCTAATTTAATAAGGTAAATGTTATGTTAAAATCCCATGCTTACTATGTTTGTGCCATAACTCTGCTAACATTTCTAAAAGGTTATGGACACCAGATGGATTAATTTATTTATTGCTGATTTTTAATGTTCGTTTCAAGGCTGCATCATTCATCCTCAAAATGGCGACTGGAACTTGGCGAATTGAAATGCTGAATAAAGATACTTACGAAACATGGAAACCTAAAACATGGACTTATAAAATTAAGGATGCATCAAGAATAACTTGTAAAAGGTGTAAACGCATCGGGCACTGGGCTAGCGACGTGAAAGTGGGAAAAAGATTAATTTTAAACATAAGCCTAACAGCCTGGGATTCTTATCCACTCTGGATGACTCACCAAGAGGGTTACGAGGCGAAATACAGCAACCCTACTCGTCTAAAGCTCTCTCAACAATATCAAATAACGAAAAGCAAAATTTTTGGTGTGTTAAGATAGATACTAAAAATTATATATAAGTTACTTCAGTTATCATTGACCCACGTTTGCATTTGCAACGAAAGTTCAGGAAACCCTCCTACTTCCAGTCGATGAAATAATTGTAAAGGAAGAATAAAAGAAAAAGAAAAAGGGGTGAGAGATAAAATGACATAGTCATATGATAAAATGAGATTTCGATAAGATTTAATAACGAATATGTGCAAGAAATAAACGATGAAAATTTTATTTGAAGAATCTTGTTTCAATGGCATTTCAAAATAAATATTGACCGGACCGACGTTCACACTACATGTTTATAAGAATGAAACCCCACTAACAATAATTTGCTCGTGACTTGTGGCAAGAAATCCTAACGGTAAACAATATGGGATAGCGATCTACGTTATCAACGTGAATCGTTAGTGTTGCCAGATTCAGTACACTAAAATCTATTTTTAGAATCAAATTAATTATTCTAGTAACTTTAACCGAATGACGAGTATAGTTCGTCATTGTGGTTGGTGTGTGGCACGAAAAACCAATGACGAGTTGTACTCGTCATTTTACCGGAAGGAGTTAAACTTTATCACACTATCTGGAACACTCTGTAAATATTACCTCGACGTTTTGAATTTAGTTTTATATCCATTCCTTAAATGATGATACATCACTTCGCAACGAAGAAGAAATCGTTGTTTGTCAAAAGAGGAGGCTTTCTGAAAGATATTTTGGAGAAAAATAAACTGACGGTAGCCTAAATAAGATCAATATACTCACCTGCTGTTTCGTCCTTTCTTGAATAAGGCAAACCGTTGTAGAATAAACTCAAATTCTTCGTGACAAACTGGCATTGCTGCAGTTGGAAGTATTGAGAACAACCAACTGTGCACAGCTGAAAAATAAAACAATTTTGCTGTCAATACGTTATTGCTGTCTCACATATTATCTTTGTTTATACATAGAGAAGACATGGGACAGAGAGCGTTATAGCAACCTTAACTTCAGGCACTTGCCCCATGACGTGACTTGTGGCAAAATTTCACGAATATCATTCTTGCACATCCAACTATACTATCTTTTCTGTGGATAACTTGTGACCTATCCAGCCGGCTTATTTCGCTTTTCATCGTTCTGTTTCTCTCTATTCTAAAAAGAAGTAAAGGCCGCTATCAAAGCCTGATGACCTATCTCCTCCTAAACCGTGGGGATTTCAGTTTCGACTAAGGTGCCCACAGATTCGAAAAATTCCGAGGAACCTGCTAAGCTGACTTAAATTTCGAAAATCGAATTATTTTTAGAAGATGTTAATAAAAAACTGAAAAAATAAACATAATGGTTGCCAGATTTGGCATAAAATCATTCATTCCTTTGTAACAAAGCGCTTCCAAGTACCTACTACATCAGTATACCTACTACATCAGTTAATGTGTTTTGTATTATAATTCCGTTTCTAAAGATAAGTGAGCTTAACCAAACTGTTTAATTTGGAAATCAGTTTAATTGAAAGTGAAATAACTCGGCTGTTCAAGCCTCGTCAGGGGAGACCTCCCTGAACCCCCCCTAATTTTCATTATTGCCATATTATTTTCATTATTGCCCCCCCCCCTAATTTTCACTATGCCTTTAGTTTCATTATTGCCATATTAAAACGATATTAATTGACTGACATTTTATGTCTCATCTTACGTGTATTTCGCCTGGTAACCCTATATTGAAATTTTTATGATTGTAGCCTATTCATAGAAAAAGGTGTAAAAAATCTTCAAATATGTAGTGCGCAACGTCAAGACGAAAAACATCAGCGTTTTTTGAAGGATTTAAAAGAAGAGAGAATTTACAATGCCTGTCACAAGTGATATATATCAATGAGCGAATCATTGCAGCATATGTGTGGCGTTAAGTTTCTGTTTTAAAAATCAATCCTTCTTAAAGAAACAAGAACGACTTCCTGAGCATGAAAGAAATTTGATCCGTAATGGTATGAAACTGGCTGTGGAAGAAACATTTGTAAATGCTGTCGAAAATCGTCTGGATGAGTGGGAAAGAAAGGTACTTGATTGAATTAAATATGAAAAACATTTAGTTGCTACAGATGCTTGATATCACAGGTTTGTCATCGAAAACTGTATAAGAGGCTTAAAAGTGAGATGAAAAGAGGATACCGCCCTGCAAGTAGCATTGAAGAGGCAACGGAAACAGTTTATTCTCTTGAAAACAGCACACAGGACTCACAGAGCTAACTTCTCATTGATGGTTGATTAATAAAATAGAGGGTGATTAGTTCTGACATCAGAAGAGAAATATATGCACAAGCTTCTTTGCTGTTAAGAGAAGTTTGATAATTTTTTAATTACTAGGGGCCAAGGCCCCTAGACTCCCTTTGCTCGCTTTTCGTATGAGGTATTTAGCCCCTAATAAATCTTATACGCAAAAGAGTCATAATTTCAATAGACAAAACCCCAAAATTGGATCAGATATAATGTTACCGAGCTGCACATTGCTTGGTTCTTGCATGTTCCTTGGAACATAAAAATTTAAACTTCAAACTATTTTGAATTATGTAAAAAGCATTGAACACCTTGCGTATTTGCCACCCATGGCGATTTTTCATAATATGGCGACTTACATATATGTATCGTTAATAATAGCTCTAAGGAAACAGTATTTCATATGTCTTCTTTAATAAAAACTACAGAACTGCTACTAATGTTGGTTTGCTTGCCACCAATGGCGACTCTTCAATATTTGATGATTTACACAAACTGATATCCGATAATTACTGCTCATGTAAGTAAAGTTACCGGAGAAACCTTTATCTATTTATTCATGTACATAATCCTTTGCATATTGGCGTATTTAGCACCACGAAATATATCCTCTCGTCGCGCTGGCAAGTATCCAATCTGTACAATAATGGCATAGTTAACGCCGCCAAAGATTTCTACTAGTAGCAAATACCCAAGCTGAACCTAACCGGCTTTAAAATAATAAACTTTTTAATTATTTTTCATTTTCAAGATACTGCGGTCTAACATTTTGGAACTCGCGGCTTAGATTCACCCTATTTGGAGAGATACAGTTTTGCCAGATCGTACCTAATGCCAAGATGGCGCTTTTTAAATCAGTTACAATTAGTTATTCTGTTTTGAAAAAACGAATAATCGCTAATTCTAAACTCCTGTTGTCTAAGAGAACTTACTATTTGAAAATTGTCAACTTTGTGTAACACACTTTGAGTTATTTATTTCATATACTTTTTAATTTGGCTTAAAATCGGTTTAATTCTACTCAATGTTGGAATTGCTTTGTTGCATAGGAATGAATGATTTTATGCTGGCGAAAACTGCCAAACCTGCTAACCAATATGTTTATTTTTTCAGTTTTTTATTAATATCTTCTAAAATAATTCGATTTTCGAAATTTAAGTCAGTTTATCAGGAATTTTTCAAATCCGTTGACACTTCCATCGGAACTTAAATCCCCACGGTTTCGGAGGAGATAGCAGAACAAGCTTCTGACAGCGGCGGCGGCAGCAGCGACCTTACTTTTTTTTCAGAATAGAGAGATAGCGGCAAACTGTTCAGATCAGTATAGTGCAGTGTAAAATGCTCCTTTTAAGTAGCCTTTTGAACTGACAAAAAATAAAGTCTGATGTGGACACTACATGACTTCCTTGCACGTCTAATAAATCATAAATGTTTTCTGTGCACTTCATCTAAGCTTAGTTTACTTGAAAATATTGCAATGATACTAAGGTTTAGAAATTTCTAGCCAAATCTTTTAGGTATCGACAAGCTGGGTTCAATTTGAAAGGTTTTTCGGCTCTGAATTTGGCGATATCTCGCCAAAAGCCGACAGCTTTTGATAGCTTGTGAGATTTTGGGCATAACCAAAATACTGATTTACCACAGACTTTTAAAAAATTGAAGGTATCCGTAGACCTTAATGTACTGGAAGTCTTTTGGGTAACCCTGCAAATGAATTACCGAGTCAACTATGAAACAAAAAAGAGATGCGCAATTAGATATTACAAGAGTAATCTCAACATTCTACTGTTAAAAGTTTTAGAGTTATGCTATGTAAGTAATAATTTTTGCGCCACATTTAGCGAAATTTCGGCAAACCTCGCCAAGGGTGATGACAGTTTGCGAGATTTTGGGCATGCAGCTTTTATTCCTTAAATATGCATCGTACACATATATAGATCGTACGAATTACATCGTTTAAATTATAAAGATGCGTGAAAAATGGCACAGAATTTATTGGTATCTCTCTATTCTAAAAAAAAAGTAACGGCCGCTGCCGCCGCTGTCAATAGCTTGTTTGGCTATCTTCTCCTAAACCGCGGGGATTTGAATTTCGAGAAACATGTCCAGAGATTTGGAGAATTCCGAGGAACCCGATAAGCTGACTTAAATTTCGAAAATCGAATTATTTTAGAAGATATTAATAAAAAACTTAAAAAATAAAACATAACGGTTGCCAGATTTGGCATAAAATCATTCATTCCTTTGCAACAAAGCAATTCCAAGTATCTAGAAACGCATGAAATTGACAAATATGAAATAGAATTACACCCTTTTTACGCCATATTAATAAGTATATGAAATAAATAACTTAGTGTGTTACACTAAGTTGACTATTTTCAAATAATAAGTTCGCTTAGACAACAGGAGTTTAGAATGAGCGATTATTCGTTCTTCCAAAACAGAATAACTAATTGTAACTGATTTTAAAAGCATCATCTTGGCATTAGGTACGATCTGACAAAATGGTATCTTTCCAAGCAGGGTGAATCTAAACCGCGAATTCCAAAATGTTAGAACCCAATATCTGGTAAATGAAATATAATTAAAATGCAGATTTTTTTTAAAGCTGGTTCGGTCCAGCTGGAGTATTTGCTACCAGTAGAAATATTGGGTGACGTTAACTGTGCCATTATAGCAGTTGTAGTACACTTTGGATATTTGCCAGCGCGGCGAGATGATATAATTGATGATGCTAAATACACCAATCTGCAAAGGATTATGTAATATATGGATAACGGTTTTCCGCTAGCCTTAAATGAACAGTAATTATAGGTTGTGAGCATGTGTAAATCGCCAAATAATGAAAAGTCGCCATTGGTGGCAAGCTATTCTAGCTGTTCCGCAGTTTTCATCAAAGGAAACATATGAAGTACTGTTTTCTTAGAGCAAGTCGCCAAATTATGAAAATTCGCCAATAATTGGCTAATGCGCAAAGTGTTCCATGGGTTTCACATAATTAAAAATAGTACGAAGTTAAAATTTTTATGTTCCAAGCAACATGCAAGAACCAAGCAATGTGTATCTCGCTAAAATTCAATCTGATCCAACCTCTGGGTTTTGTTTGTTGAAATTATGCCTTATTTATGAATAAGCCTTATTAGGGGCCGAATGTCTCATACGAAAAGCGAGCGTAGCAAGTCTAGGGGCCTTGGCCCCTAGTATATTAAAACTTTCAAGAGATGAATTCTAATAAATGCAAAATTTGAATCTTTATACGGTTTCCGTATTTAAAAAAATTCAAATTAGAAAAACGTCCCACACTGGGCCTGATTTCCGGGAGGGCATTCGGGGCAAGCGCCCGGGCCCCCTACCAAAAGGGGGCCCCCAAATTGTTCTTTTAAGTTTAAAAATTTTGAAATTTTGAATCATAATCATCATAAATAGGCTCTAAGATAAAATTCATAAGGAGTTACACTATATTAATAATAGCATAAGTATTATGCACTTATATACAATGTTTTCTTTCGTAATTTGTGTATAGCCCAAGAAACGCGATCTTCCGATGTGATTTTTTTTTCGGTGGCTACTGAAATATAGTTGAATCAACAAATATTTATTTTCTCATATCTCAGCCTTTTTATCATAAAAAGCTCAAAATTTGTACATTACCTTATTAATTTATGGGATGCAGTTTACTAGAGAATTTTTTAGTACGAATGCTGAATAAAAATTTAAATTTTGTATTTATTTAGATTCAATCTGCGAAAAGTTTTAATCGATTTCAAAAAAATTCTGTATACATATCTATATATATTTTTTCCTTTACTTAACGTTGTAATTTATTACATATGTCTATGGTTAATATTTAAGGAATAAAAGCCTAGATCAGTCTTTTAGGAACACCCTGTATATAATTCATATTTTTAATGCTATTTAATTTACACAGTTCTAAATGATTATCGCCTATCAAAACTGTTTGGAGAAGTTTGATACATTTTAATGTACAGAAAAATACGACTGAAACGAGTATTAGGTACTGACCTTCTCTCCCCCGCAATTCAAACCTTAAAAAACAAACTTCAAGAGTACTTTTAATTAAGTCACATTAAATAAATGATATTAATAAATATAAAAAACAATACATATTATCAAATTTCTCATAAATAAATAATCTTAAGACTTACTCTGGATGTCAGGCGACGTCTGTGAAGATTTTTCCATTTAAGTTCTTCGTACTCAGTGCAGTTGGTTTTGTATGGAAGAGGAAGTAGCAGAACAGTCGTCTAAAAAAGCAAAAGGGTGAATGCTTCAAACGAAACTGATAAATTTGTCACTTTTGTTCATCTGTTAAATGCACAGCTCTTTTGAAACCCCACTCCCACATCTAGAAAGTAAAAGGATTTGAGTTTCATATCTCTCTCTCTCTCAAAAAAAAAATTATTTTTTGGTGTTTGAGACAATAACGTATCTAGGGCATAGCTGGAAGGGCGCGCGCCATGGTCGGCACACGAAATGGGGAGCAGATTTCCATTGCAAGGTGGACGCATTGAAAGAAGCATTTAACCTGTTCGTTCCCAAGCGACAAATGTTCGTGATAAAGATGGTAAATCTTTTTTTTAAAAAATGAATACAACATTCTTGTGCTGTAAAGTGAGGATCATGCCAACCTGACTCACTAAAACAGCTATTCCTGAATTGATTTTAGTTTCTGTGTTATGGCAAACCTACACGAAGGGCATCTGTGAACGGAAGGGGGGGGGGTGTTGTCTTGGTCGGAGGACTTTTTAAGGGGTTCTACTGCTTATTCATGAGATTCATCCGGAGAACGAAACGCGGACCTTCACATTTCAGCAGTCTACCATATTTGGTGTCTTATACACCTGGCGATTCCTAAAATGGGTTGCTAAGAACTCAAGTGGTCTTTGGAAAGCTCAAAGCTCTTAGACACATCTGTATTGTAGTAATATTTATCTGTATCTTTTATTCGTCGTTTATTTTTTACGGGTATTTGTGCGGGATTCCATTAGATAAAAGGGATTTATTGAGTGGTCTGTAAAATTTCAGGAACCTGAACCTCTGAACTAAAAAGCTGAATTAAAAATTTTTAAAAAATCTCATGTGGACAACACATGACTTCCTTGTACGACTGTTATATCAAAATATTTTCGGCCCACTTCATCTAAACTTATTTTGTTTGAAAGAGATAAAATACTGCAGTAATACTAAGGTTTAGCGATTTCTAACCAAATATTTCCGATATCGCCAAGCTGGGTTCAATTTGAAAGATTTCTTTCTGACACTTAGTTTGGCGATATTTCACCAAAAGCCGACAAACTTGAGATAGTTTGCGAGATTTTGGGGATAGCCAAAGTAGTCATTGACCACAGACTTTCACTGAATTGAATTTATTTATACACCTTAATGTAGTGGCCTAAATTTGCATGTAGTGCCCCTAGTGCACGGACCCGAAGTATCCGTGCGATGATCGGGACCTGGTGGGAGGTCAGCAAAACTGATTTTCTCTACTTCGTCCTTTTCAATGTGGAAGTAGAATAGGATAAACCTGCATTTAACCCTTTTGCGATGTTAGGCGCAAAACGCACGTTTACAGCTGAGGCCGGCAGTCTTTTGCTCGAGAGTCTGTTCGAGACGGGAAGGTTTTTAAGTATAGGCCTAAATCCACGAAATGACTGAAATAGGAAAGCGCGTTTTTAAACAGTGATCTCTAGAGTATATAAGCTGCATATTTTTATTTTGTTTTTTTATTTATGTACCGCATATACTTAAGTTATTTTTGTTTAAATACATTTTTCACACATTTATTACCGACTTCAAAATAGGAGGAGTTATTATGTTCAACTTGTGTATTAATGACTATGTCATTTTACCCGCTTTATTGAAGTTCGAAAAATGTGTTCCAAAAATGCGACATAATATTTAAATACTATTAGTTCACAGCAGCTTTAATCTATTGTTTTTACTCGCTATTTATTGACATTTACTTGCCATTTATTGACAATTAACATTATGCATTTGAAAACTAAATATTAAAACTTTATAGGACACTGGCACAAAGTGGCGGCCAGGAGTGGGCGAGTAAACGCTCTGGCACGACTGCGTGCTGGCCAGGAAATGAATGAGCTTTTTGTCGGCACGCATTTGTGTAAGTCGGCGCCAAAGGGTTAATGGTGCTTCGAACTCGCTGAGAACTCCAGAGATCTTAGGGCCAAAAGTGCTAAAGGGTCTCTCCTTGGACTCGCCACTGCCTGCAGAGTTTAAAGGAGAAAATAGATTAATGGATCAATAATTCAATGAATTACCTTGGAGACAGTGATTGTGTATGAAAAACCAGGTAACAAATGGATGCCCTCGGTATGTATGTCCGGCAGGTTGTTTTCATCGTGAACTATGGCTATCAGTCCAGGATTTCGTTTCCTTTCCATAAATTCTTCAGGTTCCACATCCATCACCAAGGAAAGATCTAAAATTGAACTCTAATTAACTGACATGTTTTTTTACTGTAAATCACCGAAACATAAGAACAACTGGACAAATTCCCCAAAGCTGAAAAAGTGCAGCTGCTATAGGGCCAAAAGATTTCCTGTGACACAGCTGTGCAGCACGCGATTGGTGAATCATTCGTCCAATATGCTGCTGGTAGTAAAACTGAGCGATGACAACGTCTGCACATTTTAAACTTTGGGGCCATTTGGGCAGTCTATACATGTTATTTTTTTCCCGATGCAGTGAATGCAGTCAATCGGTCTTGGAATGGTAATTGGTCTGCCCTGTAGACATAATTTATGAACATTAAGGGAAAAAAAAGAAATAAAGGCAAATATCACGCTGGATGCATGAACCAAAACACTTTCAGCATTTATTATTTGCGTATACACTATTTTTGTTAATCCGTTCGAGACACTTTCCTCTTTCTGGATCAACAGTAATATCTTCTAAAGCTAATCAGAAAGTCTGCTGTTACTTTTTTAAACCCAAATTATGGCTGTAAACGTGAAATCAATATGTTCATTGCCTTCGGTTGACCAGTTTTCTGTGAGCTGAAAGGTCTTTTCTGCCAATAGCTCCGCGGCACGACGCAACTGGAAGATGATTATGCTTCGATTGTGTATGTAGGCTGTCCTGCCAGAAACTTCTTATACAGGTCGGAAAACGTGGAAATCACATGGGGAAGAAGTCCAGACAGCACGGTGGGTGCTCCATACTCTCCCATCTCATTGAAATGACCGGAGGTAGTCGGCTATTATCCTTGTCCACCACCACCCATTTCTCAAAACGAGCCACTTTTCCCCCAATACGCGGGCAGCATTTCCCTGCGGATTTCGATGGGCGGTCGCTCTTTGTTCCATAGAACATAAAGTCACACATTGTTTCTCGTACGTCTTGTCCATGACCGCCACGCCACCTTAGGAAGATGGCTGATTAGGTGTAGCTTCGCCTTTACCAAAACTAAATACACAGGGAAATGCAGCCCACATATGGAGAAAAGTGTCTCGCTTTGAGAAGTGTGAGGTGGGGAACAAATTAGAACCATCGGTAGGTTTCAGTCATTTCACTAGGGATTTCTGGACTTCACCCGCCCCAACTGATTTCCACGTTTTCGGTCCGTTATATCAGTTTCTGGCAGGACAGCGATTCACGTGCAACAATGAAGCCAAGACAGCAGTCCGAGGGTGGTTCCACTGTCTGCCGGACAAATTCTAAGTGTTGGTTAATACAAGGCTACACGAGGAATGGGGGGAAAGTGCCTTGGGTAGAGGATTATGAAAGTTGTTTTAACGCATTCTAACCCATATTTACATTACATCTGGAGAAAACCAATCAATACTCCAGGCCGTTAAATGGACAGTCTCACGAGAGGCCAGAATCCTGGATCACTTCAGCTGTCCACCAATGTTCAGTGTCTTCTCCACTCGCAAATGGGTCGCCAGACTAAGTATTAATTAACTACTAGTCTAACTCACGGGCGTCTCTAATTTAGTTCTGGGAAGGGGTTAATACCTGAACTGCTATGGAGACTATATGGTAAAATAAAGTAGTAAATATATTTGTAAATATTTGTGTACTTTATTTTATATACTAAAAAATCTGGCCAAACGCTTACCGATTTGCCCTCATACATAAAAATATAAATTTTATACTTAAACATTTTGCAGTTTATCTAAACCGTTACCACCTTGATTCGAAAAGCTTAATTTTTTATGCTTCACTAAAGGCATTATTTAAAATGTAATCTGCCACTTTGAATTAATTTTGAATAATTTCCAATAAAGAATTAATAGGTTATTTGAAAACTAAAGTTAGAATGCTCGCTAATACTTTAATGTTCTGTTGTTGGTTTGTGAATTACACTTTCATATATAAACTGATGATAAAAAGTGGTATAAAATATTAAATTAGAATTGAAACAATTGGTTTTTAAACATGTAATATATTGTAAAACATGTATGAATATGCGTTAAATTAATGAATTGAATAAAACTAAAATAATCGAAAATACAATGTTATTCTGATAGGAAAGTTTGGCGGCGGATGGTATTAGCTCGGCGTGATGTTCGCTAATGGCCATATTTCGGAGATTTTCACTATCCTTATAAATAAAAATGTAATTCTGTTTGTCAGTTTGTGGATTTGTTTAATATACAAATCCACAAAAATGGACCTATAAGCCTGAAATTTTGCACAGATGTGTAATCTAATATAGAACAAATGATAGTCCACTTTAAAACTTTGAAACTCCAGGAGTTTAAGAGATTTTTTAATGTTTTCGACGCAGAAAGCTTTCCGTAATTGTAACCCCTGTAGTGAAAAAAGTGTGAAATTAGCATCGTGGTTGCCATGTGTGGCGATTTTGCCGAATAAAATGTTTTAAATACTTAAGGTAAAAATAAAAGAATAATAATGATTTTTTTGTTGTTATTGTTAGTTTATATTTGTAAGGTGTGCATGGGAAATCAGAGCAGGAATAAAGTGTTTTATACGAAAAACAATAAGGATTGAATGTTTCCGGGGCTAATATGTAAAAGTTTTTAGTTTGGCGAAAAATAAAATGGCTGACATGCTGATTTTGAGAGAGTTCTAGCGGTTTTCACAGTTTTAGGCTTGAAGCAATTTACTGAGAGCTTAAGGAAATAGCATTTTTGAAAACAAGTGTATAGGTTTTATTAGAATGCAGCGTTAAATTTTTATTATCCGTGCAGATATCATGCAGTTATTAAGGGATTTCAAGCGATCTATCTTCAGAATTCTCGCCAAATTGAGTAAATTAATTTAAGTTGGGGAATACCACCAAATTTCAGAAAACTGAAATCTTCGCATTTAGTACATCGGAGTTAAAGATGAATAAAAAACGTTATTCGCTGTTGATAATTTAAAAAATGCTTCAAATTTTCAAATAAATTTTCAATAGTATTTAAATATATGTAAAGTTGTGTCGCATACTATGTCGCATTTTTGAGACACATTTTTCGGACAATTTTCAATAAAGAGGGTCAGAGATAAAATGACATAGTCATTAATACATAATTTAATGATAGTTTTACGTACCATTTTCTTCTTGCCAGAAATCTACTTTTCTGGCTTGTAACGAGAGATTGTCTTTAAATCTAGATGTAAACGTGTAACAGTTCCCATAGTCAGGATCGTAGTAGGGTTCCAGTATGCTGTAATATCATTATTCAAGCATTAGTATACTTAGTTATAGTGCAAGGGTTGTGAAAAAAATAAAATGAAATCTGGGATACAAGAAGATGTCCAATTTGTCCCAATGAAATATACGCACATTCCTACAACAAGATATTGGGGTCGTTTTCAAAATCGGGTGTCATTTCGAAATTTAAGAAGCAAAAATACGATTTCAATTAATAAGTAGTTTTTTTTCCCCGTAATATAAAACATTTCTTGTTTTTGCACATTTGAATATCATTTGAATATTTTATTTCATTCGCTTCAGAGTTTTATGCGTAATCGAGATATATGTTCACATTCTGAATAAATTTTGCAAAATCTCAAAATCTGAAAAAAATATTTTAAAAATTCGACGCTTATACGTAGTTTAAGTTGAGCAACCAACTCCAATGATGGAGGACGACAGACTTGACGTGCGCCAGCTCCCTTTACCGTACACGGCCAACAACAGTCTACTCAGGAAATTTTGGCCCCCTCCTAGACGCTGACCGCAAGTGGATTACTTTAACAAACAATATAAATGCAATAATGTTACGAACACTTTCGCGGTTCAACTCCGTAATTACAGTTTATACCGATTGCTTAAAAATGTCGGAGACCATTTCAGTGTTTAAAATGAATGAAAAACTCCATTGCGGTGGGATTTATAGATTTTTATGCTATGCTTTTCTGCGCATCTAGGCAGAATGCTGGTTAACGCATCCTTGCAAAATATCTCAGATACGCATTTTTCTTTTCTAGAGCTGGAAATTGCGCAATATCGTTTGACATCCAGAAAGGATGAGAAATTTTCAGACTTTTAAAGAAGTTTTAAGATTTCTTATACATTTTTTTTTCTGCATATGAAATGTAAAATTTCGAGCAAGCTGGAACGAATAGAAGTGGAATATAATGGGAAAATCATTAAGAATTGGGAATGGTATGTTTTCAGAATTTTTAAATCACGCATACCTTGTTGCAATTAGTATTTATATAACCGACAAAAACAAGCAGACGTTAAAATTTATGATCACAAGCTGCGTAGCCATGGGCGTCGGCAAAAATTTTTCTGGGGGGAATATTATTTCAACATATGGTTACCATGTTGAAACAACAAAAAAGCAAAAAAACAAAAAACAAAAAAACAAAAAAAAACGGCTTACAAATGTCCTAGAGAGGACAAGCCTTCCCTCTTGCCCTATGCTGCCGATGCCCATGTAAGTAGGTGTTGCCCGGGTCCATTAGGTGTTAAGGCATGATTGGCCAAAAATATATTGTTAGCTGATGTCAATCATTCAATCACTGATTTTTTTAAATACACACATTTTAATTCTCTATGCTTTTATCCTCATTTCGAACCGTATATAATTTTGCTGTATAAGACCATATTTACTTAAATATTTTAAGTTAACTTTAGTTTTTAAAACTTAAGTGAACTGTTAATTTTTTTTTCTTAAATAACGAAATAAGTGTTAATGTTTGTCATATTAGTAATTATATTAGTTATATAGTATGTAAATGACATTTTAAACAAAATCATGACTAAGAAAATAAATGCATATTCAAAATCATGAATATGTTTTTATATTACTACTGTGCTGCTATCGCTTTCGTATGGTAAATCAGCGCCATCTACCTTTACCTGCATGAAAATCTCGAAGAGATTTTTGCCCCGAATAAAAGGTAGCCTATGTGTTTATTCAAGGTATAATCTACATTCTAAATTTCACTCGAATCCGTCCAGCCTTTTCATCATGGAAGACTTACAAACATACAAAACTATCAAACTTTCGTGTTCACAACATTAGCAGGATACAAAGTGTCCCGAAAATACAGCGACAAAGTTTTAGAAGTATCGGAGTATATAAAAAAACAGGATTCAGAACCACACTACAATGTGGGTTCATAACACTGTTTTTAGATTCACTCTACAAAATGTGTTGAAACAGTAGTGAAATATCCCACCATGCTTTGCCAAAATGAAATTAATATTTCGCTAAAAACTAACTAAAGTGGATCATTATAAATAGTATTTCAGCCTGAATAAGTATCTGTCGAAGAATGAACCATTTGCTGTAAGAATTGATGAGATATTAAATATACAGGGCGGTTATAATTACACTTCCCCTATAACAGGGCTTTACAGGTAAAAGGGAAAGCGAATTACAACAAAACTTGAGATGCGCTCAATGAATTTATTAAAAACAAAAGAAAAAGAAAAAGAAAAAAAGAGAATGAGAGAAAGAAGCCGGGAAGTTGTTGTGTAGTGGATACCCTAATAGCACGGAACATCACAATGAGTTCGCCGTGACGTCCCCGTGAGTCACATAGGTGGCAGTCATACTGGTAACCATAAGTGACGTCAACTGGAAGTCATAGTGTGACTTGCCAGTGACAATAGCTTGTGACTTCTTTGTGACGTCAACGTGACGGATCGTTTGTGACGTCTTGCCAGATCTTGCGACTTTTCGTAATTTTTGCTACTTTTGAAAGCAACATGCGACTCAATTTTATGACTTTACGATATTGCTACTTTCTTGCATTTTTTTTTTATGATTTTGTGAATTTTAAGTAATTTTGCGAATTTCTCAAAAAAAAAAAAAATCTTTTTCTCAGTTTTAAATCAGTGGAACATTTAAGTCACAGTGCTGTGAATGTGACGGCGCTGTAACGTCGCATTGGAGTCCCAATGTCGTGCACAAGCCACAGTGTGACTTCATGGTGACATCACGTTGTGACGTTGCCGCAGAAGGTCAAGTTTATACAGTCAAGGCGACTTATTTGTGACTCATTCGCGACGTCCCGTGACAGTCTTGCACGTCGCAGTGACTTCACATTTAGGCCACGGTGCTATTAGGGGCAGCCTTGTGTTCTGCGTGAATGTGTGTACGTAACGAGTAATCTTTTCTTCAAGTTTCAACGTTCCCGGCATCGCTTCAGTTTGTCATATGGTGTTTTAAGGGTATCTTTGATTGCTCTTGAGTATCCCTTTCCAGCCGTAAACGCTCACTATATTTTGATTTGGCTTTCGGACGAGTATATGATATTGCATTATTTATTTTAATTTTTTACTTTAACACTATACATATATATTCACTATAACTGTTCCACGCTAATGTTATATATACGCAATCGATAGATATGGACGAGAGCTGACGATTGAAATGCAGACGAACGTTCTAGCTTTTCGGAGTCAAAATTTATACTAAACGGACATTAAGTAACGCAGCGAAACGAACCTGAAAAGGGCGGCGCTCCCCCACCGCCGCAAGCGATGCGTCAGGGTTCTCACTCAACTAGGGATCGACCGATAGTATCGGCAACCGATAGTATCGGCGCCGATACCTCCAATTTTTTTAGGTATCGGTATCGGTTCTTCCGATTCTAAAAGTATCGGGAAAGTATCGGTTTCTGTTGCTTTCATCCATTTTCACCGATACTTTTCAACCGATACTTCGTTTTTCAGAAAAAACAACGCAGTCGCAACACCATTCTAGAATCCTTGTTTTGGTAATGAGATGAGAGGCGTCGTTTCATTGGCACATTTGTTTGTGCGAGTGTTTTCGAACTGTGTTTTTTTTTTTTTTAATTGTAACCATCGCTAAATGGATGTCGTATCACCAAGTGTGGTCGAAATTATGGACGAAGAATCGTTAGATGACAGTTTAACAGGACAATCGCCTATTCTTCTAAATTATTTTGAATTCGTGCCCAACACTAAATACGCTCTCTGAAAGGATTGCAAAAAACAAATGTCGAGAGGTAGGCTATAATTTTACTTCAGTTTTATGAACGTTTATTTTCTCACTGTGTTGACTCGAAAAAGAGTTCATTCATATATATACATATATATATATATGACAACTAAAAAGTTTGTAATATTTGCTGAAATAACTGCAAAAATCTCTAATCTCTGTACAACAAAATTTTCTCTATAGCGAATTTTTCAATTGGAACCAAGCGAGTTCGTTATAAAGAAACTTATAGTCTCGGGCAATTACAGATTTGTGTATCATTCTGTTTTGAGAAGTGTAATAATTATCAATATCTAATAATTATTTATATAGTTAATTTAAAAAATTAAAGCTGTATTAGTATAATTAGTAATACTAATTATTATATAGTTTATTTCCAATTTTGGGGTAAAAAACATATTTCTTGTGAATAATAGTATTTGGTTTATATGTAAGGGAAACACAGGACTAATCGGTGTGTACCTGCTCTTCGTACGGAAAAGATCAAATACATGGATCCTTCCGGATTAATTGTGACTTAACCCTGTCCGGAGAACCAAAATATTTGGATTTTCAAAAAGAACTTAAAAATGATCATATGAGTTCATATTAAACAGAAATCTTGCTAAAACATTTAATAATTCACTTAGTGGTTAAATAATTGGCGCAGATAAATAAAACCATTAATTAATGTGAACTTATTATGCATTTTAAGGGAAGAATTTATATACGTATTTAATGAACAATATCTAAATACATATGTACTTACATAATACTGTACAGTTTATACATTATCACAATTTAATGCAGTTTAAGTAATCTAAAAAATATTTTCATATGTGAAAGAATTCTAATTAAAGAAAATCTAAATAAAAATTGCAAGAAAGACACATATAGTAAGAGCAAGCAGGAAGCTGTTTTTGGTCTAATGTGGAAACCTTTTATCTGGCTCATAGCAACAATTAGGCGACAAAATAGAGGTTGAGAAAAATTGATTTAAATATTTGCACCAGTCGGCACTGGAAATGAAATGGATTATCTTATATCCCTTTAACTCCCACCCCCCGTGTTTGTGTTCTGTCAAGCCTAAATGAGGGGCATCTACCTATAGGGTGGGGGCTTGGGCGGAGGACATTTTAAGGGAGTCTAACGCATATTCACGTAACATCTGGAGAAAATCGCCCAAAACTCTAGACTGCTAGATCGACAGCGACCACGATCGACCACGCGAGGAGAAAGAATTCCGAACCTGCACACTAAGACGCTTCCCAGTGCTCAGCTTTTTTATAAATTCGGCCATTCGTTGGCATAATTTGAATAGAAAAGAAAGACTAGAACTACTATAAATTCACATTTCAACGTATCCACTGCTTTTCCTTTTTAATGCTTTCTACTGGGATCAAATTTCATCATTCTGTTATTCATTTTAACGAGAACTACACTCTCGTTACAAAAACTGCCCAATAGAGGCAGGTTTAAATGACATTAAATTATGTAAAGTATCGGTATCGGTTAAGTATCGGTATCGGCCGATACCATAACTTTAAAGTATCGGTATCGGCCATTTCTGAAAATGAATTTATATGTAAAGTATCGGTATCGGTCATCGGCTAAAATGTGGTATCGGTCGATCCCTACACTCAACGTATTCTTTGATCCTTCAGCTGTCGAGTGGTGTCATTAAATTTCGGATGCAGATGATAGATATGTAGCTGCAACATTTAACTCTATCCCCCGATTCTTTTTATCATTAGTTTTCTGAATTGCCTCCCACTATGGAAGGAAATTTAAAGTCGTATTCATGCCAGAGCAAATATTTAGTACAAAAAATGTCTATTAAGTTTTGCTTTGCATGAAAAAACAGCAAATTTAACAGTGGAAATAGATCATTTGAAATGTAAAAAAAAATTGGACATTTTAAGAATAGTTCCTGAGCAATTATTAACTAATTTGGATCATATTTTTAGCTGATTCGACCCCCCCCCCCTACAAAGCGCCGCCTAGTGAACATTTTCAGAATTAAACTTTTGAAAAAACTTCCTTGCGTGCATCTCGTGTAGAGTCCATATGTCAAACTGGGCGGCAATCGGCTCCCCCATTTCAGCTGCCGAAAGCTGCTTATAGGGGAAGTATAATTATAACCTCGGATTTCACAACAACTTTAATAAACCTGTGCATGAAAACAGCATTTTTCATCCCTACTCGATTGCAATGTGATTCTGTATCCTTCTTTTTTTGTGTGTGCCCATTCGTCGCTATATTTTTGAGACACCCTGTATGTGCATTGGGGCACGGTGGCGATAGTCTGTCTAAGGTCGAAAATACTCACGACTTGCATTCGTCTCCTTGAACTATGGGAGTCCCGATGAAGTCGCAGTCCACGAACATGGACTTGGTGTGGCCGAGATCCGCCTTCATGTCGTTCTCTCCGTCCAACAGCAGCTGGTAAGTTAATTCATTTATCTGGAGCTCTGACTGGCAAAAGCAAAAAACATCATTCACGTGGGTTGGCAAAGATCGCTGCGGTGGCAATGGCGACGGAAAACAGCATTTGGACAAAAATGTGTCCGCACTTATTATACGGGGTCTGGGCCATACCCAGAAAAAAATCTCTGGGAGGGACCAAGAGGTGAAAAAGGCTAAATTTTTCACAAAATGGCTTCATTATTATTGTTTTGTTAACAAAATTTTAAATTTCGGGAGGGGGGGGGACCGGACCCTCTGAACTCCCCCCTGGGTACGGCCTTGTACGGGGTGTACGGGAAAGATGGTAGCACGCTTTAATTCTTCCCTGTTAGATTTTAATTCTTTATCTGTTAGAGATGAGTGGACAATTTAAATTTTAAAAAATGCTAAAAATGAGTTAGGAAAAAAAGGTTACGTTAAGAAAAAATTGTTCTGATTAATTTTCAAGAAGTTACATTTCTTAAATTTGCATACTGCCCTCACTACAAAAAAAAAAAAACCGTTTAGTAAGCATTAGCTAGATTATGTACGAATTTCAGCCTTTCATCATAAAAGGGTCAGAGATATTCTTATTACAAAGATGGTCTGGGACTATGGGCTATACGTGAATTCGGATCTAAACGTTTATTGCTGGAGAGTATAAAAAGATTTTCTTTCGTCATTTCTGTACGACCCCTGAAGTGCGATCATCCGACAGGATTTTTCACTTTCAAGAGCCACGAAAAGTGGTTTAAGTCAGCATGTATTAATCTTCATACATCTGACATTTTTCAGAATAAAAAGTTCAAATTTTGCACATCACCTCATGAGTGTATAACGCACGATTTACTATTTGGGAATTTTTTTTGTGAAGGGATCGTATGCAAATTTAAAAACTATAACTTTCCTTTTTTTTTTTTGAGGGAAACGAGAATTTTTTTTTTTAACGTAGATTTTCTCCCTACCTTATTTTGAACATTTTTTCAATTGACATTGCTCATTTATCTCTAATAGGTAAAAAATCAAAGCATGTTACCACCATTTTATGACTGTATTTAATCATTAATAGATAAGCAGCAAAGGACAACGTATAAGAACACCAATACAGAAATTTAAGATCGCAGACCAGTTTCAGCATGTATGACATACCGTCTTCAGTTCTAGAATGAGAATGGCAAAATTTGCTCTATTTATACAGAAAAAGTGGGGATTCCAGAGAATGCTTACGAGGGCCAATAGGAAAGCAGGGATCAAGAAGAGAGTTTTTTTGAGAGCCAATAGGAATGCAGGAAATTAAGGTAACTGAGAATTGCTCTTGATGTTTTCTGTTGCATATTTATTATCCTCTGCACCAAGCAACGTTTTCGCACTTATATTTAACCTTTGTCCACTTGAAATACATAACTTCATATTCTATTTTTATCACAGTACTTACGGAATCGAAATCGCATTCGTTTCTTAAAATGTGCAGAATCTTTCTGCAAGTGTGTTAGCAGAAACATTACGCGTTCGGAAGATTTCGTCTTGATGGGAACATCCGTTCCTATATCAATGCGTCATGCAAAGGAAATCAGTTTATATGTGAAAAAAAAAAATTAAACTGATGGGTAATCTCGAAAAACTATTTTAAACGAATGCGAATCGTAATTTTCCCTTCAAAGGCTAATGCATATGACATTCATAGGACGTCAATATCACTTACAATACCTGATTTTGTTATTCAATTGGTTAATTTTTTTTTAATTCTCGGACATGTAAAGGAGCTAGAAATGAAAATTTCACGTTATGAAATATGGTATCTATAAGCCTTTTACAAAATACATAAACAGTTACTTCAGACACTTATGAATACTCCTCAAACTGTTTTAAACCATTTCCTAACTATATATTACCATTTCCCACATAAAGTAATGAATAAAGCGACATTTAAACTGGGACTGTTCAGGTGCTTCCGCCTTTAGTGACGGTACGAGGATTAGAATACAGCTCGCTGATTGTTTCTCTTCTTCAATAGCAAAAAATCACTAAGACGATACTAAGCCCCCCCCCCCTACACACACACCCCGCATTTCTAATTTGCACTTCTTGCTTTTAGCAAAAATTCTCGCGCTGTGGGCGAGGAGTCCGCGTTAGCTCTGAGATACGTTACTCGTGAGAAACTCGCGGTTATATCGCGTAAGACAGATCGCGTTGTTGCGCGAGTCCACTGTAACCAGACATCGTCCGGTTACAGTGGCAGCAATCATGTTGCCATGCTGTCGCAATGGTGACGTTGCATTTCGTCTCCTGGAGTAATGTAACGCCGCAACAATGTCACTGGCAACATGATTACTCCATAGGTGACACTATACTCGTCGAAAAAGGCTTCACGGCCAACAAAATAGCCTATCTATTTTTTTAATACTTCTTTTCCTCCCGTGGGTAGATCCAGAAATTCTGTTCGAGGGGCGCTCAGATTAAATACCAATTCAGAATTAAAATGAAATATGTCATCATTACCAGAAAGCCATTAGGCGGGATCGACTGTATATAGACTGTATGAATGGCAATACTGGTTAAAAGAAAAGAACATCCCGTTTAATGGAATAAATTTTCAATATACACTGACGAGCCAAAAAAACTGGTACACCTGCCTAATATCTTGTAGGGCCCCCACGAGCAAGCAGAAGTGCCGCAACACGACGTGGCATGGATTCGATTAATATCTGAGGTAGTGCTGGAGGTAATTGACACCATGAATCCTGCAGGGCTGTCCATAAATCAGTAAGAGTAAGAGGGGATGTTGATCTCTTCTGAACAGCACGTTGCAAGGCATCCCAGATGTGTTCAATAATGTTCATGTCTGGGGATTTTTGTGGCCAGCGAGAGTGTCTAAATTCAGAGTGCTCCTGGAGCCACCCTGTAGCAATTCTGGACGTGTGGGGTGTCGCATTGTCCTGCTGAAATTCCCCAAGTCCGTCGGAATGCGCAATGGACATGAATGGGTGCAGGTGATCAGACAAGATGTTTTCGTACCTGACACCTGTCAGAGTCTTATCTAGACTCTTTAGGGGTCCCATATCACGCCAACTGCACACGTCCCATACCATCACAGAGCCTCCACCAGCTTGAACAGTCCCCTGTTGACATGTAGGGTCCATGAATTCCTGAAGTTGTCTCCATACCCGTACACATCAGCTCGATTCAATTGGAACCGAGACTCATCAGACAAGGCAACGTGTTTCTAGTCACCAACAGTCCAATGTCGGTGTTGACGGGCCCAGGCGAGGCGTAAAGCTTTGTGTCGTGCAGTCAACAAGAGTAAACGAGAGGGCCTTCGGTTCCGAAGGCCCATATCGATGATGTTTACTTGAATGGTTCGCACGGTGACACTTGTTGATGGCCCAGCATCAAAATGTGCAGCATTGTATGGAAGGGTTGCACGTCTGTCACGCTTAATGATTCTCGTCAGTCGTCATTGGTCCCGTTCTTGCATGATCATTTTCCGGCCCCAGCGATGTCGCAGATATGATGTTTTACCGGATTCCCGATATTCACGGTACACTCTTGAAATGGTCGTGCGTGAAAATCCAAATTTCATCGCTACCTCGGAGATGTTCTGTCCCATCTCACGTGCGCCGACTATAACACCACGTTCAAATTCGTTTAAATCTTGATAACGTGCCATTGTAGCAGCAATAACCGATCTAACAACTGTGCCAGACACTCGTTGTCTTATATAGATGTTGCCGACTGCAGTGCCGTACTCTGGTTGCTTCCATATCTCTTTATTTGCATACGCATGCCTGTACTAGTTTTTTTAGCTCTTGAGTGTACTAAACCATGGTACTTTGTTAATGTGATCATGGATAGTGGAATATCCCGCGTATGAGAGAACAATTTTCTGTGACAAAACGGCTATTCCATTAAGCGGATTCAACTGTAGGGGGTAAGAGAGGGGGGGGGGCTCTGCTTCCTCCCTTTCCGTTAGCCCCCGTACAGTGTGTCCCATAAATAGGGATATAATCTCTACAGCGAGTCGAGGATTAGCAAAACTATTAAGAACGTAGCTGTCAAAAAACATTCAATAATCACTTAGAAAAGAAAAAAGTATTGAATTGTTAAAGAAATTTCTTACCTTGCTTTATTAAAACTCAAGAAGTTTTCTTTAAAATATAGACTACTATCGATAATTGTAAGTCGTTTTGAGTGATGCAATTTTCGAAAAGTAAACTAAACTCGATTGTCATAAACTTGTTAAAACGAATGGTGTTCAAATTAATCAACGCTTGAACAACTGTTTAGAGAGTTGTTTTATTAACCGACGAGTAGCAATGCTTTTGATCAACATGTGAAAATACGTTTTAGATTCTCAATCCTCGACTTAAATTCTATGCTCCTATTTATTGCACATCCAGTAGATACATAGTACAGAAGAAAGGTTGGAAAGTAATTTCGTTTTTTGAATGTTCATTTTTCGACTTGTTGGAACGACTGAAGCTAATAATAGGATATTTTGTATATATGTAGATTCAAATTAATCAACACTTCAGCAGCTGTTTAGAGAAATGTTTTAGTAACCGATGAGTACCAATGCTTTTGAGCAACACGTGAAAATACGTTTTAGATTCTTAATCCGTTACTTGAATGTTCATTTTTCGACTAGTCGGAACTACTGAATAATAAGATTAAATATGCATGTATATAGAACTTTTTACCATAATTGCTATATTAGATAACTGGTTGTATTAGATTTCGACTAGTCGGAACTACTGAATAATAAGATATTTTGCATATATGTAGAATTTTTTACCATAATTGCTATATTAGATAGTATTTTCCAAACTTCGTAGCCTAAGTGGTTAGGGTGGGGGACCAAAAATGTTCTTTTTACATACCCGCGAGGTATGAAATTAAAAACGAGATACCCATAAAACTCTTGCTGTAAAATACAACACACTCGAATACCTAAAAATCAATTTCAGTAGATATTGAATATCGTCCTCTAATTAGGACGATAGACATAGCCACCTTCCCCCTTTTATCTCGTATCTTTCTTGAAAGGGAAAAAAAATACGTACGCAAATATTGCTTTAGAATGTAACAAATCTGAATCCTGTGTTTAGATTTAGCTGGATTGTCATTAAAAACTTGCTGAAAATTTATTTGAATATAATGCCAAAAGAAACCGACCTTACTTTTCGGTACACCTAATATGACAGAAGCCTAACTTTCTGTGTCTGCGTCCCAAACGATGTCGTTTAAAATTGAAGAAAGAAAAAGCCCACTCCTCTTTTATGCTTATTATGTGAGTAGTAATGAAAATGCCATCTGTTAATCTAATTTGAGAATTACGTCATTGTTTCAAAGGATAAGAAGGGTCATTTATGTGAAACCAAACTAGAAAACCTCTTAGCACCGCTAAGAAAGCAATCAAATTATGGACGTCGAATAATCAAATCTACGTCTTTATATTTTTATAGCCTCGTACTCTTTTTTTTTCATTTTGCGCCACTTAAAAACCTCTGAAACTAAATTCCAATTCTTCATTCACGAGTTCAAAAATTTAGATCCTTATTTGGTCATTATTGGCTTATAGACGGTCTTTCCTTGAACTTATTGGAAAACTCCGTTCTGAGTAATGGATTCACCCTTAAAGTTAATTTCCCCAGCAACTCAGTTTAGAGATTATTTACTCCGTAATGTTAAAATTTGAAAAAAAATAAGTTCTGGGACGAAATCTACTGTATTAATTTTTTTTAATTAAATTTTCTATTAAGGAAATTATTTCAATAAAAGTCTAAAAATTTCTTACCAAATTCGCTGTTCCTTCATTGCATCTTTCCCCAAAATGTTTACAAAAGGCACTTTTCCGTATTCTAAAACATAAATAATATAGTTATATTTTCTATTCAATATATTATGTAAAAAATAACAAAGTTATAAATTCTTTGAAAAAGATGACTAACCGAATTAAATATATTTTCATAAAAATAACAATAACATTTACTAGCTCAGGGACTTAAAACACTCGCGGAGGAACACTTTTCTTTTCTTTTTTTACGCAGAATTACATCACTCCGTAATGATCCTATGTAAAAAAAATTATAAATAAAAATGAAATTCTGTTTGTTTGTTTGTGGATTTGATTCATATACAAATCCACAAAAATGGACCTATCGGCCTGAAATTTAGCACAGATATGTAAAATAATATAGAATAAATCGTAAAACTTTGAAAGTCCACCCGTTCCAATTTAAGAGATTTTTTATGCTCTCCACGCAAAAACCTTTCCGTAATTGTAACCCCTGTAGTGAAAAAAGTGTGAAATAAGGATCGTGGTTGCCGATCGTGACGATTTTGCCGAATAAAATGTTTTAAATTCTCAAAGTAAAAATAAAAGAATAATAATGATTTTTTTTTTGTTAGTTTATATTCGTAAGGTTATTATTTTTTTAATTATAATATCGTGTGCATGGGAAATCAGAGCAGGAATGAAATGTTTTATACGCAAAACAATAAGAATTGAAGATTTCCGAAGCTAATGTGTAAAATTTTTTAGTTTGGCGAAAAAATAAAATGGCTGAAATATCGATTTTGAGTAAGTGAGTTCTAGCGATTTGCACAGTTTTCGGCTTGGCGCAATTTATTGAGAGCTTAAGGAAATAGATTTTTGAAAACAAGTGCAGAGGTTTTATTAGAATACAACGTTAAATTTTAAAGATCCGTGAAGAAATAATGCAGTTATTAAGGGATTTCAAGCGATCTAACTTCAGAATTCTCGCCAATTGAGTACATTGATTTAAGTTGGGGGAATTCCGCCAAATTTCAGAAAATTGAAATCTTCCCATTTAGTACATCGGAGTAACGATGAATAAAACACATTATAGTTGATAATTTTAAAAAATTCGGCTGTATTAAGGGATTCCACTTTTCAAATAAATGCGTGCTTTACTCTTTGGCGGTCGAACCATTTCCCATATTGATTGCTGCTAAGTCAATGCTTCGAATGATTCCCTGAAAAAACTCTTGCAAAATGGCGTATGTTGGCACTTTGGCAAGGCTTAGATTTGAAACTGGATTTTATTTGAGACTGGTATATAAAATTACACTGGTTATAGATAAAAATGAATGTTGGTATGTGCTTATGAGGTTGAAAAACTCCAGCGCCGTTGCACCATGAAATTTGGTTCACCTAAGTCTTTTATGATGGAGAAGGTTTTTAAGCTATCCGTTTTCCTTAACTTGCCACTTGGTGCCGCAGCACAACGTCGAATTCTATTCCGTTTAGCCGTTTGCTATGCGAATATCGTCCAACCGATTTCGATGAAATTTGGTACACGCGAATATTAGAACACGGAGAATATTTTTCACTATCCATTTTGCTGTAACTTGCCGCTAAATGACGCTGCAACGCATCAACTTCTATACCGTTCTATCGATCGGCATAAAATTTTTTATACTTACACATTTGAGCACGAAGAATATATTCTAACTGCGTTCCTTTTGATGTTACTCACCACTAGATGACACTGCAATGCATTATTATTTTAACTCGCCACTAGATGACGCTGCAGCAGGCCAAATTCTTGACCATTCAAACGGTCGCTATGAAAATCAGTATACATAGCCATTTGAACAATGAGAATATTTTGGCGTTATCCATTTTGCTATAACTCGCCACTTGACGGCGCTGTAGCAAATCATTACTTTAATTAACCACTAGATGGCCCTGCAGTGTATCACTTCTTGACTGTGCAAATGATCGTTATGAAATTGGTATACATAGATATTTGAACACGGTCGCTATGAAAATCAGTATACATAGCTATTTGAACAATGAGAATATTTTGGCGTTATCCATTTTGCTATAACTCGCCACTTGACGGCGCTGTAGCAAATCATTACTTTAATCAACCACTAGATGTCCCTGCAATGTATCACTTCTTGACTGTGCAAATGATCGCTATGAAAATAGGTATACATAGATATTTGAACACGGTGAAGAATTTGGCGCTATCCATTTTCCTATAACTTGCCACTAGATGTCGCGTCAACACATGAACTTCAGGACTGTCCAGCCGATAGTCATGAAAATTCGTATACATCGATATCTGAATGCGAAGAATATTTTCGTCGTATCCGTTTTGCTAAAACTCGCCACTAGATTGCGCTACGCCGCATGGCCTTCTGCACCGTACAAACGATTGCCTTGCAATTCGGTATGCATGATTATTGGACACAATATAACACGATATCCATTTTGCTATATCTGTTTATTACAATGAATAGTAATCACCACAAATCGTAATATCAAAAAGTCCATTCATTCCCGTGCGAAGAACGGGTACTTCAGCTAGTAAATAAATAAAAAATTCAACGTTGTCGTAAGTTTCAGTATCATCCGTTTGAAAACTGTGTGAAATAACCGACTCAATTGTTCGGCATATATTTTTACGGCAGTCAAAAATGTGACGTCATAAATTAAAAATTGCATGAGATTCATAAACTCTGGCACACACCTTATATTTCATTCCCAATTTAACCGATTCTAAATAAATTCCTCAAGATGGCACAGTTTAATATTTTTCACGAGAGACCCGTGGAGCGTTTAAATAATACAAAATAATGAAAGATAAATCATGCCAAACGCATCGATTATAAAACACTTTCCAACACAACAATATTTCGCACCAAATTTGGCGATGTATTATCCATAAATCTGGCGAGATTTTGGGGAAATCTTATTGGGATAAAAATTGTTGCATTATTACTATAAATGTAATTTACCGGGGTCTCATTTTAGTGAGACCCTGTAAAAGACTTTTAAAAGCAGTCACTATTTTCGATATTTTATTTTCTTAAACACGAATATCTTTAAGTCGCGCTTTCAAGAATGATTGCCCATAGAACGTAATGTATTGGATTATTATTTTTTTATAACTATAAATGCTACATACACCATTTTCAATAGGGTGCATGGTACTGGACACAAAAAAAATATATAAAAACATAAACACTTATAAATTTTGTACTAACCAATGTAT
The DNA here is from genome assembly GCA_038373885.1 of Cheiracanthium punctorium. NCBI lineage: Eukaryota > Metazoa > Arthropoda > Arachnida > Araneae > Cheiracanthiidae > Cheiracanthium > Cheiracanthium punctorium. The sequence goes on from JAWZYV010004046.1 coordinate 298,771, forward strand.
ATTTACGGCAGTTAGAACACTATACTGGCCGACAGAAGACCGGGCAGACACCATAACATCTCTCCCTTGTTTGAAAGTTATACATAAATATTCCTTTACACAGAGAGTGAGTAATTGATTCGTTTAAGGGCTAACACTCTAAAATTAATGTCCCACGCGCTAAAAAGTCAAAGTTTGCAATTTTATTGCATGCAAATCGGTTTATGTCCCCCCCCTCATCGGTTAGAACCCCCCTTAAAAATTCCCCCGACTAAAGTACCCCCTTCCTCCCAGGCAGATAGACACAACACGCTAAACGGGTTAATTAGAGAGCGAAAAACGAATCGTAAAATCGCCATAGCTTAATATTACTATCACATTAGGTATTTTTTGATCCCCCCCCCCAAATAATGAAAATATCGGTAAGCTGGGTTCATTTTTTGAAACATTTTTATCGCACCGTGGCGATTTATCACAAATGACGCCAATGTTAGCGACTTTCGTCGCAACTTTTGAAAGAGGCACACGATCGTTGTCGGATTATTAGCTAATTGTAAAGTAGGGTGGTATTGTGCTTTAAATGAATGTGTGTCTCTAAACTGCCATTGACCGTATTGTACAAGAATTATTTTGAGTGCTCCTGTAAAAGAACTATTAGCGATACAGATACTATTTTCGATGAAGAGCTTTATCTTATAATCCTTAATAACATAGATCAATTTTGTCTCATTTCAAATAGCAGACTATCTCTTAAATACGGTTTAAAGAATGACTGCCGATAGAACGTAATGTATTGGAAATCTTTCGATTGCTCCAGTAGACGAACTATAAATTCTACATTCACCATTTTCATAAGGGTACATGGTACAATACCTAAGAATAATACATATAAATTTGGTAGTAATGGATGGATACTTAAAGGAGTTAGACCACGGACGGACAAGCAAATCAAAATCATAAACACTTTTCAACCTTGTTGAAAAGCGTTTAAAAAAAAAGGAGCATTTAAGGGGGAGGGGAGGGACGGAGATGGTAACATTCATCTAAATAATAAAAGTCCATTTCGTAACACTACCGGGATCGACTCGCTCTCGGTTCTGGCGGCCATGCTGAAATTTTGATAAAAACGACATTTTTATCTCTAATTAAAAGGAAAAACTTTTTGTACAGTTCAAAAGATCTCTGAAAAATTAACCTTTTTCAAAGTTGCAGGTAATTTCAACTCTAAATTAAACGCAAGCGAAGCAAAGAGAGAAAAACGAGATCGGCGATATCTATGAATGATGTTGTTAACTCCGTCGCGAAGCGATGCGTGTGGAATCATTCCTGGATTCTTTGGAAAAAATTCACGGAACATAATCCCTGGCGTAGATCGATTAGATGACGTCGACTCGAGATTATACTGGCGAAAATGCTCCTTTTGCGTGATAAGCTATGCAATTACAGTTTTATTTAATATTTAAGTTTTTCGGGGACAGTCCCAATTTGTGTTTTGTTGCGATTTATCCCCGCAATGTAAAAAAGCAATTGGGGACAATTTTGAATTATGACATTGTTTTTTAATTAGATTACTGTTAATTATTTTATTAATTAGAAAATGCCCCCAACTGTGTTTCAAATTTGGGGACATGTCCCAGGGGCGTAGCCAGGGGGGGATATCGGGATATATCCCCCCCCCCCGAAATTTTTGGATTAGTGATGAAATTTCGTCTATTTATACACATATAAGTTCATATCCCCCCCCGAAAAAATTTCCAGTCGCATATCCCCCCCCCCGAAAAATGTTCCTGGCTACGCGCCTAACATGTCCTCAATTTTACGTTCGAAAATACAATCACCTTAATTTAACTGAAAAATTTGATAGATTTTGGGCAAATTTATTGAAAATGTGTAACATTTTGTTTGCACAACACTTAAACACCTATTTGTAGGAATTCCTTTTTAGAAATTGGTAACACTCTTTGAGATGAGAAAAACGTATTTGTTGTTTGTGGAAGTCATGTTTTTTTTTTTTTTTCATTGCTCTCAACCGAGTGTTTTTAAATGTTAACGGCGTGACATTTGTGAAATCCTATTTTTAAAGCGTTTAAGTGTTTTAGATTGTTTTGGTGACAGCGTTTGTTTAATTTTGAAATCGTTTAAACGGATGCATTTTCATTTCAACCTTGTTGGATCGTAACTTTTATTTCGATTGTTTGGGACATTTGTTTTATTTTTGTTATAAATCCATAAACGTTTGTTTAATTTTGAAGTGTTTTGCTGGCTTTTGAAGTGTGCAACCTACGTATGCCGTAGGTTGCACAAGCCAGTCGCGAAGCGGCCAGTGTGAGAGGGTGTTAGTGTTCTCTTTTGTGAAGCTACTTATGAAAGCCTCCTGTATATATATAGGGAATGTAAAGAAAGCAACGACGGCCAAAACTGGTCGCCGAAGGCGGCTAGTTAAGTAACAGGTAGTATTGGAAGATGTGTTACGATAGTATGCTTAAAATACACTATAGGTTGTTCAGAAATATTTTGTGAAATTGAGAAAGTTTGTTATATTCTGAGGGCTTGTTATCCTTTGTGCATCCCTCCTTTTGTGTTCAGGATTCATCGAAGTCTAGCTGGTACCCATGTCATCAGAAATTGATGTTTTGCCTGCTCTCCTGTCCAAACTCCACCGTGGAATACTTTGCACTTTCATGTTTCAAACCTTTTAAAGGCTTCACAAAAGAGAACACTAACACTCTCTCAAAGATAGTTACTGGAACTATCAAGGTCTCTACACTGACGACTCCTAATCTGGGAATCACGTAGGCTTTGCCTACTCTATTGGTAATCGCATTTATAGTTATACTCTTCCCTCTTTCTGTTCCATTTTCCCAGCTGAACTTGAGGCTACTCATGAAAACCTCCTGTATATATATAGGGAATGTAAAGAAAGCACTTTATCACAGATGCGTAGCCAGAAAATTATTTCGGAGGGGTGGCGAGGAGGAGGGTATGAACTTATAGGTGTATAAATAGACGGAATTTCTGGACGGCATAAATCTTGTGATCACTAATCCAAAATTTTCGGGGGGGGGGGGAATGTATCCCGATATGCACCCCCCCGGCTAGTTAAGTGCGCTAGAGGGTCCTAAATAGGACTCAGGTATACATAGTTATATTACTAAAGTCCTATACATACACCATCAACTCACGGTTTCAAAATTTTGTTGTGTTGGGTACCCAGTCATATCAGAATTCCAGGCAATGGAAATGAAAATGTAGCCTTCGCTACCTTACACAGGCCACATACCACACGACGACATTAAACTTGAAATCTCTTGCACGATAAAAGACAATTCGATCAATAAATGGAACATCGAAACTATTCATATCACACGACCATCTATCACTCACTGGTCATCTTATCCCTGCCGCAAGCTTAATGTCATTTTGACACGCCAACGTATTGGTCATACCAGACTCACTCATAAACTTCTGCTTCTTGGAGAACCCGTGCCACAGTGTCTTCATTGTAAAGCTTTTAATCATTTTTACCAAAGTTATTTTTTTAACTGCTCTAACCCCAGACTTGCCGAAATTTTGGGTAGAGCTCCACGTAAGAACTCGTTCTGCTTCTTTCAGCTTGTCGTCCTTCTTTATGATATGAAGTGTGATACATTCTGTCTGATTTCTGTATAATGTAACCCAACCAGACATACCTCTTTATTGCCTTAACAACTTTTGTTAGTTTTTCGCTCGTATCTTATTTACTAATAAGTTGTATTTTTCAGTTTCTGGCCTTTTTGACGTCGTACTTATTGGTATTTTTATTCTTCTAACTTTTTGATTGGCGCAGCATATCCTATCTATATTTTGTGTCAACAAATCTCAACCAACCAACCAACCTATCAATCAACCAGTCAATCTGCTCGATGGAGAGCTTGCTCTTGTAGAGTTGATTGAGGTGGGAGACGTGGTGCGGAAACTCGACTGTACTCCTGGTGAACTTCAGATACCAGACGAATCTTCTTGCTGCATTCGAAGTCGAGGTCGAGGTCGACCAGGTTGCTGATGGAAAACCTGGACTCGCGTTGGAAGTAGCGAATTGTAGTCGATTTCGCCTCCTGGAGCTGTATAAGGATGAATGGTTGGAGTTACCGTATGTGCCGTCTAACGAGCTGGGGAGTCGTCTCGTAAGTCCAGTGGCTACCATGTCTGTTTGGTGTACCCGTACACGTCGCACGTTCGGTCAGACAGGCTAATAGCAATTCAAGAAACAAAATAGGTCCTGGTTCTGGGCAAACGTTGGTTGAGTGATAAGGCTGAATTTTCAAAATTCTTAACTAACTCAAAACTATGGAATTCTTAGAAAATTAGGCTTCTCCCAAACTCAATTATCCCATAATTCTTTAATTTCAAAACATTTAATTGACTTTTTCCAATTTTAGATTGGTTATTCGATTACTACGTAGCAGTCTTTGGAAACCTAAAAAGCTTGTCCCTAGCACCTGAAAGCTTGTCCTTAGCGCCTGAAAAGCTTGTCCCTGAGTTACACTACGACCCCCAAAACAGGGCAAGTATAAGAAAATCTTGTAAAAAATCTAACCTGTTCGTGTTGCAGATGGTCACAGCCGGAAAATCCACCTCTCCGTCGTTCTCCACCTCTATCTGCACAACGGACGGCTTGCTCTTGTAAAGTTGGTAGAAGTGGGAGGTTTGGTAGGAGAATCCAACAATACCCCCAGTGAATACCAGGAGCCAGACGAATCTGCCCACTATATTCGAGGCTGACATCAAGTTGCTGAATCCGTTGATCGAAGACTTGGACACGTGTTGGGTGAAATACTGAAAGACTGACAAGTTGTAGTCATTTCGCTTCTTAGACGAGGATGATTGGTTGGAGTACCGTATTTGGGGTTGAGATGGCTGGGGAATCGTCTGGTAAGTCCAGTGGCTCCCGTGTTTTCTGTCGTCGTAGTTGGCGCAACCGTACACGTCGCACGTTTTGTCGGACAGGTATAGGTTCAGAGCTGCTTTTCGACTGGAGTCCAGCTGACGTCCGCAGACGCATCGTTGAATTTTCATAGCTGGAATGAGAATTGTTGGTTTTGAAAGAAATTTACTTAACCCTTTCAGACCTGATTAAATCATTTGAATTAAATAATTTTTCTTTCAATAAAATTTACATAATTTAAAAAGTAAAATGAAAATCCTGATTATTAAATGTTCAGGGGAAATTGGTTTTTCTTTGTGCGCACAAATTAGGATATCCATCCCGTCCGATGGTATAGGTAATTTTGTGTTCTCAATTGTGGACGCAAGGTTTGAAAGGGTAAAAGGATACATACTAATAGGTACTCCCAAAAGTAATGTTCTCATTCCTTTTCATAAGGGGCCCTTTTTGTTGAGGGAAAGAGCGACGCATTTTCCTGAGATCCCACTAGATTCTTTCTTTGTACAACTAGTGTCTTTTGAAGGGCAATTTCCATACCTCCTACTAGGTATTTCTCCTTGCACTGTACATTATGCAGTAAAATTGTAGAACAAACTATGTACAAAATATTTTATATTAAACAGTTTACATTACAAAAAGCATGACAGAACTACGTTTTTCTCCATAAAAAGAACGTTACCTTTTTATAAAAGCATAATGGTTCCATCAGTAAATACTTGAAAAAGAAAAAAGGCTCATTCATTTCAACCAGCAACGGGCAGGGGCTATCAGTACTTAAGAAAAAAGGCAAAGCTCATAAGCACTAAAAAAGGTGAGCAAGGTGCAATGCCCTTCGAAAACACCTAACATGAACATTGCCAAAGAGGTTGAGATTAACAAAGAACTTGGTAAGTAACGCGAGTAAACAAACAACAACCACAACAAAATTTGGACTTATTCGAATGAACCATTTAGATAGTACTAACATACTGTAAATGATTTGCGTTCATAGACCAGCAATGTATAAGAATTATGTTTTGCAACCCCGTGAACAAACTATTAGCTCAACACACACCAAAATCTATGAAGGTCACGTTTATGTGACCAAGGCCGTACCCAGAAGGGTGGACCAGGGGGCCTGTCCCCCCCAGAAATTTGATCTTTAGTGGTGTGGGGGGGGATATTGTACTTTTTCAATGGTTACATTTCTTAAAAAATTGTTACAGATACATTAAGATAGAAGGCTTTATGCTAATTACAGCTTATTAAATATAAAAAAAAAAACATAAAATATTTCAGCTTATTATAGTAATGAAAATATATAATTAAAAGGTAAGCGAATTGGAAATGTTAATACTTTTTGAAAATGTGAGCTATGTCATGTGAACGGCAAGCATTAACAGATCATATACTGTGGGGGGTCTCAAAAGTTATTTTGAGATGATGTTACTTGATTTCAACGTGTATTATTTGTCTGGCAAATAGAGGTAGGGAAAAACCCAATGGGTGCTTCAAGTTTGTAAAACTTTACTGTATTGTCAAGATATGTGATCGATATAAGATATCGAATTGCATGGTTTTGATGCATTTTTGAAATTTCAATATTATGTCAACGGTACTTTTCTCGTAATTTTAAATCTTATTTATAAATATTTAAAGAAAAAATAAAACTCGCTTAAATAAATTTATTTTCTAGTGCGTAGTACATTTTGAATTGAAAGGTTTTTAATTGAAGTTCAGTTTATGCATTGATCTTAAGAGATACAGTGACATCCCAATTTAATGTAATTTTACGTGCAAAAATAAATAACGTTGTGTGCGGAGAAAGCGCTAAATTGGGGCTGGAGGAAAACAAAGAGCTGACAATACATTAACGTGTAATTTACATTACATACCTTTTATTTATTCCTCTACAGTAGTTTAGAAGTTATTTTGTTAGACTATTTTTAAAATGAACAGCTTGTGTCACATTTCGCTTTTACTGTAATTTTCAATACGTATGGCTTTTTGTAAATTATTCTTTTGGTCTTTATAATACTTTTTCGCTTTCATTACTTTCACAGCTTGGATCGCTTCAATCGTTGAAAGAATTATATGTTCCCTTACATGATTGGCATTCCGATCATCATGCGAACTATCTGATTCTAAAAAAAAAGGGGAAATTTGAATGCAGGTAATGTAACGTTGTTAAAGTTTTCTTTTTTTTAATATTACAAATGCAGGAAAATATTTTGGAGTAGTATGAAATAACGTTATAGGCTGGTAAACGTTAAATCGGGATTCCACTGTATTATAAAAAGAAAATGTACGTAGTATAGAAACATGCACCTACTAACTTCCTGGTATCCGAGTGACTTTCAACTCTCTGTGATATCCAGCGTGCAGTTTAGATACAGGTAGTTCCTTTTCTATTTTAGAAATCGCAGATCATGTTAAAGTGCGTCTAACCCATTCTCACAACTCATGTAGTTAATTCTGTCAATTAAAATCTGTCAATGGTTAAGAGAAGTCTAATAAAAAGGAAAATAGAAAGAAATACTGATATAACCATTTGCAGAACGTCTATACATACACTTTATCGTTACATTTAGATTTGGCAAAGGCTTTGACATAAAAACTCTTAATGGAAAGAGAATGTAAAGCAAGTTTTGGACCCTACAACTCTGGGCACGCGATGCCTTGGTAACAAAATTTATCTTTCGACTTTACAATACGTACCTTATTTCTTTAAGCACTTCGCTGCGTTTCCTCTAAAACATTTCATATCCGTTTCTAATACATTCAATACAAATGAATGCTTTCAGTTAAAAGCATGAGTTGTTTAAATTTGAGATCACGCTATGGATCGGTGCTATGCTAAGTATTTTACACGTATTTGTTTATTTTTGATAAGAACTGGACTCTGAAAAAAAATTATATCTTCTTTCACATAGTACGAATAGAAAGGGGTGGGGGGGTGTCGGAAATAGAAAATTATTAGCAAATTCTAGTTTTTTGACACTTACACACATTTAAAAAAAGAAAAGAAACATTTGTGTATGGAGGATTTTTACATACACTGGTGTGTACAATCGAATCTTGGGTGAGTAAAATGAAATTTTTCTTCGTTCATCTAAAAAATAATTCACTGACAATATATTAAATAAAAATTGAGTTAATATAAAACTAAACATCAAGTGCTACGACATCTGCATTAAACATCTGCTTAAACACCTGCATATACGTAGGTTGCCTTTTATGTTTTTACAAACGACCAATAGGAGGTGCTACTGAAACTTGTCTTAATGATATTCGTAAAATTCACATTTTTTTAAGCTAGGAATCAGTGGCATTACAGAAATTGCCTGCGTATTTTGTTTACAAGAATGTTCTAAAGAAGCCAGTGAGTGAAAAAAAATGGAAATAACTCGTGAAGGTTTCCGTGGATAATTTTTTTATGATTTTAAGAAAGACATCACTCGACAAGAATGCTTAGTATCACTTCGTGAAGCTTTTTGTAATGAAGCGCCATCAGAAAAGACTGTTTACAATTGGTTTGCAGAATTTCGTCGTGGTCGTGCGTCCGTCAGTGATGAATCTCGTAAAGAACGACCAAAATCGGTAGTGATTGCAGACAACATCGATGCTATGGGCAACATGATTGAAGGAGATCGGCATGTCACATATTGTGAGATAGAATCAGCCTTTGGCATATCACAGACTGCAACACATTCGATTTTACACGAACATTTAGCTGTTAAAAAGATTTGTTCCACATGGATTCCGCACAATTTGACAGAAGCTCAAAAAAAAAAAAAAAAACTCGTGCAAATTGGCGTAAGGAAATGCTAAAAAAATTCCAATTGGGAACTGCAAAATCCGTATACAACATCGATATAGGTGACGAAACTTGGATATATTCGTGTGAGCTGGAAACTAAACAACAATCCACTGTTTGGGTGTTTCCAGATGAACCGAATCCCACGAAAGTTGTCGTTCATCAAGCACTTCCAAGAAAATGCTTGCTTGTTTCTTCGGTCTTACAGGACATATCGCAACCATTTCTTTAGACGATCGAAAAACTGTTAACACTAAATGGTAAACAGAAATTTGTTTGCCAAAAGTCATCAACGAAATCAGGAAAAACAACAAAAATTGACGCATCATTCTTCATCACGACAACGCTAGCTCCGACACAGAGCGTGAAACAATCGATTATTTGAAGGATAAAAATATCAAATTAATGTTTCATTGCCCATGTCCTGATTTGTCGCCTAACGACTTTTTCTAGTTCCCTTAAAATTAGTTCCCAACAAAAAACGGTTGGGCAGCGATTTTCATCACCTCAAGAAGTTGTTCATACCTTCCAAAACCATTTCGAGATATCAATTTCAGTGTGAAAAAGCTGTTTCAAGAACGGGTTTGAACGGGTGGGAAAGTGTATAAATCTTAAAAGGCGAATACTTTGAAATGCAATAAAACAGTTTGTTCCCCAAAAAATTATTTTTCTTCCTACTTTTTGTAGAAACTTAAAAGGCAACTCTCGTATTTAAGAGCCCCACTATGGCCGATTCAGTTAAGCTTCTGCAGAGGCGGCCCGAGGGGCGCGCGGGGCCCCGGCGAAGCGCAAGAGCGGGGCCTCTTCTCTATCATGCCTTATGCGATAGCAATAAAATGGCCCAGGAGCGGGGCCTCTATAAGCGCGGGGCCTTAGGCGATCGCCTACATTCGCACCCCCCTTGGGCCGGCCCTGGCTTCTGTTTAAACAGCATAACAGAAAGTAAAGCATCGTCCACCTTGGTCAGCGCTGGAGAGGGGTGACAAACTCAATGGGTGTCGGCACCGAAGAACAAAGAGGAGAACTTGACTCCCCCTAGATTTTGGTATGCCGTTTAAACACACAAAAATACCTTCAACCATGCAATTTTAACCATATTTTGAAATAATCTTTGCCCCTTCCCTTTTGGAAAATATTCTCCCGATGCCCATGACAAACTCGATTGACTGGACTGTTGCAGATTAAAATTAGCTATTCTTTCAACACTGTCACTATCAGAATCCGGTGAAAAAAAATTGCCTCAAGAAAATTCAAAAGCAACAAGAAAACATCCAAAGGAAAGAACAGCTAAGGTGGGTGTGAATCTCTTTTGACTGAATTGCTGTGGGACCGTTTACGCTAAAGCATAAGCTCTTAAACTGGTCCGTAAAATTACGAAAAATGGTTGCAAACAGTTTAAGAAGACGATGAAAAGTCAAGAAAGTTTGATCAATTTAATAATAATAATAATAATAATAATAATAATAATAAATGAATAAAACGTGGTATGGTCTGTGGTTCTTATATAATTTCTGTGAATTTCATGGGTTCGTTTTAATATCACATTGCTTAAAAATTAATAAATATTTACATTATTTAAATTTTTGTCCGAAGTCAACTTTTTTTATGTTTCTATATTTCCACTGACTAAAGTGGCAACATTGTGAGATTAGTATTTTTACCATCAATAATATTGTTCAATATCACAGGTAGTCCGGGAGCCAACTGCCATTTTGGGGTCATCATCGAAAAAAAGCTGAGATTTTGCACTTTGGTTCCTTTTATACTGTTAGTAAACAAAATGAACATCAACTGATCAAGGGCACCGGCAGGATTTTTTACAGGGGTTGCACCCAAGATATATATATGTGTGTATGTGTGTGTATATGTATGTGTGTGTGTGTGTGTGTGTGTGTGTGTGTGTGTGTGTGTGTGTGTGTGTGTGTGTGTGTGTGTGCGAGTGTGTGTGTGAGTATACAAGCAATAAAGACAGAAAGCACAAACAAACTGAAACATACCTTCATACTCCGAATTATATGATATCAAAGACAAACATAATCAACATGTTTGATGCCCTGCGACAACTCACAGCTTTAGAAAAGCCAAATAAAAAAAGTGGACTGAAAATTTTGTAAACTCTTAAACGCTCATCAGGTACCACATGCAGACGTTTAGAAATAAAACAGAAAAAAGCTAATATCTCTGCATGAGGCATTATTGCTGCTATAGAATCACGACGAAAATAGTTGTGCAATAAGTGAGAAATACAGTAAGTGAAGATTTCCAAATAAAGGCAACCGTAAGAAAATTAAGAAATATTGAGTGTTGCCACGACCGTGGTAAAAAAAATCGCTAAAAAATTAATATTAAAAATAAAAGTCAATAAAGACAAATAAAATATGATCCACATCAACCAGTAAATTAAATATTACACATTAGATATTAAAACACAGTTTTTTAAATAAATTAGAAAACTTAAATTAAGATGATTTTTAATATTTCAATTAATATAAAGTATATGTGTAAAAATATTTCTCTAGGAAGAGGAAGAGAGATATTTTTATTCATTTACTTTATATTAATTAAAATTATACTAAAAATTTTTTCCTAAAAATGTCCTTTACTAAATATAATTACCCAGGTAGCACAAGAATGTTCTATGAACGTCTAGTAACGTTCAGAATAGTAAGAAAAGCGTTCAGGTAAAGTTTGTACGTTCTGTATAACGTTCTAAAATTGTACTAAGCTATCTTTTGCCAAAATCTGTGAAGAAATAACGTCTTATTGGACATGCAACAGGGGTTTTAATGATGCCGTTCTAAAGCAATGCCTAATAACTCGTTCTATTCGACGTGCAGCAGAAGTGCTGGTATTACTAAAGTGACCATTTATTTTTTCCTTCAAAACGGGACATCTACTACTTTTTTGGCAATAGTGTATTTATTTTCTTCCTCAAAACGGGACATCTACAGTTTTTAAGGTAATAGTGTAGGGAGACTGAATATACAGGTCAGAGTATCTTTTAGTTGTTAAGAAAACGCGCCAAAAAGCTTGTGTTAATGTTAATATCAAAATAAAATGAAAAAAAAAACTGTTCTAAAACACACATATACTATAAAAAATAGTGCAAGACGTACGTTTCGGGTGGTACAAGAGGTAGGCCCTTCTTCGACTTTAAAAACACCATCCGACACAAGGCAGGATGGTAGGAAAGTGGGAAATGTAAACAAAAGGATACGCAGAAAAAAGGACGTTGTCATTCGGAAGGAAAAAAATTCTTACAAAACCTGAGTGAAAAGGGAAAATAAAGAGGAGATCGGGGGAGGGGGAGGAATAAGCAAAAGAGGAATATGACACTAAAAAAGAAAGAAAAATTCAATAAATTGAAATAGTTGGCAAAAAGAGAACATTAAAAGAACAAACACAAAAACATTACATCCCCCGGCATTTTCTTTGCGTCTTGAGAGGGGAGGTAGGGAGGTCGGGTTTCTTTTTCTTTCTTTTCTTTTCTTTTCTTTTTTTTTTTTTTTTTTTTTTACAGACACTGCCGTTGTATGATTTTAGATTTTTAGCCGCCTTTATTGAAATCGTTACTGTGGTTGCTCTCTTTCTAAAAACGGGACATTGCAGGGGCATTTTCTAAAAACGGGACATTACGGTGGTGCTTGGGGACAACGGGACAAACCACCTAAAAACGGTATAAGCTGTCACAGATAGCTATTTATTGAATGAAAATTGATTCCGCTTGGTTGCTATCCGAATTTATGTATCGCCTTATCGATGAATTATGGATCGCCTTTTATTTCTCTATGAACGCTTAGCATGCATAGTGCACTAAGCCTTTCATCTGCAATTGCCGATCTGTTCCATGTCTTCACGCGTCGTAAGGTGCTGAAAGATCGTTCAATGCTGCTTGTTGTTGCAGAAAGATTCAAACCAATCTTGACTGCCTTTACTACAGATGTGAGTAAAATGAGGCTTAATATTTCTTGTCTATCATTGATGTATATAGCAAGTTTTGGTCTAGGGGTCGCAACCATAGCCCGGTGCATGAGGCAGTGAAAATGATCGATGGCTGAAGCGTGTAGGTCCAGGATTCTGGCCTACCGCACCGCTGTCGATCTACGGAGTTTCGGGCGATTTATTCCATATGTTACGTGAGTACGCGTTAGAACTCCTTAAAAAGTCCTTTACTGAAAAAAATATGCCGCTGACTTATAAAAAATAATTGGTGGAATTAGAATTTATGATTCTATGTATTCCCCATAAATACTAGATCTTAGTACGAGACATTTTGAACCTACTTACTCAATTTTTAGATCTCTCCTCTATAATCTAATGCTTGTACCTCACTTTTGGGGACTTATTTTTGGCACCAAATTTGGCGATATTTCGCCAAAAGTCCCCAAGCCCGGCGACATTTCGGTAATTTGGCGCGATTTTCCCAATGGGCCTTCTAAAGCTAGTTTTCCTGCATTAACATGCACAATAGCCTAATATTACTCTTCTATTACGCAATCAAAATCGAACTTGTTCCAGCACTTCTCTCTGTAACTTCCACGGTGTTCGTCGTAGACTGTAAAAGAGGCGGGTTCCCTTAGTTTGAGTCAGTGTTCATCGAGCTCTCGTTGAGTGAGTTTGCTGCATTACGTTTCGTATTGACGCTATAGAAGCGGTATTTTCACTTGCTTTTCGAAGCTGGTTTTTAAGTGCTGTGTGTAAATACTTCATTCCTTAGTCTTGAGGGACTGTGCACGATGTTCTTCGAAAGTTTCCACTGAATTTTACCTGCTGAAGTGCTGTATTTTGTGTGAGAATTACAGCATTTGTGAAAGCTTCGGTACTGAGCGGACTGTTATAAACGAGCTACTGAAGTTAGTGCCTGTGAGTTTTGTACAGTTGATTGTTCGGCTAAATTCTAGAAGCAATAAAGTTTGTGTTCCATCCTGACAAGTGGACTCTTTTCTGGAACTTTCTACACCAACTGGACTTTAGAACTTACAAACCAGGAATTAGCAGTTTTCTGCAACATTTGGTGTCAGAAGTGGGATTCGAACCCCATCCCACATTCGTGGACCAGAAAAATGGAAGAACAATTTTAACAAAAGCTCGGGGATATGTTGAAGGAGATAAAATACGACATGAAGAGATGAAATCTGAGTTGAAAACTACACGAGAAGAGAGAGAAGCCGGGAAAAAAAATGACATCCGCACACGACGAGGTGAAATCTGGATTGGAAAATATGAATTCCGCTCATGATCAGACGAAATCCGGATAGGAAGAGGTTAAATCCTGACTGGAGCAGGAAAAAGAAACCGGATTGGAAGAGATTAAAGCCGCTTAGGACGAAGTGAAAACCGGGCTGGAGAAAGTAGAGAAAAATCAAGAGAAAATGGAGAAAAGAGTGTAGCTCCTCGTAGAAAATGTAGCTTCGAAAATACGTGAACTATGTGAAGCTAAAATTGAAGAACTGTAATCTCTCGTGAAGCTGGGAAAATTACCGGAATACATCAAACTGTCGTCACGCAGCCCAGGAGTGAAACTCACGACCATAAAGGAAAGACTCCCTGGGAAGTGTACAAGACCCAATTTTTAATTGTCGCCAAAGCCAATAGTTGTGACGAGTCCGAGAAAGCGAACCAACCAGCCACTTATCTTACTGGAGACGCACTTAACATATTGCAAACCATTGGAGCGACAAAGATTTCGAGGCCCTTGCCAGTGCCTTGGAGCTGATATTCGGTGAGAAGTGCCAGAAAGAGTATAGTAGAATACAACTAAAGTCAAGGATGCAGAGATCTGGCGAGACCTTTCAAGAGCTGGCTTCATACATAGAGAGGTTGTGTTATCTAACCTACATGGTTTTGAAAAAAATTGAAGATCTAATCGAGAGAAAATTAAGATCCAGTGGAACGAAAGATAGGGCCAGGAAAGTAATATGCTGGAAGTTCGAAGTCGAAGGACTTGTACAGAAGTACTGTGGTCGAAAGTCTCATGAGCAGCAAGAGAATTTTCAGAACGGAAAAGAGGGAAACTATATACTAGGTGGCAATCTCGCGGGGCTGCGGTTGCCAGATATTCAAAAGTCCCACCTAAAAGTTTCACAGATTTCATCAGTAAATGGTGGCAGTAATGAACTCTTCGTATTAGGATACGTAAATGGTTCTCCATGCCACATGGTGATTCATACGGGAGCAAATGTAACTATCATAAGGAAAGATCTGGCCAAGAAATTAAATTTGAGTACTATCTACCCTTGCTAACCTCCAGACTGTGACAGGTGACAAGATCGAAGTGGACGTAAAAGCAAGATAGGAATTCACTTTTGGAAATGCCATGTGGTATATGTCGCCAATATTACGGACTCTTTCATTCTCGAACTGGACTTTTTAAAATCACATAAATTTAGTTTGGACTTTGAGAATAATGAGCTTCGTTCAGACTCAGAAGAAAAAGCAGCTTTCATCATTAAAAATGAAGTCGTTTTACATGTTCAGCAAATAATAGTCCAGATGGTATCACTCTACCTCCAAGAACTGATTCTATAATTTCTGGAATAGTAAAGGAAAGCTATAAATTCCGGTTGGGATTACTTAAACACCCAAGCAATAGTGATTCTGTCAGAGGAATATCTACTTGTGGGAGCAACAATTGTGGACTTGTCGAGAACAAACATTCCAGTTAGGGTAGCAAATGTGACGGACAAGGCGAATGTGATAAAGAAAAATGAAGTGTTGGCGACATGCACTCCTGCTAACCTGCATTAGTAAGAACATGAGCCAAACAACAGATAAATCATTTGAGTGTCTGACGAAGGAACTGCTACAAGACCTAGAATTAACAGCGGAACAGAGAAGCGCTGCGAAGACAATAATTATGGAATTCGAAGAAACTCTTCTTTCGCACCTCCGGTGACTTACTTCGTAAGTCACCGGTCGTACCAAGGCAACGGTTAACGCATCGGTCCAAGCACGCAACGGTTAACGCACCGCACCGGTACACGGTTAACGCACCGGTCGTACCAAGTTAACGTCACCGGTCGTACGAAGTTAACGCAACACAGAATAGAAACAGGTAGCCATTCTTGCATCAAGCAACATCATCTTAGGCGGCTGCCGTTTGCTAAGCAAGAAGAGGTGAGCAGACTTTTAGAGGAGATGCAGCTTGATGATTTCATGGAGCCATCGACTAGTCCCTTGACCTCTCCGATTGTTTTGGTACGGAAGAAGGATGGTTCCACCCAGTTCTGCGTTGACTATAGATGCCTGAATGATTTTACTAAAAAGGACAGCTACCTTCTTCCCAGAATAGATGAGACTTTGGACTTTATCGGGAAATGAATTATTTTCCACTCTGAACCTCAAGAGTTATTACTGGCAAGTAGAAATTCACGCCGATGACCGTGAAAAGACTGCGTTCACTGCGCGACAAGGACTGTGGCAGTTCAAAGTTATGCCTTTTGGACTCTGCAACACACCAGCTACATTCGAGCGTCTAATGGAGACTCTTACGAAGCATGTATCGTGTATTTGGACGATATCATCATCATCATCATCGGAAAGACTTTCGAAGATCATCTAGAGAACATCCGAGAGGTGCTACAGAAATTAAAGGAGGAAAACATGAAACTGAGTCCACCTAAGTGCAACTTATTTCGTCGGAAAGTACGTTCTCTACGGCACATAATATCAGCACACGGAGGCCGAACCGATCCCGAAAAGACATCTGCACCAAGAACTGGAGGCGTCTTAAAAATATCCATGAGTTAAGAATTTTTCTCGGACTATGTACTTACTATAGACAATTCGTGAAGGGTTTTTCTCAAATCGCGAGACCATTTCACAAATTGACCGAGACTGGACAAAAATTCCAATAAATTGAAGAATGTGGGGATGCATATAACGAACTGAAGACGGCCTTAACATTTGCGCCGATCTTGTCGTATATTCCCTGACAAGCCATTTATTCTGAACACAGACGCAAGTAAGGAGAGTGTCGGAGCAGTTTTGTCCCAAGAGAGAGATGACCAAGAACACGTCATTGCTTACAGGAGTAAATGCCTTTCAAAGGCAGAACGTAACTATTGTGTTACAAGGATGGGACTTCTTGCTATCGTCAAGGCCGTATTTGCATTTTTCCATCATTATCTGTACGGCCGAAAGTTTCTGCTCCGAACGGACCATGCCTCCTTAACCTGTCTTTTAAATTTCAACAATCCGGAGGGCCAGATTGCCATTTGGATACAGACATTACAAAACATGACATAAAAATACGACATCAAGAAGGCATCTCATAGAAACGCAGATGTTTTATCGAGAAGGCCCTGCATAGAAAGTTGTGGCTACTGCTACAGCTCAGATAAAAATTAACATCTGAAACATTCCGTTGTCCACCAAGTTATATCATCGGCACTATCCAAAGATCCCTGGAATGACGGAAATGTTCGGGCTGACCAGTTATCTGATAGCGACATTAAACCTATTGAGGAGTTAATCGAAAAATCTAGCTTTAGGCCCAGTTGGCAAGAAATTTCGCCATGTAGCCCGACAACAAAGCGATACTGGGCTGTGTGGGATTCGCTTCGCCTGAGAAACGGAAGCCTGTACCGTAAATGGGAGTCTGACGACTTTTTCTAGGGATCGGATTAACCTGAACACGGAGAAGACGAAGAGTCGCTACGACACGAAGGCTACGGGACACGAGTTCAACGTAGGTGACAAAGTTTGGCTATGGAATCCTACTCGACGGAAAAGCCTGTCTCCCAAGCTGTAATCACCGTGGGAGGGTCCTTACACAGTCCTAAACAGACTGAATGATGTTGTCGGTCGGATTCGTAAGTCACCTTACTCGTAAACAAGAGTTATTCATTACGATCGGCTAGCCGTTTACCGTGGTTGTAATTAAATAAATGAATATTAGACCATGGTCATTATGGCGTAGTTCCGCCTTTCTGTCATCTCTCATTTCTTGCCTGTTTTTCTCTTCTCTTCCTCGTGCTTCAACTTTCTTTTACTCTATACTTACGCTATGTTTAGTGTACATATTTGTAATATATTGGTTTTATGTGTATTTATTTAGTATGTTTATTATTTATTTATTAGTGTGTATTTGCTTATTGTGTTTATCGATTTCATGCTTAAAATGTGTTGTTAAATTCTATTGTTGAAGGTTGTATTGTATTCGAAGGTTGTATGTATTGTATTTGCTGCGTTATGTTTTGTATCGACGCTATAGAAGCGGTAATTTCACTTGCATTTCGAAGCTGGTTTTTAAGTGCTGTGTGTAAATCCTTCATTGCTGAGTTTTGAGGGACTATGCACAATTTCCTTCGAAAGTTTCCACTGAATTTTACCTGCTGAAGTGTTGTATTTTGTGTCAGAATTACAGCATTTGTAAAAGCTTCGGTACTGGGCGGACTGTTATAAACGAGCTACTGGCCGTTAGTGCCTGTGTGTTTTGTACAGCTGATAGTTCTAGAAGCAATAAAGTTTGTGTTCCATCCTGACAAGTGGACTCTTTGCTAAACTTTCTACACCAACTGGACTTTAGAACGACGAACCCAGGAAATAGCAGAGTTTTCTGAAACAATGTACAGCATGATAAAGACATGTACAAAGTATTACCTTTTTTATTATAATTTTTTCAATTCCTACTATTAGTTTACGCTCTCCCTATATATATCTGTATTCAAATTTTCAATCGTTAATAAAAATACTTTTTTATTCATGCACTCAAGTTCAAATACATTTTATTAAACTTGTAATGCATGACACTGGATGTTAATGCAGTTTTGGTCCCAATCGACTGGATAATTTATCTACAGGACCGCCCAAAAGATTCTAAATACATTACGCTCTATGGGCCGAAATTCATTAAAGCGTATTTTAGAGGTACTATTAAGCTAGTTCAAACAACTCAAAAGTGATATATGCACTTAACGGTTACAAAATGAATTTTTCCTTCGAAAAAAGTGTCTTTATCATTTGTAGTTCTGCTACAGGAACATTCAAAAGATTTCCAACACATTACGGTCAATGGCAGTTTTAGGGACATGAATACATTTCAAGCCCAATACCGTCCTACCATGTAGTTAGGTAATGGTCCGACCAGGGTCACGTGTCTCCCTCAAGAATTACGCCTACATTCACCAAGCTTGGTGACTTTTGGTGAACATGTGTATGTATTTAACTCTCAAAACTCAAAAACTATTTGTAATAGAATGTTGAAATTTCATATATAAGATTGTTATAACATCTAGTTGTGCATCTTGATTTTTCGTTCCAATCTACTGGAAAGTTTATTCCCAGGACCACCCAAAAGAATTTCAATACATTAATGTCTATGGACATCTTTATATTACATCTGTATTCAGTCATTGTTTGATCCATGACCAAAATCTCGCCGTTTGTCATCGACCTTGGTGAGTTTTGCGAAAATATCGCCAAATTTGGCGATAGTCATTCATTTGGTCCATGGCCAAACTATCGCCATTTGTCTTCGTCCTGGCGAGTTTTCGTGAAATATTGCCAAATTTGGTGATAGTGAGTCATTGTTTGGTCCATGCCCAAAATCTCGCCATTTGTCGTCGACCTTGGCAAGTTTTGCCGAAATATCGCTAAATTTTGGGCCGAAAAAAATTTCGCATAATTCTAAAACTTTTAGCCGCAGAATGTTGAAATTTTGTATTAAAAACTATTGTAACATCTAACTGTGCACCTCTCTCTCTTTCTCTTTCTCTCTCTCTCTCTCTCTCTTTTTTTTTTTTTTTTTTTTTTTTCAATTCCTAGTATTACTTTTTCTTTTCCTATATATTTCCCCTAATTTTCAATCGTTAATAAAATACTTTTTTACTCATCCACTCAAGTTCTAATACATTTTTTTAAAATTTGCAGTGGATGACACTTGATGTTAATACTGTTTTTTTCAAATATTAATTAATTCATAAAATTTAATTAATTAATTTAATGAAAAGTAACTAAAATAAAATTTTTCTTGCTTTTAATTATTTTACATGTGTGGGTCGACGGGGTGGCTACACCCATCGCAATTGCGCCAGTTGACGTTCACTTCGGTTATATAACGAAGGTAAATTTATAGGAGTGGACACTTCTCTTAGAAAGTTGGATAACGCCGATGTTGCAAACAGATGTCGCTACGCACACTGGCTAACTGCGCATCTCCTGCTTCTGCGCATCTCAGGTTGTTTATATTTCCATCGAGGCGAAGTAAATGGAGATCGTCGAATGAGCAGAACTTTAAAAAATTAAATATATAGACTTATGAGCTTCGGATATAATAATTACTGGCTTCAGGTGTGTTTTAATTACATAATTGTCTTAGAATATTATTTCGTAATTAATATAGGCAATAATTTCGAAGCGAAGCGAAGTAATGTTATGTATGTAATGCGGTGTTATTATTTTGCCCAAAAGTTGTATTTTAAGAAATAGTAGTAAATTTAGAAGAATGTTGTATGTGTGAATGCAATATTTAAAAAGTGTTTATTTATAATGACGATCACACTCAAACAAGCAGTATTTACATTTATTTCATGCTGCGACAAATTTTAACACAGCTTTAAATTGCCGCTAAAAAACTCATATTAAAATATTAAATTCATGTTACATAAAGAACTCTGTAATGAATTCTTAGCCATTTTCTAATGTAAATATATACCGTGGCAGACGAAAACTTCTTTTCTGTGAGCCCCGATATACGCAACAAATATAAACTCAATATTTTAATAATCTTAAGAGAGAACATTTTTTATTCATTTGTTACTAAGGCAACCATGTAAGCAAAAGGGAAAAAAAATAATTTAAATTTAGTGTTCGCGTTCATAATCTCGTTCACATGCTAGGTAGGAAAATTAAAAACAAGTAAAATTAGTGATCAATCGGGGCCTTCGCTATTTGTAACGGGCCTGCGCGTGTATTTCGGTGAGTCATCCAAAGAGGCCTACGGATGCTCACGTCTTCACATATACATCAAGCATTTTTTAAGCTTTCCAAGGCTTTGAAGCGTTATTTAATGTAGCTTTATGCCATAATTGTGCTACTAATTTTATTAGTTTCTTTACTATGATACATGTGGACATTAAAGCAAGTAGATGTGTGTAATTTGAAGGAAAAACAAAGCAGTGCTTACTCTCATGATTCATTATTTTGGCTTGATTTTTAATATACATTAAACAAATTAAGCTGATTTTTTTTATACATTAAGGTAAACATATTCGTAAATGATAAACAGTTTATTTATACAGATATTTTTATGAATTTCTTTATACTGAATATTTAAGTTTCACATTTTAAAAGCAGTTACAACCATAACCACTTTTTAAATAAAATTAACTAACAGTTATTAAATTTGCGTTCATTAAATTTTGTCCAGTTAATATATTAACAGAATATATGACGAGGTGCTGGAATAGAAATGAAGATATTTGATATTTACAATTCGCATATACATCATTTAAGTACTACTACAATATTTAATTTTTAATCTTTTGTAAGACGTGGATATTTGGCGAATGTTTACTATAGTTAGAAGTACAACCTGGTGTACTGCATTCCTTTGGCATCTAACTTAAAAATAATGTAAATTAACTTAACGAGAAACATTTAGAATAAATTACTCAATAAATTGTGTCCCATAAATAGTAGTACGAACTTTAAGGGAAGATGAAAGAAATCAAAAGGATTAAGAATCACGTAACATAGCATGGCCAAACACGTTGTTTTCATGCTAAGCTTATGTATTGAAAATTTTACCATTCCCGATATTAAAAGGATTTATAATTTTCGTTTATAATTCCATATATTTTTTTTCTTCCAAGGAAGAGTATTAAATTTTAGAAAACCATAGTAGGAAATACCACGAATATTCTAATATCTTTTTTTTTACGTGATTACTAACTGGTGCTTGAAGACAATGTTTTCGTCCTTGCATTGCTGTATACAGTGAAACTTCTATGAGCGAACACTTCTATTTAGTGACCCCCTCCTGCAACGACACATTTTTTAAGGAACCGATTTTTCACCCTATCTAGTTAATGTTAAAAGAGCCTCTAGAAGACACCACACAACCCTTTATAAGTGACCGGTCCCAGTTCCCAGTCCGAAAATTTTCTTGTATTTTACCGGAAGTAAAGTAAATAAAAACCACATTCTAAACCAGTCGCTCTGCTGCAAATCGACAGCAGTGCAAGTACAGGTACACATTACGTACAAATCTTGTACGTTAGAGAAGAGACATGTCTAAGAAACGAGTGATTTTACTACTGAAAGCGCACTGATGTGATCGAATCACACGAAAAAAGAAATTTGGAGGTTACTTTTGGTTGTAGGAAAACCTAAAAAGCAAATAGATTTTATTATGACAAATTGAGAATGCATGAAGATATCGGAATAAATGCTTTTTTGGCAAATGTAAAAAAAAAATATATATATATATATATATGCAGCAGAGAGTGAAGTACACTCGAAGCGAGAAGAAAGAATGAAACAATCTGAAATTCCTAAATATTTGATCAAAATTTAAAATTTGTTTACATAATTACTCATGCAATTTATTATGAAACTACATAAATAACAAAACAAACAATATATTTTAGCACTCTAAATACAAAGTGAGATAAACCAACAGCTCAAGGACTCGAAAAATTTCAGGATACCTCTTCAAAATCTGCACTAAATACTGTAGCAAACCAAAAATAAACGCTTTCTTATTTAATTATTCTTTATTATAACAATTCCAAGTATTATATAAAAGTTATTCTTTTGTCGCTATCTCAATCGAACTTTGGAATTGAACATAATGAACTCTTGTACAAAATATTAACTGCATTTGAAGTTTCTACGTATACATATACAAAATTAATAATTTATAATCTACTGTACTTCTGCACTGAAAGCTGGCTACACATGTCTAAATCATACAATCAATGCACATGTCTAAACTGATAAATAACATTTTCGACTGAAAAATTAAATAGACAACATCGTCTAACTAGTATTACAAAGACACGCTTATTTACTGTATAATAAACTACTCAAGTAGTACGATTTCAGATGAAAATGATTTAAAAACAGCACATGAATATTAATTCACTAAATTTGATTTACATACATATTTTTAGAACTTCTACATAAATTATACAAGTTTACACTTCCTTTACATTCAGAGCAAAATGTTCGAATTTTATGATAAATTACCATAAAAAATGGCTCAATCTTCACAAAATGATTATCTACATCTAAAGTTCTTTAGTACGACAAAACTACAAAAAAACTGTTTTAAAATAATAAAATAATATAATATTTATAATACTTATAATAATAAAATAGAACAGTGCTAATCGCGAAAACAGGCCTCAATGATAAACTCAATTTTCGTGCTGGCAACGAACAAGCAGGCCCGGTTGCTAATAGCGACGGCCCCGGATCAATCAGCACGAGAAATGCTTTATTCTTTTGCCGCTAGGATCGCTGCACGTCACTAGATTTCCAATGCTTACATAATTGAAACTTATTTGGGGTACCAAAAATCTAGCATAGCAGCTATTGAGAGTGTCCACTCCTATAATATATCTCCGTGGGTTATATGTATAACTAAATGAATTATAGGACGAGCTTTCAACTTTTTTCCTATTGGTCAATAAAAATGTCAGTTGTTTCCCGGTCTAAGATTATTGAGCCAGAAACAACGTTCTAGATACAACAATTTTTTTTAGTGAGAACTTTTAAATAAATAAAAGTTACAGCTACTTAATGTTTCCGTCTATTAAATTATGACGCAACAATTGCGTCTCTGAAGAAGAAGTTTTGCATTTTATTAAATCCAACAAAGGGAATAACGGTCTTGTTCACATGACCAAGAATGAAATCTCATTACTGTTGTACGAATGGCAACGATTTATTTTTTAAATGATTAGTATTGTTTGTTCTTAAAAAAAACTTTTTTTAGTGTGCTTTATTTCCTTAGGTAATGAAGATTATTTCAGCTTTATATCTTAATTTTCTTTGGAGTATTCTTACTTCGTCTGAAGAACACAGACTTGATGAGTATGTGGACATTCAACAGAATTTAAATGAGCATTCAAGAAATGATTTTCCAAAATATGAAAGTGCTAAAGTTGATATCCTGAGAGAAGACGACCATGGAGATTATGACTTAGCTGATATCATAGCTCTCAGTCAAAAAAGTATAGAAAAGGATATTGATGATTACACTTCAATAGAAAAAATGACACTTGTTGATATCCATAACATCTATCGGTCTAACTTATCAAAGCCATTTCCTAAAGGGTCTGATGTGGAATACGTTGAGTGGAACAACACTTTAGCCTGGGCAGCAACAGATTGGTTAAAGCAATGCCAGTTCAAACACGGATTCGGTAAAAGTGATAACATGACGGAACTACAAGGCCAAAATTTATACAAAGGGCCTTCTATGATTCCCAGTAGACCATTATTTTTGTGGTATCAAGAGTACAAGTACTTTTCTTTCAGTAATTTTACATGTAAAGATCCCTATCCCAAATACCAGTGTAGTCACATGACTCAGATGCTTTGGTCAGACTCGTCGAACATCGGTTGTGCTCGTAAGAGCCACTGCTTTCCTAAAGAACCTTCGCACAAAATGGTCAGCTGTCATTACTTAAAAGCTGGCAACACCTGGCAGGCAGGGAGCCAGATTTATAAATACGGCTGGCAATGCACAAGATGCGAGCGTTCGGATGGTAACTTATGCTTTCACCACTTGTGTGTAGACAAAAGAGTATGCAGCGCATACCATCTAGACTGCGAGTGCGTACTGGACTGCAAAAATTGTGCCATGCCCAATCCGAAAACTTGTAGCTGCGAAACTTGCAAGCCCGGATGGGACTGGAGAGACTGTTCGTTCCCGTGCGTGGATTTTTTCGACATAAAGAGAGACAAGCCTGGTTTCTGTAAATGGAAGCTACAGTCCAAAGCGTTGAAAAAACTGTGTAATGTAAGCGAGGTTTCGAGAGCTTGCAGAAAGACGTGTGGCTACTGCGAACCTCCAAATTTCGAGAAGAAAAATATGTGCTGCAAAGGGAAAATGTGTCCGCCTTATTATGTATTAGATGAAAACTGCACATGCACAATAGATTGCCCCTCAAACCTATGTTTGTATCCCGATTCAACAGATACTAAACGCCCCTTAGTCCTGAAGATAAGACCGTATGATATTCTTGATGTTAATATTACATTAAACAGAACTATTGATCCGCGACGAAAACAAGCAAAAGTACCTACTGCAAGTACTATAAAAAGCTGTACAGAATCGATAAATTTGATTGTTTTCTTTGCCCTGTTGCTTGTGCATGCGACAATGTTTTAAAACTACAACATTTTGGAGAAACTGGATGCATTAAAAATGAATATAAAAAAATTAAAAAATGAAGGATTTTCTTTTCTTTTGAGATAAATTTTTTGTACTTTTCGGTTAGACGCATACAAAATTCCTACAGCTATTTTTTGTTCACGAATTTTTATGCTTATTGAATTAATCGACTGTTTCAAAGTATGGAAATATCCTTCAGAATTTGCTCAAATACCATATACTCAACTCCTCCAGATGAATTCGGCGAGGTACGACTCAAGGTGGTGACGGGCAATGCCCCGATGTTTTACATTTCTCTATCTGGCACTGTCCCAGTGTCGTACGATTTTCTGTGTGTTTACACTGTAGGAGAGCGTGCGGCGGGAGCCGGTTTAGAACCCGTGAACTCAGGTAGTACAGAACGTGGCGCAATCCAACCGAGCCAAAAAGTACCCATTTGACCGGCCTTCAATTGTCGGGCGTTGTGTGCTCGGAGGTGATCTCGTGCCGCCACAACATCATGGCCCCCTAAGATCCCAAGTAGAGGTTGTCCGAAAATTAGTTTCTCCTACGGGATTTTACGTACGAACAAAGTTTCGCCTCTTCGCCGCTAGTTTCTGATCCATAATCATCAGTGTTGCCAACTCTGCTGCAGAAAAAGTGGCCGAAACCAAAGTAACCAGAAATGGCTAAAAATGTTTTCAAGCTGAGAAAAATATAAATTACTAGCCGCCAAGGCCACCAGCTTCGCCACCCCATACCTTACTCTCTTTATACTCAGTGCAATGTTGGCCAAATCATTGAACTAATTTCAACAAAAATCATGTTTTCTTGTTTTAATAGTATTTGTCATGGAATTTATTTAGGTTAGGGTTGCTACAAATTTTGGAGGTGTCATGAAAAACGCCGATGGTGGCAATGCCGAGTACTAACATTTCAAAATGTGTGAAAAGACATAATTGGGGACATTTCCATTCATAAAATTATTATAAAAATACTCTTGGAGGAACGAATAGTATTCCTTTCTCCAAGAAAAATACTGTATTGGGTGATAACGTGTTTTACAAATTAATACAGAAATGCATCTTAATTGCAGCTGCTGTGGGGTTAATGTGCCAAAGTTAGCAACGTGGTATTTTATTGCACGGTTGAGTTATTTAATACGTATCCTTGGTTACAATAATAACAATTGTACAAAACAGGAAATGACTAAAATTTGCTTTAGCCCACTGCATGGCAACAGTTTTCATTTTATGCGCGATAAACGTACCAAGTAATGTAAATTCGATATTTTAAAAGTGTGAAAAGATCCGAAGGATCTTGCATTTTAGAGTGTGCATTGTTGTTTTGTTATCTATCTAATGCGTGGCATACGTAACCATCTACAAATATGCTTGCTTCATTTGACGTCATTGAACTGTTAACTTGGATTTTTGCTCATGTGTTACTGTTATTGCGCTAATGTTTACATCTAGTTGTTGCCATACGCAGTTAGAAATATTGTCGATTTTGGTACCGAATACTTTAGTGTTTTATATAAGTAGATTCTTATAGCAAAGCACTTAAAACGCCAAATAATAATTTATTTTTTTCTCAGCTTCGAAACATTTTTAGCCATTTCTGGGTACTTTGATTTCAGTCACTTTTCTCCGGCAGAGTTGGCAACACAGACGATCATGGGTCAGAAACTAGCGCCACAGCGGCGAAACTTAGATCGTACACAAAAACAGAGCTTATCGGGCAGCCTGTACTTGAAGAGATCTTAGAGAGCCATGGCTTACAATAGTGACGGAGTCGACAAAATAAAACTTACGGTTGACTTTAAAATGTTGTTAACTCACCAGAGTGAATAAATTGGTCGAGTGAGCATGGTCCGTTCTCTAAGACCTCATGGCAGTAAGGGAGAGAAAAGTGCCGTATTTGGCTGGTTATTGCCTTGTACTACAGTTTGCAATGGGATTATCAAATGCTCCCTGCTTTTACTTGTGTCAATTCTAGGTACTTACGTATTATCCCGACGGTCCGCCAAAACAAGCGATTTTTCGCCAAGATAAATGCCGGACACGAGAAATTATTGATGGTTTAGAATACGATTGGCAACAGTTTACCAGCACATTTGACGAAAAAATTGTTTGGCGAGAGTGACCGCCGGGATAATACGTAAGTACCCAATTCTACAATTTTGACAACCTTTAAATTATCATTTGGATAATAATTAGTTTTGACATTAAATATGAAATTAACGAAATCTTTAGAAGTTCGATGGAATAATGAATTAAGAATTTATAACCGCGTATGTACGGTTAATTCCTAATTTAGGGCCCCACTCCACCAAGTCGGGATAAATGCATAAATCTGGTAACTCAGGCGACTTTCTGGGAACATATAGCAACCCTTGTGAAAACCGACATTTTGATCCCCGGTGCTTTGATTTAAGTAAGGTATAATTGCGGCTAAAAGAAAATTCTAGCTTTTAGATTTTATAAATTTCGTTTTAGATTTCAAATGATTTCTTTCAATCTTGTGAGAGCAAAGTAAGCCACTGCCTTCTAAAATGGAGATTCCAAAAGCTAACAGAAACTTCCAGCGTTTACATTTTAAATATTTGGTTTTAGATCTCTGAAAATTCTTCCTAAAATCTAAAAGAAATCAATAGAAAACGGGTAGTGGCTGTGTCGTGGACACGGCCGTGTGTTTTACATGAATACGTCTATATAACTAGTAATATTTTCTTAGAGTTTCATCGGATTCAGGTAAAAAATCAAATACACAAATAATTATTGTGTTATAACTGTACTAAAGATAGGTCTATGATACGAAAAATACGAAACAAATGGTATACTGTATATATCGAGATTTCTCGTAAACGTTAAATCAGTACAGATATTTCCTAGTGTTGCTGGAGAAGTTTCGATATAAGACAAACTCGCTAAGCGTGAAGTCGGGTAAAGAGTTGTCCTGTGAGACATAAACATTAAAGTCTCCGACGACAATGATTGGTGTAGTGAGATCTGGCTGGTATTCGGGGATGTTTTTAAAATGCTTTAATAGCGATCGTAACATACAAAGCTTAATTTCTGTTAACGCTGTACCCGGACCCAGGTCGGATTCAGGTAAAAAATCAGGACAGATTCAGGTCAGGACAGCACAAAAGCTTAAATCAAGCTTGACATTTTTTTGAATTTGACGTATTCATACAAGCTTGACAGTTCAGTTCATTTTAAGCTTGCAGCAAGCTTGAAGATTACCAAAAAATGAGTCAGCAAATATTTTTCCGCAGAATTTAAGTCATTTGAACTGTCAAGCTTGAATACAACTTGGTTCTGGCTTGATATGGAAAGCCACATCCACATAACAAATAATTTATTAACAGTCATAAATTTACTTGACCATAGAATTAAAAGAAAAGATTTTATATATCCAAATATTGAAATTCTTCAAAATAAAATACAAATATACTACAAAATTGATTTCAAAATCAGTCGTTGGTTTGTCTCGATTTTGGCCAATATTGTTCAGCATGAGTGTTGCGATACTGAAAGTTTTAAAACGTGTGCTGCTTTTAAGTTTATATTATGCTTATTTCCCTACTAGTGGAGTCTATAAATCACACATAACATTATTTTAATTTTGATTCATCCCATGGAAAAATAAAAGAGGCAGATCGGCATCGACCAATAGTGATCAATCTCGCCAAAAAACAGCGTGACAACCATAACAGTCACTTCAAACTTTAGTCATGTCAACGCGAGTGGGATTGGCATGGTGGTTAGGACGCTGACTCCCCACACCTTTGGTCCCCAGATCGATCCCAGCCGCGGTCGCTAGACGGAAACAGATTAAAATAACTTTGGGTTTCTGCGTAGAGGAGAAAATGCGTGGAAAAGTAAAGTATATGGGGCGAGTTCGCCGACCGACGCCCCATGTATTAAGAACTTTTTTTAAATTTTTTTAAGTTTGAATTAAGCTTGCTATGTCAAGCTTAATGCAAGTTGGGCAAGTGTAAACTTGAACATTTGATTCAAGCTTGCATTAAGCTTACACGCTTGAAATTTTCAAGCTTAATTCAAGTTTATTGACTTGATAAATCAAGCTTACTGCAAATTTGATGCAAATTTGCTGTGCTGTCTGGGGATGGATGTACACCGAGCAGGGGCGTAGCCAAGGGGGGGTGGTTAGGGGTCATAACCCCCCCACGAGGAATTTTTTGCCATACAAAATGTATATTCTTCACTCCTTTATCACATACATGTATGCATATATGTGAGTTGCAGTAGTCGTAACCCCCCCCCCCCATGAAAAATTTCTGGCTACGCCCCTGACACCGAGTATGAGTTTGAAGATGCCATTCAGTATTACATTTACTAGACAGACATCACCAATCTTTGGGTCTTTGATCTGCAAATTCATCTTGGAAATGTCGGTGTTAACTCTGTTATCTCTCTGTTAACTCTCAAGCTCTACATGTTGCGATGTATGGCGACTCCGCTGGCTATGCAACTTGATCATACAGCCGCCGATGACGTAGTTGTAATTTTTCTGCGCTCAGCGAAGTTGTCACGCTATGATATCAGATCGAAGCCAGGCACATGGACTTGCTTGAAATCTTCCATCCACGCCTCGCTAATTGCCAAATAATCAAATCGGCTCATGATGGAATCGGTATTTACATACAAGGCACCGCTTCACTCTGTCGTATGGTATTTTACGGGTGTCACTGGATTGCTCTTGAGAAGCCCTTTCCAATTGCAAATGTTCTCTATATTTTGATTTGCCTTTTCGACGAGTATAGACCGACACTGCATTATTTATGTTTTTACTTTATATATATTCACTATAACTATTTCACATTAATGTCTTATGTACAATCGATACTTTTTGACGAGAGCTGACGACTGAAACGCAAGCGAACATTCTGTCTTCTCCGAGTGAAAATTTATACTAAACGAACATTATGTGACGCAGAGAAACGACCTCAAAATGGCGCCGCTTCCCCCTCCGTTGCAAGCGATGTGTTACAGTCCTCACTCAAAGAAACGAATTTTTTTATCTTATAGCTATGTATCGGTATAATTAAATTTTGGATGTAGGTAATAGATATGTAGATGCAACATCAAACTGTGTTCCCAGATTTTGTTATCAGTTTTCTGAATTGCCTCCCACTTAGGAAGAAAATTTAAAGATGTATTCATGTCAAAAAAAAAAGAATAGAAAAAAATAGCGAAATGCAACTGGAAAATTTAAAAAAAAAGTGCTGTTCAACAGGTCATGTAAGTATATATATATATTTTTTAATATTCTATAGTGCTTTCCCATAGTGTCTCTAGGAACGTTCCTGCTTTTAGAGACAAGACGAGGAAACGCGTCAAAAGGGCGATTTTGAGATTGTGCCAAGTGGGGTTCTAAAGTAGGAATCAACCAATTGTTTTCCATCAGTTCTACCGTACTCTTAAAAATATTTGACAGCATCTTTCTTACTTGAATGTAAGTCCCAAATTTTTATCATAATTATAGCAAACCAAATACTTAAAAGAACTATGAACGTGTTGTTACACGTAAAATGCGAGTAGTTCGCGATCGAGCAAGTTCAAATGAATATATGGAGAATTTTATGGCAACCTTAATGGGGAATGATTACGATTTTGCGCTTGCGTAAATCGACGAAGAATGAAAAAATCGCCTTGGGGGACACATGTCCAAGCTGTTTCCGAAATTCATCCCGAGTATATAAGGATGAATTCCTTAATTTTATTCTCATAAATCTTTTGGGTACTTGTGGACTGTAGCAGACATCTGAGCTTGCTTAGCGACTTAAGGATTTTGTTAAGATCGCAGCAATGCTTTAGGACTGTAGATTTCTACAGAAATGCAAACATTCTTAACTATTGCGACAGATTGGATTTATAAAGATTTCATTGCTGCGTACTACTATGCTGTACGATGCATCCTGATTCCTTTTGCCGTACATAACAATAAATAGTTTAGAGGAGCACACACAAAAGTTCTGTTACTTTATTGCTTGTAAGAAGTAAATTTTAAATGTGTTTTATAAATATTGTTAAGTTTATTTAAAATAAAATAAACTTAGCATGCATCACTGAGGTTTATGATATCATGCTCTACATGTATCCCCTTTTCAGCTACTGTCTGCATCTGTTTTTCATGTGTACATGTTTTTATTATTAAAAAATACGATTTCAAAGCAGCAACATTATGTAAAATTTTATTTACACATTATTGAAGCGTAGTTTATTTTTCAGTGCTCAGTATGCAGCCAGAATTATTCTTTGATCTTCTTTATTACTTTCACTTTTTTGGGCTTGTGCAAAGTGCTTCTGTACGGAGGGTCGAATTTCTGGTTCGATTTTCGATGACCTTTCTGGGAATCTTTTATTCTCGACTTCCTCCTGCACTCCAAAACGGCATGCTTCAAAGACATGACGATGATTTCTAGGAGTTCGCACAGGTTCAACAGGGAAAATCCCAGCCACACACCGCTGTAGCCACCCAGGTAGCTGAACAGTTCCAAATCCTGTTAAGATTAGCATGTTTACAGAACAAACAGTAGGAATGCACGCAAATGTTGGGAAATACTGATACATGTGATTATGCACATGTTTGTTTTCCAAATAAAGCTTTCGCCAGACATGTGTCTCGCCTACTCTATGTGCAGGTTAATCTTGTTTCAAATGCAAAACTACCATATTTTCATGGAGTAAAATTAAACGTTAGGTTTTAGGGGTGTTCAAGAAAAAAGAATGGAAATAGGAGGAGATAAGTGCAAGAAATTCTTACTTTTAATATGATTTTGCTGGAATTATAGAATTAAAACACAAATTGCAGAAAATGTACTTTCAGTTTTAATTGCGGCGGCAGCACTTTGCGTTATGTTCCTCTCCACCTCCAGGACACGAGTCTCCAAGATAGTCAACTTGAATGCACGAGAGGGTTTTGGCAATCAGGCCAGTTTTTCCACAAAAGCAGATTTATGCTAAAGCAGATGTATGCTAATGTGAACTTCAGCGACGCTATATAAGGTCTTGCCAGTTGATGGACAAAGCTCTGTTTCTACGCCTGTAACTAGTTACTACGCCTAGGGCGTAGGCCCCTTTTTGTATTCGGCACAAGGTGCCAGTTTATGTTTTATCCGTTTTATGCTTTATTGTTAATAAATTGTTATGTTTGGAAAAGTTGTGTTCTATCGTGAATACACACATGTGAAATGAGATGGGCAAAAGTGATTAAAAACCCACTTCATGTGGTGGTCCGGATAAAGGACCAAGTCATCTTCTGTAAGGAGCAAAGTGTCGTAATCTGGAAGTGCCATCCATGTTCAAAGACAAGCCTCTTCAGCAGTTGGGGCAAGTGCAAGATCAACAGTGAAGCTGGACTTCTGTGAGTTTGTTGGAGCCGCCCTATTGCAAAGAATGGTGTTATACGGGTGAAGATTTACTCAGGTCTGCTGCTTCGACCTTCCTGAGCACCGTCACGCGTTTGAAGACAACGGACAAGACAGGTGCTATGTTTTAAACCAACTTTCATACATTTTCCTAATCCACGTTTAATTGGTTGCTCGGTCAGGCTTTCTAAAAATGAATGGTGAAACGTCTGAAGAGGCGGTAAAAACCGGCGACATTAGTCGTGTAGCTCTAAAGTTACCACCCTTTTGGGAAAAATTTCCTGATTTATGGTTCGCTAATATAGAATCACAATTTCACATCGCGAACATTAGTGAAGATTCTACAAAATTCTATTACATAGTGTCTAGTCTAAATGCTGATATCTTAAGTTATGTAAGTGATGTGGTTTTAACGCCTCCCACCACTCTAAAGTATGATACTTTAAAAAAGCGGCTTTTAGCCGAATTCACGGATTCCGAACAAACAAAAATAAAGCAATTACTTTCGGAATTAGTGTTAGGAGATGAAAAACCTTCCCATTTACTAAGGAAAATGAAACATTTAGCCCCGATAAAACTGACACCGAGTTTCTGAAAACTCTATTTGTTCAAAGATTAAGTAAGGACACTCAAGCTATCTTGTCCGTATATGAGGGTACTTTAGATACATTAGCTCTCATGGCAGATAAAATCGTAGAAACCACATGCAATTCTAGTTCATAAATACACAGTGTAGACACTCATACAACTAACTCAGAAAATGAGGTGCAGGAATTAAAAAAGCAATTGGCAGAACTAAATCGACTACAATATTTGGAAAGATTCTGCAAACGCCATGGAAAGAGCAACTTTTTCACATGGTAATTGCGATATCATTTTCGAACACAACTAGGGACCAAGGCCCCCTGACTCGCTACGCTCGCTTTTCGTATGATGCAATCGGCCCTAATAAGGCGTATTCGTAAAAAAAGGCATAATTTCAACAAACAAAACCTAAACATTGGAACAGATCGAAAGTTACCAAGCTACACATTGCTTGGTTGTTGCATGTTCCTTGGAACATAAAAATCTCTTTTTAATTGTGTAAAACCTTACGTATTTGCTACCCATGGCGATTTTTCATAATTTGGCGACTTACTTATGTATATAGTTTATAATTAGCTCTAAGAAAACAGCACTTCGTGTGTTTTCTTTGATAAAAACTGTGGAACAGCTAGAATAGCTTGCCGCCAATGGCGACTTTTCATTATTTGGCGATTTACACATACTCATAGCCAATAATTACTGCTCATTTAAGGTTACCGGGAAAATCGTTATATTCATATACATAATTCTTTGCAGATTTGCGTATTTAGCAGCACGAAACATATCATCTCGCCACACTGACAAATATGCAAGCTGTACTATAACTGCTATGCTGGCATAGTTACAACGCCGCCAACTACTGGTAGCAACCTAAGCTGAACCTAACCGGCTTTACTATAATCTGCATTTTAATTATTTTTCATTTTCAAGATACTGGGTTCTAACATTCTGGAACAAGCGGTTTAGATTCCCCCTACTTGGAGCGATAGTCTTTTGTCAGATCGTACCTCTGTACCTGATGCCAAACTGGCGTGTTTTAAATCAACTTCAATTAGTTATTCTGTTTTGGAAAACCGAATAATCGATAATTCTAAACTCCTGTTAAATAAGAGAACTTATTTGAAAATCGTCAACTTTGTGTAACGCAGTTTGATGTATTTTTTTCACATACTTTGGCGTAAAATTGGTGCAATTCTACTTCAGGTATGTCAATTTCACAAGATCCTACATACTTGGAATTGCTTTGTTGCTAAGGCATGAATTATTTTAAGCTGTCGAAAATTGTCAAGCTTGGCAACCATTATGCTTATTTTTTCAGTTTTTTATTAATATCTCTTAAAATAATTCGAATTTCGAAGCAACTTAACAGTTCGCAGCGAATTCAGCCAAAAAAAGTATATCTCTCATATATATATATATATATATATATATATAATATATAATAGCTTACTTACGTAAAGTGAAATCCCAAGATAATCCATTGATAAAGAGAAAAAAAATATGTAAAAAAAAAATAAAAAAGTCAAAAATTGCAATTAAAACTATAGATTAGATTTTAATAAGTAAGTTGGATATCGTGGAGAGAAAACATATACGTAAAAGCCATTTGATAGGTGTAGTAAATCACTGAAATGCATAAATAGGAGTGATTTAAATCACATGAACTTAAAAGCGCAAGATGCAGCTATTTTAAGACATGTAGAGATTAGGATTAAAGAATATTACCTAATATTGGCGATATTTTTGGATTTATGCATTTAACAGTAGACAAGTATATATATATATATACACCGTCAAAACTTCGCGACATTTTGCATGATTTTTGGTAATACATGTGACGACCGTCATCAAATCTATAGCGAATTCTATGTATTACTTAATTAGTATCGCTGCAGAAAACTCTGCATATTTCCTAGATTCGTCATTCTAAAGCCCAGTAGTTGTAGAAAGTTCTAGTTAAGAGCCCACATGTTAGGATAGAACACGAACTTTATTGCTTCATAAAACAATCAACTGTACACAATTCACAAGCACAATCAGTCAGTAACGTGCTGAAAACAGTCCGTTTAGTGCAAAAGCTTTCACAAATGCTGTATTTCTAACACTGAATAAAACACTTCCAAAGGTATAAATTCAGTGGAAACTTACGAGGGAAATCTCTAACAGTCCCTCAAGACTCAGCAATGAACAATTTACAAACAGCACTCGAAAACAAAGCTTCAAAAAGCAAGCAAAATATAACTTTCTCTACCATTATTCACAACGTATTACAGCGAACACACTCAACGAATGCTCGGCGAGAAACTGACTTGAATTCTACGGCCTGTCTGCCTATTTATACCCTTCGACGTACTTTCTAGAAAAATCGGGATGTATAGAAAGACCCCGAACAATAGCGTTTTGATTACGTCATAGAAGAGAAATAGGGTAATATTACGCTATTATGTAATGCTAATGCCGAAAAACTAACTTTACAAGCCTCATTGGGAAAATCGCTTCAAATGACCAAAATGTCGCAGAAACATCGCCAAATTTGGCACCAAAAATAAGTCCACAAAGGCGAGGTTAGCGAAGGCCTTCGACCCATATTTCTCGAGTTTTCTAGAAAATGCATATAAGATATCAATGGAGAAGCATAAAACTCCATATCACACGTTCTAGTTAACCGATTTTGACGGAACAAAATGCAAAATTGAACTATCTGAGGCGTAGAATAAGAATTTTAAACTATTTTTAACAGCCAGGATGCAGAAAAGACCGAAAATTAATAACAGTATTTTCCACCTTGTGGCGACTTCTGAATTTCCTACGATTTTAAGAAATGTAAGTTTCCTTTCATTATTATGGTTGCTGAAAAATCATCAAAAATCGCCAAGGGTAGCTCGCGCACTAAACGAAATACTTTAAAATTTTTATAAGAGTAAATTTTTAGATTTCTAACTGGCTTTTAAACTCATGACATCAAAATGGCGTCATTCTCAGTTGCGATATCTATCATAAATTGATGAAAAAAAAAAAAAGAAAAAAAAAAAAAAAAAAAAACTTACGTTATTTTACTTTTCTACGGTTTTCGCTCGTAGTGTAATATTTTGTCAAAGCTTGGTAACCTAATTAGGATTTCTAATACATTTTGAAACTCGTGACATCAAAATGACGTTGATTTCAGTTTTGATATACCACTTTCTTTACAGTTATGTCTATCTCCAGCATATAGATAGTATGTTACATGATCACTATTTTGGCATGTGATCACAATATTAAAATCACAATATGTGTCACATGATCATAATATTAAAATTTTTATTTTTAAACTCGTGACATCAAAATTTTTCATTTATAATTTGCTACTTTTTTTAGTTATGTCTATCGCCAGCATATATATGATATATCACATGATCACTATTTTAGACAATAGGGAACTGTACATGCTCTCTGGAGGTGAAAATTATCAAAAAATTGAGAACAATCGTGGAACGATTGAGTTTCCGGAATTTTAAAGTTCACTACAGACTATTCTATGTCGTTTAACATACATGTGCAAAATTTCAAGCCGATCGGTCGAACGGTGTGGAAGGAGTTTCCGGACGACAAACAAACTTTCACATTTATATGATAGATATTGTAGAAACAAAATAAATATTTAAATATCCGTGTTCTCAATAACACTTTAATCAGAATACAGTTTATGTTATATTTACTTATTTAGTGTTACTTAAAGCATATTAAATACACATGCTATTTAAATATAGACTGTATACGTACGTCATACATAGCACTATGTTCATAGACTTTTCTTTCGATTGTTTTGTAATAAACTCTGGCTATGACTAAATCTTGCCTGCAACAACAATTTGTAATTATTCTAATCAAGAAATCACATAAGAAATCACATCAAGAAATCACATTGTAATCAAGAATACACAAATAAATCATTACTCCATGATTAGTAAAAAGAATTTGTTGCTTGTCAAAGAATATATTTATTCAATCTGTCCTTATAGTTGCACAGGAAAAAAGTAAAAGCGTTGTAACAGTTTAAAAATCAAGAACATAACTCCTTTTATCAATCTAAACACTAAGTTTTAAAAGATTAACTGTCTGATTGAGCAATGTAAAATTTTACTCACTAACTTCTAGTTTTCACTGCCACATTTCTGTTCATGAAATGAAATATGCATGTATCATGCAGGAGTTTTTTTTTTTTCAAACTTTAAGTGATATTTAGAGTTTGTTTCCTTTTAATTATAGTTGCTTGAACAGGTTAAATAGGGATTCGATGGAGGTTAAATTCAATAACCCCCCACACACACACACACGCATACACGGAGAATTGAATTGTTCGTGAAGTTTAGACTGTAGTTAAAAAATAAATAAATAACGTAATTTTTGGTACCTAAATACCTTTAAACTAATTCATGTCACGAGACTGAAAAATTTTAGGATGCCTTTACACAAGCTTTACTATGCACACACTTTAATAAACAATAATATTATATTGGCTTTGAAACTTAGAACAAAAAAACTTGAAATGCGTTTCTCTAAAGGCGCAGTTTTTTTTTTTTTTTTTTTTTTTTGTTCAGTTCAGTTTGTTGGGCAGACGGGCTGTAACATGGATCGATTGCAACACAGCATATTTAAAGCATGATATAATTACAACAACAGCTAGGCTATGTCAGAAGGGTGTCATCACTCCCGCACCTTAAGGCTTCCGTAATAATTTAAGAAATAAGTTCAATTCGAAGACACAGAATCCAGTTGAGATATCTGCCTGTTATGGTGGAAATCATGTATCTTTGATCCGCAGTGAATGACTCCTTAACAAAGTGTCATACTTTTATGCTTATTTTACTGTGGAAACCCTCGAGTTTATATTACTCTACGTATTTCAGTCTAAACGACGATAATGATTCGTCCAAGTGATATTAAAGTGTCTATCGAGACAAGAGATTGTGAGGAAAATTGCAACATTTATATTACTTGTAAAAACTAGGCCCATGTGAAGTGAACAAAAGGTAAATGCCAATATAAATATCTAAATTGTTTTTTTAAATATCTGTACTGAATAATGTCAATAACTGTCAACTTAAAAAATACACGTCAATTTTTTTTTTAATTTTAAATTGGATTTTTTGTTTTGCGAAAATTCTTTCAAAATCGTTCGTGCATCCTATAATAATGGCTAAAACGAATGAAATGAAATTAAGTACATGTTAGGTAGTCACACTCAGTTTAATAGTAGGTGTTGAAATTTGTTTAGTTAAACAAATTAATCTTCGGTTTAAGAACATTTAATTATTTACCATAATAAATTCAAAGTATTTACTGAGCATTGTCTCTCTATTTTACTGTAGCATGCTGGAATAAAGAAATAAGATAAGAAATGTTATCTATATAAATAAAATTAGACTTTTGCCTGCACATTACTCGGAATTCAAAAATGATGCAATTTCTATCAGTTTCAATCACCCTGGAATTCAGTACAACCCTTCAAAAAAAGTTTGTCGGTCGTTCTGTCATTCTATCCGTGACCGTTTTTTTGTTCGCGCATCAAAGTACAAACGACTGAAGCAAATGAAATGAGATTTGGTAAAATAATAGGTGGTCACTCAACTCATAACATAAAGGTCGAATTTTTAAAAAATTTGATTAGATTTTGAGATTTTGCGAAAATCGTTACGAGTTGTGTAAATCTTTGTTCGCGCATCACGTAAAAACGACAAAAGCGAATGAAACGATGATAGGTGGTCACTCAACTTAAAGTATAGGCGTCGAATTTTTAAAAAATTTTGATTAGATTTTGAGATTTTACGAAAATTGTTTCGAGATGCGTAAATTTCTATTCCAGCATCAAGAAATAAAGACTAGAGGGAATGAAAGGACGTTTGGTGACATGATAGGTGGTGACTCAACTTAAAAAATACGCGTCAATTTTTTTTAAATTTTAAATTGGATTTTTTGTTTGCGAAAATTA
Organism: Cheiracanthium punctorium; assembly: GCA_038373885.1. Classification (NCBI taxonomy): domain Eukaryota; kingdom Metazoa; phylum Arthropoda; class Arachnida; order Araneae; family Cheiracanthiidae; genus Cheiracanthium; species Cheiracanthium punctorium. The sequence goes on from JAWZYV010004046.1 coordinate 337,752, forward strand.
TTTCAAAATCGTTCGTGCATCATATAATAATGACTAAAACAAATGAAATGAAATTAAGTGCATGCCAGGTAGTCACACTCAGTTTAATAGTAGGTGTTGAAATTTTTAAAAAAGTAATAACTAGATACTGAGATTTCGCGAAAATTGTTTCAAAATGTGTAAATATTTGATACGCATCGCGCATTAACGACTAAAACGTACAAAGCGAAATTTGGTGACATGATAGGTGGTCATTTAACTTAAACTATAGGTGTCGAATTTTTAAAACATTTTGATTAGAGATATTCCAAAAAAATTATTCAAAATGTGAAAAAAATACTTATAAATCATTCAAGCGAATGAAATACAATTTCGTATCGTTACAGGTGGTCATTTAAACTATAGGCGTGAAGGAACTTTAAAAGTTTTTATAGAATTAGTGATTTGTGAAAACTCAGTGAAAACTCGGTGAATGTTTGTTCCATTCCTGAAAAATGGCAATGGAATTGAGTGAAATATGGATTTATGTTAGATGAAAGTTAATTCAAACTCTAAATGCCAAAATTACTTTAAATATTTCATAGATTTTAGGATTTCGAGAACAGTCGTATAAATGTTTTTTCTCGCATCCCTTAAAAATTTATTAAGAGAGTACAATGAAATTTTGCAGGAATCTTTTAAAAATACATAGAAGTTATAATTTTGCTTTCTATACTATTGCCAATATACTAATTCCGTTCTTTCTACACTTAATGCTGTCAAAAATTCAGGTTTTTTGGAAATTTGCACTACGTACTAACCCGTCAACGACGGGTACTTCGGGCAGATATATTTGCACTTTCAGTAATAAAAACTTATAGGGTCGAGAGTACAAATATACTAGAAAGCGCATCGCCATTCAAAACCCGTTGGAAAGGGGAGGCAGGGATGAACCGCTTGACTTGTGGCATGGAAAAGGGCAAAGTGGTAAACTTGTGTGCAGCATCGCCACATTTGGCGGGTTGTAAGTGTCAACTACAAGCGAAATTCACTGTCAACGTATGTATTACTAATCCTATTGGCCTAAATTAATTATCACCGATGTTTAGTGGATATGGATAAAGTCAAAATATTCTTTATTTATAAAAAAAAGTATGTTTTAAAAATGTGAGGAAAAACACTTAGCTGTGATATGTTATTCCACAACTCCTTACAAAACATGAATTGCATCCACATGCAGAGCACTTGTATACTATTTTTTCTTAAAAGTAGAACGATTAAAACGGAAGTAAGCGCGCTGGTCACAAAGGCTCCTTAGAAAACAAAAGGAAGTGGGATGAGCAATAAGGATGCGCGTGAGATCTTTCCGCAAGTCATTTCTTGGCACAAATACCTCAAGTTAGGGTTGCCAAAGCGTTCACTATCCCTTATTTTTGCTGTATGTGTAACACTAGAAGCTGACATGTATACGTTAAAGTTTTACTCACTTGTCAACTGTTATCCTAAAATTGAATTTATGCTAATGTTTGCAAAAGTTCTATGATATGTAATCGCATATTTGCAATGGAGTTCATCATTAAGTTGTGTAAATATGAATAAAAATGTGAAAATGTTACAACTGACCTCAGCCTCCACTTCTTCGGCTTGTGGAGAATCATCCGTACTTTTTCAGAGTCCCTAGCACAAATAGGTTTATTTTAATGTGTGTACTGAGAACGTGAGGCAGGTTTTGTTTCTTTAAGCAGCCTGAACTCGACTTCACATTTTCTTAAATGTTCAGAGGATTAAAATAAGTGCCTTTGAATGTGACATACGTGATAGTGAAATAAACACTTGGGGACACAAGGGTTGTTTAAAACGAAACATATATGTATTTTTTAACCCGTAGGACAGCAATAAAAAAAGGGGGGGGATATACAAAACAGAAAAATCGGGGAGTTGAATAGGAATAAATTTTTTGCAACATTTCTCTTCCCATGTCAACAAAAGGTTCTATCTTTACAACGAAGTAAAAAAAGCAGCCAGTTTAAATGCATTAGAATAATAAATGAATATTATCTATAAATAAAATCAGACCTTTTTTGTCTGTACATTACTTGGAATGCAAAAAAAAAAATGCGATTTCTATCCGTTTCAAGCGCCTCGGAATCCAGTACGATCGTCAAAAAAAAAAAAGCTTGGCAGTCTGTCGTTTTGTCGTTCTGCCCGTGACGCTTTGTTCGCGCTTCATGTAAAATTACTGAAGCGAATGAAATGAAATTGGGTGACATGACAGGTGATCACTCAAGTTTATTAGTCAAATTTTTAAAAAAATTTGATTAGATTTTGAGATTTTGCGAAAATTGTTTCAAACTGTGTAAATCTTTTTTCGCGCATCACACAATAATAACTAAAGCAAATGAAATTTGGTGACATGATAGGTGGTCAGTGAACTTAAACTGACGAATTTTTAGAAAATTTTGATTAGATTTTGATATTTTGAAAAGATCGTTTCAAAATGCATACATGTATATTCGCGTATCACATAAAAATGATACACGCGAGTGAAAGAAAAATGGGTGACATGATAATTAGCCCCTCAGCTCAATATATAGGCGTCGAATTTTTTTAAACTTTTGATTATGTTTTGAGATTTTGCGAAAATCCGTTCAAACTGCGTACATTTATGTACACGCATCACGTAAAAATGACGAAAGCGAATGAAATGAAATTTTGCTACATGATAGGTGGTCACTGAACTATAGTTGTCGAATTTTTAAAAACATTTTATTTGATTTTGCGATTTTGCAAAAAAAAATATTCAAAATGGGAAAATATTTTCATTTACGTATAAGGGTCATTTTCAAAATTGGGTACCATTTGGAAATTTAAGAAGCAAAAATATAATTTTTAAAAAAGTACTTTTTCTCCATAATATAAAACATACATTGTTTCTGAACATTATTTGAGTATTATTCAAGCATTTTTTCTTTTATTCAATTTTTTTACACTTTTCCATTATCAGACTTGACGAAATTTGTCATATCTGTTACCGGACATTTTCTCTGAAATTTGTACACTTATGTTTAGCACAAAATAATGAAAAGTGATATATTACATAAGTATAGAGTTTACATAAATATAGAGTCCTTTTGTCCACATAATATAGTCTTTTGACTTTAAAAATATTTTTCATTTGGAAGTTTTTGTTTGTCATGTCTGTTACTAAGTTTGTCATGTCTGTTACTTATTACAGTAACCGCCATGACCGGTAACAGATATGACTTTTCAAAGAAAAAAAATTCATGAGTCTAAATCATTCCATAAGAACATGAAAAAAGGCATTAATTTAGACTAAAGGTTTCATTATCTAAATTAATAAATTGAATTAACAAATAAATAAATATATTTTATACAACTAATTAAGGTAACAGACATGGCATGCAATAAAAAAACTTATCACAAATAGGCTTTTCAGTCAAATGCCTAAAATTCAAGATGTCTGATATTTCTTTCTTGACCACATTCTAATAGTAAATAGGTGTTGCTTTTCTTAAATTTCAATTTTGTTGTTTAAAAAGTTGAAAATAATCTATGGTAGCAGACATGACATTAATGTTCGGATAGCTATATTTAATTATCAAGTCTTGCATTTTTCTCAAAACCCTGAAAAAAAACTTTTCATAATGTAATTTAAACTCTGTTTCACAATGTTAAAGCATGTCAAGGCAGAAATTTTAGTTTGGGGTCAGTAATTCTGCATAACAGAATATTTTATCTTCTATGATTCAGATAGCTATATTTAAGTATCTTCACTACTCATTTCTTTTTTTTTTAATTATTAAATAGTATGTTTTTTTATCTATTGTTTCCGTACTGGAACGTGATAAAAATCATGATAAAAAGAAAAATCACTTAAATTTTTTAGAACTTGTAACTCACCACTTTGTTACTCTCTAGCCGGGAATCTTTTAACAATACACAGAAGTTACAATTTTGCTTTCTGTACTATTGCCAATATACTAATTCCATTCTTTGTACGCCTACAATGGTGACGAAAATTCGGGATTTTTGGAAATTTGAATTACGTATATATATATATATATATCCATTACTGAGCTTTGATCTACTTGTCGGTCCACTTCCTCGTTGTTTATTTCTAATAGCTACGGTCGCGCCCCCAAGTTACAAAAGGACCCTAATTTTGGTCAGGTAACTTGCAGAAACCTAGCTAGTATTGTTTTTTTTCGATTAAATTCAAATGTGTGTGCGGTGGCGCCTGATGATAGAGCACACCATTTCAATATCCCTTGTTTCGTCTATTAATGGCTACATGTGATCGCGCCTACCAAGCTTACTAAGTATCTAATTGTCGGTCACTTCCAGTATAAGCCTAATTGCATAGTCACTCTTTCTTTGCGATTAAATGTCAAATGTGTGTGCGGTGGCGCCTGATGATAGAGCACACCATTTCAATATCCATTCCATTTTCCGTCTATTAATGGATACATGTGATTAGGCTTAAAAAGCCCACCAGTTCTAATTTGGCGCTTTATATCCAATTCATCCACTCTTTCATTGCCTTAAAAGGCTATATTTAAACACTTATCCGGTATAAGCTCGTTAATTGGCACCATGTGCTGATCTACTTTTTTAGTTTTATATTTTTTTCACTTTTTCAATGGATTATCTTGGGATTTCACTTTGCGTAAGTAAGCTATTATATATTATATATATATATATATATATATATATATATATATATATTATATAATATATATACAGGTTGTCCAGTGCTAACGGTGCCCAATGACTATTTCCTAAACCGTTAGTCAGAGGCACATAGTTCCAATTGCAAAAGACATGGAACAGCTAGACGTCGACAAATACTTCGGGTAAACAGTCTAAGTATCTACAAAGCTGCCACAAACGTGCGTACTTATTATCATAGTTTAAAACTTTTTAATATGAATTGCATTCACCCTGGAGCTTTGCATTTTTCTGAAGAGTAAAAACAAAAATTAACCGAAACCATTTTAGGGACTGTAAGATTGATGTAGGACATTCCGAATTTCCTAATGAATGGGTGTGGTTGTTTCTTCGATGTCACCCACATTTCAAAGAATTCGAAATTTGAAAGCATACTTTACAATGGCTTTGTTCACAGTATATGACGAATAAAACTATTAACGATTTTGGTGTATACTGCTACGTTGCGAACAGTGTAGGACTTGATGAATTTTTTTTTTTTATAAACTCATTCATCTGACTGTTCAACCAACTCAAATTCTTGATACTGAATTTGAACGTCCTCAATATGGACAGATATATTTCTGAAGTAATGAAGATGCTGTTAGTGAATGCATCGCCCAAGATCTTCGCTGATACCCTCGCTGATCTGCTACAAAAGGAAAGGAGCAGCACCTTACGTTAAACTACTTTTTGCTCAACTCTGATGGCACCGACCATCGAATATTTAGCATCCCTCTTCAAAACAAAGTATATGCCATTGTAATATTGAATGCCGACCAAAGCTTACCTGATAATGTATGGGTGATCCGACAGCGATGAAAATCTTTGGCAACCATGAAGATTATTGATACGTGCCAAGGCATTTACGTATTCATAAATTTTATACTTAAGGAGCCTTTAGATTCTGAGCATGGCTCGGTAACCTGGTACTAATCTATTATATCAGAAATAATCGAAGTCAATAAATCGATTCCTATAAAAATTACGAAACTTAAATTTTTATACGGTCCCCGGTCCTATCAGTTATGTTTAGGAAAATTTTCTTTATACAATTGCATGCACAATTAAAAAAATTCGTCCTTCTACGACCAAAATTCACCGAGTTATGAAGCAGCAAACATTTTGACTGAAATCACTTTTCCGCGTTTAAAAAGGTCCGGTAACTGTAAGCCGTTAAGGGACCATATAAATATTGACATTTTAAATTACAGGTTACAATTTCATTTTCTGGCATAATGCGGAGAAAGAAGCAAAACTTACTAATCTTTAAGCAAAAGGTTATAGTCAACTCTATAAAAATCTATCCGGGATCACACTTACTAAGTCGTATATATGTGTAGCAAGCAGATGTGTAATATACGCGTAGTATGTTACGCAAAGTATAGGAAGAATTTTCTGCACGGGTGCATTTTTGCATGTTTTTTTTTTTTTTTTGCTTGTTTGTGTGATTATGGCAAAGCTGCGCTAGGGTGATGTGCCTTGGTAGGAATACTTTCTAAGGGATTCTAACGCGTAATCACGTTACATCTGGAGAAAACCTACCAAAACTCGAGACCGTTAGATCGACAGCCGCGCGATTTGACCCGAACAAGGAACCTTCACATTTCGGCCGTCTACCATTTTCAGTGACATAACCACTGTGCCATGGTGAGGCGGGTGCATATTTGCATTGCAGCCGAAGGAAGTTATACTTTGAGCAAATGTTACACTAACAGGATTTGTAATATTATTTTAAGTTTCTAAAATGCATATAATCGTACTTTAAAATGTTTCATTTTCTAATTTAATGTATAACGAAGTGTTTTATTCTCTTGTTTTTGCATTTTAAGTTTAACACCAGTTCACTTAAAAAACTCTTTCAAAAATTCTGCTTTCAGTATAAGCTATATTTTTATGTTAATTTATAGGATACACATAGTTAAACGTTAATCTTCTTATTGCAATCTACAATCTTAAAATAGTTGATGAAATTGCTAATAAATATTACAAGGTTCAAAACCATGCACATTAATTTTTCTCAAATTCATTTTGTGTACAGCCTTTATTTCGCATCTCGAAAAGTACTCTAAATTTAAGCAGCTCCAGCTTGGTGAATTTTGGTCGTAAAAGGACATTTATTTATTTATTTATTTTATTGTTGTATGAAATTATATAAGATTTTTTTTCTGAATATATCTGCTAGGACGGGGGGAACGTATAAAAATTTAAATTTCTAAATTTTTATACGAATTGATTTATTGAATTCGATTGTTTGTGATATAATAGATTAAACAATTTAAACATATTTGCAATCGGAACTATGTGTCTCTGACTAACCGTTTAGGAAACAGCCATTGGGCACCGTTAGCACTGGACACCCTGTACATACACTATCTCTCTCTCTCTCTCTCTCTCTCTATATATATATATATATATATATATATATATATATATATATATATATATATATACCCTACTAGCAATTTTGCTCGGGCCATCATCGGCTGGTTATGTGGCCGGTGGAAACCCGAGCAAAATTGCTAGCAGGGTATATGTATAATTTATTACCAATACAGCACAAAGTTGACTTTATTGGGGAAAGAAATGTGAAAATTTTTATTTCACAAAAGTCCAATATATGAACCTTTCGTGACAATGACGGATTAATGACATTTTGTCGGTGTGGAGGTTGGGGGGAGAGGGCAGTTAGCTTGTTGGTGGGGGGCGGTTAGCTAGAAGATTGACGTATACATTCATTTTATGGAAGTAAAACAGGATATTTTTATTTCCTGCTTTGAAATATTATATTAATTTCTTTTTTCTCAATTGGGGCGGTCGCTCCTCCGCCTCCCGTATAATCCGTCCTTATTTCATGATGCTGATGACTTGACAAACTAACTACCCTCGCCCTACCCCCACCCCCGACAAAATTGCATTAATCCGTCGCTGTCACGAAAGGTTCAAATATGGGACTTTTGCGAAATAAAACTTGTAACATTTCTTTCTCCAATAAAGTCAACTTTGTTGCTGTAATGGTAATGTATATAATGTTAAGAATTTTCGAGGCAACTCGCTGTTCTGGGGTTTAAAATAGTTTAAAATTCTATTCTACGCGTCAAATAGTTAAATTTTGCTTTTTGTTGCATCGAAATAGGTCAACTAGAACGCGAGATGTGGAGTTTTATATGTTTTCCTATTGGTTTGTATATCAATTTCTAAAAATATTGGTCCCAAGCCTTCGGTAACATCACTTTTGGGGATTAATTTTTTGCGCCAAATTTGGGGATATTTCGCCAAAAGTTGCCAACCTTGGCGACATTTTGGTCATTTGTCGTGATTTTCCCAATGAGACTTGTAAAGTTAGTTTTTCTGCATTAACATGCATAATAGCCTAATATTTCTCTTTTATGACGTAATCAAAAGTCCCGCTTTATGTGGAATTGTCGAGTGATACATTTTTCTAGAAGCTCCTTGTAGCTTCTTCGTTACCTATAAATGCAGGTATCACAGACAACCCAGTTCAGTGTGGATCGAATTTCCGATGACTACGCTGCTTTGCTATGTGAATTGTTTTGTGCTATAGAAGTCGTATTTTCGATTGCCTTTTTGAAGCTTTGTTTTTAAGTGCTGTGTGTAAATTCTTCATTGCTGTGTCTTGAGGGACGGTTTACGAAATCCCTCGTGTATTTCCACTAAGTTTTTGCCTGTGGAAGTGTTTTATTTTGTGCGAGAAATACAGCATTTGTGAAAGCTTCTGTACTAAGCGGACTGTTAAAAGCACATTACTGCCTGATTGTGCTTGTGAATTTCATCCTGACAAGTGGACTCTTTACTAGAACTTTCTACACCAACTGGACTTTAGAACGACGAACCCAGGAAACAAGCAGTTTTCTGCAACAATATTTTTTATAAGCCTTCCAAACACGGGAAGGAATTATGATACACCCTAAATGTATTCGGTTGTTGTTTTTAGTCTGTTAAAGCGTCAAAAGTTTCATTTTTTATAGACACGTATGAAATGGGAGTCGTAAAATGTCACAATAGCACAAACTTGCCATTCAGTGATGTTGTCTTCTTCGTCGGGAAAGAATTCTACCTGAAAGGAAAAAACAATAACAATAAAATGGCCAGTTGTGATTTAATTTTATTTTATGAAGAGAAATTTCTATAAATTATATTTAATATCAATGCGTATCGTCATAAAAAGATATAAAATTTCTATTTGTCAGTAAACGTTTCATTTTAAAATTCGATTGTTATTTTTATGCAAAGATGTAGTTCTGTGGAAATTCTGATATGTTAATATATTTTAAAACATGTTATATGCTCTATATATCTCAATCTAAGATAATAATTTTTTTTTGTTGAATAATTTGCAATAAAATAGGAAAACACTAAATTTTGAACACTTTGCAATTCTTTTAATATTTTTACGACACAAACATTTCTATCACATTCTATTTATCCTATTGATTTTTAGTGATGAATAATTTTCTGGCACCAATTAACCCTCTGAAACGCAACCATTTCCCAGTGCTGAAAAAAGGGCACCCGTTTCCATCGCTCGATTTAACTACCAGCAAGATGGCGGTGAATCGGACCGTTCATCACGTGCCACCACAGATCTAGAGACCAGTGCGCGCACAGCCAACTGTGTTAAAAAATGGGCTATAGATCTGTGGTGCGCGATGAACGATTCGATCGACCGCCATGTTGCTGGTAGTTAAATCTAGCGCTGGAAACGGCTGCCCATTTTTCAGCATTGGGCTGTCTGTCCAGTTGTTCTTCTGTATCGATGTATTTCCATCGTATTCTTCCAGTTTTCAGAAGATGCCAGTGCTCTTAAAAATAATCCTAACAATTTTAAAAAATAATCAACAATTTTTACGGGGAATGATGTACTAAAAAGTAAAGGAGTCTCATGTAACTATGTCACCCTGTAACGACTTGGTGTAAAATGGTTGCGTAGTAGCCGATAGCTAGTTACCAATTTCTGGTTAGAAACTATTCATTTACAATAAATGAAATCTTGATTGTATATTCAATCGCAGATACTAATATATACATGCAGATATGTACAAGGTTCGTCAACTTTCAATAGAACAAGTTCATAAGTCCAATTGAGCAGCAAATCTCCAACAATTTCACAGGGCAGCGCCCTACGCAGTTCGCGATCGGACTTCGTCAAAACCAAGCTCTGGCCGAGATTCTCTCTCGAACCTCTCTTGACCAGCTTTCTTCTCTCTAGCTTCCCCCCAAGTCTCTCCCGGGGGCGTTTTCCCAAACCCTCAAGACTTCACGCACTTGGCGAAAACAGGAGCGCGCCAACGATTTGGCGGAAGAGAGGAGTTACGCGAGCTTGTAGTCGCTATAAGGTTGCAGTGCTAGTAAGACCGCCTCAATAATTTATGATGTAATAACAGGCGCGCTTTTCTGATGTGTTTAAAAAATGTAATTAGTTTAATATATTGGTAGAATTTGAAAAGTATATAATATGATTGTATATATAAAACATTTATTTATAGATAAAAGATAACCTATCGGCTCCGCAATTTTATCCTAGGCACTTTAAAATTGTTTATCGCATGTTCTTTAAAGGCGCCATCTACTTTCTTTTGAGCGTAATTATCAGAATAGGTTTATTGATCTATTGCATTTAATAAACATGTCTCCGATATATTTAAAGAATGTAATTTGTTAAATAATAAATGGTAGAGTAAGAAATGTATATAATTATACATTCTGTATTATGTACATTTGTGTTTTTATCTGTAAAGCCATTCATTTACAGATAAAAACACAACTTAAATGCTTAAAACTTTTCTATAAGCACTTCAAAAAAATGCCTAATATTTTTAATTTGGTGCTACCGACGTTTTTTTTTATTTTTTTTTAACGGATTTGTCTTAGTAATTGTAGATTTCTTAATTTTCTGTTGTAAGTTTAATTTCTAGCTTCATATTGAAACATATAGTTATTTTTTCCTTATTATTCAAAACTGAGAACATGCAAAATAAGTCAATATTTCGTTATCAAGCGTAATGAATTCACCAAGAAATTTTTTTAACTAATCTTCAATAATAAACTATCATTTTTATATATTGAGACATTTTACTGTGATGATTCCACTTTTTATCTATTTGATTGCCGCACAGCCAGCTGTCGTCAAAAAAGGGGTCTCTAGATCTGTGGCACGCGATGAACGTTTCGATCGTCCGCCCTCTTGCTGGTAGTTAAGTCGAGCGATGGCAACGGCTGCCCTTTTTTCAGCATTGGGAAAGGGTTGCGCCTCAAAGGGTTAACCCCAAAAATGCTCGAATGTGCAGCGAACACTTCGAAGAAAGCCATTATATTGATGACTTACAAAACAGACTTTTAGGTCTGCCTATAAGAAAAATATTAAAAGATTCCTACAGTTAATTTACTTTCTTTTAAATTGGAAGAAAAAACAAATCCTAGATCGGAAAGGCAAAAAAAAGAGGAAAGTTTCGGAAGATGCTTTCAGTAGACTAAGTATAATTTATGTCCTAAGAAAATACGATCAGAAGATACAATAAATGATGATGATGAAGTAAACTTGAATGAAAGTTCAACGAAAGACAGTTGTAAAAACTGTGATGCACTGGAAGAAGAAATCAGCAGTTTAAAAATTGAGTTAGAGTGTGCAAGAAGGAAATTAACAATATTAAAAAATAAAAATCGTCGTTCATTTAAAACCATGGCACAGAAATTAAAAAGAACCCTTCTGTATAAAAAAAAAAAATAAAACATCTGAAATTGGAAAATTAAAAAGGAAAGTATGTATCCTGGATAAAGAGAACAGAAAATTAAAGAATCTAAACGAAAAATCTTTTTACTTTATTAAAATATTATAGAAAGTACTTATATAATTGTTTTGCACCTTAAAAAATTAGTTAATAAAGTAAAACAATAAAATTAACTATTTACATTAAATCTTTTTAAAAATATCAGCTTTAAGCATTATTAGAATCGACTTTACAGACGAAAAGAAAAAATTAGTTTTTGTGTTTTTATCGGCGATCTTCAATTGGTCTTTCATTTCAAAAAAAAATTATCATCTTCAACACTTTTAATAAGACGGTGAAAAGTTTCTAGTCCTATCATAGGCGTAGAGTTATATGGGCCCGTGGGGCTCGAGCCCCCCCAATAAATTGTGAATAGGGGCTGAGCCCACCCAATAATTTACCACTAAATACAGAAAACTAATTTATACTAACATAAAAAGAAAGTATTTCACCCCATTTACAAACGTTTAAAAAAACCTTTACTTGTACTTTTAAAAATTTTCTTCTTTTGATTTCAATCATGATTTAGTATTCATAGTGACGCCACGTAACACACAATGTTACAATAAGCTGCCCTCGCCAGGCTCTGGTTAATTAAAATCAGATTATGCAATGTAAAGTATGAAATGAAGAAAAGTTCAAATGTGCCTAAAATGCACTATCTCATCGAAAATGTTTTTTTCCCCTCCTTTGGATTTTTTACTTTGCTTTTTTTTTAACTTATAACATGGTAGGAGGATACTAACATGGATACTTACCTTACACAGGTGTAGAATTCTACGGATCCACAGAGCTCGAGCTCCTCCAATAATTTACACTTAAGTCATAGCTGCCAACTACTACGGAATATAATTAACCACTTTTTGTAAACAGTATATATTTTAAGCCGAAAAATCATGTAGAAAAAGTGGTTAATTATATTCTGTAGTAGTTGCCGGGGGCCTCTCGTCAGGTTTATCCCCCTCATCTTTATTGGATATTTCTCCAGACTGGGTGGATTAAAGGGGGTCTAATTGGTCGGTCGTAGGCGCTGCTATGTCCAGGTGAAGAACTTCCCGCCAACGCTAATGCCGTGCAATCAATTTCGGCAAACTCTTTGTAGGGGTGTTCCTTTGTGGAAACTTCCGAAAAGGCGACATAGAGTCTACCTAAAGGTAGTCCCTTTGTAGTATAGCTGTTCTGATATTTCTACAACCCTCAAGTATTTTTGTAGAAATCAAATTTATTCTTCGTGACTGACAACAGTCAAAACGAGTTTTGTGTCCCCGGCGATGACACCGCGCGTTAAAGGGTTAAAGGAGCGACTTAACATTTCTTCACAAAATATCTATCAAAATCGTGGAAAAGTTGGATGCCACTTTATCACAGTTGCTTCGCGGGAATACGATTTATTATTCGTGAAGCAAAGGTAGAAAAAAAATAACCAATGCCTTTTACTTCTGTAATTGATAGCCATAATACTTGCACGCAATACATCACGTGCTAACCTAAAAAGGTTATATGACGGTGTTATCCTACCGGTTTTAAACTTTTGAAGATGTATTTAAGAACGTTCTTTAGGAAAACATCCTTTTTGTACAGCTTTTTTAAAAAATTCAGTTGTGCTAGAAGCTTGTTTCTTTACAAGCTGAGCTATGCGTGGTTAGGAAGAGTGAACCTGAAAGAGTTGTGAAACATTCAGAAAAAAAAAAAATCTCAAAATATTCGGAATTTCGCAATCTTTTCCTAAAACAATAACGGGATTTTTCTTATAGGTGCTGCATGTGAAATAGTAATTTTGGCTGAAACTGCGGAAAATTCTTTAAACTTACCACTTCCAATTTTTGCAAGACAGTTTTTCCAACGGCTACTTCGAATTGAATGTCTCTAGAAATAAGGACATTATTAGCAAAATGAAAACTCATCACAAACTAGAGACCAATGAAATAAAAATGTCGTAAAAGTACGTTTGGAATGTTCTTAGTGGGGATGTATTATTACATTATTCAGCAATAAGACCTTTTTTTTCTTACAAGCCAAGCAAGTAATACAAAATACGCCTGAATGTTTTTCTACAACGAGAGTAGAGCTGACATTTGTGCTTGGCCACGATTAGGAACTTTACATGGAACAGTTAACTTTTTCATCCGACTTAAAAAGAAAAAGCAGGTTATTTTCGGATTCCTTTTATTTATTTAATAGTAAATTTAGCGATAATTTTCTACCGCGTGGACCGATTTCGATGGCTCTTTTTTATTATTGGAAAAGGAATACTGTTTGTGGTCCCATGTCAATGTGGTCAAGTTCTGCCGATCATATTAGCATTCAGGACATCTTAAGCCTTATCATGGCCAAGTGGACAAGACACTCAAAAGTGGTAGACGGCTGAAGTGTGAAGGTCCATCGTTCTGGTCTATAGCGCGGCTGTCGATCTAACGGTCCGGAGTTTCGGTCAGTTTTCTCCAGATGTAACGTGAATACGCGTTAGAACTCCTTAAAATGTCCTCCGACCAAAGCAATCCCCATCCTTGGCAGATAGCCCTTGCGTAGCATTGCCATAACATAACACAACACTCAGGAAATCGGAGAAAACAATCTTTTTAAACCATGAACTATAGGATTGCCATTAGCAATGGTGGTAGTATTATGTCAAAAGTCACCATGCCTGGCCATTTTTGGCAGACCCAAACTAGGGATGGACGCGAGACCGCGAGACGAGACGAGACTTCTCGCGATCTCGCAATTTTGCGAGACGAAACTGAGAGACGATACCTTGGGTCAGCTCTCGCGCGAAACCGCGAGACCAGTCTTGCAGTTTTGCGGCAGTCTGATCGGTCGCCTTCGACAACCAGCTCGTTTGCCAATGGGCCGCTTTACGACCGGCCTATGCAAACTTCGGCACACAGGCCTCTTCGCGACTGGACCGTGCAACCTACGGGCCGCCCGCCTTCTGCAACCTGCTGCGCAGCCAACGGGCAACTTTGCGATTCAATATTCTCTTACACACGCTTCCCCTTTAAATAAAACCTGGCAATTCGCCAAATATCTACAACGCCGCAGGTGACACGGGAGAAGCGATGGATCTTCAATTGGGGAAAATGGCTAAATCATTATATGGGTTTTACAAATTAATATTTTTAACTGGCCAAAAAGTATGCTAGACGCTTGATTTTTTTAAACGAAAGCTGAATAGCCTGTCCGTAACCGTATATTTTAAATTCAGAATAATCCATAGCTTTCTCGATGCGAGCGTCGAGAGGCGAAACTTTCAAAATAAGTCCAAAAAGTGTCTCCCGGTTCAATATTTATTTAAAAACTGGAAATGCAGCTAATTCGAAAATGATGGTCATGTTCGAAAGTAAACTTTTTCCTCTTTCATTGTGTAATTATTTTTTCTTTATAACGATCGGAAGCCCTCTTTTTCAAAGCGTAAAGAGAAAAAAATGGTCTAAAATAACATAAAATATAAAATAATTAAAAAACTAATTTAAAAATAAAAAAATAAGCCTGCGATGCACATTTCCGATGTCTTGAGAACCTTTGCGAAATTTCGTGCAATTCGGCCGGATAGTTAGTCCGCTACGGTAATGACAGACAGACACACACACTGGAAGACTCTTTTAATATATGTATAGATAGGCATATACATAAATTCTTGGAAAATTCAGAAACTTTTTGTAAAAGGTACGTTTGCAAACTTACAGGCATGGTACTCCACACAGAGTTCTGCAGTAACTTTTTGTTTGTTCTTCTACGTCGGCGGCACATTTCTCCCGATCTAAGAACAGTAAAATTCAAGGAGTTCAAGATTTAATTGGCAAGATGTATACTTATTAAAAAGTTTATTAATTGCATTTGGAAACATGATATAAGCTTTCATCGGCCTATTGAATCCATGTCCTTTTCTTGTCTCTCCAAAAACTTTCAAGAAATTAATACAATCCTGAAATTTTGGAGAAGTTCTCCTATTATTTTCAATTCAGAAAAGGTCTAATCAGCTTATTAGTGCAGAAAAGTAAGAATTTAAAAATATTATTTTTCTTTCTATTTTTGTTTTAGTGTGGCGTGATAAAATGGGTATACGGTTAGGTTTAGTTAATATTATGTTTCCAAATGCTCCTGACTTTTCTCTCTATATATAGCGGGCACTTATCGAATAGGCCTCTAACGAAAGCCAGAAATAGTTTTATTATTGGGGAGCTTATTAGGCGGCCAATGTTACCCGGAGAAACGTGATCATTGGAGCCACAACATATTTTACGTGCAGCCGCTCCCTTTTGGATGCATGATCCCTTAGCAGTCCAGTTGGGAGAAAGGTTGTCAACCTCCCTAGCGCTAACCAAAGTGGGCGCTGCTTAACTTTCGGAGTTCTGATGGAAACCGAGCTCCAATCGACTGGGCCATTGCGGGTTGCGACACTTAGAGAAGTCAACGGCCCAATTTTGCACTCTGAGCAGTTGGGTAATTTTTATTTTATTTTCACTAAAACATATACATGCAACATAAAATATATCAACATCGCACTTAAACATTATTTAGTTTGTATAATTCTTTCTTTACCCCATTAATAATTGTTTGATGTACTGTTAAAACCGCATGAAGTTGTTGTTCACTAAAAACAACTTTTGCATGATGGAGTACAGAAGAATATGAGAGGTGGCTCCTATCCTTGGTTTTGCAAGAGCAGATACAAGGTATAGAGAACGCTTTGGTAACCCTAACTTGAGACAATTGTGCCAGCAGCTGACTTGTTGTGATGTCATGCGCATCATTCTTGCAAATCCAGCTTTCCTTAGTTTCTGATGGAGCATTTGTGGCCAGCGCGCTCATTTCCGTTTTCATCGTTCTGTTTTAAAGAAAAAGTGGGCTATAGTTGCTCTGCATATGAATGCAATTCATGATTTGTGAAAGGTTCTGAAATAACAATTCACACACTGTAATAAATATAAGTTCAACGTTTCACTAAATAACCGTTGAAAACAGAGAGTTACAAGCAATGTCATGCACGTTGAACTGCATAAACGGTTAACCCAAAAATGTCTTATAAAAGCAAAGTACCTATTGAACCCAGATTTCGGTTCAACATTGAAAAACAGAGTTTTCCGGTGAACTAACATGGCCGCCATTAGCTCGCGTTAGGTGGTTAGCGGCGATTACAAAAAGTAAGAAAAAAATGCCTCATGAATTCTTCGAAAAGGAAAATCTTTCAAACATGGGAGAAAGAACCTTTGTTAAAAAATAGACTGTGTAAAGGAGCTGCCACATTTGTCAGAGAATAAGCACGTTTGACAACAATGGCTGTCTACATTCATTCATATTGTTGCGGAATTACTCTGCTACTCCTGGGGTTCGTCGTTCTAAAGTCCAGTGGTGTAAAAAGTTCAAGTAAAAAGTCACTTGTCAGGATGGAACACAAACTTTATTTCTTCTAGAACTTCGTAGAACAATCAGCTGCACACAATTCACAAACACAATCTAGCAGTAACGTGCTTTTAACAATCCGCTTGGATCAGAAGCTCTCACAAATGCTGTATTTCTCACACAAAATAAGTCACTTTTACAGGCAAAAATTCCGTGGAAATATTCAAGGGATATAGTACACTATCCCTTAAGACACAGCAATGAAGAATTTACACACAGCACTTTAAAAACAGCTTCACAAAGCAAGCTAAAACACAGCTTCTATAGCACTATCAGTTCACACAAAACAAGCGTACTCAGAGCTCTTCACACATTGAATGTTCAACTCGCAACTGACTTCGGGGCGATGCCCGCTTCTATAAATAGCCGACGCAGGAGGTACAAGAGGTTTCCAGAAAAGTCAATTTCTCGAGGGTTCTACATAAGGCGTGAATTTTGATTACGTCATAGAAGAGAAATATTAGGTTATTATACGTTTTTAATGCAGGAAAAACAACTTCCAGGCCCCATTGGGAAAATCGCGCCAAATGACCAAAAAGTCGCCAAGCTTGGCGACTTTTGGCGAAATATCGCCAAATTTGGCGCCAAAAGTAAGTCCTCAAAAGTGAAGAGATCTAAGCTCTAGGACTAATATTTCTCGAGATTTCTAGAAGCCCATAGAAAAACATATGGGAAAGCGAAACCTCCGTATCTCCGGTTCTAATTGGCCGATTTTGATGCAACAAAAAGCAAAATTTATCTATTTGAAGCGTAGAATACGAATTTTAAACCATTTTAAGCCCCAGAGCAGCGGGTTGCCCCGAAAATTCGTAACATTGCCCCCTTCCCAAATACTGCACGTCCCGGGCAGTACAATCCCTAGTTAGGAGGTCACACAGGTACCTACACTGTATAACACTTAACAAGATCTTAACAACATAATTCAAGCAAGTAATCAATAGCACAATAAGCAAATACACATTAATAAATAAATAATCATCATAATAAATAATTACACTGTAATAAGTAATCAATGTAATAACAAATACACATTAATAAAATCCAATATATTACAAACATGTACACTAAACATGGCGTAAGTGGTGAGAGAAAGAGAGTTGAAGAAAGAGGAAGAGAAGAGAAAGACAGGAAAGGAATGAGAGGTGAAAGAAAAGAGGAATTACGCCATAGTGACCATAGTCTGAGCTAATTACAACCGCGGTAGATGGCTAGCCGATCGTAATGTACAACTCTTGGCTTCGAGTTTGGTGACTTACGAATCCGTACGATGACGTCATTCAGCCGGTTTAGGACTGTGTAAGGACCGTCCCACGGCGATTGCAGCTTGGGAGACAGGCCTTTCCGTCGAGTAGGATTCCATAGCCAAACTTTGTCACCTGCGTTGAACTCGTGTCCCGTAGCCTTCGTGTCGTAGCGAGTCTTCATCTTTTCCGTGTTCAGGTTGATCCGCTCCCGAGCAAAATGATGTACATCTTCAAACCGTGCCCGAAGGTTTTCCACGTACTCCTCTGGCGATGAAGGCGCATCTGGAGGGCGGCCGAACACTAGATCGGCGGGAAGACGAAGATCTCTGCCGAACAGCATCTGGGAAGGTGTGAAGCCGGTAGTCTCATGGACGGCACTCCTATAGGCCAGCAGGAACAGGGGGAGTTTTTTGTCCCAGTCCTCTTGATTCCTAGATACCAGGAGCGAGAGGTTGTTCAAAATTGTACGATTGAACCTCTCCACCATGCCGTCGGATTGTGGGTGTAAAGGCGTAGTCTGGGTTTTGTCCATTCCGAGAAGTTGGCATAGTCCTTTAAAGACTGCAGAGGTAAAGTTCGTTCCTTGGTCGGAATGAAGTTGCAGAGGGGTTCCATATCTGGAAATCCATTCTTGCACCAGTACCTCTGCTACGGTCGTAGCTTCTTGATCGGGAATAGGAAACGCTTCGGGCCATTTAGAGAAGTAGTCAATGACAACTAGGATGTATTTGTTGCCATCCGAAGTTCGCGGAAGAGGTCCCAGGATGTCGAGGGCAATCCTCTCAATAGGCGCTCCTACATTATAACGATGTAGTCTTCCACGGCTTCGTTTCTTCGGGCCTTTACGGGCGGCACAGGCGTCACAAGCTTGACACCACTTTTCGACGTCGCCTCGAGCCCTAACCCAGTAGAAGCGCTCGCGAACTTTCTGCAGGGTCTTCATCCCGCCGAAATGGCCTCCAGTGTAGCTATTATGAAGTTCTTCTAGAACCTTCGGAATCCTCGAGCGAGGGAGTACTAACTGCCATCGGAGCATCTTGCCGTCGTCCGACTCCCATTTACGATACAGGACTCCATTCCTCAGGCGAAGCGAATCCCATAAAGCCCAGTACTGTTTTGTTGCCGGACTGTAAGATGATATTTCTTGCCAACTGGGCTTAGCGCTGAATTTTTCCATAAATTCCACAATAGGTTTGATGTCGCTGTCTGCTAATTGGTCCGCCCGAACATTTTCGTCACTCCAGGGATCTTGGGATGGTGTCGATGATGTAACTTGGCGGACAACGGGATGTTTCAGATGGTAATTTTTCTCTGCCCTGGAGCAAGAGCGACAACTGTCTATGCAGGGCCTTCTCGACAAAGCATCTGCATTTCCATGAGATGACCCTTTCCGATGACGTATCTCGATGTCATATTCTTGTAATCGCTGTATCCACCTGGCTATTTGGCCCTCTGGATTCTTGAAATTTAGAAGCCAGGTTAAAGAGGCATGGTCCGTTCGGAGCAGGAACTTTCGGCCGTACAGGTAATGATGGAAGTGCTCTACGGCCTTAATGATAGCAAGAAGTTCCTTTCTCGTAACACAATAGTTACGTTCTGCCTTTGAGAGGCACTTGCTCCAGTAAGCAATGACGTGTTCTTGGCCATCTATCTCCTGGGACAAAACTGCTCCAACACTCTCCTTACTTGCGTCTGTGTCCAGGATAAATGGCTTGTCAGGGTGAGGATACGACAGGATCGGCGAAGATTTTAAAGCCGTCTTCAGTTCGTTGAATGCGTCCTCACATTCCTCAGTCCATAGAAATTTCTGTCCAGTCTCGGTCAATTTGTGAAGGGGTCTTTCAATTTGAGAAAAGCCCTTCACGAATTTTCGATAGTAAGTACACAGACCGAGAAAACTTCTTAAGTCATGGATATTCTCGGGACGACTCCAGTTCTGGACTGCGGACGTCTTTTCGGGATCGGTTCGAACTCCGTGGGCGGATATTATGTGCCCGAGGTAACGTACTTCCCGACGAAACAAATTGCACTTCGATGGACTTAGTTTCAAGTTCGCCTCTTTTAATTTCTGCAGTACCTTTCGAATGTTCTCGAGATGCTCTTCGAAAGTCCTCCCGACGATGATGATATCGTCCAAATGAACGAGACATGCTTCGTAGGAAAGTCCTCTCAACACTGTCTCCATTACACGCTCGAATGTAGCCGGTGCGTTGCAGAGTCCAAAAGGCATAACTTTGAACTGCCACAATCCTTGTCCCGTGGTGAACGCAGTCTTTTCACGGTCATCGGGATGGATTTCTACTTGCCAGTAGCCACTCTTGAGATCCAGAGTGGAGAACCATTCATTTCCCGATAAAGTGTCCAATGTGTCGTCTATCCTGGGAAGAGGGTAGCTGTCTTTCTTGGTAATGTCATTCAGACGTCTATAGTCAACGCAGAACCGGGTGGAACCATCTTTCTTTCGGACCAAAACAATCGGCGAGGCCCACGGACTAGTCGATGGCTCGATGACGCCATCACGCTGCATCTCCTCTAAAAGTCGGTTCACCTCTTCTTGCTTAGCAAACGGCAGACGCCTAGGATGTTGCTTGATGGGAGAATGGCTGCTTGTGTCTATTCTATGCTGCGTTAACCTCGTACGGCCAAAGTCACCGGAAGTACGAGAGAAGAGGTCTTCAAATTCAGCTATTACTCTCTCCGCAGCGCTTCTCTGTTCTGCCGTTAACTCCACGTCTTGTAATAATTCCTTCGTCAGGCACTCGGAAGATTTAGCTGTCTTTTGGTTGATGTTCTTATTAATGCAGGTAACAGGAGTGCATGTCGCCAACACTTCATTTTTCTTTATCACCTTCGACTTGTCCGTCACATTTACTACTCTAACTGGAATTTCCGTTCTCGACAAGTCCACAAGTGTTGCTCCCACAAGTACTCCTCTGACGGAATCACTATTGCTTGGGTGTTCGATTAATCCAAAACGGAATTTATTGCTTTCTTTTACTGTTCCAGAAATTATGGAATCAGTTCTGGGAGGTAGAGTGATATCAGTCTGGGCTATTATTTGCTGAACAGGCAAAACAGTTTCGTTTCTAATATCGAACGCAGCTATTTCTTCTGAGTCTGAACGAAGCTCATTATTCTTAAAGTCCAAGTTAAATTTGTGCGATTTTAAAAAATCGAGTCCGAGAATAAAAGAGTCTGTAATATTGGCAACATATACCACATGGTCGTATCTGGCATTTCCAAACGTGATTTCTACTTGCGCTTTTCCGCCCACTTCGATCTTGTCACCTGTCGCAGTCTGGAGGGTCAGCGAGGGCGGAGTCCAGATAATCTTAAAATTTAATTTCTTGGCCAGATCCGTCCTTATGATGGTTACGTTCGCGCCAGTATCGATCACCATGTGGCATGGGGAACCATTAACATATCCCAGTACGAAGAGTCCATTACTGCCGCCATTCACTGATGAAATCTGCAAGACTTTTAGGTGGGGCTTTTGACTATCTGGCAACCTCCGCCCCGCGAGATGGCCACCTCCTAGTTTCCCTCCTTCTTGTTTTTAGAATTCTCTTGCTGGTCATGAGACTTTCGACCACAATACTTTTGTACATGGCCTTCGACGCCACACTTCCAGCATTTTACTTTCTTTGGGCCATCTCTCGTTCTATCGGATCTTAATTTTCGCTCTATGAGATCTTCAATTCTCTTCAATCTGTTCTCGACGCTCTCTGTGTCTTTGTTAGCTTCCTCTTGGACCGTGACCGCTCTAACAGCATGCCGATCTTTTCTCACGGCCCGCTGGGCTGCCTCTAGCTTCATTGCGAACACCAGAGCAGACTTCAAATCCTGATAATCCTGCAACATGAGTGCCTTTTAGGTTTCTGGATCACGGATGGCTTCAATAAAATGACGCACCGCCATTTCTTCTCGGACATTATCAAGGTGGTCCATGTAGGCTAGATGACACAGCCTATCTATGTCCGAAGCCAGCTCTTGAAGGGTCTCGCCAGATCTCTGCATCCTTGACTTAAGTTGGATTCTACTATATTCTTTCTGGCACTTCTCTCCGAATTTCATCTCCAAGGCACTGGCAAGGGCGTCAAAATCTCCTATCTTCGTCGCTCCGATAGTTTGCAATACATTAATTGCATCTCCGCTAAGGGAAGCGGCCAGTTGATTAGCTTTCTCGGACTCGCTCCAACCATTGGCTCTGGCGACGATCGAAAATTGGGTCTTGTAAGCTTCCCAGGGAGTCTTTCCGTCATAGGCAGTAAGTTTCACTGCTGGGCGGTGTGAAGATAACCTGATTTTTTCGGGTAACTTTCCCAGCTTTACGAGAGAGTCCAATTTCTCTTCAATTTTAGCTTCACATTCTTCACGCATTCTGCAAATATCCTGCTGTAATTCCTTAACATTCCCTTCAATTCTTTGTTCATATTTCGTCTGAGTTTCTTCTAAGAGAGAAACTCTTTTCTCCATTTCTTCTTGGCCCTGCTTAATTTCTTCTAAATTTTCTTGGGTTTTCTCTATCTTCTGCTCCAACTTTTCTTGATTTTTCTCTATTTTCTGCAACCCAGTTTTCATCTCTTCTTGTCCGGCTTCAATTTTCTTTTCTAAATCCGCCTTCATTTGTTCTTGTCCGGCTTTCATCTCGTCTTGTCCGGCTTTCATCTGTTCTTGTGCGGCTTTCATCTCGTCTTGTCCGGCTTTCATCTCGTCTTGTCCGGCTTTCATTTCTTGCATCATATTCATGAGCTTTTGAAGTTGTTCTTCCATTTTTTGTCTAGTCAAAACCATAAACTGGAAAATTAAAGTCCTTCTTTAGAACCCCGATTCTGACACCAAATGTTGCGGAATTACTCTGCTACTCCTGGGGTTCGTCGTTCTAAAGTCCAGTGGTGTAAAAAGTTCAAGTAAAAAGTCACTTGTCAGGATGGAACACAAACTTTATTTCTTCTAGAACTTCGTAGAACAATCAGCTGCACACAATTCACAAGCACAATCTAGCAGTAACGTGCTTTTAACAATCCGCTTGGATCAGAAGCTCTCACAAATGCTGTATTTCTCACACAAAATAAGTCACTTTTACAGGCAAAAATTCCGTGGAAATATTCAAGGTTTATAGTACACTATCCCTTAAGACACAGCATTGAAGAATTTATACACAGCACTTTAAAAACAGCTTCACAAAGCAAGCTAAAACACAGCTTCTATAGCACTATCAGTTCACACAAAACAAGCGTACTCAGAGCTCTTCACACATTGAATGTTCAACTCGCAACTGACTTCGGGGCGATGCCCGCTTCTATAAATAGCCGACGCAGGAGGTACAAGAGGTTTCCAGAAAAATCAATTTCTCGAGGGTTCTACATAAAGCGTGAATTTTGATTACGTCATAGAAGAGAAATGTTAGGTTATTATGCGTTTTTAATGCAGGAAAAACAACTTCCAGGCCCCATTGGGAAAATCGCGCCAAATGACCAAAAAGTCGCCAAGCTTGGCGACTTTTGGCGAAATATAGCCAAATTTGGCGCCAAAAATAAGTCCTCAAAAGTGAAGAGATCTAAGCTCTAGGACTAATATTTCTCGAGATTTCTAGAAGCCCATAGAAAAACATATGGGAAAGCGAAACCTCCGTATCTCCGGTTCTAATTGGCCGATTTTGATGCAACAAAAAGCAAAATTTATCTATTTGAAGCGTAGAATACGAATTTTAAACCATTTTAAGCCCCAGAGCAGCGGGTTGCCCCGAAAATTCGTAACAATATCATTCAAAAGATAACAGAAACTGATTATAGCTCATAAGTCATTACTCATTAATATTTTTGAGTGACTATTACTTTACTAAAATCCCGTGTAAAATATCAGAGCTCAATATTCTATTTGTAACAAGAAAGTTTTTTTTATTGAAAATTGAGATAAAACGATGCTATATATAATTTGTTTTTGCTAAAAAACAAGTTGTGGCTTAGTTGTCTACGCACGATCGTTTGAACCAGTCATTGTGGGTTCGAGTCCCGAGTAAAACATTTTTGTTTTCCTTTTCTTCGCGTAGTGTGTACTAATTTTGTTATACATTGGTGCTTGAGGAAACTCCGCTAAAATGGTGAATCTTAGCACCACATTTTTCAAAATACCGGTTGCAACTAAATTGGTACCGGAATTTCGGTGAAACTTTAACAGTGCAGGGCAGTGGTTTTTTTTTTCTTGTTGTTGTTGTTTGGTTTTTTCCCCATATTTTTAAAGCATACTTATTATAAATGAAGACTATTTCAATATATCCACATCCACTAAACCCTGGCGATATTTCTATTTACCGCAAGAGAATTTGTAATGTGTAACTTGGCAGTTCATTTCGTAAGTAGTTTACATTCACCACGCACTAAATTTGCCGATAAAGCACATGTCTAGCTGCTCTGCGTATTTCCGTACCACAAGTCACGCGGTTCATCCTTGCCTCACATTTCCAACGGGTTTTGAAAGGCGATGCGCTCACTAGCACATTTCTATTCTCTAAAACGGGCGAGTTTGCGAACGTGAAAAGCGATGAGTAGCGTGAAACCGGACACAAGTGGACGCCCTCAATATCATGGAAACCGAGTAAAATTAAATCTATTCGCAATTGAAGAACATTTGAAACTGATACGGAGTTTCACAAAAACTTTTAAAAATTATATAAGAGCATCTAATTGGATTCCGTAATTTCTTTTCCCTGAGGAAGGCCAGGACCCCTTCGGGGCTGTCGCGCCAGTGAAGAAGAATTTCTTTTCCCAAAACAGAAGGCTTCGCAGGGAGCTAGCTGGAAACCCTTGCATTAGATTTTTTAATATGTATACTATATAGAGAGATATACTCACCTTCGGTTACCGAAGAAACGTCCCAAGGTAACTCTACGTAGAAGAGGCTCAGATTGCGAGTGACGTACCGACAGGCCTGAAACTGCAGATGACGGGAACACCCGACAGTGCATATCTGAATGAGTATCAAACAATGGGCGGGAATAAGTTTTGATGAGCAGACACACTTGCAAACAACATGCTTTTGAAAAACAATGGAACTTGCCAAATCTGTATACAGGGTGTCCCCACCACTCTTAATAGGGATGAACTTCTAGGGGTGGTAGGAGACATAATAAAGATTCAGAATCTAGCGGCAATGTGGGGTCAAAAAAGCTTACTTTTAATGATTTTCTTGGAAACACTCGGTAGGTATATATTTTAATAATATTTTTTTACTATAAAGTTCAAAATGTTCCAATTCGAAGTGAAGAAATTATTTAAATGTACTAAGAATAATTATCGAGAAATTATTGGGAAAAGCGTGTTTTAAAGTTGAAAAAGAAGTTGCACATCACTTAAAATTTTACAGAGTTACCCAATAAAAACTTCCCCAAGTGTTGTACCCAAATATCACCCTCCCCCCCCCAAAAAAAAAATCATTTTTAAGTAAAAACTATTTAGCAAAATTTGTTAAAAAGCAGCAAATATGCATGCCGACTTCTCAAACAGTGACTCTCACTCTAGATAATT
This sequence comes from Cheiracanthium punctorium, assembly GCA_038373885.1. Classification (NCBI taxonomy): domain Eukaryota; kingdom Metazoa; phylum Arthropoda; class Arachnida; order Araneae; family Cheiracanthiidae; genus Cheiracanthium; species Cheiracanthium punctorium. The sequence goes on from JAWZYV010004046.1 coordinate 363,396, forward strand.
TTACGTACTTCATTCTGTATGGTACTGCTATTTTGACTGCAGAAAATACTCCTTAGTCTAATATAAGTAAAGTATAAGTTCAAATCTCTGTAATATTTTTTTCTCTCTTGATACTGTTGCATAACACTAATGGAATAACACTATTTTTTATTAGTATCTATTTCCTATCTTTACACGGCGTACAGTGTGTAATTACACTAGTTCATACAGTTAATCGCTTTTTAGTTTTAAAATATACGGGTAAATTCTTCATTGAATCTAATAAAAAAATCATACTTCCGACCAAAACAAGCTTATTTGGTACTTGTCAGCCAAAAAGAGCGATTTCGTGTGCGTGTGGAATACGTCAGATTCATTGTTACAATGTAGTGCATTGCAATCCTTTGGCGAAAAAACTTGCTGGCGTGAATTATCGACGGTAAAATAAGTACCGATTATTTGCATCCGTTGACCATAAAAAAAAGAAAAAAAAATCCAAACGATGCGATTACTCGCCAAGATAGTTTCCAAAGGCATAAAGCGCAGATTCTTAGGGTTATGGACATGAGAAGCTGTACATCATTGACTTGATATTCAAACGACTGTTTTGTTTCGCTTTATAAACTTCGAAACCCGCGTTGATGAATTTAGATTAGCTTAGAAATAGTATACGTAAATACAGTGATTTTTTTTTTCTTTTTTAAAGCAGACCACTATTTTTTTTTTGTATTTTTTTTTAAGCAGAACACTGGTTAATGATGATTTCAGAACCTGTGGATACTATAAACCAGACTGATACAGGGTGTCCCAAAAAGGTGGTAACGGGCTTTAATTATTTATCTATTAGAGATAAGTGGACAGCGTAAATTGAGAACAGTGTTCAAAATGAGGTCGGAAGTAAGACTTCGTTAAAAAAATTCCTCTCGTTAATTTTCAAAAAGTTACACTTTCTACATTTTTATATGACCCTCGTACAAAAGCATTCCCATACACTAATGAGGTGATGTACAAAATTTATTTTTAAAATTATATTTTTAAAAATTACATTTTAAGATAATCCCTCATCCTAGGATGATCGTCCACCCTTAGCGTTGCCATCACAACACAAACAAACAAACTGACATGAAATAAGACTTCAGAGGGTTCTAAAGTTGAAAAAAGAAGGGATATGTAAAAATCCGTCTTTGGGGTCATTTTCTGTATCCTGCAGTCTGAATCATGGTAAATTCTGCAAACGCAGAACATGAAAATTGTTATTGTTGCTTCGAAACCCTCTGGCCAACTGCAGAGCGGGATCAGATCCTTTATATAAAACGAAAATGGCCTCAATTGGGCAGCTTCCTTTTTGCTGATCCCCAGTGTGGGGAATACCGACTTATCCCGGGTCTCCCTCCTAAATTTTGAACCAATTTCAGATGACAGCTGGATGACCTAAATGCTGGATTGGTACCCCAAAGAGAGATATTGATTGAACATGGAAAACACTGAAGTCATAACACATTTTTCGTGCATTAATTCCCTACAGCGTACACGGTTTACATCAGCCTCAGTCGAGAAAGGAGTTTACCCTTCTAGGCACTGGCCAAGCAGGTGCTGCTTCCCTTTCGGTGTTCCAATGGGAACCGAGCTTAACCAACTGTTCTACTGCCGGACACATGAAAAATTTCTTTCACCTAATGTTTTGCTGTCTTTGTGAGTGCATTGGGAAAATTTTTCGAGATACCGATGTGTTGGGGAAAACGTAGGAGTCTATTCAGAAAAAAAACGTTTTCTAGGGAGTTGAAGTAATATAAAGGTTGGAAATCCTTGATATAGAAATTATGTAAAAAAACATATGAAGCAGACTTACTCTGCATTTCCTATTCTTTGTGTAAATTAAGTTCTAAAAATTTTCTTTTTTTTCTCCTAGAAGCTGCTCATAAAATAAGATGTTTGAAGATGCTACTGCAAAACTCAAAGAAAATACTTCTTTTGTAAATTATGTGTATGATATATTTTGTGTAGAATAATTTCAATAAAAATTTTTAGAATTTACTTTATTTTAAAAATTATTATAGCGATCTTATGTCTCTTGGTTTATGCTTTTAAAAAAAATCTATTTTTCAAAACTGTAAGCTAGTTCCATATGTTCCAGTATTAAAAAATCTTTTTTAAATTGTAAGCTAATTCAAGAAAGTTCGGAAAGTCGATTTCCTATCACAAAAAAGTCCTGATATGAACTACACAATTTTTTGTATGCCTGTTAAACTTTACGCATTCTTGATGCACTCTATTTAAATGTATTGAAAACTGAAATGCGATACTTCAATATCTCGTTAAGCGTAAGAGATATCACTAGGATGAGATTTCAGCATTGAAAACTTACTCCTGGCTGAAAAAGTGGCATTTTTTCTTTTCTTTGCCAGCTTGGCGACAAACGGCGAGATTTTAAGCATGACCCAAATAGTGACCCTAGCCTGTGGATTGTAATCAAAAATGAAAGTGCAGAACCAAATGTTACGACAGTCTTAAATACAAAATTTCAATATTCTATGGCTAACAGTTTTTATTTTTATTCGAGATACGTACTTATTTTTAGTGCCAAAATTTGTAATATTGCCCCTAAATTTACCAAGCTTGGGGATAGTTGGCAGTATTTTGGGCATGAGCTAAACAGAGATAGTTCAGGGATTTTTAATATGAAAGGCATGTCCATAGACTTTAATGCACCGAAAGTCTTTCATACTAACTCTGTAACTTTCATACTAACTCTGTAAATAAACTATTCAGTCAATTGGAATCAAAAAGGGAAATGCACAACTATGTTTTAAAGCAGTCCTAAATTTGAAATTTCTTCGGCTATTTCTCTTTGAGTTAATCGAATTACACAAGAACATACGTACATAAATACATGCATACGAGCTGACGTCCCTCAAATTTAATCAAACTAGATCGAAAATGCAGATTGCGTACGTTCAGACATTACCAAAATACCAGTTAAAGCGAATTCTGGGATTAAGGCCAATTATCTTCACGAGGGATCTAGGCCTGTGGATGGGGTACCCTCCGTGGGGGTCTTTCTAAGGTGTCCTAACCCGTATTTACGCTAAATTTCGGTGGAAACCACGGAAAACTCCGAACGGTTAGGTCGGCGGACGCGACCGGGCTTTGAACCAGACACCTTCCGTCTTCTAGTTCAGAGCGCTGTGCGCTTGGACTAGTTAAAACAAATCGAACATGTAACATACGTATATAATTTCATACGTAGATGGAGTATACGACTATAGTACGTTAACGTATAGTATAGTTACGTATATAGTACGACTAATACGTAAATAGATGGCGTATACGACGTACCTACATGCATGCATATGCGTCGCGTAGTAAAAGTGTATACCTTCTATACTGTATTGCTTCTGCACTGCATTATCATATAAGAAAACTGCGATTACAAATACATTTCAAAGATAAAAGAAATCTGTAAAACACTTGTGAATGTTATCATTCGAATTGCATCGTAGGGACGGAAAGGGTTAAATGCATGTCAACATCACATAAGAACTTATCGAAAAGTGATACTCACCCTGGTGTTTGGCCAACCTCACGCATAAAGTGAACGGGCCAGTTCCTAAATCCGTGTCCAGCCCGATGAAAACTCATCGGTTAGACTACTTCGGACGTTTCCATGTCCGAGGGGACATGAACTGCGTGTATCCGAGCACTTTCACAGTGAACGTCCCGATTCCTTCTCATCGGCTCAAGGCTACGTGGCCGGTGAAGGCCCGAGCAAAATTGCTAGTAGGGTTCCACAGTCTAAAACTCAGTTGAAATTCTTGAGAAAAACCCCTAGCTGTTCCTCAGGGTTATAATAATGAGAAATTCACAACAGCATTCAAAAATAAGCTTCTCAAAACGAGCAAAAGATTGCTTTTAAAATCACACAATACAAAGTCTTACAGCTCTCCAGTGAACTGCGCGAGCATTCACTCAAAACTGAACTGAACTGTTGGGACGTGATCTTTACTTCTATAATCTGTAAAAACTTTCTAGCAGTTTCCGGAGATTCTCTCTCTATTTCTAGAAAAAATTCAATCAATCGCGAACCTTGATTGCGTAATACTAATGCTATTGAGTAATACTTATGCAGGAAAGCAAATGATTACAGGCCCCATTAGTAACATCGCGCCAAATGTCTCCAAGCTTGGTGACTTGTTGGCGAAACATCGCCAAATTTGGCGTCAAAAATGTCTTCCAGAACTGAAGTCAGTTAAGCGATATCGCCAATTTTTCGCGAAAAATCGCTAAATCGTATGTTAACCTCTGAGCGTCTTGGAAATGGGCAAATAATGTAAAGCTGTTTTTATGGTAAAATGGTCATGCAGCTTTAAAATACAAAATATATAAAATTTTTATAAAATATAAAAATTGTAATTATTAAAAAGCAAGCTCCTAAATCACTTTCAAGCTTTAATATCGGAAGATATTTTACGACACCTTAGTGTTATAAATAATTTAGCTATACATGCATTGCAGAGAAACTGCAACGAAGTTGACAGGATTTTACGAAACAATGAGGACACACAAAGCTCCTTATCTCGCGTTCTATTTAACCGATTTTCAGGCTCCAAGATGCAAATTTTAATTATTTAACTCGTAGAACGCGAATTCTAGACTAACCTCGAAGAGCAAATCACCTCAAAAATTTGTAACAATATTTTAAACTTACAGGTCCGTAGATAATATCTGAAAAGGCGACAAAGCATATCTGCGTGTCTATTCTGTCAGGTTCGTTTAAGACAGGTATGGGCAACCTTTGAAAAGTTGCAGTCCAGGGAGTTCAAGAGGTTAGCGAAGTCGCGGATCGTATAATTGGGATTTATGTGGGATTTTGGATAGCTTATGTAGATTTTATACGTGGTTTTGATATGTTCCGCGGGCCGGGTCAAAAGCCGGAGCGGGCCACATGAGACCCGCTGACCGGAGGTTGTCCATATGTGGTTTAAGCGAACGAGCGAACGTTCGGACGAGTGACGTAATTTTATACGTATGTAAACATTCGACAGGCAGAATCTGCATCTAAAGCTCTACCGTACCTTGCAGAATAGCAAAATACGTTAGCAAGTTGCGAATAACGACGTTCGCTTAAACGAACGTGGCAGAGCTCCTAGTCTACTTTTATAGTCCAGAAAGGCGAAAGATGCCTTGGAAAGACGCTTAAACCTTGAAGTGTTAATAATCACTGTGGAAGAAGTGTTTGGCGCGTGTCGGAAATATGGTAGTAAACTTTCCTACCATCGTACGACAATAACTAATGGATCTTTGAGTGAAAACATTTCAGTAAAATTAACAGTTTAAAAATTCAATTTAATTTCACTGGGTAAGTTCTCGTGAGAAGCTCATTCTTTATGAAACTAGGTTAAGAAATTAGACGAGCATTACAACCCTTTACACTGTAAGAAATACCCGTAATTTTATCACGCATACTGCTGTAAAATAATACGCCACAACTGCTGCAGCTTTGGAGTATAACACTTTTTTGTAAATGCGCTCATGTAATGATGTTTATACTTAGTCACGAAGAACCTTGTACAACAAATTGACAGAGGCTTTACATCACAACGTGTTGGTGTTACGTTCACCCACACGTTGCGCCGTAATCTAGGAAAATATTTTTTTCAGTGTCCCCGAAATGATTCTTGACAGCTTAATGAAAATGACGTAGTAGTTATTAGTATTAATAATAATATGGTAGTTAGTAGTTGATAGTAATAAGGCTTGTTCACTCAAGAGATTGTGATTCTTTTGAACAGTTTAGAAAACAACCAATTAGAAACGTCAGAAGGTACTTTAACGAACAGTACTAAAGTAATCTTGCAGACGATAAATTAAAAAATATGATGTGGACAAAATATGACTTCCTTGCAAGTCTATTAAATCAAAAACATTTTCGTCGCTCTTCATCTAAACTTATTTTGTTTGAAAGAGATAAAATACTTCAGTAATATTAAGGTTTAGAGATTTCTAGCCAAATATTTCCGATATCGCTAAGCTGGATTCAGTTTGAAAAATTTGTTTTTGACACTTAATTTGGCGATATTTTACCAAAAGCCGACAAGCTTGAGATAGTTTGCGAGATTTTGGGATAGCCAAAGTAGTAATTAATTATAGACTTTCACTGAATTCAAGTATCCATATTAAGATGTATATCTTAATATATTTAAAGTCATTTGGGTGACCCTGTAAATAAATTATCCAATCGATTGCAATCAAAAAAAGGATGCACAGTTAGATGTTACAATAGTTATAAATACAAAATTTCAACATTTTATGGTTAAAACTTTCAGAGTTATGCAATATACGAAATTCTTTTTGACGCCAAATTTGGCGATATTTGGGCGAAACTCGCCAAGGTCGATGACAAATGGCGAGATTTTGGGCATGGCAAACAGTAGCTGACTACAGACGTAATATATTGAATCCTTTTGGGAGCTCCTGTAAACAAACTCTCCAGTAGATTGGAACCAAAAATCGAAATTCGCAACTAGATGTTACAACAATCTTATACATGAATTGTCAACATTTTAGGACTAATAGCTTTTGAGAGTTAAATACATACACACGCACACCAAAAGTCGCCAAGCTTGACGACTTTGGGCGTAATTTTTGAGTAAGACACACGACCACCGTGGTCGGATCATTACCTAATTATATGGCAGTACGGTATTGTGCTTGAAATGGATGAATGTCTCTAAAACTGCCATTGACCGTAATATGTTGAAATTCTTTAGTGTCCGGTAGCAGAACGAAAGAGGTAAAGGAATAATCCATACGCAATTCTTAAACAGCTTTTTAAAAAATTCAATTGCACTGACCTTTAGAATATCTCTATAAGTTGAACTGCGAACTATTAGAAGCAATGAACCAATAGAAGCTACGAAACATTCGGGGAAAATGCTGAACATAAGGAATTTTGCAATATTTCCCTAAACAGGTAGAACTTCAGTCCATTTTTGAAGGCAATTTTTGTGCTTGTGATTTTTTTTTTCTTCCTTTTTTTTCTGAAAGTTACGTGAGTCATATTGATTGACTGTTAATATTGATTGATAGTGCAGTGACTGAAAAGCATTAGTCGTCATTTTCGAGTGTTTAACATCATTATTTTATTTTCAAAGCTTTTCAAAAGTCTTGTGGCGCCTATAGCTTTTCAAAAGAAACGTGCTTCCTGAAAGGCACATGAGACAGTCATGTTCATTGCTTATGAGAGTTAACAGCAGTTTCGAAAAAAATCTATCGTCTGGACATGTTCGAAGCTCGTAATAGTTACGACATCGCATAAATTTTCTATTCCTACATGCTTCGTTTTACCTTACAAAAGAAACCATATGATACTTATAAATGCTTACTGATGAAAAGATAGGAAAATCAAAACTTATCAAACATCAAACATATATCACCAGGGACGCATACACAATGCGTTTTCTGGAAAGGTAACTCGATTGGGCTGTTGAAATGACAAATATTGGTGTAACAAGCTCTTAGAAAAGTTATCTTCCTTTATTATTTTAATTTTTTTTAAAGAAAAAAAGCTTTAATTGATTACTCCTCAATTATATGTTAATCTAATACAGGGGTGGGCAAATAGCGGCCTGCGGGACACATGCAGTTCGCTAAAAGTTTTTTTATGGCCCGCCAAGACAATCAGAAAAATCTCCCTTGAACTGAGATTTCCGAAAAAAATAACTATCACCAAGACTAAACGATTAATTTTAACTAGTTACTCAGAAAAAAAGTATTTCTGTTAAAATTGGGTTTTATATGCCGAGTTTATGGCAGAGTTTAGAGGTTTTTCCTGCAGAGTTTAGAGGACGAGGTTACAAAAAGATTTTAGGACTTTAAGAAAATTGAGCCTAAATCCAATTTGCTATCACATTCCATCATTGCTGATATTAATACAGCACCTGAGAATCTGCAGATTGAACTTATTGACATGCAATCATATCATACTGTGAAAGAAATATTTAATTCTGTGCAATTAGTTGAAATTTACAAACCATTGCCTGCTCAAAAATTTTCATGTATCAAGAAATTAGCTGGGAAAATGTTTTCTTTATTTGGGTCTACATATATTTGTGATCTAAGTTTTTTCTGGCTTGCAAATCAACAATAGTAAATACAAATGCATTTTGACAGACATTAATTTGCAAGCTTTGATGAGAATCTCAACAAGCAATTTCATTCCTGATTAACCCTTTGAGGCGCAACCCTTTCCCAATGCTGAAAAAAGGGCAGCCGTTGCCATCGCTCAACTTAACTACCAGCAAGATGGCGGACGATCGAAACGTACATCGCGTGCCACAGATCTAGAGAACCTTTTTTTGACGCAGCTGGCTGTGCTTCGATCGTCCGCCATCTTGCTGGTAGTTAAGTTGAGCGATGGCAACGGCTGCTCTTTTTTCAGCATTCGGCAATGTATCCAGATGTTCTCGCATTCTTCCATTTTTCAGTAGATGTCATTGCTGTTAAAAATAATCGTGACCATTTTTTACGGGAAATGACGTGCTAAAAAGGAAAGGATTCTCGTGGAGCTATGTCACCCGCAACTATTTTTATAGAAATCAAATCTATTCTTCGTGACTGGCAACAGTCAAAACATCAGAGTTTGGTGTTCCCAGAGCAGGACCACTGCGCGTTAAAGGGTTAAAGAAAAGTAGAAAATTGTTATAGGAGGCATTCGTCTCATTAGCGTGATTTTAAATTTAAATTTGTTTGCACTATATTTATTGATTTCTATCATAGTACAATTCTTTTCTATCATAGTACAGTTTCTAAAATTCAAAATTCACTAATGAATGCAATCATTTTTAAAGGTGCGGTCCTACTTTAACTTCCGCTTCTATAAGGTACCTCCCGAGACAAACCAATTGCCCACTCCTGATCTAATAAATTGAAATTGAATTGAGAAATAGTTCACGAATCCTTAACAGGTTGAGCTTTTACCGATACTTTCTTTTCGAGATTCATTTGCCTAAACCAGTTGTTAATTCAAAGAGATTTCTAGGTCTTGTTTTGTTAGTTTAAATGTTGCTTTTTAATTTACGCCCCAGCCTCTTCACCGGTGGAGCATGTGGCGTGGGTTATGCTTACAGTTTTGTCTGTACCAATAGTCCAAAAGCCAGAGCCGAAAAAAGTCACTGAATTTACTAAGCCTAGTTTTTATTACACTTATTACAGTGGTTGTGTTCACAAACATACTACAATCAGTGAAGTGAAACTGAGAACGGGTGTCTCAGGTACACTATCAAAGCTTTTGTACCCATAGACTTAATAAAATGAACTTACTAAAGCTTGAAATCGTTATACTAATTGTATATTGCATATAAATGAAAGTTATGACTGTCAGTCAGCTGAATGTGGGAACGGAGCTGGTCAGTCGATCCCAATGCATGATCAAAAAACTAAATATTGTGCAATTCGTTTACTACACTTTTTTTAAGGATATTAACTGCAGCAGCAGGGGTTCCCAAACTTTCTTTACCCGCGGCACCCTTGTCAGGCTAAAAGCATTTCGCGGCACCCTTGTCAGGCTAAAAACATTTCGCGGCACCCTTTTCAGGCTAAAAATTTTCGCGGCAGATTTGCTTTAAAGCAATATGAATATGAAGGATAGAATGAAGCAGTTTGGATGCATTTTACGTTATTTTTTGTTTGTTTGTTTATAGGGCTAACTATCAAGAAAGTACTCTCTTGGGAAAGGGATATAGAATTTTGACAATACCCCCATTTCAGGGAGTTCCTAATAAAAGAGAGGCTACAGGACAGTCTTGAACTTGACTGAAATAGTTTTGTTTCAGCCCACTTAGTGATCGGCTTGGATCACTTTCTTGGGGATACCGGTTCAGAGGAAATTATTTGATTATACTCCACCATAACACTTTTCTTGATTATCTCCACGGCACCCCTGACATACGCTCTTGGCACCCTAGGGTGCCGCGGCACCCAGTTTGGGAACCTCTGTGTTATAGAAATCATAAACAAAGTGGTCAGTCATTGATTTTGTGGGACAATATCCAGTCAGCAAAAAAAGAAATAAAAATTTCTCTCGCGCCCTCGGCAAAATACACAAACTTTCTTCATTTTGAAACGAAACACATGCGTCACTCACCACGGTCGAAAAAAGGGTCTCTAGACCTGTGGCACGCGATGAACGTTTCGATCATCCGCCATCTAGCTGGTAGTTAAGTCGAGCGATGGCAACGGCTGCCCTTTTTCAGCATTGGGCAATCTATCCAGCTGTCCTCGCATTCTTCCATTTTTCAGCAGATGTCAGTGCTGTTAAAAATAATCGTGACCATTTTTTGACGGGAAATGACGTGCTAAAAAGTAAAGGATTCTCGTGGAGCTATGTCACCCGCAACTATTTTGATAGAAATCAAATCTATTCTTCGTGACTGGCAACAGTCAAAACATCAGAGTTTGGTGTTCCCAGAGCGGGAACACTGCACGTTAAAGTGTTAATTATATTTTGGAGAAGTTGATAACTCTGTACTGATGCTCATTCAGCAGGAAAACCGTTATATTTCGGAGTACAGGATATTTGGTGGTGGGCACAAAAGATTATCTGTCCCTACAGGTACAATGACTCCAAGCCATTGTGTCCATAAATTCGGTCCGTCACCTACGAGTTTACCTGTTCTCTTTCCTACTCTTATTCGTATCAGTTTTACTTTCTGCCGCCTGAAACGCCGAGAGCGAAACTTTTATTTCTTTTTTTGCTGTCAGACGGGCGTTGTCCCACAAAATTGATGATTGACCATTTCGTTTATCATTGATATAAAAATTAATACGCCCAAAAAGATTTTTAAGGTGTCGTAAACAAATTGCACAGTATATATATATATATATATATATATATATATATTGTGCGTACATCGGGGCCGACTGACTAGCTTTATCAATACATTCAGCTGACTGACGTCATAACTTTCATGTATCTGCAATATCAATTTGCATATAACGATTATCTGCTTTAATAAATTCATTTTAATGCCTCGGTAGGTACGACAGCTTGGATAGTGTACTTGGGACACATCTTCTCAGTTTCGCTTGACTGACCGCAGCATGTTTGTGTGCATGACAACTGTAATAAACTGTAAAAAAGCTAGGCTTAGTAAATTCAGAGACTTGTTTTGGCTCTGGCTATCTCCGCCCATAAAGCGTATATGACTGACAGCCAGACAACGTCAGAGACGCGTATAATATCGCATGACTTGGTAATTAATATCTACTCTTAAAACTTTGATCAAGACGTTGTTCGCGGTGCTCTTTTACCCATGAATCATACCCAATTATTCGCCCTCTCTCAGTTGGACTGAACTTTGTAAATTTTACATAAAACAAAGCAATTCAGTAGTTTTAGCATGCTTTTCTGTCTCTGTGAATTAATTACTAATCATGTATATACATACTGAAGATATCCCTTTTCGGGCAAGTATTTTGTTTTGAACAAAAAAAAAAATAAAAAACAGAAAAAGAAAGAAGAAAAGAAAAAGAAATTCCAACCCACTTTAATAGTGCAGTTTGTGTGAAACATTCTGAACTCTTTTGTTTTTTCGAGCCTTTCCTGGAGTTTGAGTTTTGTGTAATGGCAAGCCCACACGAGAGACTGACTACGCGGGAGGTACCTTGGACGGAGGAGTTTTTACCGGCTTCTGATACGTATTCGCATTATACTGGGAAAGAACCGAGCAAAACTGTAGACCATTAGATCGACAGAAACGTGATTAGCCCGAACCCGGGACCTTCATACTTCAGCGTCTACCATGTGCAGTGTCTTATACAATCAGCCATGGTGGGGCCAGCCAGCTATTTACATTAAAAAAATAATAATAATAGAGTCATCTAGTGAGTTTTAGGATTTTCAAAGCACTCTCTTTAAAAAAATATTTTTTTTTTCCAAATTCGGGAACGGCGTGGAAAAATCAATAGCTTCAAGCTCATACTTACCCTAGAAGAAGGTATGGAGTCATCAATCACCCATGGAAGACTGGCAAAATCCGTGCAGTTGCTTTCATATGGAAATGGCAACAGTTTAGTAATGCTCTGAAAATTACATATCCTTATATCAGTCCAATGTTATAACATTCAGAGGATGGTACGGTATGATACACATGTTAATAACAGGTATATAAACCGCCATAAAGCGCAAAGCATTTAATATGCTAAAATAATAAAACCATGCATGGGAAACGGATATCATGTTTGAGTGATTATGGCAGCGCTACGCTAGGGCGATCTGTCAAGGATGGGGGGAGCTAGGTAGGAGGACTTTCTAAGGGGTTCTAACGTGTATTCACGTTACATCTCGAGAAAATCTACCAAAACTCCATACCGTTAGATCGACAGCCGCGCAATGGGACCGGAACCCGGGACATTCCCACTTCAGCCGTCTACCATTTTCAGTGACCTACCATTACCATAGTGCCATGGTGAGGGCGAGAAATGGATATATTTTTCGAAATTTGTCGAGGATTATCACAATTTTTAAACAAACCATATTATAATGTGAGAAATGCATTAATAATTTGCATACGGATTTGTATGTTAAATAATTGTGATAAATGGCGATAAGTAAATAAGAACGAAAATAACAATGGACTTAGATATTACTTAAAATTTCGTATGCTTAATTTGGTTTCGTATATCTGAATATAATTGAAACAATAATCCGTTTTTCTTTTTCCTTCTTTTCTTTTTTTTTTTTTTTTTAATCGTTGTTTGAGAACATTTTCTGTCAGTAATTAGTCATAAAATTTACAAAGTTTATATCACGCATTAAATCCTCAGATTTTTACTTTAAAAAGAAGTTTTCTTAATTAACTTATTTTTAAATTATATTCAACTTTAAAAATAAGGCCTTATTTATTTTTTCCCCTTACATTTCAGGTTATGGGGCTAAATTATACATATTTAAATTAAATTATGTTATTATATGTTGTCTGCTGATGCCGCCACTAAATTTTCGACATCTATTTTTCTTTAAATTTAAGACTTTTTGAATCCAAAATATTTAGGTTAAATATTATTAAGATATAGTGTCGGCAGATGTCACCACTAAAACTTGTACATTCACTTTAATTTTCTTAATTCTTCACTAGATAATACATTCTGTAGAAATCAACAGTATAGTATTAAAGATGAATTTACATATGAGGTATATTTAATCATGAATGAATTCATACGTTTAACGATTTAACCCTCTGAGCGACTAAACCGTGTAATTGCGTAAGGCGATGTGCCTTTTTCACTGAGATAGTCTATATCCAGGATGCAAATTGAACATTTTTTCTAGGGTGGGGGGACATTCGAAAGAAAACATTCTCCAGCAGGGGGCATTTCAAAAAAAGAAAAGGAAGAAAAAAAAAAGGAAGACAATCTGAAACACTTTCGGATTTTAAATACGCACTTAAGGGCTATATATTAAAAGCGTATCATAATCTAAGTGTCGTCATCGTCCCTATTTTTCTTCCTTACTCCAATAAGTTGGAAAGTGTATCATTATTCATGAATGTGCCGTATTTTTCTTCTTTGTTTCATAAAACCCATCTTTGGAATCGATAGCTATCTTAAACTCGCTTACTACTTTAAAAAACTACTTTACAATCTTCGCCAAGTATATTCCAAGTATACTTCACCGTTTTAAATATTGTTTCGAATGTACATCATAATCCATGAGTGTAACGTGTTTGTCTTTCTTGGGTCGATTCTTACTTTAATGCTCCGACTCTCGCCAAGGTGGCGATAATTAAACATATGCAGTTACCATGACGATTTTTTGTATTTATGTGGCAACCTTAATTTAGAATTAAAAAGCGATTTGGGACAACATGTAAGTACAGCGTTCCGTAACTTATATATTATTTTGGGCTGGAAACTAATGGAGTTTTAATAATTAAGTGTCTTCAAATTCCTTAACTGGTGCGTTTATCGCTAATTTGTTCACTGTAGTTTTCATCTAGTTCTTTTGGAAATGTTGAAACTTGTGCATAATTCCTAGAGACCCATGATTGCAAAGCTCGCCAGGGTGTGGCAATTTTTTAGGTTGGCGAGAGTGGGGGGCGTTAAAATAGGAATCAACTCTTTCTTGTAGCATAAAATACACCTTTGGGATCGAAATCTATCTAAAAATCGCCTACTGAAACTGTTTTACAATCTCCACCAACCATATTCCAACTATAATTCACCATATTAAATACTGTTTGGAATTGGGATCATAATCTATGAGTGTGCCGTGTTCGCCTTTCTTTTTAAATAAAACGCAACTTTGGAACCGAAATCTATCTTAAAATCACCTACTAAAACTGTTTTACAACCTTCGCCAAGCATAATCCAATTATCCTCTACCATACTGTTTGAAAACTGTATCATAATCTATGAGTGTACCGTGTTTTCCTTCCTTGATCCATAAAACACTTCTTCAGAATTGAAATCTATAGTAAAATCGCCGGCCAAAACTGTTTAACAATTTTCGGCAGGAATTTTCTAACTATACTCGAAATATATTTATAATAAATTGTCGCGTTTTGGCACCAAATTTAGCGATCAATTATCAAGAGTTGTAAACCATGTGCGACGGTCAACATTTTATTAGCGCTCCCCCCCCCCCCTCCACGTTATCTGGCAAACAGATTTGAAAAGATCTTCACTGTGACAGTTCATGCCTACAAAATGTGTCGACAAGATCGTGTAGACAAAAATGCGTAGACAAAATTCTGGTATTGAGCGTAATAGCACCCTATTGCTAATAAAAAGGAGGGAAGGTGTAAATGCTTCACTCACATAATATATGAAGGTATTGCATGACAAATGCAGTTGCCAATATGTCTGGGAAGTGACTTAAATTCAAACAAAAGTCGACCCCCGATTTTCTATGCACGTATACTATTCGTGCCTGTGTCGATTCTACATCTACTTTCAAATTCTGCTCGCGGCAGAATAGTGCTTGCTCGTTCATTTCGCAGTCTTCCTTTGAAACCTGACCCCAGTTATAGAATGAGAAGTGTCATCAGGCATGTGTTTGCGTATATCTATTTCAAAGTGATGTTTGTGACTTGTTCTTTTGTCTAGTAAACAAAAGAAGAATTTTTATTCTCAGTACTTAAAATTGTTAGGTACTGTTGAACTTGGAAGGCCAGAGATTAATTTAACATTTTTCCAACAGGGTATAAATAGTATTCCTGGCAGGGATCCATTAATATTTCTTTAGACAAGGATATTACCAAGGGTATAACCGCGGATGATTCCCGACATCCCCCCGTCAATTCGCACCCTGTCTACATCTTTTGGTATTAACTAAAATACATTTATCATAAATCATTTTTCAGCCTCAAAGTAATGCCGTGGATTGATCTGATTTTCTCTTACATACAGGCGCTTTTACCCAAAATTATTATTTTCTATACAGTTAGGCAAACTAAATTACTCAATAGAATGCGCTGACGTTTTGCAGATAGTAAACAGTAATTTAAAAGAATAATTTTCCTTTTTCAATAAGCAATTAAAACATAACTTATAACACTGAATATTATGCACAGGGACGTAGCCAAGGGTTAGACTATGGGGGCCTCGGTACCCACGAAATTTTCTATTTTTGTTAATTGGATGTCAATAAATCATGCATTTGTGTGAGAAATTCTACTTTTTCCACCTTTTGGCCACTCCCCGAAATCTTTTTCTAGCTACGACGTCCCTGGTTATGCATATTTATTGTGAAACTTCACTCACTTTTCATTCGTTTTAATTCTTCAAAACGAAATATCGTTACATCGGGTTTTGTCATGACTTAATTATTCAGATCTGTTGAGCTCTCTCTCCTCTTCACCCCCCCCCCTCTCCTCAACCAGTTTCGCCCTTAGCCGGGGCCATCGTGATACTAGAGGCCCCTGCTTGTGCACTCCGAAAGAGGCCTACTGACGTTTCCTCACCGGTTACTTTCGGCCGTTAGATGACGTATCTAAGTGCTGGAGCCAATAAGTGAGCATCCGTAGGCCTCTTTGGATGACTCATCGGAGTGCACAAGCAGGCATGATAGAATCACGATGGCCCCGACTTAGCTCGGAAATAATCCAAATGTTCACGACAATCACTGATGCAAAAAACTCAGCACCGTGTTTCCGTTTGTCGTCCAAATTCATTGAAAGTATTAATTTCAACGAACCTCCCGCCGTCCAAAGGAAACCCACGGGCATCACTATATAGCAGGGCAGTTGCAATCGGATGCACACGAAAAAGACCGATCCTCGCACACTCTTGCCATCCCATCTAAATCTGAAGTGTGCAACATCAAAACAACTGTGCACGAACATCTTCAAAACATTATCTAGAAAACTTGCAGCCATTAAAGTTTTCATTGCGATTAATTACGCAGATGATAAAATTGTCAGGATAGCACATTTTAAGTCTTTGAATGCTGACAGCAATTGATTAATTGAATTGTCATTGTTTTTCTCGTTTGTTTGAGCAGGAAGAAAATGCTGAATCGGCATCTGAAGTAGGCATAACTCTATAGTCTGGACTTTTTATTTTAAAAGCTATACATAAAGAAAAACTGTAGAAAACAAACCTAAGAAATTTTTTTATGGTTTTTTTTTTTTCCTAATCAGTGTGCAAGGCATTATTGACTATTTTAATACTTATGTCTGTATATGAAATTTTTAGTCGGATTTCTCGTCTATTATTACTTTTAAAAACAATTTTTAAAAATTACAGGAGAATCAATTTATTTTATTTCAATAGAAATTTAAATTTCAAAAAAAAATAAAAAGGCTAACATACATCGTTTAATTTTCACGTTAATTAAATGTAATAGTTTTAAAAGAAGTTTTTAGAAAATAGGCTCCTAACATTATTTAAATCTAATAACTTAAATTTAGTTTAATAAAAGGAATAGTAAAATGTAGTTTCTCTCTATTCTAAAAAAAAAGTAAAGGCCGCTGCTGGCGCTGTCAATAGCTTGTTTGGCTATCTTATCCTAAACCGTGGGGATTTGAATTTCGAGAATCATGTTCCCGAAGGCGGAAAACTCCGAGGAACCTGATAAGCTGACTTAAATTTCGAAAATCGAATTATTTTAGAAGATATTAATAAAAAACTGAAAAAATAAGACAAAATGGTTGTCAGATTTGGCATAAAATTATTCATTCCTTTGCAACAAAGCAATTCCAATTATGTAGAATCACGTGAAATTGTCAAACATGAAGTAGAATTACATCCATTTTACGCCTAATTAAAAAGTATATGAAATAAGTAACTCAAAATGTGTTACACAAAGTTGACAAATATCAAATAGTAAGTTCGCTTATACAACAGGAGTTTAGAATTAGCGATTATTCGTTTTTCCAAAACAGATTAACTAATATCTTGAAAATGAAAAATAATTAAAATGCAGATTATTTTAAAGCCGGTTCGGTCCAGCTGGAGTATTTGCTACCAGTAGAAATATTGGGTGGCGTTAACTGTGCCATTATAGCAGTTGTAGTACACTTTGGATATTTGCCAGCGCCGCGAGATGATATAATTCGTGGTGCTAAATACACCAACCTGCAAAGGATTATGTAATATATGGATAACGGTTTTCCGTTAGCCTTAAATGAACAGTAATTAGAGGTTGCGAGCATGTGTAAATCGCCAAATAATGAAAAGTCGCCATGGGTGGCAAGCTATCCTACCTGTTCCGTAGTTTTTATCAAAGAAAACATATTAATTACTGTTTTCTTAGAGCTAATTATTAACTATACATATACACAAGTCACCAAATTATGAAAATTCTCCATAATTGGCTAATACGCAAGGCGTACCATGGGTTTTACATAATTACAAATAGTGCGAAGTTTAAATTTTTATGTGCCAAGCAACATGCAAGAACGAAGCAATGTGTAGTTCGGTAACATTCTATCTTATCCAACGTTTGGGTTTTGTTTGTTGAAATTATGTCTTTTTTACGAATAAGTTTTTTTAGGGGCCAAATGCCTCATACGAAATGCGAGCGTAGCGAGTCTAGGGGCCAAGGCCCCTAGTAAGTTTTAAAAAACTTGCATTAGGCTTATGAAAAACAAAAATCTAGCAAGCATTTTACCCCATCTAAACAGAAAATATTTAAATTGAAAAAGAAAAATTCTATATTTTTCTGACTTGGTTGGCTTAAAATATTGTTTAGCTTCCTTTATGAGACATAAATGTCAAGCTTTAATAATTCTTAATTTATAATAGTACGATGTCCTGAAGTTAGTAAACTTTTTTTTTTCTTTTTTTTTTTCTTTTAAGCAGTAGGGTGCTATTTCGCACAACCCCAGGATTTTGTCTACTCGATCTTGTAACTTGTAGGCGGGTTTTGTAGTTATGAACTGTCACGGTGAAGATCTTTTGAAATGTGTTTGCCAGATAACTGGGGGAGGGCGTTAATAAAATGTTGAAAGTCGCACAAGGTTTGCAATTTTTGCCAATTCATCGCTAAATTTGGCTCCAGAAAGTGACAATTTACTATAAATATATTACGAGTATAGTTAGAAAACGTCTGGCGAATCTTGTAAAATAGTGGGCGATTTTAATATAGATTTCAATTCCAAAGAGGTGTTTTACGGGACAAGGAAGGAAAACATGGCACACTCATGGATTATGATGTCCATTCTAAACAGTATTTAAAATAGTAGAGGAAAGTTGGAATATGCTTGGTTAAGGTTGTAAAACAGTTTTAGTAGGCGATTTTAAGATAGATTTCGATTCCAAAGTTGGGTTTTGAGGTACAAGAAAAATTTGTTTCCTATTTTAACGCTCCCACTCTCGCCAATCTAAAAAATTGCCGCAGTTTGGCGAGCTTTAAAGTCATGGGTCTCTAGGAGTTTTGCCCAAGTTTTAAAGCTCCCAAAAGAATTAGATGAAAACTAAAGTGAACAAATTAGCGATAAACGCACAGTTAAGGAATTTGAAGACACTTAATTTTAAAACTACATTAATTGGCAGCCCAAAATAAATAAATAAACAACGGAATGCTGTACTTACATGTTTTTCCAAATCGCCATTTTAATTCTAAATTACGATTGCCACATAAGTACAAAAAATCGTCATGGTAACTGCATATGTTTCATTATCTCTACATAGGCGAGAGTCGATTCGTTAAAGTAGGAATCAACCCAAGAAAGACAAACACGGCACTTTCATGGATTATGATGCACATTCAAAACGGTATTAATAAAGGTGAAGTCTAGTTAGAATGTGCTTGGCGAAGATTGTAAAATAGTTTTAGTAGGAGATTTTAAGATAGATTTCGATTCCAAAGATGGGTTTTATGGAACAAGGAAGAAAAATACGGCACACTCATGAATAATGATACACTTTCCAACTTAATGGAATAAGGAAGAAAAATAAGGACGACGCATGAGTTATGATACGCTTTTAAAATATAGCACTTTAGTGCGCATTTAAGTGTTTCAGATTTTCTTTTTTTTTTTCTCCTCACCACCACCTACGTCGTGCCAAGTGTTTGTTTGTTCTCCTAGTGTTACTGTAATAACGAACCATATTGTTTTGGAAATGAAAAATGACGCTAAGGTACTGAAAATACTACTTTAAAATAGAGTCCAAAGCGTTGAGTTATTTATATTGGGAACGATTTCACCCACCCGACCCCATGCTGTCTTAATTTAATATTATTTAAAAGTAAATTTGTAAGTAAAATGCGTTTTACTTGTTCAACCGCGAAGGCATAAGACGAGCCTAATTCCACCTCTATGGAGTCCGTGTGGAGATCGGGAGTATAATCATTGGAGTGGACCGTCACAAAGAGACCTGGTTGTCGCTTCTTCTCTGTATATTCATGCTTCTCGACATCCAAAAGAAGAATCAAATCTTTAAACAAATAGAACGCATATTCCTAAAACAGTTCTTGAGTGCATAAGGTGCCCCAGAAACACAAACCTAGGCTTTTATTACTTAAATATTTATCCAGGGGCGCTTACACCTATGGGTAGAGAGGGGTCATGCTCTCCCCCCCCCCCTCAGCTCCTTATCCTTATGATTTATATATACTATTATTACTGGTGGCTCTATTTATCGTTATAATTTACGAACTGGTATAAACTATAAGTATAGTTCAACACTAGTATCTTTCTGTGGCAATATCCTTCACTTGCACCTCCCTCCCTACAAACATATGGGTACTTAATGTATTGATCATAGATACACACAATATAAATTACAGATTTGCTTAAAGAAAGGTACAGAAATTCTTGGTATCAATTAAAATTTTCAAGAGATTAAATCTAAATTTAAAAAAAAATATTTTTTTATAAAATTCCCGTACAAAGAAAATTCTCGATTAGTAAAGTATGTTCCACTTGTTACTCAGGTGAAGGACGGAATTTAAGCCCTTTATCATAAAGACTCACAGATATGTTTAAAGAAAGTTTGTGAAGGGGATATACAATACCAATAATAGCAGAAGTATTATGTATTTATGCAATCATTGTTTTCTTTCGTAATTTGTACGACCTTTCGAACGCGGTCATCCAACGTGATTTATTTTCCGTCGAGAGTTTTTGAAAAATGGTTTAAGTCAGTACGTATTTATATTTATATCCAATACGTATTTATATTTATATTTCAAGATAAAGTGCTCTGATTTGATTCATCTTTTCATTAATGCGTGGGGACACGTATTATTAACTGGTATTATTTGGTATGGGGGCTATATAAAAATTTAAATTATGTATTTTCATTTAGATTTAACCTGTGGAAAATTTTGGTGGATGTCATAAAATTCAGTACCTTTTCTTTACGTAACTTTACTAACTGTAACTTTCTTTACTAACTGTAAATCTTTGTATACGTCTATCATCAGCATTTAAGGAATAAAAGCGTGGTTGAGTGTTTTTGGGACACCTTGTACATATATATATATATATAAATACACACATACACTTTTCAAAACTCACAATTGAGACATCCTAAAATTTGAAGGTAAAGTATCTCACCGTTTGAATTTTGCCAGAAATCTGCCTCGCTTGCCATGAGATACCTGCCTGTGTCGCGGTCCTTGGACAGAAAGGTGAAACAGTTTCCGTAGTCGGGGTCGAAGAACGGATCAAATCGACTTGTTGGGGATTGAAATGGAAGAATACAGAAAAAATAAATTAAGCTCATACGGGGGAATTATGGATCAAAAACAATAAAATTTTAAAATTTCTAAAGTATGAAAGACAAAATGACTTAATTCGGCTTGAAGTAAGCTTAAATAATTTAGAACTTATTCAAATAATTGCTTCACCTAAAAATGAATTATTACACATTTTATTTAGATTATTCAGTGACCAGGAATTATCCCGAATTTTTGCAATTGTGGGTCACATAAGGTAAATGCTCCCCCTCTCTCTTTTTTTTTTTAGCGATACGCATCAAAAGTAAATAAATGTTCTAAATTATCATTATTTAGCACATAAACATATTTTTTAATTATCTAATGTGTTGCATTTAAGAAAAAAAATAATCTAAATAATATATTTTTACGAGCCTGTTACAATTTGTTTTCGCTCTAAGTACACAATTCCGGAATGAATTTCTTGTAACATTTGTATACTATGTTTATCCCATTACTATTAGCAACAAAGAGATAATTTCCATTTATATTAACTGGCCCTAAGAATATGCACTTGTTTTGAATTAATTGCAAAACATCTTGTTTGGGGCAGTAAAAATTTCCAGCACCTTGTTCCAGAAATTTCATTTCTACATTTTTCTTATCCAAATTTTTAGTTATTTTCCCATTGTAGAATGGGTCATTACAATAATACACAGCAAAATATTCCTACTCTTCAAATTCAATATGAATTCCTTGCAGCAACTTCTTAGCATCTTCTAAGGAGGAATTTTTTTGCAAATTTTTAATTTCAGCTTCTTTAATCTTATTTTTATTGTCATTAACACAGTTCTTTATTACTAAACTGTTCCAAATTAGATCGAATTTAGCTTCGGAGTTTTCTTTTTCTTCTTTTTATTTGATTTCTCTTCCATTTCTTTTTCTCTGGCAGTTACAAGGTCAAAGAAAGTTTGATTTGTTATAACAGACTAATTTTTATTAATTTATCCTGTTATTTCGGAATTCAGCACTAGAAATGTGCTCCTTAATTGCTGACTTTGTATTTTTCCAAAGCTGGAATTGATTTGCGAGCCAGAATGGTGTTAAAGTATCGTATAATATTACAGTAAAGTATAACAGTTATAAAACTTAAACTATTTATTCAAAAATAAATAAATACACTTAATATATAAAAAATATCACTGACCAGGACTTACTCCTGTAAGCTGGGGATTAAATGAGCATGCTTTAAAAATTAATTTTAAAAATAATGAAGAAAAAGTATATGTACATATTAAAAACCTAGATCAATTGCAATTAAAAAACAGCAACAACAATTTTTTTTTTCAAAAATGTTTCAATGACATGTATCTAAAAAAAATCATGATTCTCACAGACAATCTTTTTTGAAGATGTTTTTACAGTAGTGTAAAAAGTCTTTTTTTTTTCTCTTATTTTCTTCATAGTTACATTTTTCTAAACTTGATATAAGAAAAAAAGAATGTATAAGGATGAATTGTCATAATTTAGCTGTTTTGTAAAAAAAATAATAGTGCTATAAAGTTAGTAACTATTATTTTGCCTGAAAAAAAGAGCGACCCATAATTCCTCCATGTGATCCATTAGGTGTACCAGAAAGTAGCCTCCTTTTTTCGAAAAAAAAAAAATCTATAAAATTCTCGCTTTAAAAATGAACAAATATGGGCTCTATGCTGAGGCACAGCTTGTTTGTCATTCAATACTTGTTGAAAATCTATTTGTTTGAACTTTAATTTAAAAAAGGACACATAACATTCTACTACACCTAACATGATATAAGCACTTACATAAAATCCATCTAATAGAACAAAAAACCTGATGTTTAAAGGTACAATTAATTAAAATATTTGTAAAATAACACACACACACACACACACGTAATGAAAGATACCGCAGTACCATTGTTTCGGGTAGCACGAAAGGTCCCCCATTCTTCCGTTGCCAAAATCCACCACACACGCAGGAAGGCTAGAACCGAGTTCGGACTTTTTCTGCCTGCGTGGATGGTGAAAATTTGTTGCAACTGAAGAAGGGTGAATCTTCCGTACCACCTACAATGGTCGTTTTGAAGTATTCTTTTTTATGACTGCTATTTAACGAAGTTTTTAATAATTTTACAATCTTACACACTCTTGGATGTACATGCAGTATCCTAAAAATCAATTATATTAAAGTGAAAGTTTGTTTATTTGTCCGGGAACTCCTTCTACACCGTTCGACCAATCGGCTTGAGATTTTGCACATATATGTAAAGCAACATAGAATAGTCCGTAGTTGACTTTAAAATTCTGAAAACTCGATCGTTACACGATTTTTCTCGATTTTTTTAAAAATAATTTTCACCTTTAGAAAGCGTTTCCAGTTTCCGATTGTCTAAAATAGTGATCATGTGATATACCATCTATATGGTGGCAATAGATATAACTAGCATATTATAAAAATTAGCATATTATAAATGAAATGACGTCATTTTCATGTCACGAGTTTAAAAATTCATTAGAACTTTAATATTGTGTAAAAGAGTGATCATGTGACGTACCATCTATATACTGGAGATAGACATAACTGCAAAGAAAGTGGTATATCATATATGAAATCAACGTCATCTTGATGTCACGAGTTTAAAAATGCATTAGAAATCCTAATTAGGTTACCAAGCTTTGACAAAATATTACACCACGAGCAATAATAATTAACTTCTAGATGCTGTAGAAAAGTAAAATAACATGAGCTTTTTTTTTTTCCTTTTTTCAAAAATTCATGTTAGATATCGCAACTGAGAATGACGCAGCTTTGACGTCGTGAGTTTAAAAATGAATTAGAAATCTACGTAAAAATTTACTATACATGTATTCGTTATGGGCTTGACGACGGCCGTCGTATGTATTCCCAAAAATCGCCACGTTTTGATGACTTTTGGCGGTATATGTATGTATATATACACTGCTCAAAACAATTAAAGGATATTGTAAGTTTTATATAAAATAAATATAAGCGAAATTTTTTTTGCCGAAAATGGAAGAGAATCACAAATGCAAATTTTTCTGATTTTCAAACTGTGGAGTATGCTAATTTTGAGTTCGATGTCAAAAACGTCGCTTCAGCGGCAGCGAATGAAATTGGACTTTTAACTGAATAAAAGACAATGAAGACAAGGACGATCGGCATTCAGTGACTGTTTTGTTTCGATGAGCACGATGTCTCAGCGAAGTCATTTAACCGATTCAGAAGCTTGGAGAGTTGTCGGTAGGTTAGAAGGGGGCCAAACGCAAACCGAAGTAGCGCAAGCCGTTGGAGTGTCACAAAGTGTGATTTCCAGGATCTGGAACCGGTTTTTGGCGACTGGAAGTGCAGGCCGAAGACCAGGGCAAGGTCGTAGACGGATAACAACGCCCAATGAAGATCGTTATTTAGTGTTAACGGCTCGGAGACACCAGAATATGAACGCTACTCTTCTCCAACAACACCTTCGCTCGGCTACTGGCACCACGGTTTCAACTCTGTCCGAAACTGGGTCCATGGTGTAGGTCTGTATGCTCGCCGACCAATGGTATGTGCTAGACAAGCATCAAGGCATCGTCGCGACCGCAGGGAGTGGGCAACAGAGCATGTGAACTGGAGGAGAAATGAATGGAGCAATGTTCTTTTTTCTGACGAGTCCCGTTTTTCAGTTCATCCTGATAATAGGCGTATTTTCATCTGGAGGGACTGTGGCAGTAGGAATAATCCTGCGTTCGTGCACGAAAGTGTCAGCTTTGGCGGTGGGGGAGTGTTGGTGTATGGTGGCATCTTAATTGACGGGCGCCTTCCTTTTCGAGGAAGGAATCGTACGAATGGAATGGCCAGCGTCTTCTCTAGACATGAATCCAATAGAGCACGTTTGGGACGCTCTAGGAAGACAAGTTGCTGGCCGCCAACCACCCCCACAACCTCTCCAAGAACTGGAAAGAGCTCTTCTAGAAGAGTGGGACAGAATACCCCAACTCGTGATTAATAGCCTTATTGACTCCATGCCTCAAAGGTGTTCAACGTTGCTGGCCGTCCGTGGAAACCATATCCTCTACTGCAAATGATTTCCTTTGAAGAAAACACCTTTTCTTATTCTTTTTTTCTCATATGCACAAATTGTTTTTTTTTCTTTTCTACACAAATGCCCAATAAAATGCATTTTTTTTTCCAAACATGTGTAATTTATTCTCATATGACCTACTACGTCTGTCGACCATGTATCAATCAGCTAAAAAGTTTCCCAGCCACAAGATCCACCTAAAACCGCAATATCCTTTAATTGTTTTGAGCAGTGTATATATATTAATTATACTTTTTTTACTCAATTCTAGCAACTTAACAAGGTCTTGCACAAAAGTTACGCCATTAGCAAAATAGCTCCGAAAAATGTTTCAAATACTGATTAGCTATGCATAATCCCAACATCTCAAAACTGACTCTAATAAGCTCTGTTGCAAGTGAGTTTTTCAACGTCCTAAGTTTCAATATTACTCCGTTTGAAAACTACAGTGAGAAATAATCAAAATCAACTACCCTGGTCAGAACGTGACGTCATAAATTAAAAAAATTGCTTGAAATCGTAAACTCTACTGCACAATTTGACATCCTATTCGCAATTTGAGCGATTCTAAATAGCTCCTCGAAGTTACACAGTTTGAAGTTCTACGCGAGACTGAACCATGAAGGATTTAAATATTTAGATTGGTAAAGATTGAATATTTTCCAATACGGCGAGATGAAATATTTTGCGGTGCTAAATACGTCAACCTCACAAGAATTATGCTTAAAAATATAGAGAGAGGTGTTATAATGGCAACCATAGTAAAAAATGTTTATCGTTTATGCTAATGCATAAATTTCAAAGAATCATCAGAGTAGAAATCTATAAGCTGTTTAGCTAATTTAGCATTAAATAGGTAGAAACGAAGATAGATAACATTTATATAAGTATTATAGTATTAGTATATTTGTTTGGATAATATGAATTAAAACACAGTATACCACGTTAATAAATATTTCGTGAAATTAAAAGTGGTCTATTCATCATCTTTCAACGGTCGTCCTACAACTAAATAATTGTAGGACGACCTACAATTATATCTTATTACTATAATCCCACGCTGAGTTAATGTATACCGTTATAGTTTTGTCAAAAGGGACTACCTGAATTCTATTTTTTTTTTAAGCACTAGGGTGCTATTTCGTTCATTCCCAGATTTTTGTCCACGTGATTTCGTCGACATGATTTATAGGCAGGTTTTGTAGGCATGGTTAGTAGACAGGTTTCCTAAAGATGAACTGTCACGGTGAAGATTTTTTGAAATGGGTTTGCCAGATAACGCGGAGATGAGGGGGTGGGGGTGAAGATTAAGATCTTGAAAGTCCCACAAGGTTTGCAATTTTTGATAACAGATCGCTAAGTTTGCTGCCAAAAAATAACTTCAAAATCGAACCAAGCTTGAAAAGTATGCTTATAATATGCCTGACTAAGATTGCAAAGTAGTTTTAGTTGGCGATTTTAATATGGATTTCGATTCCAAAGATGTGTTTTATGGAACAAGAAAGAGTTGATTCCTATTTTAATGCCCCCACTCTCGCCAACCTAAAAAATCGCCGAACTTTGGCGAGCTTTGTAGTCATGAGTCTCTAGGAGTTATGCACGAGTTTCAACGCTCCCAAAAGATCTAGATGAAAACTAAAGTGAACAAATTAGCGATAAACGCATCAGTTAAGGAATTTGAAGACGCTAAATTACTAAAACTACTTTAATTGGCAACCCAAAATAAATGAATAATGGAATACTGTACTTCCATGTAGTTCCAAGTCGCCATTTAAATTCTAAATTAAGGTTTCCACATAAATAGAAAATATCGTGGTGGTAACTGCATATGTTTGATTATCGCCACCTTGGTGGAAGTCGGTGCGTTAAAATAGAAATCAACCAGAGAAAGTCTGACACGGCACATTCATGGATTACGATGCACATTCCAAGTAGTATTTAAAACGGTGAACGGTGGTATTTAAAACGGTCGAATATGCTTAGCGAAAATTGTAAAACAGTTTTAGTAGGGGATTTTAAGATAGATTTCAATTCCAAAGATGTATTCTATGGAACAAGGAAAAAAAAATACGGCACACTCATGAATAATGAGATACACTTTCCTAGTCAGTATGGAATAAGGGAAGAAAATAGGTACAAGATATGCATTATGATACACTTTTAATCTATAGCACTTTATTGCGTATTTAAAATCTGAAAATGTATCAGAACTTCTTACTTTTTTTGGCACAGGTAGTTATTTTAGGAAAGTATTAGTTTCCTACCGTGCGAAGGACGGGCACGCAGCTAATAACTAATAAATTTGAAAAAAAAAATTAAATACAACAAAGATTTTTAAAAAAAGAAGCCGGCTTTAAATTACTTCACCATAACGAAAAATTATTCCCATTCTAAATTCGTAGTGTTTGGCGAATTCTCGCAAAAGCCAGCAGATATCACCTAGTTGAGTTCAGTCTTCGGGACTTATTTTTCGACGCCAAACTTGCCGACTGTTGACATATGCCAGTACCAACAAACCTTTCGAAGCTATGTCATTGCTCCCATTGAAAATAGTAGGGTTTGATAAATTCTCGCCAAATATAAAAGATATTGCCAAGCGGAGTTCAGTATTGGGAACTTCTTTTTTAACGCCAAACTTGGAACTAAGTCGCGAAAAGTAGTCAACCTTTGCAACTTTTGACATTAAAACTAGCGCCGTTTATAGCAACAATTTAAGCGTGGTTAAGGACACGGTTTTTTCCCTATTTTCCAAATGGTAATATAATCAGAACGTGACCCAATTAATATGGGAACACTCCTGAGCTATCCCCTTTCCAATAAAAAAAGAAGTTTTGAAATCGGTCTACGCGGTAAAAATTTATGGCAGTACATACATTAAAAAAATTTAAATATTCTCATGGAACATACTGCCTCTTCTTTTTTTGAAGTCGAAAAAAACGCCGAAAAACGCGATAGAATAGAAATGTACCGTTTGTTTGCATTCTACTTGAAAAATAGAGGGATGGTGTTTGGTGTATTAACGACAGTTTTCAAAAGTGATCGGGAATGGCATGAGCTGCCGAATGCCATGAAACTAAATTGCTGAATGCAAAAATGTAGTAAACACATAGTGATGAATCTGAGAAAAACATCCACAGGCACCAATGTAAACATTCATAGAGCATTTCGATGATACTACCGCTCTGCGACATTTCTGCGTGACAGCATTGGGTTCTCGCAGTGTATTTTAATGGAAAAAACCCAGATTTTCGACATTCAAGAAAAGTTCAATTTTTTGGATGATTGTAATGGATCGAATAGGTTAAGAAAACTTTCGACTTAATTTTAAAATTGCATCAAATGTACTGATGTCACCACAAGAATCTGCAAAAGCAATGTTTACTAAAAAGGATATTTTAAACTCACTTTCCAACAAAGTTTGAAAAATGTCAAGAGCACTAAGCAAAACAGCTGTTGTTAAGAGGTATATAAACACATAAAACTAGAAGGTTGCCTGTACTGATGGTGGAACTTCCTTTCTGGTCGGCATTTTTTTAAGCGAATTTTCACGCGCTGCGATGTTCGATGGCTTGCCGGCTAGTAATTAGAGTATAGATTTACGACAAAAAAAATAAACGATACCAAATTAGCCTAAATAATAGCTATGATCCAGCAACGTTGAATTAAAAATCCATCTGGTTAAACGAATTCAAAATTAAACAAACGCTTATGACAAAAATATATGTCACCAAAAACAATCTAAAACACTTAATTAAACACTTCAAAATTAAACAAACACTTATGGATTTATGACAATAATAAAACAAATGTATCAAAACAATCGAAATAAATGTTACGATCCAACAACGTTGAGATCAAAATGCATCCGTTTAAACGAATTCGAAATTAAACAAACGCTGTCACCAAAACAATCAAAAACACTCAAACACTTTTAAAATAGGATTTCATAAATGTCACGCCGTTAAGATTTAAAAACACTCGGGTGAGAGCAATAAAAAAAAGTGACCTGCATAAACAACAACAAATACGTTTTTCTCATCTCAAAGATTGTTGCCAATTTCTAAAAAAGAATTCCTACAAATAGGTGTTTGAGGGTTGTGCAAACAAAATTTTACACAATAAATTTGCCCAAAATCTATCAAATTTTTCAGTTAAATAGAACTTAAATATTAAATAAAACTGTCCTTGCTTTGCATGTCACGCAAAAGGAGTATTTTCACCAGTATATCACGTCATCTAATCGATCTACGCGAGAGATTATGTTACGTGATTTTTTTCAAAGAATCAAGGAATGAATCGTCTTCGCTTCTCCTTTTACTTTTCAAGGCATGATATCTCGCTGGATATTTAGAGTTGAAAGCAGCTGCAATTCAAAAAAAGGTTAATTTTTTAGAGATCCTTCGAACTGTGTAAAAAGTTTTGCTTTTCGTCAGAGATAAAAATGTCGTATTTATCAAAATTTCCACATGCACCGGGAGCGATGAGTCAATCCTGGAATTTTTACGAACAAGACTTTTATTATTTAGATAAGTTTAATACATTTTTTTTTAATTTTGTAAATCTGATTTATCCCATCGGAATACATTACGAGAGACCAAAGGTCCGTGACAGCTTACTGTATAAGCTGAAAAGCAGACTTCATGCCGATTACAGTCGACTGTAATCTATTACTAAAATAATATTTTACAAATTTTACAGAAATACTCTGACTAAATCGCATTATTCTCGAACTCTTTAATATTTGATTTCATTAAGATAACTGCTGTTTTACTAAATTAGCATTAAGTAGTTATAATCTTTTTTAGAAATGTGGTCCGTATCATTTCTTGTAATCGATTACAGATGGCTGTGTAATCCAACGAAGTCTCGCATACAGCTTATAGAAGCCAGAGTTTTTCGGCGAGAGGCTAGGCTCGCCAAAATACTCTATAAAAATCCCAATTTTTCAATGTGGACAGTCACTGCTGAAAGGGCATTTTAAAGAATTTTAGTTCTCAATCATTGCCATACTTATAGACATGTAAGCCGAAGTGGGCAAAATCTCCCGTTGACCACAATACGCAGACTCGCTTACTTCAAGCATTGAGTGTTGTTCAGGTACCTCATCCCTCTGAAAATGCAGCCCTTGACGAACTTCAGGGTATGGCCGAGGTCATACTTGTAATGGCTGTCATCGTTCAGAGCTTTGAAATAGGCATCCAGGATTTGAGAGTCGTTCAGCGCCTGCGACATAAAAGAAGTTCGATATTTATAACAAAGTCTATTTTATGAAGAAAAAGGGGATACCGTATACAATAAAATCTCGCAATGACGAACTTCCTGTTTACGATTTTTTTGGATTAACGAATACAACACTTTCATGAAATGAAGTGGTGCAAATTCAGGCATTATGAAACTTTATAACGAAATCTTCAAAATTACGAATTCGACCTTCTGTCCCTTGAAATTCATTATTTGGAGACTTTTTATTTGGAGATTTTATTTAACTTAATTTTTAAGATCAAGCAAAATAAATTGTGGCGAATGCATAAAGTCTATTCCAACGCAGTCATATTTATGCTACTGCGTAACGGATATTTAAAGTATTAGCTCTCTGCGCCTCATGCGGGACCATCGCCGAGTGGATAAGACACTGAACATGGGTATAGATGGATGAAATGTGAAGATCCAGAGTTCTGGCTTACCGTGCGGCTATCAATCAAACGACTGGAGTTTTGAGTGGTTTTGTCCAGACGTAACGTGATTACGCGTTAAAACCCTTAAAAAGTTCTCCGCCCATGTCCTTCCTGCCTTAAGCAGATAGCCCTCGTGTGGATTTGCTTTAACCAACCAATCATGCTGGGCTATAGAAGTACATCAAAAGAGTCACCCATGCTGTTTCCAAACTTTTCGATGAAGAGCAGTCTGACATATAAACCTAAATAGTACTGCACTAGTTTTACTCTGATTGAATATACGAAACATCACTGAAATGTTCTTTAAATAATCTTTCCAATGGTCTTGTGAGCCGCCGACTATAGACTTGACCCCTAGGAGGGCCGGAAACGTTTCATTAAGTTGGCTCTTAGTGGTAGGCCAACGTTGTACCAACGATGAGGGATTGTCTAATTTTGAACCCGTTCCAGAAGGGAGACCTAGCACCCGGATTAGCAAACCCAGAGCTATCGTTTGAGGTAGGAGGAAAACACTAAAAACAGGACAGATTTTAAGCGCACCAGATCATTCGGCCTCCTGCAACACTCCAATAGAGATAATTCCCATGCTGGTTAGGGCCAGCTCCGCTTCACTTTCGGTGTTCTTATGAAACCTCTGTTTAGTCGACTGGGCCACTGCTGGACATTTTAAATAACCACAACCCGCAAAATAATTATATATGGGAACTGTATCTCCAGCTCCTGTAAAAGAACTATAAATGTACACATTTTCAGTAGTAGTGCATATCAATCATGTGCTGTATAAATTTCGTGACAATCATTGCCTATATTTACAGCAATTAGAGCACAAACAGACAGATAGGCGAACGGTTGGACAAACCGAAATCGTAACCGCTGTTAAACTTACTGTTAAAAAATGTTAAAAGTGATAGTTTGATCAACATTTGTTAATAACAGTTAAACTAAGAAATAAAAGTACTTACTAATCTTGAAGTAGAAGAGCAAGTCTTTGGAAAGTATTTACAATACACGCTTTTTCTTATCCTAAGAAAGCAATCACGTGAAATTACTGTTAGAATGCATAAATATGTATGTACACTGAAATGTACGCTAATATTAAAGCAACATTAAGTACTGAGAGATGCATGGGCAATATTTCCTATGTAATATTAATACCCCAAGAAAAATATATATTGCCGAATTATGTACGTACAGGTATAACGTAGAAATGGTTTAACACTAAAATATAGTATAATTCTTTGACAGGAGGCCTGACTTGCCCTCTCCCTACAAACAATCACATGGGCGTGCATTATAACAGTGAAAACGTTTTGACCCATTTACAAGCAGTAATAAGTGTCTGAAAATTTGAAAATTCATTCTAAGACTTAACAGCGTCGTAGACCTTCTCCCTCCCTGTCACAAACTCTCAGTTTGGGTTAGTTAAGCCCTTTCCCTCACTTCGAGCGTTCCGTAATTTATAGAACCCCCCCCCCCGGAGCAGAAAATAGGTCAATATGCTTGATTACCTATTATTGTTGCAAACAGTGACAGCTGGGAATTCAACAGTCCCGTTGTTTTCCACACGAAGTATCACTTCTGTCGGCAGACTTTGGTACACCAGTACGAATTTCAGAGCCTGGTACATAAATCCGGCGATGCAGCTGATTGTTACCACAGTCCAAACAAATTTCATTAACCTGTAAGTATAAAATGTTCTTACGTATGTCTAAATGAAATTCAATTCATAGAGATCAGGCAGCTTAATATTTTACAAAAGGAACAAGATTATTATTTTTTTCCCCAATGGGCGGGCACTTGCTCATCAAGCATTTTGCCACTACTAAGGATCGAATTACTGGCCATTTTATTATGGGAGAACACAGTGGGCGGCCAGCGTTTCCCCCTACGAAGGAACGGAGAAGTTAACATCCATACCCAAGCCGGGATTCAAACCTGGGACGTGATAGAATGGTTCTTAAGCCACTACACCACATGGTCGGCAAAGTACAAGAAATAGAAATACTATAAAGAAACAAGATAAACATGATTTGCAAACACACAAACAAGAAAGGATAAGGGGTAGAGTTCAATCAATAGCATTTCATAAGAGTTCTGCCAGTGCAATATAATCTGGGTATTTCACCAAGTCCTTGGGCCTCTCAATCTAAGTCCTGGCACTAAGAAAGTGTTCAGTATTCACGAGGTCCACTTAATAGAATTGACAACTATTTGATGGGAGTATACCTATCTTTTTAAAGTATTCTGCCAAGCAGTCGTGGCCTGTCTTTCAAACAGGCCACGACTGTATCCACATCATGTAAACTTGTGCTGTCGTAATCTGCTTGTGCCCGATTTTCTGTCATGGTTGAATACAATAAGAAATGGCAAATTGATTGTTTTAATTTACTTCTTGAACTGATAAATTAAAATTCCGTTCACTGATTTCCAGTTTTAACTACAATAAAACTGTATCATTTTGGTGACTGTAGTTTTATTTATAATCGTTTTGGTTGTTTAACGTTTTTCAAAGTGCTCCGCCAAACTGGACTCGGGGCCCCCCTTAAGGACAAGCCCTGGACGCAGGGGTCCCCCTAGCCTCACCCTTGTGGGTTACATGAAACTGAGTACATTATGTGTACATTTTTTTTCTAATGAGCGGACATCCTTTTAACCTTTTTCATTTTGAACTCAGATTTGAGCTGTACGCTCTTTGAAAAAACACAACAGTGAAGATATCCGTCTGAGTTCAGCGTTGGACAAAGTGAACACGGCACAGAATCTTTAACGTGGCGTTTTCACTATGTTGGGGGCGAACAATTCAGGGGAATGAAGAAGATTGCGCTGTTTTCCTATACGTTCAGAGGGTTAAATATGTGTGAGTGAAAACAAAGAATATATTGTAGCTCATCTGTATACTGTTTATATGATCTTTTGCATGTTAAAACAGAGGCTGTCAATGCATATACGTAAAGCTTATACTTACACATTAACCCTTTGAAGCGCAACCATTTCCCAATGTCGAAAAAGTGCAACCGTTGCCATCGCACAATTTAACTACGCACAGCCGGCTGTGTCAGAAATTTTCTTAAGCTCTGGGTCACGCACTGGGAGATTCTATCAACCGCCATTTTGCTGGTAGTTAAATCGTGCAATGGCACTGTTTCGACATTGGGCAATTTATCTAGATGTCCTCCTTAAGTATTTAAATGAAATCATATTTAGTCTTCGCTAATCAAAACAGCTAAAATATCAGTGTTCTCACAGCGAAAACAGCGGTGACTGTAGGTTTACGTTTGCAAATTTCAATGCTTCAGTGCATTTACTCCCATCAAGAATTGCTTTGGTAAAGCAAAATGGGGAAATTTAACAGTTCACCTAAATTCTGTCCAACTCAAGAGAGAGGGAGAAGACGTAACTTACGAAAACCAAAATCGAAAGTTTACCCAGTTTTGGCAGAGGCGATTTTGTTCAGTCCCATGAAAGAAGACCTGGCTGTCGATCTTACAATGAATCTGCTCAAACTCTCGCCTTCATCTTTGTCCTTCTGTGTGGATTTCTTTTTGGTCTTGCTCGTGCTGGGCATCCTCGTATTTTTTTGGTTGCAGGACTGCGAGTGGTCATCGTAGTGTTTGAATGTCGACGATTCGGCCTTGGAGCATACGCAAGGTCTGTTGTTGTAGTCACTGTTGCTGAAGAGGAATTCGAAACGGCTGCTCATGGGAGCACGGTGCTGCAAGTTCTGCAAGAAAAGTGGGGCTGTATGTGGTAGACTGATAAGTTGAATGTGTGACTGCGGATGAATAGTCGATGAGAATTACATAGGTGAGTTGGCGTTATTTGGTGTCTGCGTTGTTTGTTCAACACTCTGAGGTCCAAGCCCGACCGTCTCTCGTTGTCGAGTTGTAACTCTCACAGCTATCAAATTACCGGCTGCCTATATTTGCCGCTTTTCAAATATTACGAACATTTTTGCTTAAAAACATATAGAGGAAGATGGCAGTACCAAAGAGATAAACGAAATAGAATTAGTTATTTTTGGATTGCTTTGTTGACGTTTTGCTTTGAAATATACCATAAAAGAGCAAATTTTACTAAACAACGTTTATTTAAAAATGAAACATTGTTTCAGATAATTGTAACTTTCGGTTAAGTTTTCATTGGGTAAATTTTTAAATTTGTGAATTTGTATATTAAAAATGATGTTTCCTTACGTGAATATTTTCCTTTTATTTTAAAACACGCTTTTTCTAATAATGTCTCATTTAGTATTCATTCTTTGCACATTTAAATAATGAATGAGAACAGTCAAGTTTATCATTTTAAAAAATATTAAAATATACAACTTCCAAGTATTTTTTTTTTTTTTACATCGTGAAAAGTACTGAAAATCTCCAGTCTACTTGGGATATATGCAATCCAAATAAGTTAGACATACATGTGTTAAGTCAGCACTTCACAGGTAATCCATTTTTTAAATGAAATTTTTGATTGTTTTACTCGTAGAACAATGCATCCCAAAATTATTTTTCTAAAAAGAAAAAACAACAGCCAGTCGTAGGACTGTACGTCAGAAGTGAAAACTTCTTGTCAAGCTTACTAAAACTAATGCAGTTAAACAGGTTTCCACACATTATTGTATTTATCTATATAAATAAAATTAGACTTTTGTCTGTACATTTCTTGGAATTAAAAAATTTTGCGATTTCTATCCTTTTCAAGCACCTGGGAGTCCGGTGCGACCCTCAAAAAAAAGTTTGTCTGTCTGTCATTCTGTCATTCTGTCCGTGACGCTTTTTTTGTTCAAGCATCACGTAAGAACGACAAAAGCGAATGCTATGAAATTGGGTGTCATGATAGGTAGTCACTCAAATTAAAACATAGGCGTCGAATTTTTCAAAAATCTTGATTGGATTTCGCGATTTCGCGAAAATCCTTTCAAACTGCGTAAATTTGTGTTCAAGCATCACGTAAAAACGACTGAAGCGAATGATAGGTGGTCACTCAAATTAAAACTTAGGCGTTCGATTTTTAAAAAATCCTGATTGGATTTTGAGATTTTGCGAAAATCCTTTCAAACTGCGTAAATTTGTGTTCAAGCATCACGTAAAAACGACTGATGCGAATGATATGAAATTGAGTGACATGATAGGTGGTCACTCAACTTAAAACATAGGCGTCGAATTTTTAAAAAATCTTGATTGGATTTTGAGATTTTGCGAAAATCCTTTCAAATTGCGTAAATTTGTGTTCGCACATCACGTAATAACTGCAAAGGTGAAAAAATGATATTTTGTGAAATGATAGGTGGTCACTCACCTTAAACTATAAGCATATAATTAAAAAAAATCGATATGATAGGTAGTTGCTAATCTTAATTTATAGGCGTTGAGAATTTTTAAAATATTTTGATTACATTTTGAGATTTTGCGAAAATCGTTTTAAAATGCTGAAAATTTGTTCCAGCATCACGAATTAAAGACTGCAGGGAATGAAACCAATTTGGGTGACATGATAGGTTGTCACTCAACTTAAATTCTAGGATTCCAATTTTTCAAAAATTTTGATTAAATTTTGAGATTTTGCGAAAATTATTTCAATATACGTAAATATTCGTTCGCGCATCACATAATTACAACTAAAGCGAATGAAATGATATTACTTAGTTACTCTCTAACCTGTAATATTTTAACAATACATAAAAATTATAACTTCGCTTTCTTTACTTTGGCAACATACCACATCCATTCTGTGTACTCCTACAATGCTGACGAAAGTTCTTGCTTTTTGGAAATTTACATTCACTAACAGTTCGAGGACGGGTACTTCAGCTAGTATTAACATAAAATAAACATTTGTGAACGTTTATTCACAATTTTATACAGTTGAAATTCTTTGTAAACAATTTTTTAAATGTTTTTAAGGCTGTAAGGGCATCGGACATTTATTTATGAAATTCTCACAATTTCACATATTTTTGTACTTTTGTATACATTTAAAAGCAATTTTC
The DNA here is from genome assembly GCA_038373885.1 of Cheiracanthium punctorium. NCBI lineage: Eukaryota > Metazoa > Arthropoda > Arachnida > Araneae > Cheiracanthiidae > Cheiracanthium > Cheiracanthium punctorium. The sequence goes on from JAWZYV010004046.1 coordinate 400,250, forward strand.
AATGGGTCAGCATTGGTTGGAAATTTTCATTTTTTAATTTAATTACATTTCAAATTTCGCGCTCGTTTTGTGTGCACATTTACAATTTAAAAAAGAGAGAGGGAGTGCACACACAGACCGCAACGTGACATAGCTGGTATTATGCGTACGGTATGCATCAACGATACACATTTTTCTCCACTGTTGGATTTGTTTCATTTAATCAATAATTGTGTACGTGAATTTATTAATTATCAATAATTATGTACTTACGTTTTAATGAACAGTAATCCTGTTTATTTGTAATGAATGATGGATTTATAATTCAAATTCAAATGCTCGGTATCATAACACTTAAAATTCAAATAATTTACATCATATAATTATTAACACTCTCCGCATTATCAGATCAACATCATCGCACAATAACTATATAGCTATCCAAACTCAGTACAGTTTTTTAAATAAATAATCGAAAATTATAGCACCTACCCAGCTAGAAAAAGTCTGCACATTTTTTGCAAAAACATATAGATAGTACACAATTTGTGCATAAAAAGTGGATATTTTTGAATATTTTGAAAGTACTAGGGGCCAAGGCCCCTGATAAGGCTTATTCGTAAAAAAGGCATAATTTCAGCAGACAAAACCCAAAGATTGGATCAGATAGAATGTTACTAAGTTACACATTGATTGATTCTTGCATGTTCATTGGCCGATAAAAATTTAAACTTCACACTACAGTAGACCCCTCCCCATAAGACGGTAGATACTTTCCGTGTTGTACGGGTCCTGAGCTAAACTCCACCTGGAGTGTGGACTCCACGAATAATTGCTGGAAAAATTATTTGCTCTCCTCAGAAACACTATGATATTTATTGTTGCCATTCAAAAGTTATATTAATTAGGAGCTAAAGCGTAATAAAATCAGAAAATCTGTCTCAACTGTATTTTTAATTATGTAAAACCCATCGGATACCTTGCGTATTTGCCAACCATGGCGATTTTTCATAATTTGGAGACTTAATACAGATTAGATAGGATAGCTTGCCACGAATGGCGACTTTTCGTTATTTGGCGATTTACATGTTCTCATAAACTATAATTAGTGCTCATGTAAGATTACCGGGAAAACCGTTATCCATATATTCATATATATATATATAATCCATTGCAGATTGGCGTATTTAGCACCACGAAATATATCATCTCGAAGCGCTGCCAAATATCCAATCTGTGTTATAACTGCTATAATGGCATAATTAACGCCGCCAAATATTTCTATAGGTAGCAAATACCCAAGCTGAACCTAAGCTGCTTAAAATAATCTTCATTTTAATTATTTTTCATTTTCAAGATTCTGGGTTCTAACATTTTGAAATTCGCGGTTTAGATTCACCCTGCTTGGAGCGATACCTGTGACGAAGTTCACATATTTTTCGGGTCTTAAAATAATGTTCTTTTGTTCCTCTTTCACAATCAAATATTCCGTATTAGTTTCTCGCTCCACTTTGCTCTTCTGCTTGATAAGTGCGCGTTTGTTTTTTGTTCGCGTTTGCGGTTTTATTCTAAATTAATTTCGCTTTAGCATATGCTGTGTAAGTTCTTGGTGCCTCCCGGTCGACCGTCTTTGCTTTCTCACGGGGGTTGTAGGCTTTTGTTTTGGCATTCGCAAAATTCTGGCACTGCTGCCTTGGCGATTTGCTGTTGTTGCGTTAATTTCAAATTTTTATATTTATAACGCATACCGGACAGTTGTTGTCACGTGGGGCTGTGGCTTATGAGTGCTCTTATTTTCCTCGCCAAACTGAAGAGAGCTCGCAGTTTTTGTAAGAAGTTTTTAGTACACTTCTCGATAGCTCTCTGTCAGACGAGGTTGTGTTCTTTCTATTAGATCTGATTATATTATCTATGTCTGGCTGTGCCGCACAGCTAGCTGTCGTCAAAAAAGGGTCTCTAGATCTGCGGCACGCGATGAACGTTTCGATCGTCCGCCATCTTGCCGGTAGTTAAGTCGAGCGATGGCAACTGCTGCCCTTTTTCAGCATTGGGAAAGGGTTGCGCCTCAAAGGGTTAATAATATAGATTATACGATTTAAAAATAGGGTCAGTTCCTAAATAAAAATAAATGTAAAAAAATAGTTTTAGCTTGAAATAACCCATGGTTTTAAATGCAATATTGTTTTATATACTGTTATTTAGCTTTTGCAGCCCGCTTTCACTTTCAATTTATCAATATTCCTTACACAATTTTCCTTGTAGCACTCGGGTTGCATAACTCTCTAAAAGTAAATTAATTTACACTAAATTTGTCTAAACTTATCTCCTTCAGAAACTCCTTCCTTAATAGTTTTAAATTGGAAAAACCCTTTTAATAATTATGTTAGGTTGAGCCTGTAGTTAATGTACGGAAATTTGTATACAGCCCCAAGCAGATGGAGAGCCTTTATTAAGAAAGGGCGATTCCATAAGGAAGCCTGCAGGTGATAGGAATACATAAAACCGTTTATAGCGACCACCTGAAAGTCGGCTAAACATGCGGTATTCTCAAAAGAATTTAGCCCAAAAGTTGCGTCAGGATTTTAATAAAAAGGCAAGTCTCAAAAATAAATGGAACTCTACAGAATCAGGTATAGTGTTGAAAGGAATGGAATTTAAATCCAAGCGCATATTCATTGAATTCATAGAAAAGTGTTCTTTAGCTGAATGTCAGAAAAGGAAATTTATTAATATTTTTAAGGGTTGCGGTCGGAAAAGTGTAAAGAAATCTTGGTGAAAGCATGCGGGAGAGAGGAGAAACCCAATGGAAACGCTTTGCTTTACCTACTCGGTGTGACGTCACAAGTAAGCGCCGCGGCTTTCCTCTCTAGGGAGCGCTGGTGAAAGTCGGCCGTATAAATTTCATCTTTTGGCGTTCTTTGAAAAGAGTGGGCAAGCGTTGCTCTCCAGGTGAACGCCCTATTCAACCACTAAAGAGGAGAGGGGATCATTGAATGGCCTGACCCTGTTGTCGTGGTCAGTAAGCGGTCAATTTTGCGGGGAACTGTGATGTTGGTCGGTGTATGCTCGCAAGGAAAGCTTAACAGAAAGAAAAAGTATAATACACGTCAAAGGGAAGAAATTGAAAATAAAATTTAAGAAAAACATGGAGGTGTTGGCCATAAGGCCGTTGAAATCCAATGAGAAAATATAAGATTGAGGAATGACCAATTGCGAGTTAGGGAGAGAAAAATTTCAGACCAAAGTGTTGGTAATTGGACGGCTTAGGAGAATTAGAAGCCACAGAGTGGCTAAACTAATTATTTACGAGTTTAGGGTAAAAAGGGGGAAAAGAAGGGCTGAGCAAAACCGCGCTGCACAGGCAGAGAGAGCAGATTTCGCTTTCAGATTTTTCTTCAGATTTTTCTTCAGATTTTTTTTCTCCTTCAGATTTTACTTCAGATTTTCGCCTTCGGATTTTTGTAGAGTAGATTTGAGATGTTAGATTTTTAGGCTTGAGAGTTAAGTGTACATCTTGTGGATAATTTTTGTGATCATTTATAAAGTTTGAGTGTTAGGGAAAAAATGATCATCTCTTCTCTGCATCGGACTATAGGTAAATCCAACTGCCATCACTTAATCTTTTTTGAGTGACTTTCTTAAATCGTGTATACTACCCAGACAGCACAGCAAACTTGCAGCAAGCTTGATTTATCAAGTCAATAAACTTGAATTAAGCTTGAAAATTTCAAGCTTGTAAGCTTAATGCAAGCTTGAATGAAGTGTTCAAGTTTACACTTGTCCAGCTTGCATTAAGCTTGACATATCAAGCTTAATTTCAAGCTTAAAAAATTTTCCTAAAAAAAAAAATTTCTTAAATACACGGGGCGCCCGTCGGCGAACTCACCCCACATATTTTATTTTTCCACGCATTTTCCCCTCTATGCTGAAATTTCAAGTTAATTTAATCTGTTTCCATCAAGCATCCGCGGCTGGGATCGAACTCGGAACGGGAAGCCAGCGTCCTAACCATTCCGCCAATTTGCCTCGCGCTGGCGCGATTAAAGTTTGAAGTGACTGTTATGGTTGTCACGCCGTTTTCTGGCGAGATCGATCAGAGGCCGATGCCGATGTGTTTCTTTTATTTTCCAAGGGATGAATCTGAATTAAAATAATGTTATGTGTGATTTATAGACTCTACTAATAGGGAAATAAGCATAATATAAACTTAAAAGTAGCACACGTTTTAAAACTTTCAATATCGCGACACTCATGTTGGGCAATACTGGCCAAAATCGAAACAAACGACTGATTTTGAAATCAATTTCGCAGAATAATTGTATTTTATTTTGAAGAATTTCCATATTTGGAAATATAGAATCTTTTTTATTTAATTATAGAATCTTTTTTATTTAATTTTATTTTATAGAATCTTTTTTATTTAATTCTATGGTCAAGTACATTTATGACTGATGATAAATTATTTGTTATGTGGATGTGGCTTTCCAAATCAAACAGTAATCAAGTTGTATTCAAGCTTGACAGTTCAAATGGCTTCTCCAAGCTTGCTGCAAGCTTAAAATGAATTGAACTGTCAAGCTTGTATTAATACATCAAATTCAAAGAAATGTGAAGCCTGATTTAAGCTTATATGCTGTCTGGGTATTTTCTTAATAATTGCTAAATTAGTTATATAATATTCTAAATTCTAGGAAAAAAATAATAATTTAATTGTTCTAAATTATTCCATTTTCGAGATCCATTTAGATATTTATATAAATGTAAATGTAAATATGATCTTTATGCTTAATAAATGTTTTGTTATGTTTATTTTTAAATCCAGTTATTTCATATCTTATTTTACGGCCTAACAATGGTTTGTTTTTCGGATCGCCCATCAGTAATCCGGCAATTCACAACGCTTAGTACTTTTATTTTACAGTTAATTAAACCATTTTAGAAACCTCTTAGGAATTAAGATAAAAAAAAACTGATGGGTCGGAGAAACAATCAGGGCGAGATTCAAGTAATACACAATTCGAACGTTTTCCGCGTCGAACAGGGGTAACTTCGAAATATATCAATGTTTCTTATTCAACTGAAACAAAACAATCGTGTTTTGATCACGTGACAGCGCGATAGGTTTGTTCATTGGAAGCATTCTGGGGAATGAAAAACGTTCAATTCGAACTCGATCGCGCGCGTTTCACTTGAATCTCGCCCTTAGTATCATTTGTCGGCCATTCACTTATAATACCAAAAAGAGAGAGAGTTGGTTGTGTGAAGAAGTTTAAGCGGTCGGATTAAAAGGATTAAGCGATCAGGATTTTTCTGAATTGTTTTGACCTGTTGCTATCAGTAGTACATAGAAGTCTGCGCCGCGCCGTGGCGTGGAAATTTTTTTTAAAAAGAACATAATGGAAATGGGTGTATGCGTACACACGTATATACATATGCATAAATTGGGGCTAAAATGAGATATTTTTAAGACTAGAATGAAGACTGGAATTTTTATGTATACTAGACTTGAGTATAATGTGCGATTTCGGGCAATTAGCTACGCGTGAGCTTGGGTGCACTCAGTTATATTTGTCTTTAATTTGCACAAACGGCAAAATTTGTGATATTCTATCAATGAAGTAATTAACTTTTGTTTATCTATTAGCTGAAATTTTGGGCTCATGCTCCGACTTAAATAATATAGCTCGGGCGGGCTCTAATTAAAAGTCATCTGGTTCGGCTTAAAAAAACTCAGCCCGAACTCATCTCAAGTTGAGGTTATCCGGGGGGGGGGGGTTTCTAAGGGGTCCTGTCTCGTATCTAGGCTAAGTTTCAGAGGAAAGCACGGCCCGTTAGGTCGGCGGACGCGACCTGTTTTTGAATTAGGTACTTATTTCAGAGTACCATGCGCTCGGCCACTGGGGAAACTCCAGAGTACGAGCTTGCGGTTGTGGTACACTTTTAAAATATTTCTACTGCAAAATTGAAACAATAGGTTTTATCAAAATCGGATAGGTTTATGTTTAAATTTTTATTTTCAAACTCTGCGTTTGAAAGGCGACCAAAAGGAGCTTTTTTGGACCACCTTTGTAAATGCTAAATAGTGCAAATATCCTTAAAAACAGAATACACTCATCAAGAGAACCATTTGAGAAGCCACTCTTCGTCAAAGAGTGGCTTCTAAAATGGTTCAAAAATAATGATGGGGAAGGGGTTGGGCACTTGGGTTAACTAGGGGTTCAGTGCTAATTATTAAAAAATAGTTATAATCCCAGTAAATTTGACATCAGGATTGTTAGTGGTGGTAGATAAAAAAATATGTTTATCTTATAGCACTGTAACTAAGTTATTGTTTTTTCACTAAGTTATTGTTTTTGAAATTAAATCTTCGCAAAGTAAAAATACAAACTAATTAAAATAATTAAAAATAATGGATAAGTTCCTTAGTTCATTTTCTTATCCATGACTGCATTTGTTAATTTTACATATTTTAGGTAAATTCCTCAAAAATGAGCGTCCCCACTTATTTTCTTAGGGTAGTACCATCGGTTGCTATGTACCTCCCCCCCCCCCACACACACACACACTCACACACATACACATACACACGCACACAAACACAGACAAGTTTACAAAATTATTTGAAAAAATTACAAAATTATTAGAAAAGTCGCGCACAAAGATGTATAAATATAGTAGTGAAAGCGTAACTTTATTGCATTTTTTTTCTTAATTCTTCGTCTTATTAATTTATAGGTGATATTCATCAGGAAAATGAAAGCATAAAGTACTCAAGTTTTAATGGGGGGGAGGGGGGTTCGGAAAGACGAAAATCTACACTTACTATCGCTCAAATGCTTGAATAATGGAACATTTATTTGAATTTATTGTAATCTAACATCTCATTTTCTATAAACGCAATTTAGACCATTCTCACACCCGTTATTACGGAAAAAGACCACAGAAAGTTTATCACGTTCACTTGAAGAATAGAGTTGTTTTAAAGCTCCCCAACTATGTAGCTAATATGAGATGTGTTCATTCAACAAGCGTTTAATTTGAAATCTTATTTATTAGGTAACACCACGAAACTTTTATATAATTATCTAAGCAATAACAAATCAGTATGAACTTACATGATATGATTCTTCTTGGTATCGTTTTCCTTTGCGATTATTTTGTTTCATATTGTCTTGAAAGATAGCCTTAAGAATACATTAGTGGCTGTACGTGCGTATTCTGAAGCACAAGTTCTTTCTGCATTCGTTTATTTCAGCCGAACTGTACTTATCTCTCCACAAAACATATAGCAACATCCTGTAACTGTAAATCTTAAAATCGATTTTTACGTTCAACAAATACATCAGATGCTAATTTTTTCTTTTCATTTTTTTCCCCCGCTGAAAAATAAAGTAGTTTAATGGATGCATTATCTGGATAACACAATGTTAATCAAGGCAGTAGCCGTGAAATGTCCAGTATTATACTTTTTTTTTAATTTGGGCCGGCTAATGGATGTAAATATTGATATATATCATGGAAACGTGATATAATGCGTAACCTGAAATTTTTGCAGCTAAAAATCTTCTGCACGGTTTCGTGTAAAAGGATAATGCAGTGGAACTTCAGCATTAAACGTTCTTTGATTGATTTACCCCACCCCACCCCCGCAAATGCTGTTGAAGGTGAGAAGAAAGCAAAAATCGTTTATATTTTAAGGTTTAGAGCATCGAATATAATACTTTGCAAGAGGTCGAAACTTACATTGATTTGAGCAAAAAGATTTTACGCCTTACGGAGTTTCATTTATTTGCTTTGTTCGTTTCCATTACACGGACTTTCTTAAAATTATTTACAAATTAACTATACAGAGATAATGGTTGGGGTCTTTTATACAAAAGAGCAACCGTATCCGAAAACTGGTTATGCAAAATTTAGTTAAATAAAAATTTTACGATCCGTTCTGGAGGTTTTGGTTTTAATGCTCTTTCACAAAATTTGGTAGATACCCTGTCAATGTTACACTGTTTATTAGGGTGGATCGAAAAGAATAGGAAAAATTTTTTTTTTCGAAATCAATTTTGGCGTAGGGTGGAAAAGTTGCGTCTTTAGTATTTTAGTTTGCATATTAATTTTTATTGAAATCCTTCAATATCTTGAGGTGCCCCAACTGCCTTAAATGTAGTTTAAAATTGAAATTTTACGAAAATTAAAAAAAAATAATAATATACGAAATTTTTTTAGCCGGAGTGTCATAAAGCTTAGACTTGGGTACAATAGTTCATACAAATATTTTTATTTAATTCCATTCATATCTTCCTGTGCCCCAAGCCCCCGAAAAATAGTTGAAAATTGCCAATTTCATGAAAATGCAATAAAAATTGTAAAGTAAATATTTTTTTTTATAAATTTGGAAGGGTACCCAGCTAATAAAGTATAAACGTTTCTGCCGTCTTAAAAGCTGCTATACGAAAACTAGAGGCGTTAGGAGTATTTTTGTTGATGCTCCAAAAAATGAAACTATTTGGATTTTTTGCATATTTGATTAAGTCGATGTGCTAACATAAAATAAACTGAAAGAATATAACTAATAAATTATAGATATATGATATAATTAGCGTGAGAAAAAACTATTTTAATCTAAACTCTGATTTTGAGTTAAAAAACTTCATTATGTTCCTTGATTCGCGCCTAGATCTTATAAATCCGTCCCTTCTTTCTTCTCCACAAACAAGAGATGCAGCCTCTGTTACCAGTTTCACACAGCGTTCAGTTCCTTGTGTGTGACATGGGAAGTTAGATAAATGAGGAAATTTAACTGAAGCAATATCCTTTGACAGGAATGATTTTAAGTCTTCATCGGAGATGTCTTTTAAGACTGCAGGCTCTAAACACTCGTTATTGTCACTCCAAAAAATTAAATCCCTATAATCTGTTGATCGCATGCTTATTACCAGTACACGAAAATTTCTCACAGATGAAGTATTATGATTCTCTTTTCTGATAGATATAACCTTGTGGTAAGCTAATTTTCGAATGGTATCTCTATCATCATATAACATAGCTAAAAGCAAATTCTCTGCATGTGCAAAAAATCCGTTTCTTTGGATGACAGCGTCAACAGTATTTCTTAGGTGATCCGGCATGTATCTTGAGTACATAATTAGCTTCCACAGGTGTCTAGAACCTTCAGTGCACAGTGGCTTTCCTTTTATGTGGAACCACATTGGACCATATACCTTCATAATATATGTAACTAAATGTAATAAAGTCTCGGAAGGCTCTTCTGTTGTCACATAAAGACGAAGAATTCGATTTGCGCTAGTCAACCACCTGGAATGCACTACCGGCCCTGGTCGAATAGCAAAAATCTTCACTGCATTCTCCTGAAGACACCGCTTTTAACATGTCCAACAAATATCGTTGGTCTGTACTCAAAATATTTAGATCGATATCTGGAAACAGATTTCCCTCGATCTTACAAAATTTCGTTAAAGGAAGTGTATGGCAAGTTTGCAATAACTTCCCAATTGCACCAGAAAATGCTTTGGGGCCATGAGTTACGCCATCAAGCTGAACCAGAAGATGTCGTAGAGGAAGTTCGTTTAGATGCAGCATGCAAATGAACCACTGAAGTGGACGATTTAGTTCAGCTTCTATAATTGCTATAAGGGAATCGGTTGATATACCTTTGTCGTTAAAGAAGGTTAATATTCCATTCTTAATGTTAATTGCAGATACAGACGAAACAGTTAGATGCCCAAGGTAAATGGAGCTTGGTTCTTGTATTAAAGAAATGTGTTCTTCTTTGGTAATACAGCCGTAATACTTATTACCCTTTTTAACTTGTGTTCTAGTTTTATCTTTTCGCCCATCGAAATAGAGGCCTTGCACTTCCGAAGATAAATTACCTTGTTGTAATTCTTTTCTGTGTCTTTCACGCTCTCTGCGAACTTTATTTTGATCAATAACTTTAGTAGTATCCGTTTCGCTGACTAGGCCAAGATCCTGCAGAAGAGCGGAAGAAAGAGATGCAGCTGCTCTGTCTGAGATTCCACGACGATCATATTCTCTGGAAAAAGTGGAAAGTTTTATTTTTTGAACATTTGAACAATCACCAGAAGCAGAAGAGCAAGAGGGTTGCAGATCGAAGTTGTGTTGCAAGCTGTAGGAGGGTCTAAATGAATTTGATTTTCTGCTGACTTCTTTTTCTTCCTCTTTATTTGTATCATCCTCTTTCTCTTCGTTTTCCGAAGAATAACTGCTTTCAAACTCTTTACAATCACTAATTTCTTTGAAGCTAGAAGGATAAGAATCAGTTTTCGAGTTTTTAGCTCGTTTTATTTTTCTTTCTTGTCTTTTTTGAAGCTGTTTTGTAGTTTTTTTATCAATTGGCCCGATTATCATAGTTCTAGTACTTCGCTGATCGTTCAAAAATGTTCTTTCATCTACAGGAACCTTTCTTTCTTTTGAACAGCAACATGATGCAAAATCGTCGCATTTGCAGCAAGCAATGTCAAAGAGGGTTCGCTCCCACTTGCCCTTCAGATCGTCCAGTTTCTTTATGTAGCCCTCTGATTCTTTTCTACCATTGTATGGTTTCAAAATCTTCCTGTATTCGTTGTTGAGCTTTGCTATCTTTTCAACGATTCCTTTGTTTGAAATTATTGGAATAGAAGACTTGTTCCATATAATTTCCAACGACTCCGCGACTTTTTTTGATATCAAAGGAGCAGGTGGGTCTTTGTTTTTCATAAGGCTTTTTGTCTGGTTTCTGACAAGCAAAAACTTTCGAATTATATCTGCATTTGTAGGAAGTTTTATTAGAGACATCTCGGTGGGGTTGCCAAACAAAGGGCAAATAGAAGATTTCCTTGTGGGAATTTTGCCTGAACTCATTCTGTCTTTATATCTCTAACAAAAAAGTAAAATAAAATAAAATAAATAGTTGAAATAAATGTAAGGAAGTAAAAAAAAAGAAACATAGCTAACAGAAGAACACTAGAAGTAAAATGAAAGAAAAACAATATATCACAGTATATACTGGAGAAAATTATGAAATAACTTACTTCAGATTATAAACAAGCAATGTAGTGTCGAGCCACATACTTGCCAGAATGTGGTTGATGAAATACTCAGAGTAATTTTTAATTTCAAACATTCATAATCAGTCTCAACAAAAGCTGTCTTTTAACATATGCTACATGGAATCGTCTGCGTATCAGCGAGACGTCTCATTCTTTTGGCGGGGAAAATATAGTGGCGTCATATCAGAAGCACGGACGGAAGCTAATTCTTGTTTCGTGTCGAGGCTGGCTAGGGAAACAGCCGATTTTTTTGTTTTCTATTCAAATTTTTAGGTTTGGAGCACCCAAAGGAAATGCTCAGAAATATTTTTTGTGGAAAAAGAAATTTTTGGCCATTCGAAAAGTTATGACATCCAAACCATTACATATATATGTATTTTTTTCAAAAAATTGATTTTTTGGGGGTGAGTGGGGCACCTGAAGGGGATGTTTAAAAAAAAAAATTTTTTTTGAAAAATTCTCACCTGACCATTTGGCAACTTTTGCCATGTCAGCCGTCATTAAAATAAAAAATTTTTTTTTTCGATCCACCCTACTGTTTATATTCATGTAAAACACTGCTGTAAGCATTATTACATCTCAACTCCTCCCCTGAAAATAAGGAAAACTTGTTAATTTTTTGTAATACATTGTTTTTCGTGTATTTTTTCTTAATTTCCTTCTTTTTTCTTTCTCGATACTCAGTTATGTTTCATATATGCCACTGTTTGTTATTTGTTCTTTTGTTTAACTGTGTAATTTATTAAATATATTTTTTGTACTTGGATCGTTATTTCACAAACAGTTTATTAACTGAATTCTCTACTTTCTGATAATGATTAGATTTGGGAACTTTAGGAATAGTAATGTATAACGTAAGTTAAGTGTAACCTTTTCATTTTACTCTATAGCTAAGTTGTTTTTAAGCTATTATTGCAATATAACTGTTCTTTTTGATAACACATCGTTTTTATTTTTCATATTTGACTGTTTAATACAGATATTTTTTTACATTTCAATCATTTTGCATATTTCACTATTTTTTAATATTTTAATATTTATTCATTAAAATTCAAGTAATATAATATGTACTATTTTTTAGTTGTTCAATAATTTTTGCTAATATTATATTTAATTATTGAACCTTAAATGAATAAATATAAATATTACTAATATATGTGTATTGTGTACAGTTGTGGAATTAATATTTGCCAGTATTTTTCGGTACTGCTCTTTTGCTTTTGACTATTATACTCTTTCGTTCAATACTGCTCTTCTACAGCTTGAAGTTACATTTTCAGGAATTTTATGTATTCCATGAGTTGCATATCCCCTTAATTAACACAAAAAAATCAGTGAACATTCCAATTTATACAAGAAATGAAATTAATAGAGGTACTCAAAGATGCTTAGAAAATACTACTCAGATTGCAAATAACGTAGAAAAAAATTCATAGAGGCCTTGAAAGTTCTTTCTTCAATAAGGCCACCGACTTTCTGCGTTTTCACTAACTAGCTTCATCCTTTCGTCTTAAATATTTTCGACATTGCAGGGGCATACACAATTATGACCCTGTACATATTACTTTTTACGGCAAAATTGCTCTTGAATACTTTATTTGAAAAGTAAATGTTCTTATCCAAATAATAGAGTTTCTATGGCAGCTAATTACATCACAATTGACTCTAGCAAACTGACATTTCTCATTTCGGCCTCGCATAAATATGTAGGATGCTACTGAAGTTGGCAAAAGATGTGAAAGATTTCTTCATGTATTAACCACGATTAAACCGTTTTAGTTAAATAATAACAATAATAATAATAGCGAAGGATTGTGTTGAGAAATGTAAGTAACATTCATATTTTTCATTTATTAAAAACTGAATTTTGACTATTATTCTAACAAAATCAAAATGCGTATTTTCTTTCTTTGTGGCGTTTACTTTATATTTAACCCTTTGAGGCGCAACCCTTTCCCATTGCTGAAAAAAGGGCAGCCGTTGCCATCGCTCGATTTAACTACCAGCAAGATGGCGGATGATCGAAACGTTCATCGCGTGTCACAGATCTAGAGACCCTTTTTGACGCAGCTAGCTGTGCGCGAGCACAGCCAGCTGCGTCAAAAAGGGTCTCGTCAAAAAAGGGTCTCTAGATCTGTGACACGCGATGAACGTTTCGATCATCCGCCATCTTGCTGGTAGTTAAATCGAGCGATGGCAACGGCTGCCCTTTTTTCAGCATTGGGCAATCTATCCAGCTGTTCTCGCTTTCTTCAGCAGATCCCAAGCCAAAATTCATGCTAGTACCAGCAACAAAAACAGGCTAGTTATTGCTAGTTCTTGCTATGTCTGCTAGATTTTCATGCTATTATTTGCTATGTAATGCTAGTTAGCATCATATGCTATACTCCTAGCTTATAAAGTAATAGCATGACAAGCTATATACAAGCATTTTTAACAGCATTTTTAACAGCACTGACATATGTCAGTGCTGTTAAAAATAATCGTGACCATTTTTTTACGGGAAATGACGGTCTAAAAAGTAAAGAATTCTCGTGTAGCTATGTCACCCGCAACTATTTTTATAGAAATCAAATCTATTCTTCGTGACTGGCAACAGTCAAAACGTCAGAGTTCCCATAGCGGGTTCACTGCGCGTTAAAGGTCTATACACATGTATATGATTAATGCCAAATCATAAGTTGAACTGTGCAGTTCAAGATCGTTAGATTTATAGAATGCACTAACCGAACTGACAGCTTTGATTCTTATGATATCTTAGCTTGCTATCGAATAATAACTATTTTCTAAACTGGGAGTTGAAATTATCTTTAAGTTCTTATATATGCGCTGTCTGTTACTGTAGCCTGTACATTTTACATTTATATAACTGTTTGTTTAGTCTTGGTTTCCACAAAACTTTTTCATAAGCAGAGTGTCCACCGGCAACGAAAAAGGAGACTCTTGTTACTAAATTAAAGATTTTGGAAATTAGAATAATTTTAAAAAGTACCATTTTCATACTATTTTCAAATACTCGGCGGCTTTTCCTTTATTTCAGGCGACTAATTCGGTGATTGGAAAAAAGAAAACTTTTGTTCTTTATTTCTCTTACTTTTGCAGGCTTTATCTACATCCTGCAGGCTAAGTACCATCAACATGTCAAAATGACCCCTGAAGCTTCCCTAGGACTGTCTTTTTGGATGTCATTGCTGTGCTAGAGAAGCAAACAGTGATTTAGTAAACAGGATACACTTTTGTATTCATTAAAAGTATTCGATAATTTTTCATCGGGCGCCTTACAACGAGCTAAAATAGAAACAATCCTTTTTTAATATATCAAGCGGTAGTTTTAACAGAATTGACTACATGAACGATTTTTTTAATAAAAATTTCCTGCAGCCAAACAATATTTTACCAAAACTAGCGAATGCTATTTTTTATAAGAACTCTTAAAAGTATTTAAATTTATATTTAGTGTAAGATTTTTTGATTCTGTAACGTAATAAAAAAATCTGATGTGTCCAACACATGACTTCCTTGCACGTCCATTAGATCAAAAATATTTTCGACGCACTTCCTCTAAACTTATTTGTTTGAAAGAGATAAAATATCAATAATAGTAAGGTTTAGCGATTTCTAGACAAATATTTCGATATCACCAAGCTGAGTTCAATTTGAAATATTTCCTTCTGACACTTTATTTGGCGATATTTCACCAAAAGCCGACAAACTTGAGATAGTCTGCGAGATTTTGGGGATAGCCAAAGTAGTCATTGACCACATACTTTCAATGAATTGAATGCATCCATACACCTCAATGTATTTAAAGTCATTTGGCTCACCCTGTAAATAAATTCTCAGTCGATTGCTGTCAAAAAAGATATGGAAAACAGTTAGATATTACAATAGTTCTAAATACAAAAGTTCAAAAATCTACGGGTTAAAGTTTTAGTGTTATACAAAATACGAAATAATTTTTGGCGCCAAATTTGGCGATATTTAGGCGAAACTCGTCAATGTCGACGAAATTTGGCGAGATTTTAAGCATGAACCAAACAATGACAGATTATCGCCAAATTTTGCGATATTTCGCCAAAACTCGCCAAGAACGATGACAAATGGCGATACTTTGGGCATGGACCAAATGACTGACTATCGCCAAATTTGGCGATATTTCGCCAAAACTCGCCAAGGTCGAGGACAGACGGCGAGTTTTTGGGCATGTACCAAACATGACTGTCTTCTACAGTTGTATTATATTGAAGATGTCCATAGACATTAAAGTACTAAAATTCTTTTCGGTGGTCCTGTAAATAAACTCTCCAGTAGATTGGAACCAAAAATCGAGATGCACAACTAGATGTTACAACATTCTTATATATGAAATTTCATAATAGTTTTTGAGATTTGAGAGTTAAATATGCACACACGTACACCAAAAGTCGCCAAGCTTGGCGACTTTTGGCATAGTTCTTGAGGGAGGCACGTGACCGTGGTCGGACCATTACCTAACTTATGTGGTAGGACGGTATTGTGCTTGAAATGGATGAATGCCCCTAAAATTGTCATTGACCGTAATGTATTGGAAATCTTTTGAGTGTTCCTGTAGCAGAACTACAAATGATAAAGACACTTTTTTTAATGGAGAAATTCATTTTCTAACTCTTTACAGCATACATCACTTCTGAGTCGTTTGAAATAGCCCAATACCTCTAAAAAATGCTTTGATGAATTTCGGCCCATAGAGCGTAATGTATTTCGAATCTTTTGGGCGGTTCTGTAGATAAACTATCCAGTCGAATGGAATCGAAAGGGGAGGTGCACAACTAGATGTTACAGCAATCCTAAATATAAAGTTTCAACATTCTACGCCTAATAGTTTTTGAGATATGCGAGTTTAATGAGTTTCGGCCCATTGAGCGTAATGTATTTCGAATATTTTGGGCAGTCCTGTAGATAAACTATCCAGTCGAATGGAACCAAAAGGAGAGGTGCACAACTAGATGTTACAACTATCCAAAATATGAAGTTTCGACATTCTACGCCTAATAGTTTTTGAGTTAGGCAGGTTTAATGAATTTCGGCCCATAGAGCGTAATGTATTTCGAATCTTTTGGGCGGTCCTGTACATAAACTATCCATTCGATTGCCACCAAAAGGGGAGGTGCACAACTAGATCATAGAACAATCCTAAATATCAAATCTCAACATTCTACGACCAATAGTTTTTGAGATATGCGAGTTACATACATACGTACGTACGTACGTACAGACGGCATGGAAAAACTGGCCACAGCAGACTCGCCGCTGGTCAAAATGAGTTGCAGACGCGTTAATATGATCGTGCATGCTAGCCTACGATAGGATGCATCGAAAAAAATTTTTTAATTAAATTTAGTCAAAATCTGTTTTTTTTGTCGAAATTTGGCCCCCAAAATTTTTCGGGATCACATTACTTCCTTATACTACGTACAAGGAAGTAAAAATAAGATTAATATTTTTGCTATAGAAATTGACCAAATTGTTTAATATAAAGTTTCTGTTACGTTCAAAAAACTTGTTCTGATTTTATTTTTATTTATGGTATCAGTTCCAAAATAAATAAAGTGGCATTTTTGTAATTGAGCAGCATTAATCATACCATCAACATGCAAAAACCTCTTGAAATTATTACTTAATTTTCAGTTGCACATAAAATATTATAAAACACTTTGCCGAGTAATTTCTGTGGTATTATTAACATATTTAGAACTTTTAATTTGTAAATTATTCCTGGAATTCCAGAAAAACTGAAATGAAATATGTTAAAAGTTTAGTTTTGTAGCTTTTCTTCTAAGGGAAATTTATCCCACTTACCGTGCTTACCAATCTGATCAGACGCATTTGGTTGTGGGGTGGGGAATACAGTTTATTAGGAAATGAATACATTTCAATCATAATCAGTATTGAATATGCCCTTCCCTTCGCTTCCAGAACTACTTTTACGCGTTGTGGCGTAGATTCCACCCCACCAGGGTTTTACGATCTTTGACAATTTGTTCAGTCCTGCGCCATATTTAAATCAGCTAGCAAATGAAGCTATTTTTCGTACTGCAATCCATTTTTGAGTTCTTACTTACATATAGCACAGATGAAATAATAAAAAAGGCCATAAAAGTTAATATAAATTTTAAAAAAACTTTGTCTAAAAACACACATAAAAAGGTACTTATCACTTGGGACGATCGTTTTGACTGAAAAAATCTTCAGTCGTCAGCACTCAGTCTTACAGAACAGTAGGAACTCTTTACTCATGTGTGAGACTTAATAGAGATCTGTGATACCTAAGCGCTGACGGCTGATGAAGATCGAAGATTTTTTTCGATCGAAACGATTATCCCAAGTGATAAGTACCTTTTTATATGTATTTTTAGACAAAGTTTTTATTTATATTGTTACGAATTTTTGGGGCAACCCGCTATTCAGGGGTTTAAAGTATAGTTAAAATTCGTATTCTGGTGTCAAATAGTTAAATTTTCTTTTTGTTGCATCAAAATCAGTTAACTAGAACGCGAGATGTGGAGTTTAATTTTTCTCCATTGGTTTCTATAGCAATTTCTAGAAATCTCGAGAAATATTGGTCCTAGGCGTTCGCTAACCTCACTTTTGGGGACAATTCAGTTTAGCGATATCAGTTTATTGCGTTATCAATTTGGCAATATTTCGCTAAAAAGTCACCAAGCTTGGCGACATTTCGGACATTTAGCGCGATTTTCCCATTGTGGCCTTTAAAGTAACTGCATTAACATCACGTATAGCCTAATATTACTCTATTTCTTTTCTACAACGTAATCAAAAGTCCCGCTTTATGTGGAATCTTCGGGAAATACATTCTTCTAGAAGCTAATAGTAGCTTCTGCGTCACCTATAAATACAGGCATTGACAGACCCCCGCAGTTTAATGTGTTATCTAACTATCGATGAATAAGCTGCTTTGCTCTGTGAATGGTGCTATAGTTTGCTTGCTTTTTGAAACCTTGCTTTAAAGTGCTGTGTGTAAATTTTTTATAGCTGAGTCTTGAGGGATTGTTTGCGATTTCCCTCGTATACATCCACTGAATTTTTGCCTTTGAGTGTTTTTCGATAGCCATAAAAGTTACTTGAGCGCCGCCCCCCCTCCCCCAAAAAAATGCCGTCCTGTTTATATATTTAAAAAAAAATTGTCCTGTTTATATAATTATATAAAGGTGTTTTTTATGTATTTATATTTATTTATTTATTCTGTTTTGGTTTGTTGTGGTTGCTGTTCTTTTGTTGTTCTGTTTTTTATTTATTTATTTTGTTCTTTTGCATGTTCCTATTCTGTGCCCCCTTTTTGCCCCACCATGGACAAGTGGTTATGCCACTTGAAATGGTAGACGGAAGGTGCCTGGTTCAAAACCAGGTCGCGTCCGCCGACCTAACGTTCGGAGTTTTCTGTGGTTTTCTCCGAAACGTAGCGTAAATAAGGGGTTAGGACCTCTTAAAAAGACCACCACGGAAGGCACCATCACCCCTTTTGTGTTGTCCAGGTGACGTGGATTTATAAGCGGAGCCTTGGGTCCAAGCACACAAATCCGAAGTACATGTTTCAGGAACGAACAAACAATAAATTTCCCTGTTCCAGGCTTCCAGTCTGACAATGATTGCTACCGACGAAGATTTAAAAAAAAAAAATTGATCGAAACAGCTGTTGGTCGTTCAAGAAACTTTTATGGTGTTATTTTGCGAAGTTTTTTTTATTATTTTATATTTTAAACATCAGTTATTTTGAAAGTTTTTTGTTAGATAACTCAGATTCTGTATTAGATTTAGATCTCGGGAGTTTCCTGGCCAATCTAAAACAACCACTTTGTCAGTTATTTGATAAAAATATTACCACGACCTCCGGAGATATATATTTCGGCTGCCCATCATCACAGCCGTCTTCAGTCTGTCGTTCCAGTGGGGATGATGTTCTTCCCCGCCTCCTCTTCTTTCGCGCCGTTCCTATTGCGCATGATGTCACTCCATGCTTCATCCACGGTAGCGTGCGTCATGTCGTTGATGCTGCCGTCTGTTGTTAATATTGCTAATGATTCTCGTAAATAAATTAACGACATTAAATTCAATAGAGAATCAACAGCCTTATCCCGCCTCGCACTAAACACCACTATTACAATAGATTTCCAAGCAATACAAAAAATAGCCAATTTCAATAACCACACATACGCTTATTTACAACAGACTGAAGACGGCTGTGATGATGGGCAGCCGAAATATATATCTCCGGAGGTCGTGGTAATATTTTTATCAAATAACTATGGAATACCTCCGTATTAGATTTTAATCTTTTAATAAACCACTTTGCTTTTGACAAAGCATTCCTTTTTTTTTTTTTTTTTTTTTTTTTTTTTTTGAATTGTTGTAAAGAGACAAATCTTGCTTAAACATGCCATATTTGGAGAAAACTTTTATTGAACTCAGGTTTTATTTTCTTCTATCATTATCTTCACTTACTGGTCACTTTTCATCATGCCTTCAGCAGGGATGAATAGCTTTACTCCCTCATATGAATCGAGCATTTTGACTGCAGGTCGCAAAGGATTACAGTCAAGTCAAAACGCTTCTCGACTGGCCGATTCTAAAGTAACTTTGTCACACTTAGGTATTTCATGACAGTATGTAACAAAGTATGTATGACAGTATGTAGCATGTTATCGACCAACTGGTCGCCGGAGCCGGTTAGTTTACCATAATTTTATGGTGAAACGTTGCACACTTTAACCAAAAGCGTAATGCTTATGATCTGAACTAGAAGCTTATTAATGTCACAATATTCTCGAATTTAAAAAAGACGCAAGCATTAGTCACTTTTCCTATTTTTGTCCCAACAATAAATTTGATTTCGATGAAATACTTGAGTGTGACAAAGTTTAAAATCTTTTACTTTTCAGTGCACAATTTCCAGTAAAAAGTATTTATTACTTACATAAGGTATGTCAGGATTATTTTTATCAGTTCTAGCATCTGCTGAAAATTGTAGAATGTGATGAAAGCAGAGCTGCGTTTTAAAGGGTAAATAGAAGTAATAAGTTCAACATTTCATCATAAAGAGGTGCTAAGTTGGCTGCTTACTTTTTATGGGGATTTCACCCTAAATTAGCTAAGCGCAAAATCATGGTGCAATGTTTCTTTATGGAAAAATTGCAGCTAAATCCTACTATTATAAATGCCAATGTTTGTACGTATGTTTATTACTCTTTCACGCTGAAACGGTTTGATGGATGTGGATGAAATTTTGAATAATGGTAGCTGATGTCCTGGATTAACATATAGGCTGCTTTTTACCGCGAAAAAGAAAACCTATATTTTATCAAAAAAAAATACAATTGAGTTTTTATTTTTCAGAGTAGTCGACAGATGGCGCAAACTTATAGAATACACAGTTTTTAATAAATAAATTCCTTTTATCGTCTGCTATGCCTGTACAAAGAATATGCCTGAATAAGTCTTTCTTCTGACGTGGATTTATAAGCGGACTTCGGGCTAAACGCACAAATCTGAAACACATGTTACACAAATAAACAAATTAAAAATAAATTTTTGAAGCTTTCATTCAGTTCGAATTGTGCATTTTTCTGCGCATCTTTTTCCAGTTCTATTTCTATTGTCTTATATCCAGAAAAGGATGTTAGAAATACAATCATGATCCCACTCATGAATAATGATACCCTTTCCAACTTAATGGAATAAGGAAGAGGCATGGATTATGATGCGATTTTAATATATAGCACTTTAATGCGTATTTAAAATCTGAAAGTGTTTCAGATTTTCTTACTTTTTTTTCTTTCCGAGTTTTGATAACGGCCGATATATCTAGAAGCTCTTCAGAATTAATATAGGACGAAAATAATTCGTACCTTTTTGTAGGTTTTTACCATTAAACCATCTTATTTTTGTCACCAGGTTCGGCCCGACATGGTAAGCAAAGTAAGCATCGCATCGGGGAGCCGGCTTCTAAGTGCGTCATTTCGAACTCAAAAACTAAGTGAAGTATAAAAGGGGGCGTCTTTTTTACGTTAGCAGGGGGCGCCACTTACCCGAGGTAAGTGGCGCCCCCTGTGATGGTTACAAACGTCCGCCCCTGTTTGTAACCATCTTAATTTTAAATTCCATTCAGAATCTGAGAGATTTCAGAGCCAAGGAAGCTGGTGAGAAACAAGATTCTCTCCGAACAAGATGGCGAACCAACTGGTTGCCGGAGGCGGTTAGTTTACCATAATTTTATGGTGAAACGTTGCACACTTTAACCAGAAGCGTAATGCTTATGATCTGAACTAGAAGCTTATTAATGTCACAATATTCTCGAATTTAAAAAAGACGCTTTTTAGATAGTTTTCTTAGACATAATTCGAGCCTTACCCCTTGACATCCAAGACGTACTATGCATTTATCGTAGACGACTACCAGACGTACATCGCGCACGCCTTATTTTATTCGTATTTCAGCTGATGCTTTTCATTTTCTTGTAAAATTCTTCCTTCTGCAGAGACACATCTGTTCAGGTTAGACCTGTCACTAAGTTTTGATTTGGCAAAAGGCACTCACTCATTTGAAAATAACGTTGGCATATATGTACGACTTGAAAAAAGCGGTTTGGATGTCAAAGAAAACACCCTGTATTTTATCCAATGCATTAAGATGTTAAAGTATATTCTTTGAAAAAATTTTCAGCAACTTCTGATTTCGATCTAGCTAGTAATTTTTCCCTTTCCTTGTGCCCTTATTGCCCCTCAAGTGGCGCCGCTAGTGATTATTCTCCTTACGATATTAGAAATGACATCGATATTTAAGAATGCTTGAAAAATATGGTTTTTTGCATATTTTACCAAATGCTGGGGATGTGTTGTCATTATATCCAATACGAAATCAGTGTTGCTTCCTGTAGGAGGGGGCCGACCCTTAGGAATTTACGTCAATGTGATGTATTGAGGGACGGGGTCTTATAATTTGGAACCCATTCCAGATGAGAGACCAGTATCTGGATTGGCACTTCCAAAAGCATCATTTCAACATGGAGGAAGGAAATTGAAGCAGATTGTACGTTCACTAGCTCCCTTCAACATACACGGTCCTACATCTGTCCAGTCGATACAGATTAGGGATGGAAATAGACTTCTGGTGTCTCACAAAACATCCGAAAAGCTTTGTCTCGTCTTGCAAAAAAAGCTGAATCTCTGTCCCTTCTCAAAAAAAAAAAAAAAAAAAAAAAAAAAAAAAAAAAAAAAAAAAAAAATCTCACGTCCATTCTTAAGACAGATTATCATCTTTTCAAGTGCTGATGGAGCAAACGCTGCTTTAGTTTCGGTGTTTTTTAATGGGAACTAAATTTCCACAAACTGGGCAACAGTGCTATATGAAATCAGCGTAAAAAAGAGCACAATGAACTAATAATATATTGATCGGATGCCATTATCGGGGATTTATTTTAGAAGGAATGACTGTGAAAGATCAGAGTGCAATATAATTTTTTTCTGGCCAGAAAATTGTAAATTAGCCAAGAACAAAAGTTATCAGACTGCCATTTTAGAGTTTATATTGTAAAAACTATTGAATAAAATGTTTATTTGCAAATTACTTTGATTTTTCAGACAAAATTAAAGTGAGAAACAGGAAGAACTTACGCATCTAGAATGAAGCACGATCATTGATGCCACGTCTCATGGCCTACACTGTCAGACTCTGCCCAACCCACGGAAGAGTGTGGTACCCGGAGACAAAGAGGACTTCCAAACGAAAGAAGCCGATTGTCGAAGAGGACAAGGGTTCGGATTCCGACGAGGGAAAGACCGTGTGGGAGTACTGCCAAAAAGTGTTCGGCAATTCCTCGGTCAGCGGAATCAACCACATAGCCCTAGCGAAGACGAGGAGGCGGAGAGGTTTCTGGGTCTTCATATTCCTGGTGTCGCTGATTGGTTTCTTCTACCAGTTCGGAGCGTTTTTGGTGCAGTACCGGCAGTATCAGTCCATAGTGCAGATTGACATACAGAATATGGGATCGCTGATGTTCCCGGCTGTCACGCTGTGCAATGCCAACAGGTAGGTTAGACACTCATCATACGTCTCGGTTTAATCGGCGTCGCCTCTGTTTCAGACATTGGCCCCCGCGTCCCGTCCTTTATGTTAATTTGTCCCGGTTGTTGTTGATCGACAAAAACTTAATACTGATAACTTTTTTGACTAGATGTCACTAAAATGAGCATTTTTTTTCAAGAAATGAAGAGTGGGATCACCAAACTGATTACTACATTAACAAAGAAGTCCAGTTATTGAATCACTTCCAAAAACAATGCATAGATGTACTTAATCTGGTTAAAATGGCACAATATATCTTGTACCTATCAGGTCCGTACCTTCGTAACGTGTTTTCTGGATCATGAAACACACTGGGTCGGTTTGTCCCGGTTGTTGTTGATCGACAAAAACTTAATACTGATAACTTTTTTGACTAGATGTTACTAAAATGAGCATTTTTTTTCAAGAAATGAAGAGTGGGATCACCAAACTGATTACTACATTAACAAAGAAGTCCAGTTATTGAATCACTTCCAAAAACAATGAATAGATGTACTTAATCTGGTTAAAATGGCACAATATATCTTGTGCCTATCAGGTCCGTACCTTCGTAACGTGTTTTCTGGATCATGAAACACACTGGGTCGGTTTGTCCCGGTTGTTGTTGATCGACAAAAACTTAATACTGATAACTTTTTTGACTAGATGTCACTAAAATGAGCATTTTTTTTCAAGAAATGAAGAGTGGGATCACCAAACTGATTACTACATTAACAAAGAAGTCCAGTTATTGAATCACTTCCAAAAACAATGCATAGATGTACTTAATCTGGTTAAAATGGCACAATATATCTTGTACCTATCAGGTCCGTACCTTCGTAACGTGTTTTCTGGATCATGAAACACACTGGGTCGGAAGGCCAGGGATGCATGTTGGATTCTACCCTACGAAGCACATGTATTCTACCCTACCCAGCGTTACTGCACTGTATATTAAACTTTGGTAAAGCGTCCAACGATTTTTACAAAAAAAATCTTAAAATTATAATACATTGAAGAAATCAACTCCAGTGAAAAGCACGACTGATACAAAAAATAAACTAATATAAAATTTAACAGTATAGTCATGTAGTTGTACAGTAAACTTTATATTAATAAGTTATACAGGTTGGTAAACAATTTTAGTAGCTTTGTTTCTTTACTGATCTAGTTCGGTTCCTGTGCTGTGACATCATTTGAAGCATAACTTCAGTGCATTAAAATTTTGAGAAACGAAGGTTGTAACCTGCCCCTCCTCACTTATATACAGCACTGCGAACAAATATTTACATCCTGTGACTATGTGTATCAACAAAGCATGCCCGTATACGAGCCCCCAAAAAGTGCGGTCTCCGAAAGACATCGTCAGGACCCTCACATGACACACACCTCTTTTATTGGCTGGTTAATCCAGTTGCGTTGTGAAAAACACGAATCTTTAACCCCTTCCCCCCTTTCAATCCTACTGTATAATTATGCTGATCCCTGACTCACTCTGTAACCACTTCGGGCCATCCAAAAAGATTAAAAAGTTAAGGACGAAAAAAGCAATAACATATACACCGTTTGTCCGATCCGCTTGAAATTTTTCATAATTATGTATAAAAATATAGAGAACAATCTGCGCTCCTTTAAAATCTCAAAATCCACCACTTTCCCTCATTTTTAAGCGATTTTTTTTGCTATTTTCAGCTCCATTTTATTTCCGAGAGTATAAAAAGTTTATCATTTGCGTGACAAAATTATCTGTTTAAAGTGAGAATAACGGCATATTTGAAGTCCCTGTCATCAGGCTTTGAAGAGAAGTCAGTTCGTTGAAAATAGTTTTTCCAGATAACATAGTTTAATTTTTTTTCATTAACATAATCGTCTGCTTGAAGCATTGACATAAAAGGGGCTACACAAAACAAAATCGTTCAAATGTGAAAAGTTTCTGCGCGTTTCCAGAAAAGCATGAAATTCGATTTGGGTATATAATAAAAATTGAATATGAACTTATTTATTTTAGGTGAACGAAGATTAACTGTATTGAATGTACACATGCTGTTGTTAAATTTTTCTTCTAGCTCCCGTTGTAAATGCTTCCCCCACAGGCTTTGACTTCTAGTTTTAAAGGAAAAAATTAACTGTGAAAATTAAATTATATTAGATTCATTTTCGATCGACCAGAAATTGTTCGGTTATAATTTAATGATTAATTTGTAGCTATATGTGCCCCTCCTACTTGCAAAACCTTTAATTTGCAATAGACACACACACACAAACACCAAAAAAAAAACTCTGTCTTTCGCATTTATCAATGTCTTTAATATACTGTTTTTAAGACTACTTAAATTGAAAAAACACTTGTTTTTCATGATTGCACACCGCAAAATTATCAGACTTGAACAACTTTACTGACAGATTTTCTGGGTTGTTTGCTTTCCCCAAGTATTTTTCTTCCCAATTATTATCGAAATTATTGTCAGCAAATATCAAGCCTTACTGCACAAACTGATTATATCTAACTGATTTGTTATTTAACCTTAACAGCTAGCTCATAAAATTTCCTAGTATGTTGTGAATATTACAAATAATAATAATAATAATAATAATAATAATGCCAGGACCATTTTTAGATCATGTCTCAACTTGCATTTTAAAAGCAATCACTATTGAGTTTTGATTTTTTCTTTTTCAGATTTAAAAAGTCAAAGTTTTGCACAGAGTTCCGAGATTTTTGTCCTCGGAATTTGTCTGTCATGGAAGTAAGTTCTTTTGACAGTTTTTTAAAAGATTTTAATAAAGAAAATATTTTCTGCAAGGTTGTTTTTTATGTCATATTTTTAATCATACATATCAGAAATTTGAAGAGCTCTGCATATTCTTATCAGTGCCAATTTTGTACACGTTTTATCTGAAATAGGGAAACAGTAGTCTCAAGTAGTACCCCAACTTGTCTAACTTGCCAAGTTCCTACTTGCAGTGTCCCAGAAATATAGCGATAAGCTTTTAGAGGAGATAGGGAACATCTCCGACTAACGTAGCAATATGGAATCGAAAACGGTCTTGACATATATACCTGTTAAGCATTCTGCAAAAGATATTGTAGTGTTAGTTAACTTACCTTATCAAGTTTTATTACAAATGATTTATTCGCCGAGAGATACATCGTTCAAAATGAAATAGAATTTACAAAAATACATTCAAGCATTTATTTACGAAAAAATAATTAAATTTTGTTCAAAGCATGAAAGGAAATTTCACTGTAATACTTCAAACTTATCGTGGGATGATTATTAAACAGTGATGGCAATAACGTTTTTGACTCAGCATTGCTATGAAATTCTGTGTCCTTTTTATGTTCCCTACTTCCTCTGAAAGACTGTCGATATAGGCATGTTTTTGAGACACCCATTCGTTCATGCCTATTACTCGACAGACATGTGATGTTCTGTTTGTATTTGAAAGCAAATATAATTCACTAGGGAAAAAACTTCTTAGAAGTAAGTGTATTGGCGAATAAATATAAATAAATGTATAGCAAAAAATTAATATTACGTACATATTTGTGTGTACATAAGCAAAATCTAGGGGTCTCTTAGTAGATAGCGCATATTGGCTATTGCTTGCATACAATACAAATCAAACTCGAATTGGATATTCGACTTTAGTCCTAATACAAAACAAAATGAAAATAACAAAAGTCGACAAAGTTTGCGGTCTGTCGTATTATTATAGCAATGCAGTCGAATTCGCTTATAACGATTCCTGATTGACGGAGAACCCGAATATAACGAGGAACATGGAAATACTAGGCTGGTGCAATGTTAAGTCTATGGGAAGATACTCGCTTTTAGCAGAGTAAACTCCGTTTATAGCGAGGAATATTTTTTTTTCTCGTAATATTTCTACTGACCTCCACTTCAGCTAATCCTTAGGGGAAATTCCAATCAGGGGAAGCTACGATGATGATGACGAGCATGAAAAATTTCAACCTGACCCGCCCCAACATACTCATCGGCTTTTGAATGCTCAGAAAAACTTTTTTTCAAAGCCAGGAGACCTACCAAGATGTTATCGGAGAGTATCACTGACGGATAGTTCTCACACACGGATAGTCAAATTCTTCGGATAAACAGCCGCGACCCTCAGTTGTGTGCTACCACAAATACAGGTTGTAAAAGAAGTGCGAATTTTTATACGAATCAACAAGCCCCAGCAGTCGCCGAGTGCATAGCACTCTGAACTAGGAGACGAAAGGTGCCTGGTTCAAGACCAGGTCGCATCCTCCGACATAACCGTTCGGAGTTTTCCGTGGTTTCCTCCGAAACTTAAATACGGGTTAGGATCCCTTAGAAAGACCTCCACGGAGTGCACCCCACCGATTAGCCTAGAGCACAAGTTTAGCTAATTGGCCGTAATCCTACTACAACAACAACATACCTGTTAACCGCCAATGTCGGAACTGAGACCGATCAACCAATCACAACACATGCTTCCTCCCCTTTTTCTACAACTTCTCAAACGAGGGAATTCTCTTAGGAATTTTCGAGAGGTTGGGGGGCTTCGATCATGGAAGGAGTGTGTTTCTGACAGGGATGAAAACTCAAACTTGCCAAGGAAAGGAGGCCTTTTGTGGGAGTGCTTACAGCCCCATGATACATACAATTAAAAAAATATCCATCTTCTAGTATCCGCTATCAATAAGTCGTTTTCGCTTGCAGCTAACGTATCAGGAAAAACACTGGTATTTCCGATACTGATTCCGACATAGGAGCTATTTCGACCGCTTTGTGGTAGCACATAAAGATGTTCTATCGGATTTTTTTCTTTTGGCATGAGAAATCTTGATTTATATCCGCTACGAAAAGATTTCTGATAACACCGGGATAGGACACCTGGGCCGGAAATAACCGTGATATTTGGACAATGAGCCTTTTCCAATAAGAACAATAATACAAGAAAAGAACAATAATACAAGAAAAAGACAATAAGACGCTTCAAAGCAAATTAATCAACTTCTTTTGTACTGTACAGAAATTAAAAAAAAATAAGTAGCCAATATAGTATGTATAAATTATTATGTCCCCCCCCCACACACACACAAACTCGTTTTTTTTTTAAGAGCACTCGCTTGTACGAGTAAATATCGCAGTACTAGCCTTCGTTATAAGCGAGTTCGACTGTATTTGCAAGAAATTTGTAGGTTTTGTGACCGTTTTGGGCGTGATTACAGCAGTTTGGTGCTGAAGAACTTCTTATTTTAAATTTTGTCAGTTAAGAAGAAAATTAAATTTTAAAGGTAAAATTACCCCGTAAGTAAACTACCACCTACGTTAAATAAAAATAAAGCTGAATGCAACTAACAACTCCTTGGACACAAGAATAGCGGCTTGCGCAAACTCGTGCGTATGGCAGCCTTAAGGTAGTCCGAAAAAAAAAGGAATTAGAGCATTTTTATTGATAGATCGTTCATAAAACAATGGAATACAATAAATTTTAAAGCTGTTGATATTACTTCGGTTCAAAGGATCAGGTAACAAGAAATTTATCGGGTGCATATATTTAAAGTTAGAAAAAAAAAATTATACGTGCGGTACTTCGTTTTCAACATAAAATTTTACATAAGTAAAAAATAAAAACGTCTAAATGTAGTACAAATACCTGAAAATAGGTTTTATTTGTAAATAAACATTATTAAGTAAAATTTGCTTTGGCTACCGACTGTTCAAGCAGTATCGCTAATTCTAGATCTTCTCATATACTTAATTCTGCTTGGTTCTTCTCTCTCTCTATTGCTAATGCATACCACTGGGAACAAGTGTGTTCCTTAACAGAGAGATTAAATAATGTACAGGTGACAAATCAAAGTCAGGGGATTTCTGATAATTCCCAGGATAGTCAAAATAGCCCATGCCAATTGATTACCGTTAGAGGGCAAATTATTCAAACTGTGCAGAGCCCTCCAAGTTTATATATTTCTAACTCTGATAATAAAAAGAACTGTGGTATTAATTGTGTTGTGGACACTGCCTCCACTATTTCCCTGGTTTCGAAAAAGATAATGGACGAAAATAATTTAATCTGTCACACAGGAGCCCCAATTAGGGTTCGGCAAGCCGATGGTGAAATTTTTACAGTAAACAAATGTAAATTTAATCTTAAGATTGGTAATTTAAGTAACGATGTTTCTGTTTATGTTATTGATAACGACTTGCCTTATCTTATACTGGGACTTCCGGAATATAGAAGTTTAAGTTGGCAATTCATTGTGCAATACCAAGTGTTTCCCAAAATGGACTTGTGTTAAAGTTAATTAATGGAAATAAAAATAACGAGTTTCTTTCATTACACATTTTAGATGATTTTGATAATAATAAAGTTTCTTTGAGTTTTAAAGATTTTTTTGAGTAATGATAATGCTTTATTTGATAATGATTGTGTAAATGATTATGAGAAGAATTTAAAAATTTTAAGTACCAGTAATGAAGTTAATTATGATAACTCTGGCGATATTTCTTTGAATAATGATGACAGTGTTCATGTTGTTTCTATGAGTAATGATTATAATACAAGTGTTCATGATAAAAATATTAAGAACTTACATAATTCTAACGAAATTGACCTTGTTAAGGACATAAGAAATTTAAATGCTGACGAGGAATTAAAGGTTCTTTTACAAAAAAATACACAAATATTTTCAGTAAATAAATATGATATAGGTAAAATAAGAATGGAACCTCAAAGAATTATTTTAACTTCAGATTTGCATGTAAGCTTAAGAGCTTATAGAGCCTCACCAACTGAACAGATGGAAATAAAAAGTCAAGTAAAGGCATTGTTAGAGGCAGGTATAATTAAAGAAAGTCATAGCCCATATTCGGCTCCCGTCACTTTAGATAAAAAGCGTGATGAAGGAAAAACAAGACTTTGTATTGATTTTCGAAAATTAAATTTAATAACAAAAACTGATGCTGAACCGCTACCTCGGATTGATGATATTCTTGATAAATTAAGCCAGGCAAAATTTTTTTCTACTTTGGACCTTACATCAGGTTATTGGCATGTTCCTATACATCCTAAGGATACTGAAAAAGTAGCGTTTGCGACCCCTTTTGGGTTATATGAATGGACTAGGCTTCCCTTTGGATTAAAAAATGCACCTGCCATCTTTAATAGAACTATTAGGAGAATTCTAGACAAGTGCAAAATTAATTTCGCATGCCACTACTTCGACGATATCATAATTTTTTCAAAAACAAAGGAAGAAGATCTTGATCATCTAAATCAAATGTTTCAAATTTTCTCTAGAGAAAATATCAAATTGAAGTTAGCTAAGTGTACCTTCTTGCAACAGCGAATAAATTTTCTAGATTATCACATTCATGAAGGAACCATTGGTCCAGATAATGTCAACATTGAAAAAATTAAGAACTTGCAACCACCAAGCAATGTAAAAGAACTCCAAAGATTCTTGGGCACAATTAATGTTTATAATAAATTTATTCCAAATTATGCAAAAGTTCGACATCCATTAAATACATTATTGAAAAAAGTGGTTAAATGGAATTGGACAGAGAAGTGCCGAGAAACTTTTGAGCTTCTTAAAAGTCTACTTATTTCTAAACCGATTTTACAACTCTATGATGTGAACAAAGATTGTCATTTGTTTGTGGATGCCAGTAAAAAACAAATTGGATCAGTTTTAAAACAGGCAGATGAAAACGGTATTTTACACCCAATAGCTTACCATTCTCGCGTTCTAAAAAAGTATGAAGAAAATTACTCCATAACAGAACTTGAATGTCTTGCCATTGTTGACAGTCTAGACAAATTCTATCACTATCTTCATGGGAAAAAATTCACTATTCACACTAATCATGCAGCTTTAGTTTGGCTAAAATCTGTTAAAAGTCTCAGGGGTAGGTTATTTCGATAGTCTTTAAAATTAAGCATGTTCGATTATGAGATAAAATATCAAAAAGGTACAGCAAACATTGAGGCTGATATGCTTTCCCGAAATCCTGTTTCAGAATCCATCCAACAAGTTTCTCATTTACTAGAACTACAAGAAATAATTAATTCTCAAAATAAAGACAATGTTCAAGGATCTCGCTACATAAAATTAGGTGATGTGATTTATATTAAGAAAAAGGGTCTTTTAAAAATAGTAGTACCATTTTCATTAAGATCAGAGATACTACGTAAAGCTCATGAAGAATTCGGACACCCCGGAGTAAATAAAACAGTACAATTAATCACACCTCAGTATTATTGGCCCAAGATTACGGAAGATATTAATAATTATGTAAAACATTGCCACGTTTGTCAAATTAATAAGAAAAAGAGGCAAAAAAGGTTTGGATTGCTGCAAGAGGTTCCTCCGACAGACCAACCTTTTGAATGCTTAAGCTTAGACACAGTGGGAGGTTTTAATTATTATAACTCAACAAAAAAATACCTGCATTTAATAATTGACCATGCTACGCGTTATGCTTGGGCTTTTCCGTCAAAAAGCGTAACTACAGAGACCTACACTAATTGCTTAAAGCAAATCTTCCGAATTCAAACTCCAAAAAAATTATTAACAGACCGAAATGCAGCTTTCATTTCATCTAAATTTAGAAGATTTTTAGAACGTAACAATGTTAAACAGTTGCTTACCACAGCCCACCACCCACAGACAAATGGAAAAGTAGAGAGAAATAATCAGTCTATTGTAACTAGACTCAGGTGTAAAGTTAATAATGCATCAAGTAAGGTCCCTTGGACTACTTTATTAAATGAAGTAATTAATGAATACAATAATACTCCACATTCTGTAACGCAGTTTACTCCGGCATACCTATTTTTGGGAATACTACCCTATGAACCACTTGTAAACAAACAAAAATTTTATCCTCCATTGGATGAAGCTAGAAAACTCGCGAAAGAAAGAATAATTAAATACCATCTATATAAATAAAATTAGACTTTTGTCTGTACATTTCTTGGAATTCAAAAATTTTGCGATTTCTATCCGTTTCAAGCACCCGGGAATCCGATGCGACCCTCAAAAAAAAGTTTGTCTGTCTGTCATTCTGTCATTCTGTCCGTGACGCTTTTTTTGTTTAAGCATCACGTAAAAACGACTGAAGCGAATGATATAAAATTTGGTGTCATGATAGGTGGTCACTCAACTTAAAACATAGGCGTCCAATTTTTAAAAAATGATTGATTTGAGATTTGCGAATCCTTCAACTGCGTAATTGTGTTCAAGCATCACGCAAAACGCTGAAGCGATGATATGAATTGGTGCATGATGGTTCACTTAAACATAGCGTGGAATTTTAAAATCTTGATAGATTCAGATTTGCGAAATCGTTCAAACTGCGTAAATTTGTGTTCAAGCATCACGCAAAAACGACGAAGCGAATGATATGAAATTGGGTGTCATGATAGGTGGTCACTCAACTTAAAACATAGGCGTCAAATTTTTAAAAATCTTGATTGGATTTAGAGATTTTGCGAAAATCCTTTCAAACTGCGTAAATTTGTGTTCAAGCATCACGTAAAAACGACTGAAGCGAATGATATGAAATTGGGTGTCATGATAGGTGGTCACTCAACTTAAAACATAGGCGTCGAATTAAAAAAAAATCTTGATTAGATTTTGAAATTTTGCGAAAGTCCTTTCAAACTGCGTAAATTTGTGTTCAAGCATCACGTAATAACTGCAAATGTGAAAAAATGATATTGGGTGAAATGATAGGTGGTCACTCACCTTAAACTATAAGCATCTAATTAAAAAAAATCCATCAGATTTCGAGATTTTGTGAAAATCGTTTAAAACTGAGTGAATCTTTGGTCCCGTATTACGTAATAACGACTAAAGCGAATGATATGAAATTGGGTCACACGATAGATGGTTGCTCAACTTAAACTATAGGAGTCCAATTTTTTATACATTTTTATTAGATTTTGAGATTTTGTGAAAATTCTCTCAAAATACGTTTATATTTCTTCAAACATCACGTAATAACGACTCATACGAATGATACGAAATTGAGTGATATGATAGGTAGTTGCTAATCTTAATTTATAGGCGTTGAATTTTAAAAATATTTTGCTTACATTTTGAGATTTTTCGATAATCTTTTTAAAATGCTGAAAATTTGTTCCAGCATCACGAAATAAAGACTGCAGGGAATGAAACGAATTTGGGTGACAGGATAGGTTGTCACTCAACTTAAATTCTCGGCTTCCAATTTTTCAAAAATGTTGATTAAATTTTAAGATTTTGCGAAAATTATTTCAATATGCGTCAATATTCGTTCGCACATCACATAATTACGACTAAAGCGAATGAAATGATATTACTTAGTTACTCTCTTACCTGTAATATTTTAACAATACATGAAAATTATAACTTCGCTTTCTTTACTTTGGCGACATACTACATCCATTCTGTGTACTCCTACAATGCTGACGAAAGTTCTTGCTTTTTGGAAATTTTCATTCACTAACCCGTCGAGGACGGGTACTTCAGCTAGTAATAAAAATAAAGTTAAATATGTTGCGCGATTCATGGAGTCTAAATTTAATGTAGGGGATTTAGTACTGTACGAAGAATTTCAATATCCTAATACGCGAAAATTAGCACCACCATATTCAGGCCCTTATACTATTTTAACCCATTAAACGCGGCTATGAGAATCGGATAGAAATTTTTTAATGTATATACATTTTTTACATACATTGCATGCCTCTATTATAGAACAGTTGAAATTTTTTTTTAAACTCAAAGCATTTAGAAAATATAGCATGTTCCCGTAGCGGGAGCTTTGGCGTCTTATGGGGATAAATGTCTTTCTCCATTTTGGATACAGCAATTCCTTTTTGTACGCAGATGCTTCTCAAAACTGTATATATATAAAGTAATTATTATTTCTGTTGATACTATAAATGTACGAAACCAGCTGGTGAAGTTCCAAACCTTTCTTTATTGTTGAACGGTAGTTTTATATAAGACAGATATAAAGACAAAATTTCACTTTTTAAAAATTAGAAAAAAAACTTTAAATTAAAACATATTGTTCTGATAAAAATATATAACACACCCTATAGAGTAAATGTTTATATAAAATATGTATTTCGTAAATTGCGTTAAAATATTTTAAGAAAAAAAATATATAATAGGTGTTCCCGTAACGGGAGCTTTGGCGCTTAATGGGTTAAAACAAATTTCTAAAGTTAACCATGAAATAGATAAACCAAATTTCCATACAAAACAAAATTCTGAAATTGTACATGCATGTAAATTACGATATTATAATTCACCTGATAAATTCAAATTATATCACGAAGAATGACAATTTTAAAATCTCAGAATCCTATTTATTTGAAAAAAAAAATATTTTTGTTGCCTAACATCACTTGACTTCACATTAGGTGATTAAACATTGCGTTTTGTCTATCTATATAAATAAAATTAGACTCTTGTCTGTACATTTCTTGGAATTCACAAATTTTGCGATTTCTATCCGTTTCAAGCACCCGGGAATCCGATGCGACCCTCAAAAAAAAGTTTGTCTGTCTGTCATTCTGTCATTCTGTCCGTGACGCTTTTTTTGTTTAAGCATCACGTAAAAACGACTGAAGCGAATGATATGAAATTGGGTGTCATGATAGGTGGTCACTCAACTTAAAACATAGGCGTCCAATTTTTAAAAAATATTGATTGGATTTTGAGATTTTGCGAAAATCCTTTCAAACTGCGTAAATTTGTGTTCAAGCATCACGCAAAAACGACTGAAGCGAATGATATGAAATTGAGTGACATGATAGGTGGTCACTCAACTTAAAACATAGGCGTGGAATTTTTAAACAATCTTGATAAGATATTCAGATTTTGCGAAAATCGTTTCAAACTGCGTAAATTTGTGTTCAAGCATCACGCAAAAACGACGGAAGAGAATGATATGAAATTGGGTGTCATGATAGGTGGTCACTCAACTTAAAACATAGGCGTCCAATTTTTAAAAATCCTGATTGGATTTAGAGATTTTGCGAAAATCCTTACAATCTGCGTAAATTTGTGTTCAAGCATCACGTAAAAACGACTGAAGCGAATGATATGAAATTGGGTGTCATGATAGGTGGTCACTCAACTTAAAACATAGGCGTCGAATTAAAAAAAAATCTTGATTAGATTTTGAAATTTTGCGAAAGTCCTTTCAAACTGCGTAAATTTGTGTTCAAGCATCACGTAAAAACGACTGAAGCGAATGATATGGTATTGGGTGTCATGATAGGTGGTCACTCAAATTAAAACATAGGCGTCGAATAAAAAAAAAATGTTGATTAGATTTTGAAACTGCGTAAATTTGTGTTCGCACATCACGTAATAACTGCAAATGTGAAAAAATGATATTGGGTGAAATGATAGGTGGTCACTCACCTTAAACTATAAGCATCTAATTAAAAAAAATCCATCAGATTTCGAGATTTTGTGAAAATCGTTTAAAACTGAGTGAATCTTTGGTCCCGTATTACGTAATAACGACTAAAGCGAATGATATGAAATTGGGTCACACGATAGATGGTTGCTCAACTTAAACTATAGGAGTCCAATTTTTTATACATTTTTATTAGATTTTGAGATTTTGTGAAAATTCTCCCAAAATACGTTTATATTTCTTCAAACATCACGTAATAACGACTCATACGAATGATACGAAATTGAGTGATATGATAGGTAGTTGCTAATCTTAATTTATAGGCGTTGAATTTTAAAAATATTTTGCTTACATTTTGAGATTTTTCGATAATCGTTTTAAAATGCTGAAAATTTGTTCCAGCATCACGAAATAAAGACTGCAGGGAATGAAACGAATTTGGGTGACAGGATAGGTTGTCACTCAACTTAAATTCTCGGCTTCCAATTTTTCAAAAATGTTGATTAAATTTTAAGATTTTGCGAAAATTATTTCAATATGCGTCAATATTCGTTCGCACATCACATAATTACGACTAAAGCGAATGAAATGATATTACTTAGTTACTCTCTTACCTGTAATATTTTAACAATACATGAAAATTATAACTTCGCTTTCTTTACTTTGGCGACATACTACATCCATTCTGTGTACTCCTACAATGCTGACGAAAGTTCTTGCTTTTTGGAAATTTTCATTCACTAACCCGTCGAGGACGGGTACTTCAGCTAGTAATAAAAATAAAGTTAAATATCATGCGCGATTCATGGAGTCTAAATTTAATGTAGGGGATTTAGTACTGTACGAAGAATTTCAATATCCTAATACGCGAAAATTAGCACCACCATATTCAGGCCCTTATACTATTTTAACCCATTAAACGCGGCTATGAGAATCGGATAGAAATTTTTTAATGTATATACATTTTTTACATACATTGCATGCCTCTATTATAGAACAGTTGAAATTTTTTTTTAAACTCAAAGCATTTAGAAAATATAGCATGTTCCCGTAGCGGGAGCTTTGGCGTCTTATGGGGATAAATGTCTTTCTCCATTTTGGATACAGCAATTCCTTTTTGTACGCAGATGCTTCTCAAAACTGTATATATATAAAGTAATTATTATTTCTGTTGATACTATAAATGTACGAAACCAGCTGGTGAAGTTCCAAACCTTTCTTTATTGTTGAACGGTAGTTTTATATAAGACAGATATAAAGACAAAATTTCACTTTTTAAAAATTAGAAAAAAAAACTTTAAATTAAAACATATTGTTCTGATAAAAATATATAACACACCCTATAGAGTAAATGTTTATATAAAATATGTATTTCGTAAATTGCGTTAAAATATTTTAAGAAAAAAAATATATAATAGGTGTTCCCGTAACGGGAGCTTTGGCGCTTAATGGGTTAAAACAAATTTCTAAAGTTAACCATGAAATAGATAAACCAAATTTCCATACAAAACAAAATTCTGAAATTGTACATGCATGTAAATTACGATATTATAATTCACCTGATAAATTCAAATTATATCACGAAGAATGACAATTTTAAAATCTCAGAATCCTATTTATTTGAAAAAAAAAAATATTTTTGTTGCCTAACATCATTTGACTTCACATTAGGTGATTAAACATTGCGTTTTGTCTATCTATATAAATAAAATTAGACTTTTGTCTGTACATTTCTTGGAATTCACAAATTTTGCGATTTCTATCCGTTTCAAGCACCCGGGAATCCGATGCGACCCTCAAAAAAAAGTTTGTCTGTCTGTCATTCTGTCATTCTGTCCGTGACGCTTTTTTTGTTTAAGCATCACGTAAAAACGACTGAAGCGAATGATATGAAATTGGGTGTCATGATAGGTGGTCACTCAACTTAAAACATAGGCGTCCAATTTTTAAAAAATATTGATTGGATTTTGAGATTTTGCGAAAATCCTTTCAAACTGCGTAAATTTGTGTTCAAGCATCACGCAAAAACGACTGAAGCGAATGATATGAAATTGAGTGACATGATAGGTGGTCACTCAACTTAAAACATAGGCGTGGAATTTTTAAACAATCTTGATAAGATATTCAGATTTTGCGAAAATCGTTTCAAACTGCGTAAATTTGTGTTCAAGCATCACGCAAAAACGACGGAAGAGAATGATATGAAATTGGGTGTCATGATAGGTGGTCACTCAACTTAAAACATAGGCGTCCAATTTTTAAAAATCCTGATTGGATTTAGAGATTTTGCGAAAATCCTTTCAATCTGCGTAAATTTGTGTTCAAGCATCACGTAAAAACGACTGAAGCGAATGATATGAAATTGGGTGTCATGATAGGTGGTCACTCAACTTAAAACATAGGCGTCGAATTAAAAAAAAATCTTGATTAGATTTTGAAATTTTGCGAAAATCATTTCAAACTGCGTAAATTTGTGTTCGAACATCACGTAATAACTGCAAAGGTGAAAAATGATATTTGGTGAAATGATAGGTGGTCACTCACCTTAAACTATAAGCATCTAATTAAAAAAAATCCATCAGATTTCGAGATTTTGTGAAAATCGTTTAAAACTGAGTGAATCTTTGGTCCCGTATTACGTAATAACGACTAAAGCGAATGATATGAAATTGGGTCACACGATAGATGGTTGCTCAGCTTAAACTATAGGAGTCCAATTTTTTATACATTTTTATTAGATTTTGAGATTTTGTAAAAATTCTCTCAAAATACGTTTATATTTCTTCAAACATCACGTAATAACGACTCATACGAATGATACGAAATTGAGTGATATGATAGGTAGTTGCTAATCTTAATTTATAGGCGTTGAAGGCGTAATTTATAGGCGTATTATAGGCGTAATTTATAGGCGTAGATTTTTCGAAAATCGTTTTAAAATGCTGAAAATTGTTCCAGCATCACGAAATAAAGACTGCAGGGAATGAAACGAATTTGGGTGACAGGATAGGTTGCCACTCGACTTAAATTCTAGGCTTCAAATTTTTCAAAAATGTTGATTAAATTTTGAGATTTTTCGAAAATTATTTCAATATGCGTAAATATTCGTTCGCGCATCACATAATTACGACTAAAGCTAATGAAATTTTAACAATACATAAAAATTATAACTTTGCTTTCTTTACTTTAGCAACATACTACATCCATTCTGTGTACTCCTACAATGCTGACGAAAGTTCTTGCTTTTTAGAAATTTGCATTCAGTACAAACCCGTCAACGACGGGTACTTCAGCTAGTCAATAATAAAAAAAAACCTGTGTGTGAATTTTTTTTGGATCTGAGAATCAAACTCCCGATTTTGACAAATTCTAATTCTTTTATCTTTCGTAATTTCTTTCCTTCTTGAAGCCTTCTGTTCTATCACCCACCTCTAAACTTAATTTTGGAAGTCATCCCAAGTAGCTGTAAATTTTGCTACTCACTTTTTTTTAAACTTCAGCCACCATTGGCGCTGAAAAACAAAAAAGATGCAGAGAACCCCGACAATGATGAAAGACTTTTTTGGGATGGCCACTCCTTAAACCCCCCTTTTCCTTTTTTGAAAAAACTTCCACAGGTATGACGAATGTCCTCCTTCCTTTTTCGCATCTTGTCCTTCACAAGATGTCATTTTTTAGACTTTCATATCTTGTTGGAAGAATAAGTTGTTCCACTACACGGCCAGAGCTCCTCCTCCTTATTTGTCAAGGCGCACAGTAGGGAGAAAGCTAACCACTTTTTTTTC
Source organism: Cheiracanthium punctorium (assembly GCA_038373885.1). Taxonomy (NCBI): domain Eukaryota; kingdom Metazoa; phylum Arthropoda; class Arachnida; order Araneae; family Cheiracanthiidae; genus Cheiracanthium; species Cheiracanthium punctorium. The sequence continues at coordinate 439,595 of JAWZYV010004046.1, forward strand.
ACAAACAACGATACACTCCCTATCTGCTTAAGTGTAGAGGTTAGAAAGAATCTCGAAATAAGGAAGTTAGGGTCACACACATACAAACACATGAAAAAAAAATGGGTACCCAAATCAAATTTGATGAGTTAAATAAATAATGAATGATATACTTTGAGGAGAATAACTTAAAAGAGAAATAAACAAACGAAATACATAGAAAAAATACTGAGAGTTGAGTATGAAAAAGAGAAAATTATTAGAGAAATAAGAGGAATAATATTGAAGAAGTGGAGTTAAAAGTTTTGAAGTAGTTAAACGAAGTATGTATAGAATTTCTGTTATGGCATTTATTGAATTTTAGGTGACCTGATATTATTGTATTGTATTATATGTGATATTTTTATAATATGTTGGTCAACATAATATTGAAAAATGTGAAGAATGAATAATGTGTGATTTATTATTATTTATAAAGTTGGTGTTTATTTAGTAAGTGTTAATATTTTTACCTTTTACTGTATTTTAAGTGATATTTTTAGGTCAATGTGTTTATAAGATGTTCGAAATTAAAATGTATAGTATGTAAGCTGTTATTATATATACAACCAAATGTGTTCTTTTTATAGTGATATACAAGAAATAATTTTAGTGATATTTTGTGTGTGTGTACTTGAACAACTTGTGTGTGTGTACTTGAAAAATTTTTGGAACTTTACATGACATTTTTGGAACTTTAACAACAGCATCTGCGCAAATTGACTGTTGTCATTGAAGTCAAATGTTGTGAAAGAACTTTAAAATCTTTGTGCTCATATATTATTATTTTTCAGCTACCTTATTTTTGTGTACTTACAATAATTAGTCCAGGTAATTTCTAATTTATATTTAATTTTGATTGAAAGTATTACATCGTGCAACTGACCTAAATTTCTTTTTCTCAAAAAAAAAAAAAAAAAAAATTCCAAATTTTTCTCGCTCTTCTGAGTGAGTCTGCCCTCCAATGCAAGCATTGGTGGTCAGCCTCTTCTCGGACGGGGGGATATTCTATAATATTACAAGTCAAAAGCCTATGAAAATCCCATATTTCTGGAACTACGCAGTTTAATTCAGTTGGAACAAAGAAATCCGCGTTCAAAAACTGCAATTAATACACGGTCCCTTGCAACTCCTTTGTAATTTTGTAGACGGTCCCGGCAGCCAGCCACATAGGCGCCTTAAAAGTCATAACAAACCCTGGGAAAACAGCTGCCCAGTTTAACTTTTGGCCAACGGTTGCAACGCGTTCGAAGTCATGCACATGGCGTCCAAAGCTTTGATAAGGACCTGCAACAGATCAGGAGCAGATTTCCCCGTGACGCAACTGCTAAGGTAAGTTGTACCCAGTCGTCAAATAATATTATGTAACTGCAGATGGAGTCCGTCTCATTCTCTTCCATCGACGGCCACTATGGCCCAAAGATTTTCACGATCGCTCCCGGCCAACGACGATCGGCCTTCTACAGACTCAACCCATCCGGCCCGATTCCCGCAATAGCAGCTCAGAGCCCCGAGCCATCCAGGAGACCTCAACAGCCATGCCTCTCCCTCGCCTTACCACCGGTTCCACGACACAACTAACCCGTAACGCCTAATGTTACATATATATATATACATATATATACTAGCTGAAGTACCCGTCCTCGACGGGTTAGTGAATGAAATTTTCCAAAAAGCAAGAACTTTCGTCAGCATTGTAGGAGTACACAGAATGGATGTAGTATGTTGCCAAAGTAAAGAAAGCGAAGTTATAATTTTCATGTATTGTTAAAATATTACAGGTTAGAGAGTAACTAAGTAATATCATTTCATTCGCTTTAGTCGTAATTATGTGATGCGCGAACGAATATTTACGCATATTGAAATAATTTTCGCAAAATCTCAAAATTTAATCAACATTTTTGAAAAATTTGAAGCCTAGAATTTAAGTTGAGTAACAACCTATCATGTCACCCAAATTCGTTTCATTCCCTGCAGTCTTTATTTCGTGATGCTGGAACAAATTTTCAGCATTTTAAAACGATTTACGAAAAATCTCAAAATGTAAGCAAGATTTTTTTCAAATTCAACGCCTATAAATTAGGATTAGCAACTACCTATCATATCACTCAATTTCGTATCATTCGTATTAGTCGTTATTACGTGATGTTTGAAGAAATATAAACGTATTTTGAGAGAATTTTAACAAAATCTCAAAATCTAATAAAAATGTTTAAAAAATTGGACTCCTATAGTTTATGTTGAGCAACCATCTATCGTGTGACCAAATTTCATATCATTCGCTTTAGTCGTTATTACGTAATACGGGAACAAAGATTCACTCAGTTTTAAACGATTTTCACAAAATCTCGAAATCTGATGGATTTTTTTTAATTAGATGCTTATAGTTTAAGGTGAGTGACCACCTATCATTTCACCAAATATCATTTTTTCACCTTTGCAGTTTTTACGTGATGCTTGAACACAAATTTACGCAGTTTGAAACGATTTTCGCAAAATCTCAAAATCCAATTAAGATTTTTTTTAAATTCCACGCCTGTGTTTTAAGTTGAGTGACCACCTATAATGACAGCCAATTTCGTATCATTCGCTTCAGTCGTTTTTACGTGATGCTTGAACACAAATTTACGCAGTTTGAAACGATTTTCGCAAAATCTCAAAATCCAATCAAGATTTTTTAAAAATTCCACGCCTATGTTTTAAGTTGAGTGACCACCTATCATGACACCCAATTTCATATCATTCGCTTCAGCCGTTTTTACGTGATGCTTAAACAGAAAAAGCTTCACGGACAGAATGACAGAATGACAGAACGACAGAACGACAGAATGACAGACAGACAAACTTTTTTTTGAGGGTCGCATCGGATTCCCGGGTGCTTGAAACGGATAGAAATCGCAGAATTTTTGAATTCCAAGAAATGTACAGACAAACGTCTAATTTTATTTATATAGATATATATAGCTGAAAGGCTCCAGATGTTATTTGAAAAGACGATAAACCTATATAATCTGTACTTTTATAGCTCGTCGACCCCGAGAGACTGTCGGTCTTAGTTCGCTTCATCGAAAATGACAATCCGATAGAGACTAGAGCTTAGACCTCAAAAAGTTAAAGGGCTTGTTGCCTTATTTTTTGAACCAACCTCGTAAATTGCTTAGAAATTTTTATCTGGCTTATATAATTCTGAACATAAAACTGATACTGATAACTTTCCATTTGTTCGTCTGTTTTCTGTTTCCATATTAACACCAAGTAGTCTTTGACAGAAAAAGAACTCTTCAACTTTCAACTGACGATCCTGCGAGAAGGCAGATCCGACCTGAGACACTCCTTGGGCCATTCGATGGAAGATCTGCTCGTGAGCTGCTCATTCTCGGGTGTTCCTCGCATAAAAGGAGAGGAATGCTTCAGGTAAAGTCCATGTTAAATTGCTTGAGACCTATTGAAAAGGCACGAAAATACACTCGGTTGCAAAAGTTTATATTTAAAAGAAAAAGAATGCTACCAAATATTTCTGTGATTTGAATATTTAACCCTTTAATGCTCAGTGGTCCCGCTCTGGGAACACCAAGCTGACGTTTTGACTGCTGCCAGTCATGAAGAATAGATTGGATTTCTATAAAAATAGTTGCGAGTGACATAGCCCCACGAGAATCCTTTACTTTTTAGCACGTCATTTCCCGTAAAAAAATGGTCACGATTATATGTCACGAAAAATTGTCCCGTAAAAAAATTGTCACGACGCAGCTGGCTGTGCCCGGCACAGCCAGCTGTCGTCAAAAAAGGGTCTCTAAATCTGTGGCACGCGATGAACGTTTCGATCGTCCGCCATCTTTCTGGTAGTTAAGTCGAGCGATGTCAACGGCTGCCTTTTTTTCAGCATTGGGGAAGGGTTGCGCCTCAAAGGGTTAAGAGATTATTCTAACTCACGAAAGAAAGCATGCTCTATGCGAAAAGAGCGTTTAGGAGAAGGATGGACAAGGCCAACAAAGTTTTAAAATTTAACAAAATAAAAATAAAATTGACGAGCGATCCTGATTGAATGATAGTAAGTGTGGGAATGAAATCCCTCGGCTAAAGACCTCAGTGCCACTCACTCGGGCAGACAGCTCCAAGACGTGCGACAGAGCAGACGTGCTGTTTGCTTGACGATGATACTTTAAAAAGTACTGTATATGATCCTATTATATTTTGGTAAAATAAAATATTAATCAAGGCCAAACCGTGTCGTGCTGGCAACCCCCCCCCAAAATTTGGGGCTTAGCCTGGAACTGAATTCAAACATTTTTTTCCGACGCGACGGGATGGTACACAAGGAATTTAAGGCACGTACAAACACTCTTATGGAGATCTACAATGAGGACTCTATAATGTAGGGAGTACTCCTCCCCTGCACATAGTGTAGGAAAGATAGGCACCCACATAATTACCTACACATAAATCACAAGTAAAGTGTCTTCAACCTTGGGCCTCAGAGCACGATTCATAGAACAAAGTACTATAGGTATATTTGTCATTCGATTTCACGTTTTCTTTCTGCTGTCATTCGAACAGAAGTGTGCGCGCTGAAGATTCCATAGCAGCTCGATTGATGACTGCTCAAATTTATCCAAAGTCCATCATAAGGAATCCATAATGGTTTATGTGTTTAATTTTGTGTTATATGACAATGCTATAAAAAAAATAATTTTTTTAAATTTTTTCTACATGTAGCATAGCAAATCAGAGTCAAAATCGAAGTTGTAAATAGGACAGAGTTATAAATTAGTAGGGCAGATTCTAACTTGGGAGTCTATGTTTAACAACTGTAAAAATTTCAAGTCTTTCTCTCTCATGTCTCACATTTGCTTCCCCCCACCCACAGGAGGTTTAAGTCTTTTTACGATCCCGATCTCGGCAACTGCTACACCCTATCTCCGACTGCAGACGATGGACAGGAAGCTCTGATGTCGACAGAGGCCGACGTGTGGCAGAAAATGAGCGGTAAGATGATGATGCGTCCATTCAGGGGTCCAATTCGGAAGAAAATAAATGCATTACAAAGCTTTACATTATAATTATAAGCTCTACTCATATAATTTTGGATTGGTTGTTCATTTTTGCTACGTATCCTCCAGTGAATTTCTCGGAGTCCTGGATAAACGTTGTTGGAGTGACAAAGCTCCATTTTCAAAATTCTTATGTAACTCGAAACGTAGTGGTTTTTCAGCAAATTGAGCTTACCCACAACTCGATTATATGCCCTGAAATAGAATGACTCCTTTTTAATTCTTTAAATTTCAAAACTATTAATTGACTTTGATAATTTTAGATTAGTTGTTCGATTGCTACGTAGCAATCTGCTTGCAAACCTGAAAAAGCTTGTTCCAAACTTACGTCTCGACTCCAAAGATAGAGCAAACATGCTTTGCTTAAGCTCACTTGCCATATATAAAAAAAAATTCCTTAAAAAAATTCATGGAAAGTATTCAAGACACTTTATAAACAGATAGTATCAATAAGAAATACCCATCTTGTACATTCTGATATTATATATTCCTATATTTTTTAAATCTAATGTTACATTACTACATACGGATACTTTACAAGTAATGTTACTAAATACAGATACTATACAAGTAGCGTTGCCAACCGTCCAGCGAGACCCAGAACGTCCCGATTCTGGGGCTTTAGAGAATTGTGTGTAAAAAGGCTAACCTGTGCAACGAGTATCTGCCTAGGATGGTGAATACCTTGGTCGGGGGACTTTCTAAAGGGTTCTAACACGTATTCACGTTACATCTGGAGAAAACAGAACAACACTCCAGACGATTATGTCGACAGCCACTCGGTGGTTCCCGAACCCGAGACCTTCACACTTTAGCCGTCTACCATTTTGAGTGTCTTATCCACTCGCCAACGGTGGGGCTGGGCTTAGAGGACACGTCCCGCGAAAGTTGCGTTCAGGACGCCAAATGTCCAGTTTTTTGAATAAAATAAGTTGATGAATTATTAAGTTTATCTTCTAAATAATATGATCTCAGCAGTAGTGATTGTATACTTTAAGTTCCTTTTCTAAATAAGTAGTATTATGATTTCAGTGAAAGTTGTTTAATTTTTCTTTTTACCAAATAAATAATTATCATAATAGAAGATAAGATTTAAGGCTTTAAGTTTCTTTTATAAAGTTACATTATTAATACCTAACTATAGACTGTTTTAGTTATTTCTTAAATACCAAAGTAAAAAGGTTTTGTTTTTGATTGTGAAAGGAATTAAAAAGTTTATTTAATTTAATTGCAAGTGATAGTGCTATTTTTTCTGATTATAAAACAGAGAATTGGAAGAGTTCATAATAATTAATGTTAATTTTTTATTAGTTTGCCTGAGTATTTCAACTTTTGTTAACTATGTTGTATGTATAATTAGTATGCCAAAATAAACATAATACTCAATAAAACTATTTCAAATCTAAAAATTGAATCTGGTTTTAACTGTTTCTCTCGACTGTCTGTAATTAGTAACCTGGATCACGCATTTTTTAGTCACGTCCCGAATTTTAATAGTGAAATTCCCGTAAATCCATGATTAAAAGTTGGCAAGCCTGTATACAAGGTGTCACATAACTATTGGTACAAAGTTTAAGGAGAGATAGGGTACATAATAAGGAATCAGAATCACAAAGCAATATGGGGTCATAAAGGTCGTTTTCAAATTATTGTTAATAGTCACTTTGGGAAGAGTGTGGAAGTTCTTGTATTATTTCTCAACCAAGTTTGATAAACATTATTGCTATCTTCGAAGATTTCATCCTACTTGAAATGAAGTAAAATTTTTAAATTGTCCATTTTAGCCAAGTTCTTATGTAAAAGAACCATTAGTTTTTCCCGAACCATGGCCGAAAAGTTCGCTATTATTTCAACACTTCTTCCAAAGTGACTATTAACCGCTACATGAAGACAACGTTTCCGACACCATATTCCTATGTGATTCTGAATCCATATCATCTGCCCTACCTCCCCTTGAAGTTTTTTTCATCATTATGGGACACCCTGAACTTAATGATTTGTATTGCTTTTAAGATTTGATACTGGTGGTCAATGTGGAAACGAACGAATATCTCGAACCGGACCGGGACGCAGCCATTTTAGTGACCTTCCATAGTCCGGAAGTGTATCCGGATCCCTTCTCGGACGGTACTGAGGTCAAGCCTGGGAACTCTTACAACTTCGGACTTAGGAAGGTGAGTTAATTCATCTTTTACCTGCTTTGTTTATGAATTAAAATTCAAATATTTCACAATAGTAGCAAAATGGCCTGAATTATTCCACCATCAGAAATCGTTTTCTCTGCTAAGGGTATTTTTTTATCTGCGTGGGCTCTTTATGAATTTTAAAATTAGCCAGAAACGTTAAACATGCTTTAGCAATGGAATCTCCTGGAGATAAAATATTTTATGAGTGCTGTAAAATACACTTTGCTGTTAAACATGCTTTAGCAACATGTTAAACATGCTTTAGCAATGGAATCTCCTGGAGATAAAATATTTTATGAGTGCTGTAAAACACACTCAGTACACTTCAATTTTTGTTCATTTAAAATGAATAACGCATTTCATTTTCTATTTCAAATGTTATTTTTACTACAGCAATAAAATCTACTGATGATACCCAGACTGTGAAGTTCAACAATTAAGCGAGAACTAAAGTGATTTCTCGGGTTCATGCACTCGGAAAATAAAAATACACAAATATATGAAACTATAGTCTGTTCGCCGAGTCGAGAGAACGAAACTAAATAATGGCACATGTAAACTGGCGAAGAGTCAACACCTGGCATTTTGCCAAAGCGCCAAACACAGTATGAATTTCTGCTTTCTTCCATTTACGCTGTTAGGCGCATTTGACCTTTAACTCCAGACCAGAGATTGGTGCTAAAAAATGTAATTCTTTGGTAACCCGTTTGTTTACTTTCGTTCTCTCGTTTCCGCGAACTGACTATAGTGAAACATTAATCTACTACAGCTTTAAGAAAACTCTTACTTTGATGCTGTTGTAGCTACTTTGTATATCATTTCCTTCTCATGTGCAGTAGCAGATCTTTCAAGACATCGCAAGCCGAACATGCGCTCTAAACGTCTACTCATATCTGATGCATATATTACGGATTTTTCCTATCTGCTGCCGATCAGTGGCAGAGTGGATAAGACGCTGAACACTGGTAGATGGCTGAAGTGTCAAGGTCTAGGGTTGTAGTTCTTAACCCTTTAACGCGCGGTGTCCTCGCCGTGAGGACACCAAACTCTGACGTTTTGACTGTTGCCAGTCCCGAAGAATAGATTTGATTTCTATAAAAGTAGTTGCGGGTGACATAGCTCTACGAGAATCCTTTACTTTTTAGCACGTCATTTCCCGTAAAAAAATGCTCACGATTATTTTTAACAGAACTGGCGTGTGCTGAGAAATGGAAGAATGCGAAAACAGCTGGATAGATTGCCCAATGCTGAAAGAAGGGCAGCCGTTGCCATCGCTCGACTTAACTACCAGCAAGATGGCGGACGATCGAAACGTTCATCGCGTGCCACAGACCTAGAGACCCTTTTTTGACCTGTGCTCGGGCACAGCCAGCTGCGTCAAAAAAGGGTCTCTAGATCTGTGGCACGCGATGAACGTTTCGATCGTCCGCCATCTTGCTGGTAGTTAAGTCGAGTGATGGCAACTGCTGCCCTTCTTTCAGCATTGGGAAAGGGTTGCGCCTCAAAGGGTTAAACTCGGCTCTCGATCTATTGGTCTGGAGTTTTGGTCAGTTTTCTAATGCTGTAACATGAATAAGCGTTAGAGCCCCTTATAAAGTCCTCCGCCCAAAGCACTCTCCTCATATCTGTATGTATATTTTTTATGAAATGCAGAAAATTAAAAATATTATTACAAAACTGTAAAGTCACCTTCTTGTCATGTGGGTCTTATTGTAAAGAACTGATTTTACTAGTACTGTGTAGTTCTTGAAAACCTATGCCCCTTTCACCTTGGCGACAAAAATGAAGTTTCTTGAAAGGGTAGGAATTTTCTGTTTATCTCTATCAAGAAGGAAGTTACAAGCCATCTTCCAGAAATTTCTATGTAACGTCATACCCTATCCAAAAAACTATATAATCGAGAGAGTTGCAGTTCCGTTGAGTGAGTTGATTTGAAAGTACTTGTGGATGCGTTGTTAGAAGCCGAACGTCTTGCTGTTATTATAAACGATTTACTGACTGTTTGTTTTATTAGTTTTTGCAAGCTCTGTACATTCTTGTGTTACCGGTGGTACGATGGTAATTTTTTGGAATAATCGTAGAATAAAGTTTTCTTTTCCATTAAACCGGTTTTTGTACTGTTTAGAGAGCCACTCTCAGCGATATTTGTTACAGTATACTCATCTATGAATAACAGAAACTATTCGAAATCAGCAAAGACAGATGTTGAAGAACATGAAGTGAATAACTAATGATATGCGATATATATAACTTTCCTTTACAGAAAAAAATTCAGTACAGGGTACAACTCTTTCCTGTTTTCACGCTTTTTAACCCTTTTGCGGGCAGCGGCTAGATATTCTAGCCACGTAATTGTTAACTTCGTTCTGCTCGTATCAAAAATTCAGAAGCACTTGTCAATTTTCCTACGTTTGTTCACCCTATGATGATAATGAGAGTTGCACAAAATGATAAAAGTGACAAAGTGTTGCGGACATTTTTCACTAATGTAATAGATATTCTTCAGAAAAATTATCGATGTTGCATTAAATTGATGACAGAAATTTAACTATCACTCCAAGAATCAGCAAAAATTGAAAAATATGGGAAAAAAATGCTTGCGCCCGAAAGGGTTAACTAGATGAAAATTAAATTAATTCTTTACAATCCCGATTGGGTGTGTAGTGCCAAGACATGCATGCCCGATCGCAATTCTCCCGTAACTATTTTCAGTCACCGCCGGCATGTCGGGAAATAGATTTTTCCAGCCATGCTGACTGAGTCCTGCGAGGGAGGATGTGAGAAAACTGGTTTGTGTAAGGTTAAATAAAATCTGTTATGAAAGTTTTAAATTAAATAACTATAAAAGTGTTTCACTGAATAGTAATTTAATATATGTCACAGGGGCGTAGCCAGAAATTTTTCATGGGTGTGTGTGGGGGGGGGTTGGTTACCACTACTGCAACTCACATATATGCATACATGTGTGTGATAAGGTAGTGAAGAATATACATATTGTAAGGCAAAAAATTCCTCATGGGGGGGGGGTATGACCCCCCTAACCCCCTACCCTTGACTACGCCCCCGTCATTTTTAAAATTCAATGCAGTGTACCGATGGCCCACCTGTGATTTTTCTCGGATTGTTCTTGAATTTGTGATTGAAACAAATAATTCTAAATGTATACTTAAAAATGCGCGCTACACCGGAATTACTACTGCCTAGATATTTTCTTCTAAATGAACAGAACTGTATTCGACAACACTTCTGACAGATAGTTTTTATTTAATTTTTCAGAATAATGTAGAAATGCTTCCTGCTCCATACAGTTCGAACTGCACAAATTATGAAAAATTGCCCTGGGAGAAACTTCACGACAAAACATTAAGCACTAGGGTAAGTAACCTGCAAAATAAGCATGGGAATATCAATACGATAAAACACAGTCTTACCTCTTTTACACACACACACATATATATATACATATATTATACAAATATACTCGGCTGTTCGAGCCTCGTCAGGGGGAGACCCCCCCCCAAACCCCCTAATTGTTTAGTTTCATTATTGCCATATTAAAACGATATTAATTGACTATGTCATTTTATCTCTCGTCTTTCGTGTATTTCGCCCGGTAACCCTATGTTGAAATTTTTATGATTGTAACCTATTTATAGAAAAATACATGTGATGCATATTCTTCAGCTTACGAAATATTGTAACAGTAGATTAAAGCTGTTGTGAACTAATAGTATTTAAATATAAATGCAACCTTACGGAGAATCAGTGATTATTTCGCTTATAGAAATCAGTGATTTACGTAACACATACTAACATTTTATCTACATATTGTTGCTACATTCTCATATAACATTTAAAAAATGGGTGAAATTTTTAAACAATCATTTTATCAAATAAATGCAACCTTATAAAGCTCATAGAAATCGGTGGTTTACGTAACACATACTAATATTTTCAGCGAACATTTATTCTTACTTTTATGTCGCATTTTCGCAACGCATTTTCGTGTCTCATTTTTATGTCACATTTTGAATAAGAGAGTGAGAGTTAAAATTACATAGTCATTAATATACTGACATGGGACTGATTACAGATGATAATATTTCAGATCTTGTAAATGGGCTTGGAAAAAACCTAATCATGTCTTGAATTTGAAAGTTTTTGGGACATCCCTTTAACAAGCCATCATATACATTGTACTAAACTATAAACCCGTATGAGTTATGAAACTTTTGGGAAAAAAATTCCTTAAAATCGAAAATTTTGAAGAATATGACGCTCTTCAAAAAATTGTGCAGCTTATGAAGAATTGTGCCTAATTTGTTCGAGTCAGAAACACGATTAGTTTATTTTAGTATGTTTACCAAGATGGCGTAAAGCATGTTTTGTTTCAAAACTGTTTATGAAGAGTTCAAGTTTCATAAATAAACTACTGAGAAAGAATAGAATTACAAAACAGAAATTAAACAATAAATAATGGGAAAGTTTAGTTGTTTCTCAATTCGCACCTTGCTCTCTCCCTCCAGAATTCTTTTCCCTCATGTTTAAATCGATTTTGGGCTCGTATTATGATATTCTCTTGTTGTCAGATAAAATGTTTAGGTCTTACCTATGTATTATATGACTAACCAATGTTGCATTGAAGTTGCAGATGCTGTAATTTTAAAAAGCGATTGCAAATTTGGGATCTGTTACTTTTTAAACAAAGACGCACACACGTCTAAAAGTTCCTTGCTATAGTCTGTCTAAAGTGTCTTTCCACTTAAGAACTGCTTAGTGCATAGTGCCTCTGAAAAAACAAACTGTGCACACTCAAAAATTTGGTGTAACGTGAATTTAGTATGACTTCGAAAACACAAAAATATGAATAGCTAATTATCCATAAAACGGTGGAGTATCGTAGCATGTAAAATGCAAGAAGAAGCACTTTAGTATCGTTTTGGCTTAATTTTCTCCGTCCCTTCATCGTTGAACGGTGACGGCCAAGATTCTCTTTCTCCCTCACAAAAGCCTAAATCACTACTGTTCACAAGATTACTCTCATAAGTTAGGCTTCTCAGGGTAGGGATTTAAGAAAAGACTAACAGCTGTATTCACTAAATGCCATAAAGCCGCAAGTCATGTAATTCTCTGCTGTTCAGAAGATGACTCTCATACGTTAGGCTTTCAGGGTTCAGTGATGAAAAACAAACACTTAACAGAGGTATTTACTAAATGTCATGACTCCGCAACTTATGTAACCTGAATGGCTGGCTTGACACAAAATCAACGCGTAAAATACATTCATGAGGTGTCATGGAAACCCTTCCATTCCGCATACTAACGTTTGAAGTAACTCTCTCTGCTGAGTTAACTCACGTGTTTAATGTTAGGTGACTATAACCGTAAAGTGATTAATTTCTGCCCTTCCCGCATCGGGGAATACCAAGACACATAGCGGTAAGCAACGAGGGTAAAGAAGGGAAGTCTCTACCGTTTTTCCGAAGCTAAGGGCGAGATTCAAGTGAAACACAATTCGAACGTTTTCTGCGTCGAAAAAGGGAAACTTCGAAATATATCAATATTTCTTATTCAACTGAAACAAACCAATCGTGTTTTGATCACGTGACAGCGCGATAGGTTTAGTTCACTGGGAGCAGTTTGCCAAAACGTTCGAACTGTGTACTGAAAAACTTTCGATTCAAACTCGATCGCGCACGTTTCCCTTGAATCTCGACCCAAAGGAAGCGAACAAGCTATTCATTAGGCAGTAATGTATGCACAGTGAGAGAATATTTCATGGCCGATGCGTTTGGCATTACTTATCCTTCTTTTTCCTTTTTAGATGTGCACTGCTGAGTGTTCTCAGAGCCTTCAGCTAAAAGAATGCAATTATGTGACTGTGGAATTAAGTCTGTTCTTTGATGCGTTGCCATGGAAAGAAGAATCGTTTGATCCAGGTACAAATCCTGCACGCACTTCGTTTTATGCGTTTGCAAATATCCATAGTAAAGTCCGGGATCTGTTGAATACATTCAACGCCGACTTCTATTTTTTCTGGCGGTGTTCCAGTTCCACCTATGATTTTAATGCCGATTCCGAACGCTTTTATAATAATTAGAAGTTTACATGGATACTTGAGTTCGAGATAAAATCCTGGAAGAATAATTCACAGATCACCTGAAAATTCGTAACACTAGTTGTTTATACACTCAATAGCTATGTTCATGTTCGGACCGCCCAGCCAGACTTCTTGAATAATGTCTATGTTCCTTGTCAGACTTTTTGAATAGTGTCTATGTCCCCTGCCCTTTTTCTTAAATGCCGTGCACTCTACCTTTTATAGAAAGAAAAAATAAGCCTTGTTTTTTAGGTTTTTTCAAGCATTTACTCTTATGAAATCTTTTTTTTTTAATGAAAAGCTAAATCGTACACACGTCTGCTATTTTTTTAATCCTTTGAGGCGCAACCCTTTCCCAATGCTAAAAGAAGGGCAATCTATCCCGCTGTTTTCGCATTCTTCCATTTTTCAGCAGATGCCAGTTCTGTTAAAAATAATCGTGACAATTTTTTTACGGGAAATGACGTGCTAAAAAGTATTTGATTCTCGAGGAACTATGTCACCCGCAACTACTTTTATAGAAATCAAATCTATTCTTCGTGACTGGCAACAGCCAAAACGTCAGAGTTTGGTGTCCTCACGGCGAGGACACCGCGCGTTAAAGGGTTAACATGGAGTAAGCTATTCCATTCTCAATAACTGCATGCACACAAACCATGCCAAGATTCGGTGGAATTCAGTGGATAGAGAACAGAAAGTTCAATAGAGATACAGGGTGTTTCATCTTTGAAAATAAATAACTCAAAAAAAGTTTTTGCCAGAAGCATGAAACAAGTGGTATGTTCATTAAAAAAATAGTAAGAATTTGATACACGCCATAAAATTTTAGTTAGAAACTGCACCGATAGCTGGCGCTGTAAGCAGCAATATGAATACCGAAAAAAAAGCTCAAACCATGAGAACAATAAATTCGAAACCAATTCGATATGCGCAGATTTCACTCCACACCAGTGGCGGTTCCTCCATTTGAGCACATGACCACATGAACCCCCAGAGGAAAAACTAAAGAATAAACACATTAACGAATTAAATGAAAAAAGAATCTAAATAATAAACGTCTTGTTTCTAACGATTCCGGGATCGACTCATCGCTCCGGTGCATCTGTCGCCATGGTAAAATTTTGCTAAAAACGATGTTTTTATCTCTAACTAAAAGCAAAAAAATTGTACAGTTCGAAAGATCTCCTGAAAATTAACCCTTTTTTAACTTGCAGCTACTTTCATCTCTAAATATCTAGCGAGATATCACGCCTTGAAAAAGTAAACGCAGAAGCGAAGCAAACGATTCATTCCTTGATTCTTTAAAAAAAATCACGGAACATAATCTCACGCGTAGATCGATGAGAGAAAAGCGCAACAGATTGTTTGGCGGCGACATCTATAAATTATATTGTTAACTAATATCCGTTTTACTGCCCTTTCCTTAAAATTAATAATACAATGGCCATAAGCAGATTTATGCTTTAACTAAAGAATCATTTAATACAAAATTCATGTGTAATGAATTACTTATTCATGAATCATACAATAAAACTGCAAAAATTTAGTATTCAAAAGGATTAAATAATTTTACAATTGCGCAAAATGATTTCGAGGCGATATTTTAACAAACCAAATTTATTAATTTACTATAGTAAAAAATCTATATAAAATCATTCATTATAATTTATATTTTAGTAATTTTTTTACTAGTTTTATTTATTTAAGTGCAAATGCATGTTTGAGTGAAAGTTTTATTGTTACAAAGAAAAATATTTTTAAAGAAACATTACATTGCAGCATGAATATAGTGATAAATATCTCGATAGGTTATTTTTCTCTTCAACGGTAATCTGCCCAGCCGTCTCCTCAAAGAGATTTTGCTATTAACAATTGTATTTATTAAAGTATCGATTTGAAACGAAAAAGTTACAATTATTTTAGTATGTTATCTTGCAAGTTTCGGTCGCGAAGAGGCCCGTGTGCCGTAGGTTACACAAGCCAGTCGTGAAGCGGCGCGTGTGCTCTGGGTTAACATTTTGGCCACGAAGCGGCCACCGACGGCCAAAACTGGTCGCCGAAGACGGCTAGTACATATTAAGTACACTTCTAGATTTTTCTTCTTCTTCTTCGACTTCTAGAAAAGACGCCGAGAGAGTTGCGGGAAAAGCGAAGCGCTGCTGATATCACTCCGTTTGCACATTTTTACTGTGCTCAAAGACTTTTTTGCCGGTATCTCCTCCGGATTCTCCCTCGCATTTGTGATGTGACGAAATGTAATATCGCCAAAATGTGACTGCCAACATGATTGCTGTGTAGGGAGAGGATCAGCTCTAAAGTGCTTTTAAGCTTTAAAGTTGAAAATAGGGTAAATGGACCAGTAAATGAACACTTCAGCACATTTTTTTAAACCATAATAAACATATGTATATTACTTTTATTGTAGCTTTTCGTAATTATCTGTGAATACATATTTTTATATGTAATATATGGGGGGGGGGAATTAGGGGAGCTGTTAAGTTAGTGTATTTGTGTTATGATTTCAATTTTAAGTAAAGTTTAATTAATTAATAGCCTACTTAATTAAAAATCCTAACCTTAATTAGTGAATTTTAAATCAAGTAAAATTAAAATTTCTAAACAATTTGTTTATTAAGATGGTTTTGTTTTGTCACCATATACCAGTATTCATAAAGGAAGTAAAATAATAATGAAGTGTTTAAAATTTATTAAGGTATATGTTGAATTACTATTGATGACTCATGGCTGACTCATTTTTATTTATTTGTTTACTTGTTCTATATTTTGGCGCCAAACATCTAAAAGATCGTTATTCTGGCGATCGTGTTGCCATCTTTGTGTAAGGTAACTATACATATTGTTCAAGTAATTAAAATAATTTGTACAACAATTTTCTTTTAAATTTTAAATTCATGAAAATACGTTTTGTGAGAGCTGACATTATTCAGAGGGTTGGTAATAAATTTTTAGAGCTGACAATAAGAGTTTCATAAAAATGTTTGTTTTGAAATTGGTAATTTTCCTTAGAAAAAATTAAGTGGTTGTAATTACAGTTAAGTTTTTTTTTTTTCCTTTCACTATAATTATCTTTTCTGGAATTCTCTAACCTTCTTTCTAATTTTTTTTAATAACATCCAATAACTACGTGCATCGATACCAATACTTCGATTCAATATATCGAAGAAGAAAACAACAACGGCGCAAGGATATGGAGATCGGCACCCAAGCATTTTCAAATTTTTAAATCAAAAATAGAACCTCTACAATAGTTACAACGATAAGAACAACTTTCACATTTTTCATCATAGTAAAAAATTAAGTTTCAACGCCCATCGATAATAAATCTACAAGTTTTCATTAATAATAATCGTATCTTCGACCGAACTACTTTACGAGCGGAAAGCGCCAACAAAGGAGGTTAAAAGGTGACCTAAGCCGGAGGAAGCGTGGGGTTGAGTGATTCTGGTGGTTGGTGTGATCGACTGAAGTCTGAGTCCCACGCGCTGCCTTGCTAAAGAAAAAGAAATGGCGCTGGCGTCCCCGCTGGAGTTCTTAAAGATGACTTGATGAAAGATAGATGGGGGGCCCCCTCTCTTCAACTAATGATAAGTTTTTATCTTTCTTTCCTTCTTTCTTTCTTTTAATTAATTTTTTTTTTTTTTAATTTTTTTTTTTTTGTGCACAAACGTTAGGTAAATTTTTAAGAAAAAAAAGTCAGCTCGGGGTAAGGGAAAATGGAGTGTATCGATATTATAGTGTTTCCATATTTTATACGATTTTATCTAGTTTATTTGTCTGATGTAAAAGAATTAAAAGTTAATTAAATAAATGTAATTGTTTAAGTAAAAATGGCTCCTCATCATTTATCTCACTTCGTGTAAATTTATTTCAGCAGTTCTCTTTCAGGTTTAATTTTTTTTAGCCTAATGGCATTTGCACGTAACGCCGAGAGCCTGGTTGGTATATTGCGGTCACAACACTTTCTAAAACTAAGCATTTAATTTCTAAGTGTGAAATATGAAAAATGATAATTGGTTAAAATTTTAAATAGTAAATCTTTGAGTCAGGACAAAGTTAAATGAATAAGAATAAATGAATGATAATAAAAGAAGAGGAAGTACAACATTTGCACTTTTTGATGGTTCAAGTAAAGCGTGGTACAATCGTTTAGTAAGTGAACAGACACTGACATTGCAATGTTCATTTACTAGAATTACAGTGTAACACTATATTCCCAGCAAAGAAACACAGTCCAAGACTCTACAAATAATTATTTTCTCAGGCATGTGACGAAGGCCACTAATGAAGCTGTGCGCGGAAGGAAGTTACATTGCCATTCCGTTGACTGAAAAAACTCTTCAAACCTTTTTGTAAAAAACTAGGGGCCAAGGCCCCCAGACTCGCTACGCTCGCTTTTCGTATGAGGCATTCGGCCCCTATTAAGGCTTATTCGTAAAAAAGACAATTTCAACAGACAAAACAAAAAGGTTGGATCAGATAGAATGTTACCCAGCTACACATTGCTTGGTTCTTGCATGTTCATTGGTACATAAAAATTTAAACTTCACACTACAGTAGACCCCCTCCCCCTCATAACACGGAAGATATTTTGTTATGGAAATCCGTGTTGTACGAGTCCTGAGCTATACTCCACCTGGAGTGCGGACTCCGCTTATAATCGCTGGAAAAATTATTTGCACTCCTCAGAAACACAATGCTATTTAATGTTGCCATTCAAAAGTTATATTAATTAGGAGCTAAAGCATAATAAAATTAGAACATCTGTTTCAGCTATATTTTTAATAATGTAAAACCTATTGGACACCTTGCGAATTTGCCACGCATGGCGATTTTTCATCATTTGGTGACTTGCGTACATGTAAAGTTAATAAAAGCTACGGAACAGATAGGATAGCTTGCCACCAATGGTGACTTTTCATTATTTGGCGATTTACATATACTCACAACCTATAATTATTGTTCATTTAACAATTTGAGGCGCAACCCTTTCCCAATGCTGAAAAAAGGGCAGCCGTTGCCATCGCTCGACTTAACTACCAGCAAGATGGCGGACGATCGAAAAGTTCATCGCGTGCCACAGATCTAGAGACCCTTTTTTGACGACAGCTGGCTGTGTCGAAGGCTTAAGTCGCTGGCTTAAGTCGAGCGATGGCAACGGCTGCCCTTTTTTCAGAATTGGGCAATCTATCCAGCTGTTCTTCGCATTCTTCCATTTTTCAGCAGATGTCAGTGCTGTTAAAAATAATCGTGACCATATTCTTACGAGAAATGACGTGCTAAAAAGTAAAAGATTCTCGTGGAGCTATGTCACCCGCAACTATTTTTATAGAAATCAAATCTATTCTTCGTGACTGTCAGCAGTCAAAACGTCAGAGTTGGGTGTTCCCAGAGTGGGATCACTGCGCGTTAAAGAGTTAAGGTTACCGGAAAACCGTTATCCATATTTTCATTTACATAATCGTTTGCAGATTGGCGTACTTAGCATCACGAATTATACCATCTCATCTCGCTAGCAAATATCCAAAGTGTACTATAACTGCTAAAATGGCATAGTTAACGCCACCAAATATTTCTACTGGTAGCAAATAATCCAGCTGGACCGAACCGTCTTTAAAGCAATCTGCATTTTAATTATTTTTCATTTTCAAGATATTAGTTATTCTGTTTTGGAAAAACGAATAATCGCTATGTCTAAACTCCTGTTGTCTAAGCGAACTTACTATTTGAAAATTGTCAACTTTGTGTAACACATTTTGAGTTACTTATTTCATATAGTTTTTATTTTGTCGTAAAATGGGCGTAATTCTAACTCATGTTTGTAAATTTCAGGCGATTCTAGATACTTGGAAACGCTTTTTTGCAAAGGAAAGAATGATTTTATGCCAATTCTGGCAACCATTCTGTTTATTTTTTCAGTTTTTTATAAATATCTTCAAAAATAATTCGATTTTCGAAATTTAAGTCAGCTTAGCAGGTTCCTCGGAATTTTTCAAATCTGTGGGCACCTTAGTCGAAACTCAAATCCCCACGGTTTAGGAGGATATAGGACAACAAACTTTGACAGCGCCAGCGACATCGGCCTTTACTTTTTTTTTAGAATAGAGAGAAATCTGTGCAAAATATTTAGCCACTGGTTGTGTTCACTAATTGGTCGGTTTACTCTAGTTCATAATATGCAAAAAGTTATTAAGTTAACAAAAACGTAAGTATACTGCAGTGCAAACTGCTGCTCAGTGAATTGAAAATTTTCGTCACAGATGTTCAAAAGTTAGAACAGTTTAGATGAAAAGCTTTTACTTTTGTGATGCGATAGTTTTACAGTAGGTATTTATTTTTTGCACTTTTCAGAAAAAATTGAATGTGCAGAGCGTGTGTCCAATGATACTAAAGAATACTGCAGGTCACTTTGTCGTGTTCCTTGCAAGTAAGTATAATTTTTCCTCTTCTCTTTTAACTGACATATTAAAGAAAAAATATTATGCTAAATTCCACTGCCATTTCTGCAGAGCTAAGGTTGGGAAGATGATTCTTAGTATGTTTTAATGTTAAATTAGAGCTTTATTAAAACTACTTAGATTTCCTTAATTTATCTTGTTAATAATAATTAACTATAATTTTTGAATTTCTTTTTATTTCTATCCAGATTATTAGAAAGTAACTATTAAAATAAAAATGTTAAGTTATTGAATTTGTAATTCGAAAAAACTTTTTTTTCCCTTCAAACTATTATATTGTTACGAAAATTTGCCACCTGGGTGTATTCTAAAGCAGCCAAATGAGCACAATAAACAAATATAACACTTAATCTTACGGCA
Organism: Cheiracanthium punctorium; assembly: GCA_038373885.1. Lineage (NCBI taxonomy): Eukaryota > Metazoa > Arthropoda > Arachnida > Araneae > Cheiracanthiidae > Cheiracanthium > Cheiracanthium punctorium. The sequence continues at coordinate 459,786 of JAWZYV010004046.1, forward strand.
CGCAGCCCAATAACTCAAAATAATACAAGAATGTAGCATGTGCTAAAAATCATAAATAAGCATAACAATAACGCTGTTCAATCACAGAGTCAATCGCGCTGCTTCCAGGTCTATCACTGAACTCTCTCCGCAGAGAGGAACAAGCACTTTTATAGAGGTAATGGCGCCATCAGAATATTCTGGAAAAATCTTCCCTTAATTAATATACGGTCTCGAGACATGAATTTTCTAGAAGTCACCATTTGTCGCCAAGGTTGCCAAATCCGTCTCCAAGACGCGGATCCACGGGGGGACGGATCCACGGGGGTGACGGATCCACGGGGGGGGGGCTCTGGGGGCTCGAGCTCCCCCCAGAGCTAGAAATACTCTATGGATTAGGGAAGTTTTAAAAAAATTGCAAATTTTCACATGAACTGAAATTTTAAAAAGTTGCTGTGTATATATAGTTGACTCTCTGTTTAACGACGATCTCTTTACAAAGACGATATTTCAAAGTCCCAACAACTCCAACGTAAAAAATTTCTATTCAAAGACGACGTCGTTTCTGTTTAACAACGATTTTTTTTTTTTCATCTTACGCTACACGAACAGGAGAAAAAAATTTTAAGAGTGGGAAAAAAGTGTCAGGGAATGTCAAAAGTGCAATTCGCAAGACAATCTCAACTACCTGAGTGTATTATCAAAGGTATTTTAGAAGCAAAGAGAAAGTTCTTGGAGCAGCACAAAAATTTAGTTCTGGATCCAAATCCAAACAGCCCAAAAGTCAATGTGGCCGGTTGGAAGAGTTTACCAAGGCAATGCTGCATGCAAATGGTTGCATGAAGCAAGAGCATCCAAGATTCTAATTCCTGGCCCCACCATGGTCGAGTGGATAAGACACTCGACATGATAGACGACTGAAGTATGAAGGTCCAGCGTTTGGGCCTACCGCGCGGCTTTTGATCTAACTATCTGGAGTTTTTCCAGATGGTTTTCTCCAGATTTAACGTGAATACGCGTTAGAACCTCTGAAAAAATCCTCCGACCAAGGCAACCGCCCCAGTATGGCATAGCGCTCGCAACTAGGAAAAGTGCCTGGTTCAAACCCAGGTCGCGTCCGTAAATCTAGCCGTTCGAAGTCTTACGCAGTTTTCTCCGAAACTTCTCATAAATACGGATTAAGACTCGTTAGAAAAGCACCTACATAGGGCTTTTGTAAGTATTGTTCGTATATTATAGGGCTATTGTTCGTATTACTAAAATAAAATAAAATAAAGCAATTACTGCAGTGCTGTTATTCTGGCAGAAAAATTTGGAATGCAAAATTTTCAGGCTTCGGCTGGTTAGCTAGAAAAATTCATAAAATGGAAGCTGAAGCATTTCACATTTGAGAAAATCTTGAAGAAAGAATAACGGGAAGGCGAAAAATGAAACAACTGATTTTGATTTTCTTGAAACCTAATTTCATTGTATTGCTTGTTTTTACTACCTTTTTTTATGGTAACTTAAAATAATTTTTTTTGGATAATAAAGTAATATAATGATAATAGAAGTAACATCTTTAAACACGCTAATATATCAAGAAAAATGTTCACAGTCCTAAGAATGTAAAGTGTAAAGTGTTGGTGTTGGTGTTGGTGCTATAGGATTACGGCCAATTATCTGCACATTGAATCAAAGCCGATTTGTGGGGTACACTCCGTGGGGGTCTTTCTAAGGGGTGCTAAAGCTTATTTACTCTAAGTTTCGGAAGAAAGCACGGAAAATTCCGAACAGTTAGGTCGGCGAAAGCGAACTGGTTTTGAACCACACCTTCGGAAGTGTAAAGGGAAATGTTATTCTTTTACAAATTCTGTTTATGGAGGATCTCTATTTAAGGACGATTTTTCACATTTTCACGGTTCCTTGAAAGTCGTTAAACAGAGAGCCAACTATATGTATATACATATACCAAGAATATTTACACCAATACTTATTTAATCCTTGAGGACTAAACATAATTTCTCTATTTTCAAAAATGATACATCTTTTATTTTAAAACAGAGGGAGGGGCAAATTTTATTGACTCGTTATCGCCACAGTGGCTGGAGACAGCTCCTAGTTTTACTTGTACTGTGGAACCTGTCTAATGGGACTACCCTAGGGAAGAACAAAACTAGTCACTTTATAAAGACGCTCAACTTATAAAGGTGGTAAAGTGTGATGGTTGTAAAGCGAAATTGCATTAAAGTTGTCACTATAGACAGACGATCTCTTTGCCAAAGTGGTCACTTTAGCAGGTTCCACCGTATTTTAATGGACGACGGCACACTGATACGGGTAAAAAAATCTTCCGTTGCTCTCTTCATTTTATAGGGGATGGAGTTTGCGGTTTAGTGCAGAAATCTTTTACCGGTAAACCTCGAATTGCCATTAAAAAGTCATCAAATTCGCGACGAGAATGCCCTCTTACCCACTACAGTCATAGACGCAGCGCAATCAGAATCGGCCTTAAGTGATGCTGAAGCATAGACGAACAATCCAACCCTCCGCAGTTTGTACAATTTTCATTCTTTCAATTGCTCTACCACCCAGACGTATGGGTACAAATCCTCATTATAAAAGTAAAACATATTCTAAGATATCAGACAAAGCGAGTACTTGGCAATGTATAGCTGGTCTGGTTTTAAAAAAGAAAGCTCAAATTGTAAATAGCAGGTAATCGTGATAATAGTTGTAAAGCAATTGAGGTACTACAGTCCTCACAGAAAAGGATGGGAATTACTTAATCTGGAAAACTTAATGCCATCCTAAAATGCAAAAATGTATGCTGTGAACATTGTATATTGCACGGTGGCTGTGAAATGGGTTCAATAATGCATTCAGCAATTATACTCTGTACACACTAAAATGTTAATGGGTAGGGCCCCGCGAACAACAACATGAATAAAGGTCGTTGCTGATTAGTCACGTCTTGTCGTCACTAGAGGGGTTAAGGCGACATTTTTCTGGCGAAATTTACGTTAATGACCAGTCGGGATCTACCAACAAAAGATTAATGTGTTCAACTGAAAACCCTGCCCCCCCCCGCCCACAATGAAGAGAGCAACGGAACATTTTTTTTCCCCGTATCAGTCCCGTCGTCCATTTCAACGCAAAAAACACATGGCTTATGAGCATTGGACTTAACTTGATCGGTATAGGGCGCACGATAGCTCTGCCTCCCCCCCCCCTTCCGAGTTTTCTTTAGACAGTTCTTGCAGCAGACAACATACTTATTTAGTTGTGACATACCATGTCTAATTATAGATTGGGAGAAAAAATATTGGGAAATCAATGTATCATCCTAATGAAAACCGGAGCCCCTCCCCAGATGGTTTCTCTGGATCCGCCCTGCCAAAACGATCGCCAAGCTCGTCGCCAAGACTATGGGATTACTTTCACAGGTTTACCATTATCTTAGGACGTCGCTGTTATGCCTTTAAACTAGTTTCACGACGAAACATGCAGTAAAGGAGCAAATTAAGTTATTATTTCGTAACACTACTCCCCTCTTTAAAAACTGACGACCCGGCAGTCTAATCACACACCATTATGATCAGTAGCCCAATATGGAGCTAAAAGATTAATGTGGATGACTTCCGGTTTGAAATTGGACGACTTCTGCACTCTGTAGATAACATAGTTCAACTTCTTGACAACAGTGTAAGGTCCTTAACATTTCTGTTGTAGCTTAGGGCTCAGACCTCTCCTTCGTTTCGGGTTATACAGCCAAACTTGATCACACTCCTTAAATTGGTGATTCGTTGCTTTACAGTCGTAACGAATTGGCGATATTTCGGTAAACTCACCAAGGTCGACGACAAATGGCGAGATTTTGGGCACGGACCAAACAGTGACTGACTATCGCCAAATTTGGCGATATTTCGCCAAAACTCGCCACGAACGATGATAAATGGCGACATTTTGGGCACGGACCAAATGACTGATTGTCACCCAATTTGGCGATATTTCGGCAAAACTCTCCATGGTCGATTACAAATGGCGAGATTTTGGGCACGGACCAAACAATGACTGGGAGTTCCCGCTGCAACAAAAAAAATAAAGGAACAGGGGACTTACCAGCGTACAGAGGTTACACTTTAGTGTTTTTTTTTAAATTTCTGTTGTTAATTATCTAATAATGAGGAGAGTAGCAAATATTAGCAACTACAATTAACATAGACATTAAACTACGACGAATTTATAAAAGTTACATCTTGCCTGATATCGGAAATTCCGCCAGTGTCCCCCACCCCTACATCCGCATGGATCGAGCTGGACCGAAGCGTAACTATCGCCGTCTGTCTCTGGCGGAAAGCCTCCTAGCAGAAAAGCAAACCGCACAGGGATAGGGATGGACTCAAAAGATCTAGTCTCCGCTCCACTCGCGCATGCGTATTAATAGTTATTCTTGCGAGCTGGAGGTATTCCGCGCGCTCTGATCATTTCATTTCGTGCCTGTCGCTTACACCTAGTTGCTATGGCAACGCGCTGCATATCCGCGACGGAATGACCTTGAGAATGAAGAACCCGAGAGAAATCAGCGTTTTTCCCCTTCATCCACGGGACGCCTCCTAGAAGGAAAAAGTGGCTGAAAATTGCACAAATTATAAAATAACTCAAAAACTATTAATCGGATTAATTTCATTTCTACAGCATTAGCTTTCTCTTGTCCTATTTAGTCAATATGCCAAATTTGGTCCAGATCCGTCGAACGGTCTGGACGCGTATAGCTAACAAACAAACAGACAGACTTTCCTATTTTTATATAAAGCTCTGTTGCAAGTGAGAGTTTTTCAACGTCATAACTTTCAATATTACTTCGTTTGAAAACTACTGTGCAAAATAACCAGACTCAACTACCCGGGTCAGAACGCTCATAAATTAAACATTGCGTGGAACTCTGCAGCACAGTTTAACCCGTTCTATTCGCAATTTTATCGATTCTAAATAGCTCCTGGAGATTACACAGGTAGATTTTTTTTACGAGACTGAGCCATGGAGGATTTTAATATTTAGATTGGAATCAGCTTGTTTATTTTTTCACCACGGCGAGATGAAATATTTTGCAGTGTGCTGCCCCAATCTAACAAGAATTATGCTTAAAAATATATCGAGAGATGTTTTAATGGTAGCCATTATAAAAAAATGTTTATCGTTTATGCTAATGCATAAATTGCAAAGAATCACCAGAGCTAGAAAATCAACCACACTGGTTTACAATATCTAAGCTGTTTCTTTGAATTGAGTATTAAAGAAATAGATACGTAGATAATATAAGTAATAGATAGTATAAGCAATAGGTAGTATTAGTAGATTTGCTAGGTTAATATCGATTAAATCACAGTATACCACGTTAATAAATATTTAGTGTAATTAAAAGTGCTCTATTCATCATTTTCAACGGTCGTCTTATAACTAACTAAACCCTGCGTTGCGTTAATATATCCCGCGATAGTTTCAACAGAAAAGACTTACTGAAAAAAGTTCAGAAAAGACTTCATGAACTTTTTTTTTTGTTGTTGTTGTTGTTTTTTGTTTTTTGTTACGATCATAGTTTAGGAAAATATTCCTTTCCTTGCGAAGAACGGACACGCAGCTAGTTAACTTCATAAAGTATACAAATCTAACATTATATTTTTACATGATCTGTGAAATGCAGTCAGTAGATTCATTTATTTTGATGCCAAGTTTTTCCACCAAACAATAAAAACTTTTAATGGATTGTCACGCCTAAATGTGATATTTTTGATTTTTCAGACAATCAAATTATGAAGTGACAATGGATTCTTCAACATGGCCCAGACGAGCAAAAGTAATATTGAAATTTAATTAATTATCAATTTTTGTGTATCCTTTCTCTCTCTCTCTCTCTCTCGCTTCTTTTTTTAATGTCTCTTTTTTATGGAATACATTTTCATTCTTTCATCTTCATTTCTTTTACTTCATTTCCACTTAAATAAATTTGACAGTTTTTCCGTCTTTTTTTTAATGAGTTTTAGAACGGCTGTGAATAAACTATTATCATATATTTTGAACTTTTTTAAATTCCTACTACTAATTCACACTCTCCCTATATATATCTTGTTCAAATTTTCAATCGTTAATAAAATACTTTTTTATTTCTCCACTCAAGTTCAAATACATTTTTTTAAACTTGTAGTGGATGACACTTGATGTTAATACAGTTTTGGTCCCAATCGACTGGATAATTTTATCTACAGGACCGCCCAAAAGATTCTAAGTACATTAAGCTCTATGGGCAAAATTTCATTAAAGCGTATTTTAGAGATATTAGGCTAGTTCAAAGGACTCAGAAGAGATATATATTGTTAAGGGTTACAAAATGAATTTTTCCAATGAAAATGAATTTTTCCAAAGAAGTGTCTTTATCATTTACAGTTCTGCTACAGGAACACTCAAAAGATATCCAACACATTACGGTCAATGGCAGTTTTAGGGACATTCATCCATTTCAAGCACAATACCGTCCTATCATATAGTTCGGTAATGGTCCGACCGCGGTCACGTACCTCCCTCAAAAATTACGCCAAAAGTCGCCAAGTTTGGCATTTTTTGGTGTACGTGTGTACGTATTTAACTCTCAAATCTTAAAAAATATTGGTCGTAGAAAGTTGAAATTTCATATATAAGATGTATCTTTGTAAATAAACTCTCCAGTAGATTGGAAACAAAAGTCCAGATGCACAACTATATCTTAGTAACATCTAGTTGTGTATTTCGATTTTTAGTTCCAATCTACTGGAGAGTTTATTTACAGGACCACTCAAAAGCATTTCAATACATTAATGTCTATGGACATCTTCAATATATTACATCTGTAGTCAGTCATTGTTTGGTCCATGCCCAAAATCTCGCCATTTTTCATCGACCTTGGCATGTTTCGCTGAAAAAATTTTTGGCGCCAAAAATAATTTCGCATAACTAAAACTTTTAACCGTATAATATTGAAATTTTGTATTTAAAACTATTGTAACATCTAACTGTGCATCTCTTTTTTTTTTTTTTTTTCAATTCCTACTATTAGTTCACACTCTCCCTATATACGTATATTTATATATCTTGTTCAAATTTTCAATCGTTAATAAAATACTTTTTATTCATCCACTCAAGTTCAAATACATTTTTTTTAATTTGTTGTGAATGAAACTTGATGTTAATACAGTTTTTGCAAATACTAATTCATTAATTAAATTTAATTAATTCATTTAATAGAAAGTAACTAAAATAAAATTTTTCTTTGTTGATCTAAGTAGGAATTAACTTACCCCATTTATGCCTAGCGTCCCTTTTTTGGGACGGCATTTTCGCTATCATTCGAAAACGTTATTTATTTTTCCTAGCCTTTATTCGCGAGTATTGAACCTCAATTCCACAAAATATTTTAATATGGCCAAGTAGGATGTTGACATTTCAATTTTTATACATAATGATTTTAAATGAAATCATCCCTTGCTCAAAATGTTGACATCAGAAATTTATCAATTACTTCTGGTGTTAGCAAAAATCGTAGAAAGTCGCAAAAATATCCAGGCACGAATGGGTTAAATTCTTTATTACTTTTTAAAAAGTTATACCATGCTGATTGCCCCAAAATGATGATAACGCATTTTAATTCTTTATCCATTAGAGGAGCGTTTCTCAACCTGTGGGGCGCGACCCACAAGGGGGGCGCACAGCGTTTGCAGGGGGGTTGTGCGAGAAAAACCAATGAGCAAGTAGTGATGCATGTTTTTTAAAAAATCATCTTATTTATTCTCATTTTTACTCAAAAATATATTCATTTTCGCTTAAAATGTTCATTCAAACTTCATTGATAACATTATTTTGTAGAAAATTCGACTAAATGTTCATTGTTAAACATTAAAAAACTGAATGTATGCCGTAAAATGTGAGGGGGGCAGCGCCACTGTAAATTAGCCTTTGTTGGGGAACGCGCCGTTAAAAGGTTGAGAACCGCTGCATTAGAGAAAGTGGGAAAAATCAAAATTGGAAAAAATATCCAAAATAAGGTAGGAAGAAACGACTATGCTAAGGAAAAATATTTTAAATATGTTTTAAAAAGTGATGCTTTTTAAGTTTGTATATGACCTCCGTTCAAAAAAACTTCCCATTTAGTAAAATGTGCCTCGTACCCGCATGAAGCTATGTACAAAATTTCAGTTTTTCATCATAAAACGTCCCAGAGATAACTAAGATGATCAGGGGCTTACATGAATTTCTTTATAATTTATTTGTTTTATATTTGTTTTGTTTTTTTGTTGTTGTTGTTGTTTTTTTCATAATCTCTGTATGATCCCTGAAACACGATCATCGCACGTAATTTTTCCTTCGACAGCCCTTAAAAAGTGGTTTAAGTCAGCATATGTTTATCTTCATTTCTCTGACACTTTTTTAGGATATTAATGTATGTAGGTTGTGTGCAAACTTAAGAGGTGTTACTTTTTGAAAATTAACGAGAGGAATTTTTTCTTAACGTCGTCTTTTTCCCTGCATTATTTTAAACATTTTCAATTTACATTGCAATCGCTGGTAAATAGAATTAAAGCTTGTCTCTATATTTTGGGACACCCATCATATTTATTACAGTAATTTTCTTAATTCGTGTCGTCAGATCGAAAATATTCTGCAAAATGATTTTTCCCCCAAATGATTCGTTTGTAATTGGTCGTGAATGGCAAAAACCTTGAAATTTTATGTACCGAAAATTCCCGAAAATTTTATATTAAGTAGATCATTTTATTTCAGGTTTCAGAAGAGGCAGAATTAGGAAAGTGGAAACGAAGACCGTTTTTGGAAATAACGTAAGATGTGATCACGAATATTTTTGTAGTTTTTTTTTTTTATTATTAAGTAAGGGAAAAATAACTGTGTATATAGAATTCCCAACGACCAGACTTTTATGTTGAAGAAACAGGTTCATTTTGGACATCTTTATTCTGTTCGTCAGTTTTTTAACCAGTAGTTGCATGTTATGAGTTTCAGGGTATATTTTTAAGCCCGACAGTCTCTCGGAGAGCCATTTTCAGAGAAGCGAGCTAAGCCGAGAATCTCTAAGGGGACGACGCATTGTCAGAGAAGCGAGCTAAGCCGAGAATCTCTAAGGGGACGCATTTTCGGTGGAGCGAGCTAAGCCGAGAATCTCACGGGGAAGCATTTTTAGAGAAGCGAGCTAAGCCGAGAATCTCTGGGATAACCGTTTTTGGGGAAGCTAACTAAGCCCGACAATATATATCTATTGAGGAGCCATTTTCGGTGAAGCGAACTGAACCAGAGAATCTGTCAGAATCAACTTTTCTCTATGAGTTATAACATTAAAGACTCTATACGTTTGACGTCTTTTGAAATATTATTTACGAACTTTTTAGTTATTAGAAAAATCCTACTACTATTATAAATGTCAATGTTTGTATGTATGTTTGTTACTCTTTCACGCTGAAACGGTTTGACGGATTTGGATGAAATTTGGAATAAAGACAGTTAAAGTCCTGGATTAACAAACAGGCTACTTTTTATCGGGCAAAAAAAAAACACTGTTCCTATAATTTACAAAAAAAATCTATCATTTATTAAAAAAAAAAGAATACATTGAGCTTTTTTTTACAAAGCCGTCGATCGATGGCGCAAACTTATAGAATACGCCGGCTTCGAAGGGCCGTCATGTCGAACTCACAAACTAAGTAGAGCATAATAGTGGGCGCCACTTACCCTAGGGCCGCCCCTGTTGTAACCATCTTAATTTTAAATTCCTTTCACAATCTGAGATATTTCAGTGCCTAGGAAGCCGGTGAGAAACACAAGATTTAATAAGATGGCGAACCAACTGGTCACCGGAGGCGGCTAAGTATATAAATAAAAGAATCAAACAGAATTATATGAAATGATCTGGAACGAGGAGTTCCTTTTTAAACATTCGGAGCCCTCATTTTGTAGCCAAGGCAAATTTTATTATATGTTTATTCGCAAACTAATCATATTATCGGTTGATTGTGCAACATTTAGGTGTTTTTGTGTGTTAGCTTGTGAAATTTTATGTTAAAAATTACGTTTTTTATGTGGAACTCTTTCTAATTCTATCGTCTCTATGCGGCTTACACAAAAAATTCCGTTCACCTAATTGCAATATTAACTGCAATTAAGTGAACACCTATCATTTATGCTATTTAAAACATGGTTACATCTTAAAGATCGTATGTAATATTAGAAGCTTAGTTTTTCAAATTACAAATCTTACCATGAAATTTTTTTCATTTTTATAATTTTAAAGCTGCATGAAAACTTCCGTGTAAACATTACATTATTTGACCATAGCCAAGATCCTCAGACTATTAAACTTTAAAACGTGCATTTCAAATTAATTTCCTATTCTCAATGTTGATTCTTACTTAGTATATTTAAATAATTTAGTTATGAATAAGTCCTTCATTATGAATAAGTCAGTTTGAAGTTTAATATTAACAAAATTATCAAAATATGTATATTCCATAAATATTTTTTTAATCATTAAAAGTATCAAAAACTCTCAGGGATGTATTCGGACAGCTCAGACCTCAAAGTGGCAACATATCAGAATAAGTATCCATTTACTGATGAGGGCTGATATTGAAAAGTTCTTTTGTATGTCGTAGTGTAACTGAACATAGTCTGACTACGTCTCTTTCCTATAGGAGTTTCTTTGCATAGAACAGACTGAGACCCAATGTTCTTTGCAAGCTGAATTCCTGAGGATTATTTTTTGCACAGCTTTTTCAATTCCTATTATTAGCTCACACTCTCCCTATATATATCTTGAACTAATTTTCAATCGTTCATAAAATACTTTTTTATTCATCCACTCAAGTTCAAATACATTTTTTTTAACTTTTAGTGGTTGACACTGGATGTTAATACAGTTTTGGTCCCAACCACCTGGATAGTTTATCTACAGCACCGCCCAAAAGATTCTAAATACATTACGCTCTATGGCCGGAATTCATCAAACTCGCATATCTCAAAAACTATCAGACGTAAAATGTTGAACTTTATATTCAGGATTGTTGTCACATCTACTTGTGCAACCGCCATTTCGGTCCATTCGACTGGATAGTTTATCTACAGGGCCGCCCATAAGATTTTAAATACATTACGCTCTATGGGCAGAAATTCATTAAAGCGTATTTTAGAGGTATTAGGCTACTTCAAACGACTCAGATGTGATATATGCTGTTAAGGTTTATAAAATGAATTTTTCCATAGAAGAAAGTATCTTTATCATTTATAGTTCTGCTACAGAAGCACTCAAAAGATTTCCAACACTTTACGGTCAACGGCAGTTTTAGGGACATTCATCCATTTCAAATACAATACCGTCCTACCATATAGTTAGGTATTGGTCTGACCACGGTCACGTGCCTCCCTCAAGAATTACGCTAAAAGTCTCCAAGCTTAGAGACTTTTGTACGTGCGTATGAATTTTACTCTCAAATCTCAAAAACTATTAGTCGTAGAATGTTGAAATTTCATATATAAGATTGTTGTAACATCTAGTTGCGCATCTCGATTTTTGGGTCCAATCTACTGGAGAGTTTATTTACAGGACCACCCAAAAGAATTTCAATACATTAATGTCTATGGACATCTTCAATATATTACATCTGTAGTCAGTCATTGTTTGGTCCATGCCCAAAATCTCGCCATTTGTCATCGACCATGGCGAGTTTGCCAAATGTGGCATTAGTCAATCATTTGGTCCATGCCCAAAATATCGCCATTTGTCTTCGTTCTTGGCGAGTTTTGGCGAAATATCGCCAAATTTGGCGATAGTCAGTCATTATTCGGTCCATGTCCAAAACCTCACTGTTGGTCGTCGACCTTGGCGAGTTTTGCCGAAATATGAACAAATTTGGCACCAAAAATTATTTCTCATTTCGCATAACTCTAAAACTTTTAACCGTAGAGTGTTGAAATTTTGTATTTAGAACTATTGTAACATGAAACTGTGCATCTCTTTATTTTTTTTTTTTTTCAATTCCTAGTTTTAGTTCACACTCTCACTATATATAAATTTATATATCTTATTCAAATTTTCAGTCCATAATAAAATACTTTTTATTCATCCACGCAAATTCAAATAGTGTTTTCAAATGTTAATTCATTATAATTAAATGTTATTAATTAAATTTAATAAAAAGTAACTAAAGTAAACTTTTCTTTGTTGACCTAAGTAGGAATTGACTTAAATAAATTTTTTTATATATTACTTGTTTAAATTATAAACATGATTATTTTTAAACAGAAAGTCAAGCCTTCAAAATATTTAACTAACTGGTGCAATAAAATTAAAAATAAATAATAAGCACAGATTTATTTTTTGTGATAAAATTTTTAGTGTTTCTTGTAAATCCGTTGTAAATTATCTGTAATGCAAGAAAGCATTACTAAAAGAAGAACGAAATACCAATGTATTTCTTTCTTTGAAAACAAAAAGGGACGTAAGAAAACGTGACCTTTTCATACAAAATAATTAAAACATTATCAAAGGGTCATAAGATTAACACATCGGTCAGAAAAGTCCCGGGACTAACTACTAAAAAGACTAAATTTTTGCAAAATTTGACTTGAATCATCAATATCTCTCCTTTTACAGTGATACATTCACTCCAACGCCTCTCGAGCATTTTGATGCCTCTCTTGTAGTAAGAATTTTCAAGACCTCCAAAAAAAGATTCAGTTTCTGATATCACTTCCTGATTTGTGCAGAATTTCTTTCCTTGGAGCATTCTTTTTAGACTTGCAAAGAGGTAATAGTCGCTAGGGGGCCAAATCGGGAGAATAAGGTGGGTGGGGAAGCAATTGGAAGCCCAATTCATGAAGTTTTGCCATTGTAACCATCGACTTATGAAAAGGTACATTGTCTTGCTGAAAGAGCACTTTTTTCTTTGCCGTATATATTTTCTTGATTTCTTCGTTTAATTTGTCTAATAATGCTACATAATACTCGCTATTGATGGCTTTTCCTTTCTCTAAATAATCTATAAAAATTATGCCATGTGCTAAACACTCGCTAGAACCTTTCCAGCTGATTGTTGTGTCTTTGGTCGCTTTGGACGACATTCTCCCACTGCTTTCCACTCAGCTGATTGCCGATTTGACTCTGGAGTATAATGGTGGATCCATGTTTCATTCATTGTCACATATCGACTAAAAATATCCTGTTTATTCTTTCTGAAGAGTTCCAAACAGTGTCTGAATCATCAACACGTTGTTTTTTTTTTTTGTGTGTGTACACGCGGCACAGATTTGGAAAACAGTTTTCTTATATTCAAATGTCCGTGTAAAATATTATATACTACACTGTCTTTAGATATCTTTAGGATGTCAGCTATCTCCTGCAACTTGACTTTGCGGTTGTCCAACACGATTTGGAGAATCTTTTGAATATTTTCAGATGTGGTCACCTCATTTGGACGTTCAGAACATTCCGTATCACCAGTGTCCATACGGCCCCGTTTAAACTCGGCAAACCACCGACAAACAGTCGCTTTCGATGGAACAAATTCCTTATAACACTTTTGAAGCCATTGCTGCGTTTGAGCAGTATTTTTGCCCATTAAAAAGCAGTGTTTAATCAACACACGAAATTCATTTTTTTCCATTCTTTGAAAATTTCAAAGCCACTTTCAGAGAGCTTTCACCAAAGAAATTTCAGTGCCACTAATCTAATATCTAGAAGAAAAAAGTATGAAATTGCACATAACTTTCACCCGTATCTTTTGAAGGTCACAGCTACCTGATACACATACGGGGTTTTCACTTATGGCGCCATCTGTGGGTTAGTCTCGGGACTTTTTGACTGATGTGTTGCAAGAAGCGGATTCTTTTTTTTTTCTTTTTAATTTACAACTTGATTATTGGTAGCCACCAGGGGCGTAGCCAGAAATTTTTCATGGGGGGGGGGGTTATGACTACTACAACTCATATATATGTATACGTGTGTGTGATAATGCTAGTGAAGAATATACATTTTGTATGGCAAAAAATTCCTCATGGGGGGAGGAGTTATGACCCCCCTAACCCCCCCCCTTGGCTACGCCCCTGGTAGCCACTATTATTTTCATTTTGAAAACGTCAATATACTTAAGAAAAATGTCTCATAACATCGAGAAATTTTGATAATTTCGTAAAGCATTAAAGAAAATTACCAAAATTTCCTTTTAGAAAGTATTCGGTTACTGTTTGTAAATTTTCTAGTTCATTTTGTGATGATTCTATTTTATAGTTTAATTGTTTACTCGCGAATTATATAAATTACCAGTGAGTAGTAGAAAAATCTGAATTTTTTTTTTTTTTTTTTACTTATAAAGTTTAATTTAATTTTATTTCCTATGAGATGGAAAACTGTCATTTATGGTTTTGGATATATTTTTTTTCTGTTTTCAACAAAAATAAATTTAGTCTCAGCTTGAAATCATGAATTCTACTTTTAAAATTTGAGTAGCCATTTTATATTGCTTTATGTCGCAAAGTTCACGAAAAACGACAATTAGCTAATATTTTCTATTCCTTTTTCTCTCTAGCAACAATTTGGCGCACGTGCGAGCTTATTTCATATCGATGGAAGATACGACGCTAAAACATGCTCCAAAATACCAGGTATTTTTTTATTTCTTTACATGGACAAAATCGTCCGGGAGCCAGCTGACATTTTCGATGACCTGTAACAAAAAATCTGAAATTTCGTCCTGTAGTTCATTTATTTTTAGTTATACATATAACAGAAGTGAACGTCAGCTGGCGTATTTGCGGTGGGTGCAGCCGCCCCAGACGCCCAAACATGTAAAATAATTAAAAAATAATAATTATAATAAAAAATTTGAAACTTTGTACATGTGTTTATCACGTTGTATACAAATGAAAAAAAGTAGTCAGCTGGCTTTATTGCGGTGGATTATACGTCAGTTGCCAACGATCATCTGCATTTGACTGCATTGCGGTGGATTTTACGTCAACATGTAAAGAACATCCGTTAAATAAAATAATAATTAAAAAGTTGAAATTTGGTGAAGTGATAGTTAACTTTACCAGCTTTAGGAAAAAAATAGTCTGAGTTTTCGGTGGTAGAAAAGTGGTCAGCTGGCGACTGAAAGTTACAGTGTATTGCTACACGCACATGCGCCTGATGTATTTCACTGCATCAGCTGATCACATTTACACAGCAGAAAATGCAGCGAACAACTTCTTTCAGGTAACTTTTATAAAGAACTGCTTTACAAAGCTTCAGGTTCCTGGGTTTCTGATTCTATCAATTTTTAATGTTACATGGTGCGTCTCACAGTGCGTCTATGAATCGGCTGAATATACCTAAATCTTTTTTTTTTTTTACTCTCAATTACATAATAAAAATACATAACAATGAGAAAAATATAGGGAAGGTGGCCCAAAATAATCCTATCGGGCAAAACGATCCACATATGTTTTCTTAGATACAGGTCGCGCTACCTATCGGATAACACATAAACAAGTTGTCCCAAGTCCAGAAGAAGCAGTGGCAATATTTAAGCGATCGGTGCATTACGAGTCTAATTCTTGAAAAACTGGGTTTTATTTATCTGTTACGAAGTAAGCACTAACTTTCTTATTTATTTAGAAATACTATATTTACCGAAATATGACTTGGTTGACTGAACAGAGTGTGTTTTTAGATGTGAATTTCACTTATTTAGTACATGTTTCTCGGCGAGTTTCAGTATTATGAACTAAAGTGGGCAGCCATACTGCCGGGTAAAATGATCCATCGACTGAAGGAACTCCAATACCGGGCCCAAGTCATCATGGCAGCCCTTCAGACGTTCTCAAAATGCATGACTCCACATTAAATTATTTAATTCATTTCTGCGTTTATTGTAGGCCAAAATTTTTTAATTATAATTTTGGATTTGTAAAATATTGTGTCAAAGGGTCAAAGTTTTATTTAACATTTATGTTATTTTGTGGAAGTTTTCCCCAAGGGAATCATTTTGGGCCACCTTCCCCTATATGTAAACATCGAAGAAAAGTTCGCTTAAATACGCACATTTCGTAAAAACGAAAATTTCGTACCTTAGGTTATGTGTAATTTATTTTTTGTTCAGCTGTTGAACACGAGTTACCTGAAAGGCGTTGTCCACTGAATTTTTCGCGGTGTAAAAATGATCAGCTGATACAAGTGAAATACAGCAGGCGCCTGTACGTGTAGCAAGATGCTGTAACTTTCAATTTCCAGCTGAGGACTTTTCCACCACTAAAAACTCAGCAGACTATTTTTTCATAAAACTGATGAATTTAACTCTCACCTCACCAAATTTCAGCTTTTTTATTATTGTTTTACTTAACGGATATTCTTTACATGTTGACATACGATCCACCACTATACAGCCGAATGCAGATCGTTATCGGCAGCTAACGTATAATCCACCGCTATAAAGTCAGCTGACTATTTTTTTAAATTTGTATATAACATGATAAACACATGTACAAAGTATCAATTTTTTTATTATAATTATTATTTTTTAATTGTTTTAGATGTTTGGGCGGCTACACCCTCCGCTACTCTGTCAGCTGACGTTCATTTTCTTTACTTACAATATAAAATGAACCAAAGTAGAAAATCTCAGATTTTTTGCAATGTTGACCCCAAAATGGCAGCTGGCTCCCGGACTATAAGGTTCTGTTTCCTCAAAGCAAATTTTTTCAGGGGAAGATAGAGTCAATGAGAATTCATGCAATTCAGAAACTGGTGATTTACAAGCAATGCTAGATAAAGATGAAAATAATCTGAATGCATTAGGTTTTGTGATATTAGATGACAAATTAGCTACAGAAACACCATTTGGTGAGGTTGAAAAACGTCTTTTAAGCGATAAAATTCACGATAATAACAGCAGTGAGGAGGAAGAACAAATTGCCGAGATAGAAGATTTTGTAATACACTCGTATTACAAAACTGCATAAGGTGAATTCCTAGTCAGGCATACCCCCTATACTAGCTATGTTACAATCATCTGGACCAGTTGATTTAGTCACTGCTTTGTATAAAACCTTGAAATTTGGTGAATAGGTATGAAAATGATCATTTAATAAAGATATAAATTAAAAATACTGAGATAGCTTTTAATATATTTTATTTTTCATTGAAAATCCTTCCGTCAATGGCTGTGCAGTGGCGCCATCTGGAGAATGATGCATTGAGATAAATATTTCAAATAAAAATAAAATAAATCAAGCGCTACCTTCGTGTTTTTAATTTATGTCATTTTATTAAATGATAATTTTTGTACCTATCCACAAATTTCAAGACTCTATACAAAATACGAGGCATATTTGGAAAGAAAGTTCCGTTTTGAAAAAAAAATAGTAATTTTTTTTCAAACCAATTTTATTTTTACATGAAAGAGCACGTCTTAAACTATTTTACTACATAGTTTCCGCTAATGTTCAAGCACTTGCTGTTGCCGGTTACCAGCTTTTGTATACCTTCTTCATAGAAACTTCCTGCCAATGACGATAACCAATACTACGGCGAAGAAAACAACGGCGTGCAATTCAAAACAAACGTAGAGGAATGCTGAGTAAAGGAATTGTGTTGCTCCATGACAATGCTCGGCCTCATACTACTGGTGACTTTCAAAGGATGATTCGACAGTTTCGTTGGGAGCAGTTCGATCACCCGCCGTACAGCCTAGACTTGGTGCTGTCCGACTACCACTAGCCCCTGGACATTCAGCGCGAGCTAGGCGGCAAGCTCTTTGAATCCGACGATGAAATGAAAAATGTTGTGGAGTCGCGGTTATCGTCATTCGCGGGAAGTTTCTATGAAGATGGTACAGAAAAGCTGGTAACCCGCAGCGACAAGTGTTTGAACATTGGCGGAAACTATATAGAAAAATAGTTTAAGGTATGCTCTTTCATGTAAAAACAAAATTGGCTTGAAAAGAAAGTTACTAATTTTTTTTATTTTTCAAAACGGAATTTACTTTCCGGATACGCCTCGTAGTTTGTAAATGAACTTGTCCACATGATTGTAACATAGAGGATATAGGGGCTATTCCTTACTAGGACTTACCATAAGGAACTTGCATGAATACTTAGCCTTCAAAGGCGACGCGGTACTGCTAAGTAATTAACTAATGCAAACACTGCCGAAACTCGCATTGGGAGTGCACCGTTAATGCAAAAATCTATTTTGATTATTTCAAAAAATAATTTCTGAAATTATGTTTTGGAATAAAATTTCATTTGCTTGATTAAAAGTTATCATCTTTATTTTCCCTGTTTTTAAAAGGTAAGCGAAATTTGATCTCTCTTTCTATTTTTTTTATTTTTTATTTAAATGTGGATCCCTCTAAAAGGCGGAAAATTTTGTCGGTCCCTTCACATTCCATTTTATAAATAAAAAAATATTGCAATAATAAAATTTGATTAGGTATTGCGATCAGAAAGTTGATTGCAATTCACTGAAATCAGCCAGAAAAAAAAAAAAACGTTTTTCATTTTTACTTTCCGAACGTGTACCATGTAACGAAAGTACTGAAATCATGAATTAATTCGACTTAGAGATTTTGATGTATTTACGCGTTTTGAGGTCTCCGGAATTAATTTATGCTGTTTTTGCGAGATATGTGTATGTATGCATGTGTGTGTGTGTGTGTGTGTGTGTGTGAGTGAACATGATAGCTCCTAAACGGTGCATTCAATTGAGCTCAAATGGGGGATATATGTTATAAACCACCGTCGCAAGACCGGTATTGATTTTGGTGTGTGTAGGACTTATAGTTTTTCTACAGGGCTACGACAGTAATGTAAAGATTTCTTTTACATTATGGCCTATGGAGGGAGGGAATTCTTGAAAGTGCGCTAGCGTTTAAACGGTACATTCGATTGAGCTCAAATTTGGTATATTTGTTATAGAGAGGTATACATGTCACAAGATTCGTATTGATTTTGGTGTGTGTATAGGACTTAATAGTTTTTTACAGGACTGAAAAAAATATTTCTTTTACATTATGGCCTATGGACAGAAATTCGGAAATTCTTGAAAGTGCGCTTTAAAGTCTAAACGATGCATTCGATTGAGCGGAAATTGGGTACGTATTTGCACTCAATCGAATATATAGGTCATTGTCACACAACTTTTATAGATTTTGTGTAGAGCTGATAGTACGTTCATAGGATTGCAAAAAAATACTTCTCATACATTATGGTCTATGGACGCAAATCATGTAAAGTGAGCTAGTGTCTAAATGGTGCATTCGAATAAATTCAAATTGGATATGTATATTATAGATCACCGTCGCACAGCCCATATAGATTTTGGTGTGTGTAAGACTTATAGTTTTTTTACAGTGTAACAAGGGAGAAATCTTTTACATTATGGCCTTCGAGCGGTAATTCTTGAAAGTGCGTTAGCGTCTAACCGCTAATTTCAATTAAGAGTAAATTGGATATGTATATTATAGATCACGGTCACATGGCCTGTATAGATTTTGGGGTGTGTAGAGCTGGTAGCTTGTTTACGGGATTGCAAAAAATAATTCTAATATATTGCGGTCGTTGGAAACAAATCATTTAAAGTGAGCTAGTGTCTAACAGCGGTATGCACCAAACGCCATGACTGCGACTAAGGTAATGTGAATAAACGGTTTGATTCTCAGAGACAACACGGGAGTTGTATTGGTCAGATGTATTGTATGAGCAATAAAAGTCTTGCATTTGGAACGATGAACCATTTTCTCGGCTAACCTTTGAAATAACTCGCTCTGACGAGTTAACTCACAGGATTAATGTTTGATGAATACGACCATAAATGGTGAATTCGATTAAACTCAAATCAGGTATTTATATTATAGGTCACTGTCAGTTTTACATATTGCATCAGTTTTAGTACTTGCAAGGATTTCAGTTTCTTTACAAGGCTACTAAAAAGAATTATTATGCATTTCCTATAGACTCAACTTATTTGAAGTGCACTAGCTTCTGAACACTGCAGTCGATTGAGATGAATGAAATTTATTTAAGCGCTTGGTAAAAGATAAGTTGTTCGGAAAGTCGAGTAGAGTCACTCCAGATTTTTCTTTATATCATTTTATAATACCTCAAAAAAAATTGACTTACTTCTTTTGGGAAACATTATTCTTAAATGAACAAAATGCGACGAAGCAAAACTTTATTTCTGAAAATCGATGATTTTTTCCTGAACTAGGTTTGCTGCTGTACATGCGAGACAATAATTTTGCAGCTGGTGGATGTTTGCAAAGATTAAGTCCGGCACGTTGTTTTGTGGCGAAATACTGAATGTCTTCATTCTCACAAAGTTGCATGCTTGTTACCGATTGAGAGCACCATGAAAGGAAAACATATTTTTATCTGTACAAGTTGTTCGTTGTATCGGGATATTCCAAAATCAGTCATTTCGTTGATATGCATTTAACTTTGTTTTAGTTATTTTTCGGATGGGGAACTTCCATGACTTTCGTAATAACGGGACTTTTCACTCTTCCGTTGTAATGGGAATTCACTTTATACGGTAATTTACTTTGAACCTGCTTAAGCGATCACCTTGTTAAAGAGACCGTCTGGGTACAGTGACCACTTTTGTACAATTTCACTATACAGCCACCACACTCTATCGCCTTCGTATGGTGACCACCTTCATAAGGTGACCGATTTTGTTCTTCCCGAGGGTGGTCACATTAGACAGGTTTCACTGTATTTAGTTTTAAAAATGTGTAAAATGCATGGTACTATTATTAACACAAGAGTGCTATTTCGTTCTCTCCTGTATTTTCTGTCGCCATAATTTGCGGACAAAATTCGTGGACATTTTTTGTGCCACATGATTTGTCTCCACGCGTTTCCGTTGCACTTCTCGATCGTGTTTCCAGATAGCAGGGAGGGAGGGAGAATAAAATGTTGAAAGTCGCTAAAGTTTGCTATTTACGGGGGTTTATCACCAATTTTGGCATCAAAAAATAAGTCTCCAAAACAAACTAGCATGGTGATATTTTCCATATTCAACTGGCAAGCCTTGCAGTTTATTACACAGGAGAAGTATAGTTAGAATACGCCTGACGAAGATTGTTAAACAGTTTCACTAGGCAATTTTAATATAGATTCAATTCTTAAAAGTGTTTCATAGAACAAAAAATATAAACATGGCATACTCATTACTCATGGATGATGATGCCCATTCCAAACAAAGGTGAAGTATAGTTAGATTATGCTTGGCGAAGATTGTAAAACAGCTTTAGTGGGCGAATTTAATATAAATTTCGATTACAAAGAAGTGTTCTATGGAACAAGTAAGAAAAATATGGCACACTCATAAATAATAATACACTTTCCAACTGAATGGAATAAGGAAGAAAATAAGTTCGACGCATGGATTATGACACGCTTTTGATATAGAGCACGTTAGTACGTATTTAAAATATAAAAGTGCTTCAGATATTCTTTCTTCGTTTTTTTTCAGCCGCTGGAAATGTTCAGCCATATCGGAGGATACGTGGGCATCTGGCTGGGGATATCCTTGCTGGCCCTGTGCGAGTTCATCGAGGGCACCATCAGGGTGCTCACGTTCATGCTGGCCAGGAGGAAGAGCAACAGGGACGGACATCCCTCTCACCCCGACCCGAAGAAGGCGCATCAGAACAACTCCAGCCCGCTGTTCCACCAGAGGAAAAAGAAACGTGTTCAGATGAAGGCGAAACTTCGAATATGAAGAACTAAAAAAAAGTAGTAAAATAAATAGTGTGCGCTAACGATGGTCCATGGCCGATTCTAGAACGATGTGATGTATAGATATGTAACTTCCAATTAGGAAAGCCTTTTAATATGGCATAATTCATCTTCCTTGTACATAGTATTTCTCCTGAAAAAGAATGTACAGCTGTTTCCTAAGTTTCCATTCTATTTTCAAAGTAATTTATTATTTTATACTGAATGTTAAAACTGTAATAAAAAAAATAAGTCTACAAGCAAATTTGAAACAGGAAATTATCAAAAAAGGTGTTTATTTTTCTGCACTAATGTTATCATCCTCCAGTAACTCGAAAGGTAAAAATTACCCCTATCTTTGTCAAATTGGAACAATTGTGGAGAAAAAGAAACATGATGATAAGACGTGATAAACATCCCTATTTAGATCCTCCCAATTTTTTATCGATCACCGGCATGCAAAATTCTAGTCGCCGTATATTCATATTATTCATTATATTCTGGTTTCCTCTGAGAGTAGTCGGTTAGAAGTTTGTTTCATAGTTCGCCAGTCATGGACTCGTTTTTGAAGACCTCTGCAAGCATTGTACTTGTGCTTCAAGTCTCGCTCGAAGCCCTTTGTCAAATCCTAAGGGAGGACTTTGAATTCGTAGAGCCAATAGAAACTGGGCCAAAGACTCTATACATATTTCTCCCCGATGGCTGTTCGATTTCCTTATACGAGCACGATACTATTACAGAGGCATGGTTCCCAAGAAACGGCAGCACCGATAAAACCTCCTCCAACGTGTTCTGCCGCGTAGGAGATGCTTCTACACGAACACTTAAGGTGCTTTTGACTATTATGGAACTCTGCTATTTGAATGGAGACCATTTCGCTGCGAACTACATGGCAGGAGATGCTGTTGAGTTAGGTGAAATTCGTACTGTTCTCAAAGAAGGCATCTGGACGAACACAGCCACTGTGACAAGGTTCGTAGAGAGACTGATTGCCAAAAAGCGATGGGATTTAACCTTGAGCTGTGGCAAAATGAACTGTTACTATCAACGATTCCTGGAACGGTATTATGCGCCTGGAGGCAAGGGTTATGCACTTGCTAAGTGCCACTTCACGCGTCTGAAGGATTCAGTCTAAAAGTAAGTTCATTTATTTGTTCATTGATAGAGATACGCATTCTTCTCTGGGAGAAATAAGGCTAATTTTAACCTCTAACGCAAATGCAAAACATTTTATTCGTGTAGCTAAATTATATGTACTAGTTGTCTGCCAGTAGTCGAAATTCGACCATAAAACATTAAATTTTTTAATTTGAGCTCGAATAAAGCTCTTCTGTCAAAGAGAATGCCTCACCATTCCATCTACAGTGGAACCTACTAAAGTGACCACCTTGGCTAAGACACCATCTGTCTTTAGTGACCACTTTTGTACAATTTCGGTGTTGATTTTGAAGAGGGTGGTTTTGTAAACACTCTATCATATTTTGATAAATGCAAAGGCAGCTCCAGAGCGTGGGTCATAGGGTCATCTCCCTCTACTGACCTTGGATTTCACACATTCAGTTTGCGTTTTGAACAATTTAGGTTAATCTAAAAAGTCTCGTGGTCCCCACCGAAAATTGATCCCCTCGGATAAAGGCCCATTATGTCTGGAGTTATAAAATCTTAAACCGTCGAATGACTGAACTTTACTTGCTGAGGCGTACCACTGAGCATGTATAAAAACTTGCTGCCTCAATAAATTTGCCCTTTTTTCGAATGATTGTCCTTGAGATTTATTAACTGTCATCGCAAATGCAGGTATAGTTGGAAATAAAGTTTTTTGAAATAATATGGTAAAATAGTACCAGAATATTTTATGATGGAATTAAAATTCTTTTATTTCCTGCGGTTCCAGCTCTTGAAACTTTATATTTAGGATTCCTGTAACATGTAGTTGTGCACCTCCCATTTTGGTCTTAATCGACTGGATAGTTTATCTACAGGACCACCCAAAAGATTCACCACCCCAAATATATTACGTTCTAGGGGCCGAAATTCATTAAACTCGCATATCTCAAAAACTATTAGACGCAGAATGTTGAAACTTTATATTTAGGATTGTTGTAACATCTAGTTCTGCACCTCCCCTTTCGATATACCATTCGACTGGATAGTTTATCTACAGGGCTGCCCAAAAGATTTTAAATACATCACGCTCTATGGGCAGAAATTCAATAAATCGTATTTTAGAGGTATTAGGCTATTTCAAACGACTCAGAAGTGATTTATGCTGTTAAGGGTTACAAAATGAATTTCGCTATCGAAAAAAGGTGTCTTTATCATTTATAGTTCTGCTACAGGAACACTAAAAAGATTTGCAACACATTACGGCCAACGTCAATTTTAGGAACATTCTTCCATTTCAAGCACAATACCGTTCTAACATATAGTTAGGCAATGGTCCGACAAGGATCCCGTGCCTCCCTCAGAAATTACGCCAAAGTCGCCAAGCTTGGCGACTTTTGGTGTACATGTGCATGTATTTAACTCTCAAATCTCAAAAACTATTAGTCGTAGAATGTTGAAATTTCATGTATAAGATTGTTGTAACATCTAGTTGTGAATCTCGATTTTTGGTTCCAATTTACTGGAGAGTTTATTTACAGAACCACCCTAAAGAATTACAGTACATTAATGTCTATGGACATCTTCAATATATTACATTTGTCGTCAGACATTGTTTGGTCCATGCCCAAAATATCGCGATTTGTCATCGTCCTTGGCGAGTTTTGCCGAAATGTCGCCAAATTTGGCGCCAAAAATAATTTTGCATTTCGCATAACTCTAAAACTTTTAACAGCAAAATGTTGAAATTTTAAATTTAGAACTATTGTAACATCTAACTGTGCATCTGTTTTTTGATTGCAATCGACTGGGTAAGTTATTTACAGAGTCATCCAAATGACTTTAAATGTATTAAGACAGCGTTTCTCGACCTGTGGAGCGCGCCCCCCAAGGGGGGCACAGAGCGTTTGCAGTGGGGGGGGGCGCGAGAAAAACCAAAGAGCATGTAGTGATGCATGTTTTTAAAAAATCATCTTATTTATTTTCATTTTTACTCAACAATATATCCATTTTCACTAAAATGTTCATTCAAACTTTACTGATAGCATTATTTTGTAGAAAATTCAACTTAATGTTCATTGCTAAAGATGAAAAAACTGTATGTATGCTGAAAAATGTAAGGGGGGGGCGCCACCGTAAGTTAGCCATTGTTGTGGGGGCGCGACGTTGAAAGGTTGAGAACCACTGTATTAAGGTGTATGGATACATCCAATTCATTGAGAGTCTGTGGTCAATTACTACTTTGGCTAGCCCAAAATCTCGCAAACATTCTCAAGCTTGTCCGCTTTTGGTAAAATATCGCCAAATTAACTGTCAGAAGCAAATCTTTCAAAATGAACCCAGCTTGGCAATATCGAAATATTTGGGTAGAAATCGCTAAACCTTACTATTACTGCAGTATTTTGTCTCATTCAAACGAAATAAGTTTAGATGAAGTGCGCCGAATTTTTTTTTTTTTTCATTTAATAGGCGTGCAAGGAAGTCATGTGTTGTCCACATCAAATTTTTTAAGGAAATTTTACAATCCTACAGCTGAAATCCACGACGACATTATATTTTTACGGAAAAAGTATTTTTCAATAAATTTATGGATTTTTATACATTGAATACACTTCCAGCCCAATTCCAAAAGCTATTTATATTTCTTCTAATTATGGTAGTTGTGAGAAAACATCTGTTCTTGTTTTTAAATAAAAATATTCTTAACTTCATTCATACTATCTGCGAGTTACAAGGGCAACAAAATTGTTCTTTTAGATTTTTGAAAAAAATACCGAAAAAAGTATCTATAATTTTCTCAGGAAATGTAAAACTTAAAGACAGTTTGATTTGTAGGAAGCGAGTTTCCGCTTTTTTTTTAACAAAACATTTATTGAAAAAGCATTTAATCAGAGTTAAATTTTTAATAGGCCACTTTACAATAATAATCATGTGTGCAGGTAAGGGTAGGGAGAGATGGGACACCATGAATTATGCCTAAAGGAAACATTTCTTTTAATTTCTGATTTTTCCATCAGGTGTAGTAGCCATATCATCATAGTTTTTGCTATGAATTATTTCAGTTACTTTTATGTGACAAAAAAGCTGTTTTCTAGCACCAAAAGTAAATAACTTCTCATACTTTCGATGCAAGTTTTCATTCTTATTTATTGTAACTAACAAAATTTTTCTTAATGTTTTGTAGACCTAAGAGTACAACTTTCATAAATTAGCAGGAGACCCAGCAGCAGCGTATTTTTAAGAGTAATGCATTTTATTGATATGCTGTGTGGAAGAGAGGGAAGAGACCCTTTAACTCATGGAAGAAAAATGAGAGAAAATATGAAATTTTTATCCCCCCACAAGAAACTGACGGTTCCATTATTGATGAGGAAGATACATGTTACATATACATCTTTACATGTATTATCGCAAAATTGCATCCACCAAACACGGTTGGCAGGACGAGTCGTGCACAGGCGTACTTTTCATTTGATTTGCACAATATGTTAGGTAAATACATGTTATAAAATGCAACAAACCTTGGGAACATAAATTACACATCGTCATTTTTTCCGAAAATTTATAAAGATTCTGCATAGTTTCAACTTTTGAAAACACAAATCCCATCCCTTTCTCACGTAAGAGAGGGATGGGACATTTTCCTTACCATTTTTATTTGCCTCTCTTTATTAACTCTGAGTGTTTTCCTTTATATAACAAACTATTTTATTTTTTTCTAGGGACTGCATTTTACGCATGTTCATCTGTCTGGAGAAAATTTTGGACTTCTACGTCGACGTTTCTAATTAAACACTCGAGGCCTTTTTTGGAGGCTAGAGGCCTCCATATCATTAATCTTCGAATGAAATCTCTACTCAGACTACCACTAAAAATAATACTCATTTCTTGGATTCAGAATTCGATCTAAAAAAGCAACAGCCATAATATAACCTTTATCGAAATGAAATAATTTATATTCGGGAAGAAATGATTTTTATACTGATGAAAAAACTCAAAGACCTGGAGTAGTACATTTCTTCAATACAAGACACAGCATTTTTTAACAAGTACTTCCAGCTGTTTCTTTCCCATTTGTGGCATACGATCTTCAGTGATTGGTAATTCTTCCTTAGACGCAGAAGTGACAATTTATTTTTTAAAGTACATGCATTTTCATAAAAAAAATTTTAACCAAAGACTTTACTCATTCAAATATGGCTTCAAAGAAGAGTCTATACTCCATTAATTTATCTTAATAAGCAAGATGATTGGTAATCTTTTGATGCATTGAATTAATAAAAGTGTTTTTTCACATGATGATTTGGACATTCATTTCACATAGACTCATGAAAAACAATTTAGAGCCAACTCTTTGGCTTTCCATAGGTATCTTTGCACCGTGTTCTCTGACTTCATCCAAAATTCTGAATGTCACACCAAGAATTCCATTTTTTTTTAATCGAAGTTATGATGAGCGTAACAAATAAAGAGAGAATAAATAAATAGTAATTACTTTTAAAGCATCAAAATGAGTTTTTAAACAAGGTTCAAAACAATAAAAAAGTGTGTGCGTTTTTTCGTCATATTAAAAAAGAAATTACATTTCTTTTTACAGAATTTCTCTTTGAAGTCTCTTTACATAATGTTCTTTACTGAAATTAGGTTTATCATCAGTAAATTGTCAGCAATCTCTAGAGTGTGAAAGGATTGAAAAAAATGCCACAAATCGAATATTAAATATTTAAAATCGAATTTACTTTCAATAAAAGAGTAATTTTGACAAACCCACAAAAAGAAAGACAATAAATATTTTTTTTTCTTTTTAACCCGAAAAGCAAACATTAGCTTTGTTCACCGTAAAATATCTAAACTGAGATTAAATATTCGTAATAACATTTAAGTTCTTATGTGAAGTTTTGGAATGTAAGATTTGATTGTATGCAAAGTAGAACTGATTCTGACATTATCCACAATTGATATTTACAAAGAATTATAAATTTTTCATGCATTAGTCCTTAACTTTTAGTACATCAGTAAATTTATAATTTAAAGTTCAGGAAGTGTTTAAAAATATGAAAATTTAATATAACTCTATTCTAAAAAAAGTACGCTGCCGCTGTCAAAAGCTTGTCATGCTTCGTCTCCGATACCGTCAGGAGTTGAGCTTCAACGAAGGTGTCCATAGATTCGAAAATTCCGGGAAGGCATTAAGCTGACTTAAATTTCGAAATTCGAATTATTTTAGAAGATATTAATACAAAACTGAGAAATTCAAATTTTCAGTCGTTAATAAAATACTTTTTATTCGTCCACTCAAATTCAAATAGTTTTTTCAAATGTTAATTCATTAATTACATGTAATTGATTAAATTTAATAAAAAGTAACTAAAATAAAACTTTTCTTTGTTGACCTAAGTAGGAATTGACTCAAAAAAATTTTTTATATATTACTTGTTTACATTCAGAACAATAATTATGTAAAATTTAACTAAGTAATGTGCAAAGCTAGCGGGTGGAAGGGGCTTATGTACAGAATACAATATAGCTATACTATTGCACTCAGGTTGTAATTTCGTTCTCAACCTTTTTACACTGGTCTGGTCTGGTGCATCGAGTACAGGGCCGGAACTAGGGGAGGGCAAACGGGGCAAGTGCCCCGGGCGCCGAGATAAGGGAGGCGCCAAAATCAGTGATGGTTCCATGAATATTTTTGTTTTCCAGATTTGTGAAGTTGTTCCTAAGCGTACTGTCTGAAAAAACTGGTATTGTTACACCTCTCTAGACGTGCACAGTTTTTCGAATGGGATACTGTGGAAACGTTTTGTCACAAAGCAAAGGAAAGAGCCCCTGGAGACCCATCGACTGGCGATGAGCGATCTGTTTTAGTCGATGAGACGGGCAGGTTCGATTTAAGGCATAGTCAGAAGCGTAGCTAGAGTTTCCAGCTTCTGGGAACTAGTGTAGTTTCCGCATCTCTTTCTGTTTGCTAGAATGGACAACAATGACAGTTCGAAATTATAATTTGGCCCCGCCTCTGTGCTGTGTACAGATGATCCCTCTTACCCTTCTCTAGCTATGCCACTGGACGTAGGTGGCAACCTCCGCCTCTGTTTCAAGGAAAGTGGCGTCAGATTTCACTTACGATTAAAAAAAAAAGCATTTTTACATTTGTAGAGAAAAGCGTGATTATGGTTTTAACTCTGACACTTTAGCCAAATTAAGCTTCAAATAGTTCACTTTTGTATGTTCCACTTTCTTTAAAAGAAAACAGTAAAACTAGATGGTCAGCAAGAAAGAAAGCTATTGAAGTAGTTTATAAATATTTTGATGGCATTAGCAAAGTTCTGGAAGAATTAACATCCAATCCTCTGTCTACATCGGAAACAGAAGCTCTCTCTTTGAAAAAATGCATAAAAAATATGAATTTCTTATTTTCACATGTTTTAGGTTTAACATAAAAAAAAAGACCGCGTGAACCAATTTCTCCAAAGAAATGATATAACCGTACATGAAACAGTAAGGCGTACTAGAGGTCTTTTAAATCTTCTGGAATGAACCAGAGACAAAACTATATTCGCTGCAATAACAGAAGCAAAAATAATGGCTAATAATAGTTTACTTCCCGATTTTAATGAAAAACAAAAATCTGATGTGGACAGCACATGACTTCCTTGCACGTCTAATAAATCAAAAATATTTTCGGCGCACTTCATGTAAACTTATTTTCATTGAAAGAGATAAAATATCAGTAATAGTAAGGTTTAGCGATTTCTAGCCAAATATTTCGATATCGCAAAGCTGAGTTCAATTTGAAAGATTTCCTTCTGACACTTTATTTGGAGATATTTCACCAAAAGCCGACAAGCTTGAGAAATTTTGCGAGATTTTGGCGATAGCCAAAGTAGTAATTGACCACAGACTTTCAATGAATTGAATGCATCCATACACGTTATGTATTTTAAGTCATTTGGCTGACCCTGTAAATAAATTACCCAGTCGATTGCAGTCAAAAAAGATATTCAAAACTGTTAGATATTACAAGAGTTCTAAATACAAAGTTCAAAATTCCACGGGTTAAAGTTTTAGAGTTATACAAAATACGAAAGAATTTTTGGCACCAAATTTGGCAATATTTCGGCGAAACTCGCCACGGTCGACGACAAATGGCGAGATTTTCAGCATGGACCAAACAATGACTGTCTACAGTTGTATTATATTGAAGATGTCCATAGACATTAAAGTATTGAAATTCTTTTCGGTGGTCCTGTAAATAAACTCTCCAGTAGATTGGAACCAAAAATCGAGATGCACAACTAGATATTACAACAATCTTATACATGAAATTTCATAATAGTTTTTGAGATTTGAGAGTTAAATACGCACACACGTACACACGTACGTAAAGCGTTTGGTCCTATATGCAAAAGTCGTCAAGCTTGGCGACTTTGGGCGTAGTTCTTGAGAGAGGCACGTGACCGTGGTTGGAGCATTACCTAACTTATATGGTAGGACGGTATTGAGCCTGAAATGGATGAATACCCCTAAAATTGCCACTGACCGTAATTTATTGGAAATCTTTTGAGTGTCCCTGTAGTAGAACTGTAAATGATAAAGAATTTTTTTTTATTGAAGAAATACATTTTGTAACTCTTAACAGCATATATCACTTCTGATTCGTTTGAAATAGCCCAATACCTCTAAAATACGCTTTAATGGATTTCGGCCCATAGAGAGTAATGTATTTCGAATCTTTTGGGAGGTCCTGTTGATAAACTATCCAGTCGAATGAAACCGAAAGGGGAGCTGCACAAGTAGATGTTACAACAATCCTAAATATAAAGTTTCAACATTCTACGCCTAATAGTTTTTTAGATATGCGAGTTTAATGAATTTCGGCCCATAGAGAGTAATGTATTTCGAATCTTTTGGGCGGTCCTGTAGATAAACTATCCAGTCGAATGGAACCAAAAGGAGAGGTGCACAAGTAGATGTTACAACTATCGAAAATTTAAAGTTTGGACATTCTACGCCTGATTGTTTTTGAGATATGCGAGTTTAATGAATTCATAGAGCGTAATGTATTTTGAATCCTTTGGGCGGTCCTGTACCTAAACTATTCAGTCGATTAAGACCAAAAGGGGAAGTGCACAACTAGATCATAGAAAAATCCTAAATATAAAATTTCAACATTCTACGACCAATAGTTTTTGAGATATGCGAGTTACATACATACGTGCGTACGTACGTACAGACGGCATGGAAAAACTGGCCACAATAGACTCGCCGCTGGTCAAAATGAGTTGCAGACGCGTTTATATGATGGTACATGCTAGCTTACGATGATATGCATCGAAAAAAAATGTTTAATTAAATTTACAGGTAGTCAAAATCGGTTTTTTCGTTGAAATTTGGCCCCCGAAATTTTTCGGGATCACATTACTTCCTTATACTCCGTGCAAAGAAGTAAAAATGGAAGAAAAAGATGATGTTTGTTGAATGTTGCGAAGATGAAAGATCGAAATTTTCAAAGATAGAAAAATTTAGAATTCCTCTTTTAGAAATTACCGACAAAATAAAACGAGTGAGCTAAAATCTCGTTTTGAGGGTCTCTAAATGATTAGCTATAACTTTGGAATCCTGAATGGGATAAAATCCACCAGATGAATATAGAAGAACTGAAATCCAAAGCTCTAAGCACTTCTATATAAAAAAAATGCCCTAAATATAGAAGAGTTTTTAGGGGAAAGTTTAAAAAATCACTCTCTATTGATTGATGACGCTATGGAAACAGCACCTGTATCAATCCTTTTGAGTCTCATTCATAAGCATAACCTGGAAGAAGGCTATCCAAATTTGACCACAGCCTTAAAATTATTAATTCTTCCAGTAACACTTGCATCAGGTGAGAGTAGCTTTAACAAGCTGAAAATTATAAAAAAAATTAAGAAAGTCTATGGAGCAAAATAGACTTTCCAATTTTAGTATTATCTCAATCGAATACAAAAAAGCGTCATTGTTTCTTACGATGACATTATTAGAACTTTTGCTGCAAAGAAAGCTCAAAAGCCAAATTTTCGAAAAAAAAAAAAAAGCCATTTCTTTAAGTAAAATAAAACAAAAGAAAGGATTTCGATGTTTCTTCTATTTTTCTGCGTAAATACTAATAGTTTTTTTTTTTCAAGTTTTAATTTTAAATTGTAAATTGCATCCTTAATTTAAAAACCCAATTGTATGTAAAGCTAATTCGAACTGAAATTAAATAGATTTAAAGTTTCATCGACTTCCGATTTGGTAATAAAATGACATCTTCCTGATGTTTCAATTGTCAAAATGCTAGCTCCTGATTTTATTTCTTTCTAACGGCATTTATTGAATGTCTTTCTGTTTCAAAAAATGTTTAACTTCTCTCTCTTGGGTTTTTTTTGGGGGGTGGGGGTGGGGGGGGAGGCGCCATAATTAAAATTTGCCCCTGGTGTCATAAACTTTAGTTGCGGCCCTGATCGAGTAGACTTTAAAATATTGTAAAACCCGATCCAGAGAGAACCCCCACCAAGCATGTCGTTCATTATGAAAAGGATAGGAAAAAAACGTTCGAACACAGGCTTAGAAATAAAAGGAATTAAAAAGAAAAAAAAATTGCATGCAGAAGGCATAGCAGCGCCAGATTTTGCCCTTCACTACATTGAGTAACAACCAGATGCTTCATGACACAGCTATTTGAAAAGTTTTATTTCTAAAATACTTGCGAGACAATGCAGCAAGAAAGATATACGTTCTCCAGAAAAACAAACAACTTCAGATTCGTTTTTTAAACATTAAGTAAGTGCGATGTCATTCGAAATATTTTGTTATATTTACAAATGTATGTGCTCGTTATTTTTTCGCTATTGGATCTTTCTGTAACGCACATAGATGCATTTTCTCTTCGCTTTGTCAGTCCCGATCAACTTGAATTATTAGAACTCGGCTGTATTTTACTTTCTGGTTGCCTGTACTGATGAGAATGAAACGGAAATTTTAAATTCTCTATGAGAAAAAAGGGTATTTCGCCTTCGAGGTGGTTTAGGGGCTTGGGAACCATTCTATCACGCCTTCAGTCAGAGCCTGGTTATGACCAACAGGGGCCCCGGGCATTGATGAATTTGGGGACACCATCTTTTTGTTTTATTTTTCATAAAATTTTGATATAAAAATGAATATTTCAGAACAACATTTGATCAGAAGCGCTGACTTCGTGGGCGCTCAAGCATCCTCAGACAAAATCACTTAGATGTGGATGTGGACCACCCGTACAATTTTAAGACACAGTTATAGCTAATTTTGTTGAAAACATTTATTGGAATTTCGGGGAAAATACAATAGTTTTCTTCAAAATAAAGATCTTTTATGAGATTTCTGCAATAAGATCTGAATTTTTCTCATACGTCTGCTGAACACCGTTCTGCTTAACATGATGGCTGGGTAGATGCAATTCCGAATAATTATCCATTTAAATTATAAAACATGTTGATTTATATTTTGTAACGGTTTTTACTCCCATTTGTGCATAAAAAATGTAGAACTATTGCAGGAAATATCATATTTTTCTAAGAAAACACGTGTATAATCATCACCTCCCTCTCGAAAAACTGTTCTTTCAAGAGCACTCACTAAAGTTTTGCGAAATCGGCGCCTCTGCATTTGAAATTGGGGTCCTTTCGAGCTGGGGGCCCTGGCAAAGTCCCGATTTGCCCATGCGATAATAAGGCTCTGTCTTCAGTCCAGGTTCGAATCACAGTTTGTGCATGGATATTAACTTGTAAGTCCCTTCATAAGGAGTAACGCTGCCCGCCCACTGGGTACCCCCATATAAAATGGCCACAAAACCTTCGGGCAGTTGTAGTGGACAATGCCTAATCAGCAAGTGCCCACTCGATGAAAAAAGATAAAAAAAAAAAGGGTATTTCCCTTTAGCGTTTGGAACAGTTTATCTGAAATATTCTGAAAGAGAAATCTCATTGTTCAATGTCTGTTTTCACCTTTGAGTTCCGTTTATGGAGAGAAAAAAAAGAAATGATCACACACACGCACACACATAAATAAAAGTAACAATGGGCCTTTTTATCATCGGAAAACGACGATAATGTGGACTTATACGCCTTCCGTATCCCCCGTTCTTTTCTGATAAGCTCTTTATAACGTTCCACCACTTCAAAATTATCTTTCTTTTCGAATCACATCGACCTGAATAGTTTTTTGAAAAGCTTTACCTTCATCCTAAAAATGATATTTTCTTCCGGAACCTCTGCGAGGACCAGCCACCTGGTGGTGCCTAATTTACCCTACCACCTGTACGCCATCAAGTGCAAGTTCAGAGACGTGGTCAGAGTGCACGAAACGGAGAAGAGTCTGAAGCTCGAACTGCCCGACGACAACTTTGTTCTTGTCTACATCCGCAGCGAGACGACCGAGAGACTATTCGGTTGCAGCTTCGGACGCGACCCGTCCGCCGTGTACTGTCGCTTGGGGACGGCCGCGTCTCCGTGCGCCCTTCAAGTCGTCAAGTGCTTGTGCGAGTCCGTCGGCGTCAATACCAGTCAGCAGTTCTCGTCCCACTACTCGGAAGGGGACGGCTGGGAACTCTCCGAAGTCGGCAAGTGTCTCCGCGGGGGCGTTCTCCTCAACACGGCGACCTTGCAGAGGTTCCTGGAACGAATGGCGATCAAGAAGCGTTGGAATTTCGCCCTGTGCCTGGGCAGAGTGCGGCGTTGCTACCAGCTGTTCCTCGAAGGCTACTATGCCCCGGAAGGCGATGGCTACAGGCTCGCCGAAGATGACTTCAGGCGTGTGGTGGATTCGAGTTTCTAGTAAGTGACGTAGCTGTATTCACAAATGAAATGTCTACGCATATCTAAATATATGAAATTAGACTTTTGTTCGTACATTGCTCGGAATTCAAAAATTCTGCAATTCCTGTCCGTTTCAAGCATCTGGGAATCCAGTACGACCCTCAAAAAAAAAAAAAAAAAAAAAAAAAAAAAAATGTCTGTCATTCTGTCCATGACGCATTTTTTGTTCGCGCATCACGTAATAACGATAGAGATGAGTTCGGGCTCATTTTTTGAAGCCCGAGCCCGAAGACTTTTAATCCGAGCCCGCCCGAGCCCGAGCAATATTATTAAAGTTGGAGCCCGAGCCCGCCCGAGGACGAAATTTCAGCTAAAGACAAATAAAATTAACTACTTCATTAATAGGATACAATAAATTTTGGAGCTTCACACACCTTCTAGTCTCCCGTGCCGCTATTTTTTGAAATAAGTACGTCTATTTATACAATGAATCACTTTTTAAAATCTGTTTCAAGGAGTATGTTCAACAAAGAAGAAATTTTTCACGAGCCCGAGCCCGAACGCAATCGTGAATTACAGAGCCCGAGCCCGAGTCGGGTCCGGGCTCGGGCTCGGGCTTTCGGGCTCGGGCTGAGCCCGTCTCATCTCTAAATAACGACTCAAGCAAATGAAACGACATTGGGTGGCATAATAGGTGGTCACTCAACTTAAAATAGTGGCGTCGAATTTTTAAAAATTTTGATTAGATTTTGAGATTTTGAAAAAATCGTTTCAAAATGCAAAAATTTCTGTTCCGGCATCCCGAAATAAAGACTACAGGGAATAAAAGGAAGTTTAGTGACATGATATGTGGTGACTCAACTTAAACTATGAGAGTCGATTATTTTTTTAATTGGATTTTTCGATTTTGCGAAAATTAATTCAAAATAGTTTGTGCATCATATAATAATGACTAAAACGAATAAAAAGAAATTAGTGCATGGCAGGTAGTCACACTCAGTTTAATTGTATGTGTAGAAATTTTAAAAAATAATAATTAGATTCTGAGATTTTCCAAAAATCGTTTCAAAATATGTAAATATTTGATGCGCATCACGTATTAACGACTGAAACGTACGAAGTGAAATTTGGTGACATGATAGGTGGTCATTTAACTTAAACTATAGGTGTCGAACTTTTTAGGAATTTTGACTAGAGATTTTCCAAAAAATTACTCAAAATGTGAAAAAAATTGTCGATTACGTATAAACCACTCAAGCGAATAAAATAAATTTTAGTAGCGTTACAGGTGGTCATTTAAACTATAGGCGTCAAATTTCTTTAAAAGTTTTATAGAATTTGTGATGTTGTGAAAACTCAGTGAATGCTTGTTCCATTCCTGAAAAATGGTAATGGAATCGGATGAAATTTGGATTTATGTTAGACGTAAGTAAATTCAAACTCTAAATGCCAAAACTGTTTTAAATATTTCATAGATTTTGAGAATAGGCGTATAAATGTTTGTTATCGCATTCCTTAAAAATGGATTAAAAGAGTACAATGACATTTAGCAGGAATCTTTTAAAAATACACAGAAGTATAATTTTGCTCTCTATACTATTGCTGATATACTAATTCCGCACTTTCTTCATTTAATGCGGTCAAAAATTCAGGCTTTTTTGGAAATTTGCATTACGTACTAACCCGTCAAGACGGGTACTTCAGCTAGTTGCAAAATAAATAAGTAAATATCGAAGATAAATTCATCTCATTTTCTCCAAACTAACTGTCTA
Source organism: Cheiracanthium punctorium (assembly GCA_038373885.1). Taxonomy (NCBI): domain Eukaryota; kingdom Metazoa; phylum Arthropoda; class Arachnida; order Araneae; family Cheiracanthiidae; genus Cheiracanthium; species Cheiracanthium punctorium. Next base: position 496,222 of record JAWZYV010004046.1, read on the forward strand.
AACACTGAAGCAGCAGACCACACGAGGCTAATCCTCGCGAAGCACGCCTTCGCGATCATGGATTCTGGGGGCGGAAACATTACGTCTCGTTCAGGTGGTCTGCCTGACACGATGTCCAGAGTGTTTAGTTCCCGAGCAAGTTTAATCCTCATTTTATCAACCCACTCAAGGGATGGAAGGCTGATTCAACCCCCAGCCTGGGATTCGAATCCCGGACCTATGGCACGGCAGCGCTATGCGCTAACCGTTGTACCACTAGAATTTCAGTTTTCCAAATATGTATTGTTCTAAATTTAGTGAAATATGTAAAATTCTGTAATCGAGTAGGCTCAGTGGCGGATCCACGGAGCTTAACCCCTCCAAAACAAGACATTCCTTTGATGTACATATCCTATTTATGCCTAGTGTCCCTTTTTTGGAACGGCATTTTCGCTATCAGTCGAAAACGTAATTTAGTTTTCGTAGCCTTTATTCACGAGTATTAAACCTTAACTCCACAAAATATTTTAACATGACCAAGCACCATGTTAACATTTCAATTTTTATTCCTAATGATTTTAAAAGAAATCATCCCTTGTGCAAGAAGTTGACATCAGAAATTTATCTAATATTGCTGGTATTAGTAAAAATCGAAGAAAGTCGCAAAAGTATCGGGGCATAAATGGAATACTTTATTTAGTTGAAATGAGCTTTTCTTTTTAACCCTTAAATGCCCTGAGTTTCAAATTTGAACTTTTAAAACATGTTCTCTTCAGGAATAGAGTACAAGTCAAACTTCTTCAAAACAGTCAATTCCACGTACAAATACTTTAATAGTAATGATTCATGTCGTGAATAATAAAAATTTTGCGTATTTCTTTCAAACTGAGCATTTTTTCGAAAAATTAATTAGTTATTCACGGAACTGATAAAGGAAATTTAGCTTACACTTGTGGCTGTTAGTGATCAGCAGCACACGTGTTTAAAATCCAGGCTTTTAATGGTTAAATTAGCACCTCCCCAAAAAAATTCTATCACCATTACTTTGAGGGCTTTACCATTCAAACTGTTTTGAATGGCAAAGACTTCACAGTCGAAAACGTTATTTATTTTAGTGTTCTGTATATAACGTAACTGCTAGCGTATTTATTTAACTGTTCTGTATATAACGTAACTGCTAACGTATTTATTTAACTATTCTGTATGTAACCTAAGTGCTCTCTTACATATCATGAAGTGCTTTTGTACATTGCTTCTTGCAATATGCGACCTTTCTGAGGTAGTCATAAACGTTATTCACAATACATTAAAATATTTTTTATGCATTTTTTTTTTTTTTTTTCTTACAGGGCGGACTAAACTATTTTTCGTTTGCAGTGACTAATCGTCAGCACGTTCATCTGACTGGCGACTACAGTCTCATTTTGAGCGTTTGAAAAATGGCACACACTAAGACACTATTTCCTAGCTACAAATCATGACTATAATCAATAATCTTTTAAAAATTACGTATACACTGATGACGTTCCCAAATCACGCGTTAATAATTCGGTTCTGAAATTTGAATGAGAGAGTAGAACGACGGAAATGCTCAAAAGTCGCCAGACAGATGAACGTGCTGACAATTAGTCACTGCAAAAACCTCCTCGACCTATCCCCACCTTGACGCTGGTGAGGAGGCTTGATGGTTCAGCCGGCCCACAACCGGACGGATGACCCTAACCAAGAGGGATTACTATTTGTTTGCCGCTGCGAAACTTGAAAAGTACGTCAGAACATTTATGCTTTTCTGTTTTATTATGCCTTTTATTCTGTTTTATTGTGCTTTATTATGTTTATGCTTTTCTGTTATTATTTTATTTTTTTAATTTTAGAATAGCGAGGCTTGGGTTTTTGATTATATTATATTAGTAGTAGTAGTAGTAGAAGTAGTAAAGGCGTAGTACAATTTTTCTTTTTATTATTTCCGATTAGAATATTAAACAGTTGTTTGGTAGCTGAGTGACACAGTGTATTAAGGATCGCTTACATATACAGACTAATGTCTGTTAAAATTCAGATTCACTTTACTCGATAGTGTTTGGGGAAATAAGTCAATGGATTACATTAGGAGAAGTCAGAGGACAATGTTTTTTTTTTTGGGGGGGGGGAAAGTTATGCCCTAACACCTAATACTCCTGGGGTAACTCAAGGCTATCCAACCAAGGCCGTACAGAGGGGGGGACCAGGGGTCCGGTTCCCCCCCACGCCGAAATTTAAAATTTTATTAACAAAACAATAATAATGAAGCCTTTTTGTGAAAAATTTAGCCTTTTTCAACATTTAGTCCCCCCCCCGAAATTTTTTTCCTGGAACGGCCCTGTACTCAAATAATTATCCATACATATACCGTAAAATACAGCAAAAGCGCCCCCTCCTCGCTGCTTTTCTCGAGCAGCTCGTTTGCTCTTAAAATACGGAATAAACACCCCTTTAAGGCTGTTTTACCTTAAGACTGAGGATTTCGGTTGACTTTCGCACAGGATAGGAAATAAATTTGTAATCACATAAGTATGAGAATTTTCAGAACGTTTCCTCTATAACTAGAATAGGAACTGACATTCAGATAAAATTTGAAAAGTTAATTAATTTTTTAAAAAATATTAAACTTGACACTTCTTCAGAAAATTATTTATTTTCTTCAGAAGTGTCAAGAAAATAAATACTTTGCTCACTCTCACAAATAAACTTACGATGATATAACTATGAGAATTTTCAGAATGTTTCTTCGGAAACTAGATCGAGAACTGACATTGAGATAAAATTAAGAACTATTTAGTTTAATTTTTTTTTTTTTTTTTTTTTTTTTTACTAATTGTTAAACTTGGCACTTTTTCAGAGGAAGACGTTTTTGGTGGACTTTCACTAAATATCAGAAATAAACTTACAATGCCAGAACTGTGAAAAATTTTAGACTGCTTCTTCAGAAGCCATACTGTGAACTGAAACAAATTTCAAATTTGAAAAGTTATTTAATTTCTTTGGAAGAAATTATTAAACTTGGCACTTTTTGAGAGAAATCCGCTTTTTGGTTTACTTTCTCTCCAGAAAAGAAATAAACTTACAATGCCAAAACTATTCACATTTTGTGAATATTTCCTCGAAAGCTATACTGTGGACTACAGTAAATTTCAAATTTCCAGAACTAGTAAATTTTCTTAAAAAGGAATTGCTTTTTAGACTCAAATTCAAAGTGGGCAGACTAAAAACGTTTCTATCAAACGTAACTAAAAATAAATTTGGGTCTATTCGTAATACATTTTAAAACGTTTTGGGGCCAAAAGTATAATACATTTTCCTTTTATAAATTTTATAATTTTGAAACTCGTAATCACTTATGAATCGTATAATGTGCATTACTTCTGATCAAGATTTAAAATAAAATTACAGTAGGAGAACTATTGAAAAATTTATAATGTTTATTCAAACGCTACGTTACGATATTTCATAAACATTAAGTTTATACGAGCAATTTAATTTTAAATAAATAAGTAAATAAATAAACATTGTATTTCAGTTGGGAATTTATAGAATCTGAGCAGTTTTACCGCGTTTTAACCGAATTTCGTTTAAAAAATTAACTTGCACTCCTCTTTAATACTTATTGCAATATTTCGCAACAAGAAAAGACCATTTTATTGTTTCAATTTAAGGGTTTTAATTTTATTTCTAAAATTTTTCAGAGGCCTTGTAAAGATTGCAACTACTAATTGTTTCCATTAAACGAATAAAGATGGCGCGACATGTATCTTTGAACCCCAAAACCACCTGTTTTTACAGCTATTCTCCCGAGTCCCGGGGCGAGATTCGCTCTTCAGGCTAAACAGCCTTAAGGTGGATTCATACTGACCGTTCTTTGCCGCTCAGACTCCACTCTGCCCAACCGTTCTTTTCCGTTTTGAAATTTTGGCTACCCGCGCACGAGTTTGCGGAGCCGCAATAATGCACCAATGAAATCACGCCATATGCCAGCGAAGTGTGACGTCAGAACAAAGCTCTCCGCTTTATGTGCTGAGTGACGTCATCGCAGCGTCTTAGCAGTACGAAACGGACAGTATGAATCCAGCTTCATTTGAAGGCAGAAGGGGCGCTTAAACGGTATATTTATTCCGATTCTTGCCGTTTATCCGACCCCATAGATCGTGATTTTCCTTGAAGACTGTGGGGACGCTTTTGCGATATTTTATGGCAATGAAACAGCGCCGCTCCCCCAAAACGGGCCATTTCTAAGCTGCTGTGGTAACAGCAACTGAAATAGAGTCAACAAAACCAGAAAAAGGGATTGGTATGATAGTTTTTCGTTGTGAGCTCTCAGTTGCACGTTTGAGGAGAAAATATTGGCAAGAAGTACCGGCGGGTCAGCACGGAAAAAAAAATACAAATTATATGCAATCACTTTTACAAAACGAGCGTACTTAGTTTATAGTAGCTAGTAGCACCATGTAGTACACCTACGGGGCAAAAAAGGCTCCCTTACCCTTTGTTCGGCCGTTGATCGTTGCACAGGAAAGTGACGCACAGCAATAGTTTACGAATAACGTACAATTTAATTTGCTAAATATAAAATTTGTATAAGACACCACTTCCACATTTAAATAAACACTAAATTTATTATGTTTCCTGTAACAGCATCCAATTTCCCCTTCACATTTAAAAAATTTAGCTAAATTTAACCCCGGATACCAACTTTCAATACATTTGTACAAAAAATGATTGAATACGAGCTTTCGAAATTTCCTTCCCCCCCCATCTTAAAACATTTTTTTATTCATTCATTACCCCCTTTAATATTGATATTAAAAAGCTGTCTTTTATCTCTACAATTAGAAATAAAAAACCCAAACACTGATATTTATTATGATTTTTAATAAAATTTCAATATAAACTTACCGCGTTTCAGTTCTCCGTACGGTAGAAAACAAATATTTTTTTTACACATAAAATTCGAATTGTACCCAGTGATGCGAAATCTCAAAAAGTGAAAAATTATTTGAATCATGACAAAAAGTTGATGTCATGAGTGCAAATCTGAGATGATTGCAACCTGATGACACAAAAATTGCGTCAATGTTACTGACGATCAAAAAATAATGAACTTTACTGTATGCAGACGGAACTTTTCAGTTTCAAAATGCCCTATTTCTACATCATATAATTCTGTTTTTTTTTTTTAGGTTTAATTTACAGCATTAAGATATGCCTCGTAAATAACATTGCATGATGTTGACAACTATTTTATTTTATCTTGCATTTCGTAAAGCGTGGACAAAGCATTAGTGCAGTTATGTTGAAGATGACTTTATTGAATTTTACACAACAAAAATGTGTTATAATATTGTTGATATCTTAAAAAAGAAAAAAAAAAAAACCTACATGAAACAGTCGATGAGCAATGTATGTTTGGAAGCCAAAAATGCACCCTGTTTCCGTGACTATCCTATCGCTTTTGTAAATGTAAACGTTTGCGACGTAACTTCTGCGAAAGAGTTTATTATCCTTACTGAACTCCTAATGCAATATCACACTTGTTATGTAAAATTGGTGTTGCTCTCACCGTCAATTTGCACTTAAAGTAAATAACTAATTTTATATTCTTTCTTTAATAGATTAGTTGCCAAAGTGTCAAATTCAGTATTTGAACGAAATCTGAAGTCATTTCTAAATATTGTTATTAAATTGAAAATATATGAAAAATAAATATAACGTTAACATAAGTCGTTTCTAGGAGAATATTCTAAGCACATCGGATCCCGTTATTCGGAAAGATTCCGCGAACACCATGGAAAGAGCAATTAATTTCACATTGTATTTTACATTCTTTTTGAGTACCTTTGTTGTGCACATGATCGCATTGTATTGTATGTATTAAGGCTAATTTGTGCAACTGGTATCTGCCTAGAATGGGGGATGCCTTGGTCACAGAACTTTCTAAGGGGTCCTAACGCGTATTCACGTTACATCTGGAGAAAACCGACCAAAATTCCAGACCATTAGATCGACAGCCGCGCGACGGGGCCCTAACCCGGGACCTTCACACTTCGGCCGCCTACCATTTCGAGTGCCTTATCCACTCGGACATGGTGGGACGTGCTCATGATCACAATATCATTCACGTACACGATGCATATCCTTTATTCTCCTTTCAGTATATTATTATTAAGGTGACCATACGTCCTCGAAATTCGAGGACAGTCCCCAAATATAGATCTTTTTTTCATTTTGTCCCCAAAAATACTCTGCCCCCAAATATCCCCAAATTTAAAGATTTGTACTATTTTTCCCTGAAAGTTTCCGTTTAGTTTATTTCTTTCAGAAAGAAAAAAGAAAAATAAACCAACTAAAAGCGCCATCTACTCAGAGAAAAAATGAAATTCGATCTCTGAAAACGTTTGTTGTCATTGTGTGTGTAGCGTGTACAGACATTCAATAAAGTATCCTACTATGAGCCAAATTTCCCATTTCAGTTTTGTTAATGATTAATCACTTTTCATAAAGAACCATGCTTTAAATATGAAATTAACGTATGAAAATTTTCTTGCACTCGAATACTTTGTACACTAGGGTGGATCGAAAAAAACTTTTTTTCGAAATCTTTATCTCCTGGGGTGTCAAAAGTTGTATATTGATATGAATAAGACGTGTGTAAAATTTGAATGTTCTACGACAACGTCTTGGGGTTGCGCATCGAGCTTGAAATTTATAAATTTTTGAAAAATATGACTTCTGTAAAAAATCGACCAAAAAATTCTTCTCCGAATTATTAGGCTACCGAGGTTTTGGGAGTTGAATATTGTTATGAATAACACATATGCAAAATCTGGAGGGGCTACGACAATTTCTAGGGATTACACATCGAGCTTGAAATCTATAAATATCAAAATTATGTGTTTTTTGAAAAATGTATGTAGAAAGAAAACTTTATTTGTCAAAATTAATTTGGTCCTTTTATATGTTAAAAATGTTCAGAGAAGCTCGGGAATCACAAAAAATGGCTTTACGAATAGTTTGATACAATGCATACGTTATGCTGTCGTTTTGTCTTGGGCACAGTACGCAAACTGTGATCTAGACAACTAGCGCCGGTTTGCCTGCCGAGTGATGGCGATGCACGTGCGTTCGGTTAAATCAGGCACGAGATATTCCGTTGTTACAGGCATTTAATTTAGCGTTTCAGATAGATGGTGCTTTCAGTTTACTCTCAAAAAAGCTAAAAGGTGCCCAGCAAACATACACAGGTTCTCTGAACGTCTATTAACGTTCAGAAAACGTCTTCTGAACGTTAATAGACGTTGCCTTGCACTGCTAAGATTCTGAATAGAGTGACACTGTCTGCAATAAGACACTCAACAAAATCGGTGTTCTTAGAAGAGCTGGGAATATCGAAAGAATTACCTTGTACCAAGTTACCAAACCGAAAAGACATACTCGTACTTCTATATTACTCTTTTGTACTTAAGAAGAAAAATTTCTGAATAAAGGGCAGGATCCACCGGAAGGAGAAGTAACCTTAGTTGTGGCGATCAAAATACATGAAATTTGGATCAAGGCCAGTATCCTTACTGTGTCAATCCAAGGAATTCAAGAGATAGTTAGAAAAGGTCATGATCAAGTTCAGCAGCTAAATAAATCGCATGTTAGAGAGGAACATAAGGAATTGTTTATGAAGAAAGTGGGAAAAACTCTCCCTTACCGAGCTATTAAATATCGCACTTACAAATATACTGACTTTTCCCGGAGTACGTGTTGCTCAGAGCCTCACATACCTCACACAGTACGGGAGTCTTTAGCAGAGCAGAGGGGAATTAGATTTGTGACAATCGATGGGATTGTAAAGAAGAGAAGTTTATGGAAAATGAGAGAAAATTTGAAAGGTTGGAAAGAGAAATTTCGAGATTGGTGAAAAAGAAGGTGAAAGTTCCAATATCCAGTGTATGTCTCCAACTTTAGTCATTGATTGAGAGCGAAAATAAAGAAAGGGAAGTACGAAAGACTGAAGAAAACGCTGAATGCCTATCTACCGCCAATTTGGGAGGTGTGTTCACAAATGACCAAGTTAATATAAAAATCTCAGTGCTTTCACAAGTCTGCGACACAAAGTTATTACGGACTGGGCAGCAGAAACTCTGGTATCAACTTTATTTCACAACCTAGAAAGCGGAATGAATGCAGATGGAGAGAAACCTTCTCAACTGATTTTAGACCCATATAAAGTTAGAGGGAGGCTGAAATTACTCGCAGTGAAAGAAACCGAAGAAGGCTTTAAAATTTTCTTTGGATTGTTTTTAATAGGAGTTAGAACAAAACCAGATACATAGAAAAATTTGTTGACGGCAATTTACACCCAAGTGTTTGTCACAAAGAACATATCTCGCTGATAATGGAACCTAGTTCAACATACTTTGGCCATATGTCACGATCTGATTTTAAGAATTTCACTGGAAATTTGGGAGAGTTTAACACGAAATCCATTGATCTTGGGACCCTCACATGCATTGGCGGTGGTGGCGAATCATGAAATCCTGGAAAGAACAAAGGCGTCATCCGAAATCTAGAAATGCAGTTCTCAAATCTAACTAAATCTACCCAATGTTGTAGTATTTGCCAACTTCACACCGTAGCAAACAGCCACTCCGAAATTGGCTGTCTATCCATCTACCAGATGGCGGTTTGTTACGATCTAGATTATTACACTAGACATAAAATGCCACAGTTTGATTTGAAGTCGGGCTTTACATTATTCATTAAAACGCATGCTCCAGTAATTGGATGCTTGGACTGGCACGGGCAGGACTCGGATCGCAGGCAAATCAACGAGGTGGGCATCTTGGGTAATGTAGTACGACTGTGGTTTTATTAGAGAAGAGCTGTGAACGTCACTAACTATTTTTCAACGTTACTAATTCATTAATAACATAATTTTTGCTTTCTACATGTTTTTGTCAAAAAAATTCATATTTTTCAGATATTTATAGATTTCAAGCTCCTTGTGCAACTCCTAGAAATTGTTACAACCTATTCAGATTTTGCATACGTCTTATTAATAAAAATATACACCTTCTAAAACCTCGGGAGCTTAATAATTCGGAAAATAATTTTTTTGGTCGATTTTTTAAAAAAGTCATATTTTTCAAAAAGTTTTAAATTTCAAGCTCGATGCACAACCCCAAGACGTTGTCGTAGGACATTCAAATTTTACACACGTCTTATTTATATCAATTTACAACTTTTGAGACCTCAGGAGATAAAGATTTCGAAAAAAAAGTTTTTTTCGATCCACCCTATTGTACACCCTCTAAAAAAAGTTTCATGAAAAATTATCACAAAATGATCCAATGTAAAAAGCAATGTTTTCTGAAAAATACAAATACTATTTCAAGAGTTAAATTTTGAATAAATTGCAATATTTCAACATGATGTTCCTTTCATATTTCTGGTTTTAATAAATATTTATAAATGAATGAAATATTTCCATTAATTTATTAGAAATAAGAACGCACAATTGATATAAAGAGCTATTAGAGTTCATTTTTAAGTATCAAAGTCAGTCAAGATTTAAAGTATGGGTACACATGGTAATATGTTGTGTCCTCGAATAAGTCCTCAAAAATATTTTCTAGTGTCCCCAAGTTTTCCTTGGATTCGAGGACAATGCTTGATTTGTCCCCAAAATACTGTTTAGAAATATGGTCGCCTTAATTATTATATGTATACGTATGCTTTCAAAATAAAATAAAAAAACCTTATTTCTAAAGCATATTTTTTTTATTAGTTGTATTTATTTATGTTTAAATTTTTCAAAATTACTTAAAAGTTCATCATTCTCAAGCCTATTGTTTACTTTTAGATATTTATTAACTTTCAAAATTGTAAAAAAAGAAGAAAAAAAGAACGTGTTAAATATATCTATCTATGGTCAAACGTTACTAAGAACAATATTGTGAGCAATTGTAAACCATTGTAAACTAACTGCTTTTATATTGTATAACACTGATGTATTTTACCAATTGTAATCCAAAAATTGTGTTGTAAAAAAATAAAATTAAAATGAAGGAAACCGCTGCTTGCTGGATCTGAGCCTGGAGCTAGGGTTCAGCAGGACAGTAGGACACTTCAGGAACTAAAACAGGCTTTAAACCAAATAGGTAGGCCGTTCCTGAAGGTAGTATCCTGTAGTATCCTTTATTCTCTGAGGATTTATTTTTGATTTTCATTTCATATTCCTGACTTTTCATACTCTCTTGATTTTTGGCGCTTTACTCATGCGCATAATCGATTATCATTTCCCATTAGGGTTACCAATTAAATAGTTCTCAATTATTGCTACTTCCACGCCGCCAAAGACAATAATCTGCATTTTCCTAGTTTTATAAAGAAAAAAAAAAGCCTACGAAGTTTCATTGCTTCAGTTTATACTGATTATTCAGTTTTCTCGTAAACTAATCGAAATTAAGTTATGGAGCTTTGGCATAGTATACAGTATTGCTGAAACCTCGAAAATGCATTTAGTTAAAAATAATCAAAATTGCAGGTTAGTGTTATTGACGTGGGAATAGCGATATATTATTATGTATAATCCTTGACAAATTGCCTTATTTAGCACAGTGAAATATTTCATCTCACCGTGTTGGCAAATATGCAAGCTCTACCAAAATTAAAATTACAAAATTTTAAAGTAAGTATGTATCCTTCAGAACAATTGTTTTGTTTACCATCTACGACGATTTTTCATGACGTGAAAACTTATACTTGCGTTTAATTGATCATTATTCTCATGGATCAATGATCAATACTTCAAGATGAGAATCTCTATGTTAAAAAAAGGTCTAAAAAAATCCGACACCAGGAGACTCTGATTTAAAACAGAGGCGTAACGCAAGCGCGTATTTGCTGCTCCGGATAATCTGCCAGCAAAACAACAAATAATGACCTACGTGTAAATGACGTCCACACGCGAAGGACATAGAATGAAAAGTATGTAGAATTGCAGGAAAATTGCGATTATCTTTAAGGCGCTAGTATGTTAATGTTCTGTTTGTTTCATACTTAATGCGATTTCATTTTTCGTGTCCTGAGAGCTGTAGAAATAAGTGGTTTCACTTGATTGTGAAACGTAATAATTTAAGTGGCAATGCACTTTAATGAATGATTGCACAGACACATTAGTTTTGCCATTATTGGTATTGTATATTCCCTTACCAACTTTATTTAAACATATATCACTGAATCTTTTCGTGATGAAAGTCTTACTTTGTAAATCACCTAGTTAACATATGAGATACACACATTTTACTGATTAAAGATTTTTATGAAAAATAATGAATAGAGCACTTTTAATTTTACGAAATATTTATTAACGTGATATACTGTGCCACACTATAACTGTGAATCCATATTAACCTAACAAATCTACTATTACTACCTATTACTTATACAATCTGTTACTTATATTAATATTACCTATCTTCGTTTCTCCCTCTTTAATGTCAATTTAAAGAAACAGATTAGATATTTTAAACCAATGGTGCCTTTCTACTCTTTGGTGATTCTTTAAAATTTATGCATTACCATTAAAACAGCTCTCCATATATTTTTAAACATAATTCTTGTCAAATTGACGTATTTAGCATCGCAAAATATTTCATCTCACCGTGGGGGAAAATAACCAAGCTGTATCCATGTAAATATTTAAATACTCCACGTTTCAGGCTCGTGAAAATCATTAAATTGTGTAACCTCGAGGAACTATTCAGAATTCCTCAATTTGCGAATATGGTGTTAAATTGAGTTGCAGAGTTTTACAAATTTCACCCAACTTTTAATTTATGACGTCATGTTCTGACCCCGAGTAGTTGAGTCTGGTTATTTCGCGCAGTAGTTTTCAAACGGAGTAATATTGAAACATACGACGTTTAAAAACTCTCATTTGCAACAGAACTTATTAAAGTTAATTTGAGAGATGTTGAGGTTATTCAGAGATAATCGGTATTTCAAATATTTTTCGGAGCTATTTTGCTAATGATATAACTTTTGTGCAAGGCCTTGTTAAGTTGCTAGAATTCAACAAAAAAGTATATCTAATATATATATATATATATATATATATATATATATATATATATATATATATATATATATATATATATATATATATATATATATATATCATATTAGATATATATATATATATATATATATATATATATAATATATATATATATATATATATAACATATAAAATTACACAGCCTCTCAAAATTCAAAATTTCTATTTACTTGCTTCAAAAATTTTTAGGGCGTAGTAACTTTCGTCTTAAACAAAGGATTTATATCAGGATCGAAATCTAATTCAAACGCAATTAATATATCTCCCCTCTTTCTCGCAGTCTTCTGGCACCACACCTCGCAAGAATTTCCTAAGGCTAGCAGACCCGGGCATATTAATAACCAATAAATCACCTCTTTTGGAACATGTGATACTTTGTAGAACACGTGATCCGAGGTTATATATTTTGAAACGCAGCTCGGAGAGGGAATTTTTCGTGACTTCAGTCGCCATGTAAAATTGTGAGAAAATTAAATCAAAATATGTGTTCGTAATCCCGGAGTGGTTCATTACGTACAACAGCCTCAGCCCGAGTACACCGTCCTGCCTCTGCACCCTGCGGACTCCAGCGGCGGTCCTCCGCCCGAGAGACCCCGATGCTGCAATATTCCACTCAACCGGACCTGATATTATAAGAGCCGCTCCTGCCCAGCTCCACGGTCCGCGAAGTCTCGTTGCACCGTGGGCAAGCCACGACAACAACCTTCCCGTACCCGTGATGATATAACATACATATACATACTGCCAAAATTCGTCCAAACTTTGCACGATTTTGGGAATACATACGACGACCGTCATCAAACCGATGGCGAATACTATATATTATAGTATTTAGTATTTTCCACCTTGAAGCGACATTCGAATTTCCCACAATTTTAAAAAATGCATGTTTCCTTTCGTTATTATGGTTGCTGAAAAATCACAGTATTTGAAAATCGCCAAGGGTAGCTCGCGCATTAAACAAAATACTTTGTGTTTTTATAATAGTAAATTTTTGCGTCAAAGGCCTTTAACTAAGGCTGGGTTGCGGACTCTATTTACAGTCACTATAAACCAGTTTAGATTTATAATGACGAACCGATATATAGTAAGAAACCTATTCTATTTTTATTGTTGGTTTAAAAACTGGAATCATTGGTAAAACTGGTTTATAATGACGGCCAATACAGGTCTGCATCCCAGCCCTAATTGGATTTCGAATTCATTTTTAAACTTATGTAAATGTAAATGTGGTGTTAAGGCCAATTATCTGCGCGAGAGATCTAGGTCTAGGGGGAGATCGCCCTCCGTTGCAGAGTTCCTATGGGATCCTAACCTGTATTTACGAGAAGTTTGGGAGAAAAACACGGAAAACTCCGAACGGTTAGGCCGGCGGAAGCGACCTGGTGTCGAACCAGGCTCCTTCCATCTCCCAGTTCAAAGCGCTAACGCTATGCCACTGGTGGGTTAAACTCATGACGTCAAAATGACATCATTCTCAGTTGCGATATCTAACAAGAATTAGTGAATTTAGAAGGAAAAAAACACGTTATTATTGTGCTTCCCTACAGCATCTGATAAGGTAAAAGTTTATCTTTTGCTCGTGGTGTAATTTTGTCAGAGCTTGTGAACCTAATTAGGATCTCTATTGCATTTTTACACTCGTGACATCAAAATGATGTCAATCTAACTTGAATTATTGAAGGTAATAAATAGATCAATCTAATTTGTCAACTATGTTCATTACCGTACTCAAATTGGACATTTGAGTAGCTTTCTACCCTGAAAAATGCGAAAAATCGTTAAAAATGAGGGAACAGGTGGATTTCCAGAATTTTAAAGTAGCCTGCGACGTCTTCTGTACCGTTTTACATGTCTGTGCAAAATGTCAAGCCGGATCGATCGAACGGTGTGGACGGAGTTTCCTGATAAACAAAGAAACTTTCACTTTAGATTTACACTTCACTTTAGAATATAGATAACTTTTATATACGAAACCATCGTTAGAAGTTTGACTTTTGCTCGAATACTTTTTTGAGGGGGTATATGTTCTTTAGCTCTCGTGAGCTTCCATGTAAATTAAGGCCTTACCAAATATAGAGATTTTATAGAGATTTTTTTAAATTTTGTAATTACCTAACAGCTCAGCTGAACCTTCCTTCAAAGATTTCCAGTATGCATTTATCCTCAAAGCATAAAAATGAATCCGCTAAAGAGGTACTAAAAGAATATTTCTATATAGCAACGGTACACGATGCAGCAACAATTGAGCTGTTGCTGCTCACTTATTCATTTTTATGAATCATCAATGCATTGTTCATGTTTTGCAGCACTTTGTCTAGAGTCTCAACGGAGGAGCTGACGCCCCGAGCTGGATTCGTTCGATGGCATCTTCTGTACTTTCCTGGGAACGTTTACGAAATTCTACATTTGGAAAGACAGAGGGTATAGTTACCCTAACAGGTAATTAAACGCTCACTTTGTAACAACCATGCTATCGTATTGGCTGTTTTTGTTTTGTCGAAATAGCCGGAACCGTTATCGCCCTGAATCACATAAAAGATAGAAATCATCTACGGATTACTTTATTTCCCTTACTGCGCTTATCGCCGCTAAATACTCTATTCCTAGCCGCTGTTTCTGCCTTTACGGTCGTTTTTTATCGGAATAAAAACTCCTCATTCCCTGTCTCTACAGTCTCTATCGCCGTAAGAATGTCGTGAGCTCATTGGTTGGTTCCATAAGAAACGCTATTATCCAACATGGCGGTCGCAAAAGTGAGAATATGGCCTGAGAGTTATACTATATTTTTTAAGGATAATTAAGCTCTTAATATTTTTTTCGTTCAATTAACTATTAATTTTCATCACAGTATTCCAAATTGTTATAAATCTGCTCTGAACAAAACTGATGCAATTAACTGACCTAAAAAATCTAAAGGGAAAAGAAAGACTCGGCGCTCAATCTCAGTCCGTGATTTTATACACACATAATAATAATTCCGTCGTACTTCCTTTTGGATATTTTTATCCCTTATGCTTTAACTAGTCACTCTTTTAAAAACATTTCTATTTCTTTTTACTTTTGACTCTCAACTATCTGAGATGTCGCATAGATGTGTGACAAGATCTGTACAAAACTTATAACGTAAGGCAGGTTGTACCTAGTTTGGTTAGGACGTTCTGCATTTGACTTTTGTCCCGACGTCTTGGGTTCGATTACCGCCATCGCTCTTTTGCGAGAATGGGCTTTGTTTTACTGTCGTTTTTGCCTTATTTCAGTTTAAAAAATAATAACAGATTATTAAATACTTTACTTATTTTTCGGTGAGTATTTTGCTATTATTAATAATTAAAAATAGTTAAGACTTTGAATTAACAAATAATTAATTAACTATTTTTTGTAAAGCTCCTTGCGATTTTTTTCTTTAAGTATTTCATGTCATATTCTGATGATCTCTAGTATTTTGATACCTATTTCTAATTAAAAGTCAAATGCAGAACGTCCTAGCCAAACTAGGTACAACCTGCCTTACGTTATAAGTTTTGTACAGATCTTGTCACACATCTATGCGACATCTCAGATAGTTGAGAGCCAAAAGCAAAAAGAAATAGAAATATTTTTAAAAGTCTTTATTTTTCTAATATTATTTACTGTATTTAGAAAATTCAATATGTAATTAATATTTCAATGAAATTTTTTTCCCTTGAAAAAGCTCACATAATTAATTAATAATTATTATTATTTAGTATTCAAAGGAAAAAAAATAGTAGTTTTAATAATAATTCTTTTACTCTTCATGTATAAATGAAATTTATTGTAATTAACGAATTTTATTAAGACCAATATTTTTTTCGAATCTTACTTTTTCTCATTTTTATTTTGTATTCCTTTAAATACCAGATTTAAAATTTTGTTCAATACTTTTCAAATAGACATTTGATTAATTAATCTAAATTTATGAATGCACAATCTTTTGTATTAGACATTTAAAGGCCGCAGATGGCATCTAAAACAAGATGTCCCCAGAACCGAGTTGATAAGATACTGAAGATGGTAGATACATGAAGGTCAGGGTTCTGGTCTGCCGAACAGCTGATTATCTAAAAATTTGGAGTTTGGGATGGTTTTTCTCACGATGTAACGTAAATGCGCTTCAGAAGCACTAAGAAAGTCATCCACTCAAGGCATCGCCCCTTCCATAGGCAATACAAAATACTCCTCGTGTAGGTTTACCATAACACAATACAATACAACCTTTTCAGAAATGGTTCTATGTTTTTAGTGCATGTTTGAGATGACTGAAATTAAATTAATACGATAATGCATTTCTTAAATTTACAAAACACACAAAAAGCAGATATCAATATTCTATCTTGGTGAAAGACAGCATGCAGTACGTAAATTTATCGAAAATGTGGCTGCCTTTTAAATCTATCAAAACAGCTCAATTAGCTTGTATTTTAAAGCTTCTAATTTATGGGAATCATTGACACTCAGTTTTTTTATTTTTTTTTAACATCCTAAAATAAGTATAGTATGTGCTAACTAAACAAGTACTTTAAATAAATAGAGTAAAATTTTTCAAATTCAAAATTGACAGGACTTTACCGATTCTGGATAACAGAAATTTCCAGATTGTAAAAACGGGCAGTATTAATTACAAAAAAAAAAAAAAAAAAAAAAAAAAAAGTGTGTGCGTGTAATCTTTACGCACGATTGAAGCAAAACTTCTTTGACGTTGGATTCAGTTATAGCCAGATTCATTTTCTTTGTGGTGTTCATCCCCATGTTCTTAAACCGTTGTTCCGTCTGGAGGTTGGGTTAGAATCCAGGGAGTGTCCATGTATTATCCTTTAACTGTGTTCTTAAATCGTTTGCAGCCGGGGTTTGTTTCTTTGTGGTGTTCCATACCTGTGTTCTTAAACCGTTGTTCCGTCTGGAAATTGGGTTAGAATCCAGGAAGTGTCCATGTTGTAGTATTATTCTTTAACTGTTTTCGTATGTCATTGTTCCGTCTGGAGGTTGGGTTTGAATGGGGGGGATGTCCATAGTCTAGTATTATACTTTAACTGTGTTCTTTAACTGATGTTTTCCTCTGTTTGTTGGGTTCGAATGCAGGTAGTGTACATTTTTTTGTGTGTGTTTTTCTATCACAGTGTTCTTAAGCGTTGATTTAGTCTGTTTCAAATTATTATTCTGCATCCGTGTTTTTAAACTGCAGGTTCTGTTTATTGTTTAGGATTGATTGCAGCCAGGGTCCGTTTCTTTGTGGTGTTCCATCTCCGTGTTAAACCGCCTCCGTCCTGAGGTTGAGTTAGAATCCACGGAGTGTCCATTTGTTATTTTTTTACTCTGTTCTTAAACCGTTTGCAGCCAGTGTTTGTTTCTTTGTGGTGTTACATACCCGTGTTCTTAAACCGTTGTTCCGTCTGGATGTCGGGGTAGCATAAAGGAGACCATACGTTTTCGAAATTCGAGGACAGTCCCCAAATATAGATTTGTTTTTTACTTTTTCCCTAAAAATACCTTGACTTCTTGGGGACGCGAAAAGTCCCCAAATTTAAAGATTTGTACTTTTTCCCCCTGAAAGTTTCCGTTTAGTTTATTTCTTTCAGAAAAAATTGAAGAAATAAGAAAAATAAAACAACTAAAAGCGCCTTCAACTCAGAGAAACAATGAAATTCGATCTCTGAAAACGTTTGTTGTCATTGTATGTTGTCATTGTAGCGTGTACAGACATTCAACAAAGTATTCGACTATGAGTCAAATTTCCCATTTCAGTTTTGTTAATGATTAATCACTTTTCAGGAATAACCATGCTTTAAATATGAAATTGAAGTACGAAATTTTTCTTGCACTCGAATACTTTTTTTAAAGGGTGTAAAAGGTTTCATGAAAAATGATCACAAAACGAGCCAATGTAAAAAGCAATGTCTTCTGAAAAATACAAATACTATGCCAAGTATTAAATTATGAGTAAATTGCAATATTTCAACATGGTTTTCCTTTCATATTTCTGGTTTAAATAAATATTTATAAATACTTCCAATAATTTATTAGAAATAAGAATACACAATTGATATAAAGAGCTATTAGCATGGTAATATGTTGTGTCCTCGAATAAGCCCCAAAAGATATTTTCTAGTGTCCCCAAGTTTTCCTTGGATTACAGGACAATGCTTGACTTGTCCCCAAAATACTGTTTAGAAATATGGTCAACGTAGGTTAGCATCCAGGAAGTGTCCGTGTTGGACTATTATTCTTTTACTGTTTTCTTTTAAACGTTTTTCCGTAGGATTTGAATGGAGAGAATGTCTATGTTGTGGTATTTTTCTTTAACCGTGTTCCTAAACTGGTGTTTTCTTCTGTTGGTTGGTATCGAATGCACATAGGGTCTATTATTGCCTTTTTCTATGGCAGTGTTCTTAAACCTTCGTTTTCCTCTGCTGGTTTTGTTCGAAGTATTATTCTGTTTCCGTGCTCTTGAAATGTAGTTTTCGTCTGCTAGTTTGGCTCGATTGCAGGTTTCATTTCTTCATGTTTTTCTATCACCGTGTTCTTAAACCGTAGTTTTCGTCTGCTGGTTGGGTTCGATCGCAGGCAGCTTCCGCTTTTCCAAAACCACGGGAGCGTTACTTCCGTCAGAAAAAAAAAAATCTGAGTTACTCCCTAGTTGCGCCTAAAGAGGTTTTACTTCAAAAAAAAAAAAAAATCGTTAGGTGAAGTTTAAAAAAAAAGACTTACTCTTTTTTAATAGAAAAATGTATTAAAAATTAAATACATTTACTGAGAAATAGCTCATTAGAAAGATGCTATTATTTTAAACATTTTTAATAAAATCTTTAAAACATTTTCGTTCGAGTGAGGTATAGGGATGATTCCTTGGAACCCTATGTTCGCCTTTTCAGGGGTGCAGTTGGCCCTGAGTTCATTTTAATGGACGATTATGTGAGGCACATAGACCTCTTCTGGTCAACGAATTTCTAGAGAGTGAGGATATTCGCCGGGTGGATTGGCCAGCCAGATCTCCAGACCTTAACCCTATGGAGTATGTCTGGGACGCTCTGGGGAGGGCAATTGCAACTCGCAACCCCCCTCCGAGAACCATCCAGGGAATAAAAACAGCGTTGCTGAACAAGTGGGACCAATTGCCACAGGAAATGATAAACTGCCTTATTTCAAGAATGAAATCACACTGCGAGACCTGTATATCTGTAAGAGGGGACCATACTCCCTATTAACCCATTTTTTTTTTGTTTATTCTGCAACCGCTGTTTCATAACTTCCGACTCCAACGTGTGTTACGCACGATCATGCGTGTGTATTACAATTATTGAATGGTTATTTGTTTTGTATTGTATCGATCTATGTCCGTATCAAATTTCATTAAAATCGGTCCTGTAGTTCTAGGGATAATCAATCAAGTCTGAAAATTCTCTTAATTTCTTACGCCAGTGTATACACTGAGGTGACGAAAATCATGAGATAACAATACGCAAATTTACAGATGTCGGTGGTATCGCGTACAACAGGTATCATTTGTCAGTGGATTAGCAGAACTTTTATTTATAGTCAAGTAATTGATGCGGCAAGGTGTTTGAAGTGATCATGGCTGAACGACGAAAATTAAGAGAACTTGAACACGGAATGGTAGTTGATGCAAGACGAATGGGACATTCAATTTCGGAAATTGTCAGTAAATTGAATATTCCGAGATCTACAGTGTCAAGAGTACGTCGTGAATACATAATTTCAGGCATAACCACCCACTATGGACAACGTAGCGGGCGGCTGCATGCTTTGAATGACCGAGATCAGCGACGCATCTGAAGAATTGTCAGCGGTCAAGTAACGCTGCGTGACGCACAAACCAATGTGGGTCGTACGAGTGCGTTAGGACTGTGCAGCGAAATCTGGTTTCAATGGGCTATGGCAGCAGAAGACTCGAATGGCATTACTAAATGCACGACATCGCTTGCAGCGCCTTTACTGAGCTCGTGATCATATCCGTTGGATCCTAGATGAATGGAAAACCGTAGCTTGGTCAAATGAGTCACGATTCCGGCTGCTAAGAGCTGACGGTGGGTACGAGCGTGGCGTAGACCTCACGAAGCCATGGATCCAGGTTGTCAACAAGGCACAGTGCAGGCTGGTGGTGGCTCCATAATGGTGTGGAGTGTTTTTACATGGTGTGGACTGGGTCCTCTGGTCAAGCTGAATGGATCATTGACCGGGAATGACTATATTGAGCTACTTGGAGACCATTTACACTATTCATGCGCTTCATGTACCCAAACAACGATGAAGTTTTTATGGATCACAATGCGCCATGTCATCGCGCCAGAACTGTGCGAGATTGGTTTGAAGAACTTTCTGGAGATTTCCAGAGAATGGTTTGGCAGAGAATGGAATGAATTCCCCTTAGGATGTATGAGACATAATCAAGAGGTGCGTTCGTACTCAAACTCCACCACCGTGTACCCTGTCGCAACTGTGGATCTCTATACAGACAGTATGGCTGAATATTCCTGTATGTGACTTCCAACGACTTGTTGAGTCCATGCCACGTCGAGGTGCTGCTCTCCGCCTGGCAAAAAGAGGTCTGACACATTATTAAGAAGTATCCCATGACTTTTGTCACCTTAGTGTAAAATAAATAAAATATTATCTTAACTGACTCTTAAAAAAGTACTCCGAATTTTGATGCAGGTCTAGATATTTTTCATTTTTTTTTTTCCTTCGCATGTGGGACTTCATTTCCACGTGTACTATTGCTTATCGTATTAAGAAGATTATCCGACGCCGCACATGCGCACTTGCGTTAGCCCCATGCGTTACTCACAGTCGTCTGGAGTCGGATTTTTTGATAGCATTTTCTTTTACTATGAGGATGCTCATCTTTAAGCATTGATCCATGGTTATCGGCGTCCGTCGGGGCCGTAGTGAGAAAATTTTCAGAGTGAAGGAGATTCTGCTCTTACTTCAAATCATATCTGAATAACCGAAACTTTAATTTCAAATTTCACCGGTCATCTGCTACAACATCAGATGAATGCTTATGTGGAGTATGGAATTTCGAATATTATCTTGCATAAAAAGCATTTTTACCAAAATTAATATAAGTTTAAAATTTCTTTCTACAATAAACTTTGTGTGTGTGTCTGGGGGGGGGGGCAGTAAATTTACAAACCTCTCCCACTAGATCTACGTCACTGGCATGCAATTTCTCTCGATACCGCCTACAAAGTCAGTGTTCTGTAAGTCATACAATATCTTCCAGGGTGCAACTCTGAAAACTATCAATTTTTCTTAACTATTTTCTGTTGAGTAAAATTCCTCTAGATATTAAAATTATCTAGGATCTATATTTTTCTTTTCTATTCTTTAAAATACAATACATATATATATATATATATATATATAGATAGATATATATAGTCAAACACCGATTTAGTGCCATCTCGAAATAGCGCCAATTCCGTTTAACCGCCAATTATGTCTATGAACAAATCTGTCAAATAGGAATTTCAATGTAATGGATCCGTTAAAGCGCCAAATCGATATACCGCCAGAATAAAACTTGCCTAGTGTAACAAATTTTCTAGAAATCACTGGATATGTTTTTTGCACATCTTTCTTTTTAAACTTTTTGTTAGATTTCCAAAGAGTCCCTTACCTTCCTACGTCTATATGCTACGTCTATATGCTACGTCTATATGTCTACGTCTATATGTAAGTCAAATAGTATTCAGTAGTAACGAATTCCTATTCATTCTCTTTTGAAAACTGAGAACAAGTATGAACAATATTCGAAGGAAACTCTGCCTTCCAGGGAAACGGGGTGAAATGCAAAATCTGTCATTCAAAGATTAGATTAGTCGTTGAATGATCGAAGAATTTAGCAGTTAAATCTGCAAAATAACCAGGTCTTAATTCATGATGGCAAAAAGAGCTGTATTAACAGTTTCGGAAAAGTGGAAAATTTGCTAATATAAAGTGAGAAATGTGAATGCATCGCAGCAACACATCGCAAATCATTTTTCTACATTGTGGATAAAGCCTGTTAGCAGGCGCTGCATAGGAGACATTTTGAAAAATCCCGAAAAATGGATTAACACCAACGATCTGCAGTCAAATGTGAAAAAACTGAAAACACTAAGATTTAGAGGATGCCCTTTGCACATGGATACTACAAATGAGTGCTAAAAATGCGACTATAACTGGAGACATTATTAGAGAGAAAGCAAAAGTCCTTGGCCAGCAAATGGGCATCACAAATTTCAAGTATAGTAGCGGCTGGTTGAACAGATTTAAAAAGCGACGAGGATTCTCGCAGTATATACGAAGTGGTGAGACTGCAGGAGTTGATGAAGATGTGATAAATGGTCGTAAGAAATTGAGTGCGCTGATTTTAGAGCTGAGGACGTTTACAACATGGATGAAAGTGGATTTTTTTAACGCCTGCATCCAGATAAAACAATTTCTAGTGGGCCTATTAAAGGCTGCAAAAAAGCTAAAGATCGTGTGTCGCTGGTGTTCTGCACAAATGCAGATGGATCTGATAAAAGAACTCTGACAGTGATTGGAAAATCAGCTAAGCCAGATGTTTTAAAATTTTTAATCCTGCCCTTTATGTTGATTATGAGAACAACAAGAAAGCTTGGATGACTACAGCATTATTTCAAAAATGGCTGGCGAATTTCAACTCAGAAATGCGAAGAAAGAAACGCCATGTTTTAATGATTTTGAATAATGCCCCTTGTCACAAAACATACCCAATGAGCAATATCCACATTGAGTTTTTACCTCCTGGTTGTAATGGAGTTGATGCGGGTATAATAAACTCATCAAAGCTCATTATCGAAAGTATCACGTCCGCCATATTATTGAAAAAATCAGCAAAGATGATTTTTCTCCAATCCTTTTACACGATGCTATTCGCATGATTAAAAAAAAAAAAAAGCCTGGGATGAAATTTCACCAGAAACTATTGTTAACTGCTGGAAACATATACTGGATTAATTAAATCTGAAGGGTTTACTCCAAAGCAAAATATTACAGCACTCCAAGAACTACAAAATGAAATACACAAATTGACAGACCTTGAGCATCCTCTGTCGGCAACTGAGTATATTAATATAGACAAAAGTGTTTCAACATTTGAAGATCTGACAATCGATGGAATTGTTAAATCAGCTACCAATCAAAATCAAAATCTAGATTCATCTGACAGTGAATCTGAAGTAGATGAAACACCACATGTTACTTCGGAGGAAGTGAAAAATTGCATTGGGAAAATACGAATTTTTTTAGAAAAAAAATGCGATAGATAAAGAAATTCTAAACAATCTCTTAGTTGTAGAAAAGGATATTCAAAAAATTAATATTGAAAAGAAAACTAAAACTACCATTTTAAAATATTTCCAATAAATTCAGTTTGAGTTTTAATGTAAGTGTGTGTGTGCTATGAGCAAAAATATCTATTTTATCCAAGTTTGTTTGTTGTGTTTATTTCAAACCTACACGAGGGGTCCTTAGGGCGGATGACTTTTTAAGGGGTTCTAAAGCGCATTCACGATACATCTGGAAAAAACTGCTGGAGACTCCAGAATGTTAGATCCGTCGCCGCGCGAAAGTCCTGAGCCCTGGATCTGCACACTTTAGCGATAGTGTTTATTTTACTCGGAAACTTCTTTATATAGGATTGACGATATAAAACAGTAAGTGCATCTTAATTTCATAGTATCATTTGATAATTTAATTCCAGCAGAATTGAATTATATTAACTATTATTAAATAAAATGCATTATGATATTGAGTTTTACAATAGTAATAATACCATATCAGTTTATTTTTATCCATCACATAATCTAATATAATTCGATATACCGCCGCACTCGTATATATATATATATCAATCTTTTTTAGGAGAAACCAAGTTTATGTTATAACTGCACTTTTCCTTTCTTTTCTAGACACGTAATTGAATAGTGCAGAAGCAAGGTGCAGCTGCTAAAGCGTGCGGATTCAACTGGATCAACCGCTGCGTTATTACAACATATGTTCTGCCGTGCTGAGAATCGATTTATAGCTTTGTAGAAAGCTTTGCTCGACTTCTGGACTACCTTTGGAGTGCAGTTCAAAATATTTGATATAAACATTTTTGCCTAAAAGAGCGATTGCCGAGCAGTGAATCACCATAATCAGAACTTGAAAATATTTATGAAAAATGTATGTTACGTCTTCTTGTACGCAATAAAAAATTGTGTGATATAAGACATGTTAATTTTGTGTATATTGATCCTTTCAGACCTGATTCGGTAATATCTCTTTGAATGAAATAACTTTTCTTTGACGGTAGAGATTAAATTTGTAAGATTTTTTATTTAAAGAAATTTGAAGATAACAAATAAGGTAAGAGATTTGGCTGTGCGGCGGCTGCACAGCCAACTGTGTCAGAAATGTTCTTCAGCTCTGTGGCATGCGATGGGCGATTCGATCGGGCGCCATGTTGCTGGTAGTTAAATCGAGCGATGGCAACGGCTGCGCTTTTTCGGCATTGAGTAGTCTATCTAGTTTGCCATATCTCTTTTTGCGAACGGAAAGCAATGCAAACGTGGGCGAAAACGCTCGCCTGGGATGTACGTTTTCATTGCATCACGCGGCCTGCCCGGTGCGGGTTAGATATCGTCAGTTAGGAAATTCAAAACTTAGTCCAGAGAGGCAGGGCCGTAACCAGACGGGAGTCGGGCTGAGCCCTGGCTTTCAACCTCCCCTAAAATTTTCACAAATTTTGTAAATTTATAGTTTAATACATAATTTAGAAACGAACGATTTTTATCAGTCGTTAAATTTTACATAATTAAAAATACCCATTGTTTTGGGGGAATTTCTCATCACAGCTGCTAGATTTCTATATATACAGTTAATTATTTTCCTGCTCTCGGATGCATGTAGCACCGGATCTAGGATTTATACGAGAACGCAAATTTGCCGCTCTTCTTTTAAGTCTATTTCCGCCCCCACCATGACTGAGTGGATAAGGCACTCAAAATGGTAAACGGTTGAAGTGGGTCCCTGGGTTCGGGACACATCGCGCGGCTGCCGATCTAACGGAGTTTGGGTTGGTTTCCTCCAGGGTAACGCGTTAGAACCCCTTAGAAACTCCTCCTACTAAGCCACCCCCAATCTTAGGCAGATCGCCCATGTGTAGCGTTGTCATAGATACTCAGACAACATCAACATTAAGTCTGTTTCCTAGGGCAACGATTTCGAGGGGGAGTAAAAACTTAAAAATTTCAACATGTTCACATTTGCATTCAAAACGGTGGCAAACATTTTTAATATTTGCTGTATAAGAAATGATAATGTAAAAAATTTGAATTAAATTATCTTTTTCAAAAATAAAATTATCACAGGATTAAGTAACATTGTGCGTCTCTATTTGTGTTTTCTCTCTATTCTAAAAAAAAAGTAACGTACGCTGCCGCCCCGTCAAAAGCTTGTTCGGCTATCTCCTCCTAAACCGTGTGTCCTCCTAAACCGTTCAGCTATCTCTTCCTAAACCTCCTAAACCGTGGGATGAGTTTCGACGAAGGTGTCCACGGATTTGGAAAATTCCGGAGAACCTCATAAGCTGACTTAAATTTCGAAATTCCAATTATTTTAGAAATTATTAATAAAAAACTGAAAAAATAAGCTGAATGCGGTTGCCAGATTTGGCAATTTTCGCCAGCATAAAATCATTCATGCTTTCGCAATAAAGCAATTCCAAGTATGTAGAATCGCGTCAAAGTGGCAAATATGAAGTAGAAATACACCCATTTTACGCCAAATTAAAAAGTATGTGAAAAAATAAATGTCTAAGTGTATTACACAAAGTTGATGATTTTCAAATAAGTTCTCTTAGATAACAAGAGTTTAGAATTGCCGATTATTCGTTTTTCCAAAACAGAATAACTACTTGCAACTGATTTAAAAAGCGCCATTTTGGCATCAGGTAAGATCTGGCAAAAGGATATCTTTCCAAGCAGGGTGAATTTAAACCGCGTGTTCCAAATGCTAGTACCTACCCAATATCTTGAAAATGAAAAATAATTAAAATGCAGATTATAGTAAAGCCGGTTAGGTTTAGCTAGGATATATGCTGCCAGTAGAAATACTTGGTGGCGTTAACTATGCCATTATACAAGTTATAGTACAGCTTGAATATTTGCCAGCGCATCGAGATGATATATTTCGTGGTGCTAAATCCGCTAAAACGCCAATCTGCAAAGGATTATGTCTATGAATGTATGGATAAAGGTTTTCCGGGTAACCTTACATGAACATTAATTATCGTTTATGAGTATGGGTGAGTCGCAAAATAATGAAAAGTTGCCATTGGTATTGGTGGCAAGCTATTCTAGCTGTTCCGAAGTTTTCATCAAAGGAAACATATGAAGTACTGCGAAAAAACACGAAGGCCAAAACTATTTTTGGTCGAAACGTACGTATCTTCTTACCTATAACATCTTATGTGTGTTTTTTACAAAGTTTTTTATTTACTTTATATGAAGTACTGTTTTCTTAGAACTAATTATGAACTATACATATACGCAAGTCGCCACATTATGAAAAATCGCCGTGCGTGGCAAATACCCAAGATGCTCCCGTAGGTTTTACATAATTAAAAATAGAGTGAAGTTTAAAATTTTGTGTGCCAAGGCACATGCAAGAACCAAGCAATGTGTAGCTCGGTAACATTCTAGCTGATCCAATCTTTGGGTTTTGTCTGTTGAAATTGTGCCGTTTTTACAAATAAACCTCAAGAGGGGCCCAATGCCTCATACGAAAAGCGAGCGTAGCGAGTCTAGGAGCCTTGGCCCCTAGTACCTTACACATAAAGTTTAAACAATAAAACAGTGTTGGTAATGTACAAACAATTATACACTTCAGTGTTAAAATAATGGCCATGTCCGTCGGATTCAAGGGTCATAAGAGAGTAGATATGTTTAAAGAGTTCAGGGACAATCCGCAACCCCGCAGCCGCAGCTCGCAGCCAGCAGCTCGCCGCAGCTGCCAGTCTCGCCGCAACCCCAGGCAGTTGATTGCGCAATCGTTAGAGGGGAGAATTTTTTCCACAAGTGATCTTTAAGGGAACTTACAAAAATTTTCGCGGTGTTGGGTAGATAAGATAGTAAAGGTGATAACCATTCTTTTAGCTTAAGATATTTACGAAAACTAGAAAGAGTTAAATTTTGGATACTAAAAGATAAATGCGTTTCAGATTTTTTTTTTTTTTTTTTTTTTTTAATCCTTAAGGTAAAATGCTGTTTAAAATTTGAAAAATATTTTACCGAAAACGAAAGCTACTGTATGAATTTGCCCCTAAAAGTTAACTTCACGGCACGCCAGTTGACTTAACAGATATGCTGTAACGATATTCTTCTATAAGTGTAAAAACATTAAGTCTCACCCACCAACCGGTATCATCTTCTGATGTAAACTTTTACAGAATAGTAAAAATTATCATGCTTAATGTTAGGATAAGGAGACTTTGCGAATTTTTTAGCGATAAAATGGTATTGGCTATATCTTTAAACCTTTTAAGCTAGTATACTTTTAAAATCTTACAGTATTGACGATAAAAATTAAAGCTAGGTTTTATTTAGTTGAATGATATGTTTTATGCAAACTTTTTACAGAATAGTAAAAATAATTGTGTTTAATGTTAGGATAAGGAGACTTTGCGAATTTTTTAGCGATAATATGGTATTGACTATAAACCTTTTAAGCTATTGATAAATTTTAAAAATCCTACAGTATTGAAAATAAAGTGTGGTTTTATACTAACAGATTAGAAATCGCGGTTATATGGTTATGCGTTTAGAACATTAGGATAAAATAAGTTACAAGCGCGTAAATACTATTGCAGTTTTAGATCTAACTATCAAGCTGTAAAAGACATACGAGTTAAGGTATCAGAAAATAAGATGGTCTTACTTACTTGAAAGCATACCTTGCTGAATCTTCTACTGCGTTTCTTGAATAACGGTAAAAACGCTAGCAGATCAGGAAAACAGAGTAAAAATTTAAAATATTTTACTTATGATTCCCAAATCAGCTGGCTGTTTCATACACTTCTTTTGGCATCATCCAGATTAAATTACATTTTTTACTGACGTATGATAAAAATAGGCATACTATTGTTAAACTAAATACATAATACCAATAAAATAACACTTCTTGAAATATTTAACGGTTTAGGTGTAATTTTTTCTTGTAACAAAGGATAAATTTTAGGGATTAAGAGGGCATTTTAAACTGTTACCTACATAACAATTGTATGACATTATAGTTAAAAAGTAATAATAAATTAGAAAGTAATAATCTAACAAAACAATAATAGGAATGTTTATATTTTAAGTACAAAAGTAGCATTTACTCAGATACGTATGCGTTTTGCGGTATAAGACCACACTTTAAGTACAATAGAGCAGTATGTTTCTCAAAATAAAATGTATATCCACAAAAGTACATTATCTTAAACTTAATGTTTCAGAAAACGTATAGTGAAATCCAATCTTAACAAATATTGGATTCTATTGATAGACCACATTTTACATGAAAATAAAATATCTAAGTAAAATAAAAATTCATTTTACATTAAAAAGTTAACAAGCTTTATGAAAACGTGTGCGTGTGTGTGTGTGTGTGTGTGCGTGTGCATGTATGTATCTATATGTATGCATGCATGTGTGTATTCTAAAGCGATGCATTTCTTAAACTAGATCACGCATATCAGTATAATGTTAAAACAGGAAATCCATTCTTGTAAAGTATGAAAGTTCCTAATTTTAGAAAAACAAGTTACAAAAAACGTTTACTTATATACATTTAACTTAGGAAAAAATATCATTTTGATGCAAATAGTGTTATCGAATCTTGTTGCTATATATTTTTAGGTTTTATAAGGTATGTGCGCAACGAGTATACAACAAAGTAACAAAAAAATTTTACAAGTTTTACTAAACACTATATTAAAAGAAGTAACTAACACGATATGTGTACTAGACTATAACCAGTGGCGGATTTTGCTCTTGAGAGGCCCGAGGCACAACTCAAGTTTGAGGCCCCCCCTCCTCAAAAAAAAAAAAAAAAAAAAAAAAAAAAAATCACTCACTCCTTTACATTATTACTAATTATTTTAAAATGTTTTAATTCCTTTTATATCTAGTTTATGTATACAAACCAGGGCCTGGCTTTCACTATAACACTTTTGTGCCCAGGGCCCTTTTCAGATTTTGTGCCCTTTAGCTGGCTCAATTTTTGTGCCCCTGTATATCGTGTTAAACTCAATTTTTTGGCTTATTTCTCCATGTGTGCCCATGGCACGTGCACCAAGTGTCCGTCCGATAGTCAGAGCCTGCTACAAAAGGAGTATTAAAATTTTAAAATAATTTTTATGTTTATAGATTTGTTCATCTTAAAAAGCATTTTCTATCTTAATAATTTTTGTACTACGTTTCACTTTTCATGATTAACACTAAATAAACATCAGCATACCACTAAGTATAACCCAGCAACTGCAGTTTTATATTGATTATTTTTCACTGTTACTTAATTACGGCGAATTACTTTTTATACCACTGGCACATATACCACTGGCATATGTCTTGTTTCAGTCATGAAAATGTTGACTACTTAACAGGTACTTTTGAAGGTCAGAACAAGGGAAACTTGATCAGAAACATGACTTTGACATCACAAAGTTCAGAAGAATTTTTTACTTGGATAAAATGAACCAAAAATTGAACATTCCTTCAAGAACATATCTATGTATATATAAATACGCTAAGCAAAACCTTAGTGTCCCCTTTGCAGCGCACTGTCCGAACGGATGACCATGAAATTCGGCACAGTTAAAGTTCGTATGGAATTGTTTGTGCGAATGTTAAAATTGTTGTGTAGTATGCTAATGCACCGTAAAAAATTAGAGAAGTAATTTGGCACGCAGTATTTCGCGCCAAGTTGGCCGATGGTTCCATTGTTGTGGTGCCAATTTTGAAATAACAACACTTAGTTTCAGCAGGACTAAGGGGTTATACTATTACAACAAAATTTGCAAAAAGTGGAATTATTTCCCAGTTTGGTAATACGCGAATGACTAAAATGTGCTTGGCGACTTTTTTTATACGGCGGCAATCATTCGAAAAAAAGAACAAATTTATTGAGTCAGCAAGGTTTCATACATGGTCAGTGGTACGAATCAGCAAGTAGACTTGAATCATTCGACTTTTTAAGATTTTATAACTCCAAACATAATGGGTCTTCAGCCCAGGATAGTTCCAGGTTCAATTTTCGGAGGGGGGGCCACTAGACTTTTTAGATTAGCTTAAATTGTTCGAAATGCAAACGGAATGCGTGAAATCCAAGGTCGGTACAGGGAGATGACTCTATGACCCATTCGCTGGAGCTGCCTTTGTATTTAGCAAAATGTGATAGTTTTTATAAAAACACCGTCTTCACAGAAAAGTGTGGTGGTTGTAAAGTGAAATTGTACAAAAGTGGTCACTAAAGACAGATAGTCTCTTAGCCAAGGAGGTCACTTTAGTAGGTTCCAGTGTATATGGAATGGTGAGACATTCTTTGACAGAAGAACTTTATTCACACTCAAATTTAAAAAAATAATGCTTTATGGTTGAATTACGACCACTGGCAGACAACTAGTATTTATAAATATTTAAATATATTCATAAATTTCCCGTTTGGAACTGCAAAACTAAGCAGTTTAATAGTAAAAGTAAACTTTCTGTTTAGTCTAATTTTTGTGTTTATTCAAAAACTCTCAATAAGTTTAGGACTATTAATAATGAGTAATTAGGTATGAATAATATATATACATACACACACAGATTATTCTATATTTTAAATAGAATGAAAAAAACTACAAGAGAAATTAAAAAAAAAACAATACTTTAAGTAGTTAAAGTATAAAAAATATTATTGACTTAAAAATAAATTCCACTTTATAATGGGTAAACGGGTATGCTCTAAGCTTCGGTCCTAGGTTTATTATTAATGTTTAGCATTTTCATATGCGACTATAAAATACATGCCGTATTTATAATATAGTTATCATAAATATTTTTTAGTTGAAAACAAAAAATTAAATTAATCATCATTTGTTTTTTTAAGTTTTTAATTAACTGTGTATGACATTCCAGTTCAAAATTTGTCCATGAGTTTTAACCCACTATCATCCGATCGAGCTGAAACTTTGCACACATGTGGAATTTCGGTGACGCTAAGTATTGCTTTCTTTAATTTTTCAATACTTTTTTTTAAACTATCAAATATCTTCTCCCAATCCCCCCAAAAAAGTGTTATCGCACATGTATCAGCTCATATCTTTTTAATTATTGGTCGGCAATTTTTTTTCATTGCATACTCGGAAAGTTTCGATTCCAAAAAAAGATAAAATCGGTTATCCCTAGCTTAAATTTTTAATTTTTAGTGATTTTTCGAAAGAAGATAAATTATTGTTTCCAATTTCTTTTACATCGTGACAACCAACAACAATTATATATTCTAGGTATATTTGGAAATTTCACTGAATACAGAGTGTCCTTTCCTAAATCATTTAAATGAAGAACGACTGAAAATATAAAATATTTAATTTTTGACAAATTTTTCAATCTCAAACTGTAGAATAAAGCGGTTCAGGCTTTTCTCTTTTAAAATGAGAAATATTCTTATCAGACTGTACACTTTTTGATTTTTTTTGGGGGGGGGCGGCAATCTATAAAGCAGGTGTATTTGAATGTCCTACTGCAATACCACCTACTGAGCCGCAATCTGATTCAGTGCGGCCCAACCAGCGGCTGACCGCATAGCACTCTGAGCTGGGAGACGGAAGGTGCCTGGTTCAAAACCAGGTCGCGTCCGCCAACCTAACCGTTAGGAATTTTCCGTGGTTTCCTCCAAAACTTAGCGTAAATAGGGGTTAGAATCCCTTAGAAAGACCCCCAAGGAGAGCACCCACACCCATCGGCATAGATCCCACCCACTTTAAATAATTGGCCGTAATCCCCCAACCCAACCCAACTAATTGATTCCGGATAGGAAAAAGGCATAGGGACCCTCTGCACCTGTTTTTTTACTTCCTTGTACGTAGTATAAGGAAGTAATGTGATCCCGAAAAATTTTGGGGGCCAAATTTCGACTAAAAAACCGATTTTGACTACCTCTAAATTTAATTTTAAGAATTTTTTCGATGCATCTCATCGTAGGCTAGTATGCACGATCATATAAACGCGTCTGCAACTCATTTTGACCAGCGGCCGGTCTATTGTGGTCAGTTTTTCCATGCCGTCTGTACGTACGTACGTACGTATGTACGTACGTACGTATGTACGTACGTATGTATGTAACTCGCATATCTCAAAAACTATTGGTCGTAGAATGTTGAGATTTGATATTTAGGATTGTTCTATGATCTAGTTGTGCACCTCCCCTTTTGGTTGCAATCGAATGTATAGTTTATGTACAGGACCGCCCAAAAGATTCGAAATACATTACGCTCTATGGGCCGAAATTCATTAAACTCGCCTAACTCAAAAACTATTAAGCGTAGAATTTCGAAACTTCATATTTTGGATAGTTGTAACATCTAGTTGTGCACTTCCCCTTTTGGTTCCATTCGACTGGATAGTTTATCTATAGGACCGCCCAAAACATTCGAAATACATTACGCTCAATGGGCCGAAATTCATTAAACTCGCATATCTCAAAAACTATTAGGCGTAGAATGTTGAAACTTTATATTTAGGATTGTTGTAACATCTAGTTGTTCACTTCCCCTTTCGGTTCCATTCGACTGGATAGTTTATCTACAGAACCGCCTAAAAGATTCGAAATACATTACGCTCTATGGGCCGAAATTCATCAAAGCGTTTTTTAGAGGTATTGGGCTATTTCAAACGTCTCAGAAGTGATATATGCTGAAAAGAGTTAGAAAATGAATTTCTCCATTAAAAAAGGTGTCTTTATCATTTACAGTTCTGCTACAGGTACACTCAAAAGATTTCCAATACATTACGGTCAATGGCAATTTTAGGGGCATTCATCCATTTCAAGCACAATACCGTCTTACCACATAAGTTAGGTAATGGTCCGACCACGGTCACGTGCCTCCCTCAAGAACTGTGCCAAAAGTCGCCAAGCTTGGCGACTTTTAGTGACGTGTGTGTATATTTAACTCTCAAACCTCAAAAACTGTTATGAAATTTTATATATAAGGTTGTTGTAACATCTAGTTGTGCATCTCGATTTTTGGTTCCAATCTACTGGAGAGTTTATTTACAGGACCACCGAAAAGAATTTCAGTACTTTAATGTCTATGGACATCTTCAATATAATACAATTGCAGACAGTGATTGTTTGGTACATGCCCAAAATCTCGCCGACTGTCCCGGACTTTGGCGAGTTTTGACGAAATGTCGCCAAATTTGGCGATAGTCAGTCATTTCGTCCATGCCCAAAGTATCGCCATTTGTCATCGTTCTTGGCGAGTTTTGGCGAAATATCGCCAAATTTGGCGATAATCTGTCATTGTTGGTCCATGCTTAATATCTCGCCAAATGTCGTCGACATTGACGAGTTTCGCCGAAATATCGCCAAATTTGGTGCCAAAAATTATTTCGTATTTTGTATAACTCTAAAACTTTAACCCGTAGAATTTTGAACTTTTGTATTTAGAACTATATTATAATATCTAACTGTTTTCAATATCTTTTATGACAGCAATCGACTAAGAATTTATTTATAGGGTGAGCCAAATGACTTTAAATACATTAAGGTGTATGGATGCATTCAATTCATTGAAAGTCTGTGGTCAATGACTACTGTGGCTATCCCCAAAATCTCGCAAACTATCTCAAGTTTGTCGGCTTTTGGTGAAATATCGCCAAATAAAGTGTCAGAAGGAAATCTTTCAAATTGAACTCAGCTTGGCGATATCGAAATATTTGGCTAGAAATCGCTAAACCTTACTATTATTGATATTTTATCTCTTTCAAACAAATAAGTTTAGAGGAAGTGCGTAGAAAACATTTTTATTTAATAGACGTGCAAGGAAGTCATGTGTTGGACACATCAGATTTTTTTTAGATAAAATATAGTGAGGAAATTAAAACAATGCAAAAAAAATCTAGGAATTTTTCTTGGAAAGAATGGACAGTTGAGGGCCCTAAAATTCCAAGGAATGTTGCATGAAAATACCAGGAACTTTATTGAACAGCTCAGGAAAGATCCACTGAATTGCATATTATTCAGTAAAGTTCTTGGTATTTTCGTGCAACTTTCCTTGGAATTTAGGGCACCTCAGCTGCCTATTATTTTCAAGGAACACTACTGGAATTTTTTTAAATTATTTTTTTTTAACAATTCTAGTCATTTTTAAGTGAACTGCCTGTTTTTTAAGGTCGTGAGACACTATTCGGTTGAGTAACGGGTTGAACGAAACAGTAAAGTTTTCAAAGGGAAATGTATACTTTCTGTATAGTATTTGTAAGTCTAACTTATCCTTATTTACAAGGAACGTTTCTGGATATTTTTACAGTAAAATACGGGATTAAAGCATCTATTACTTATAAACTAAAAGTATTCGTATTAAAGTATTAGTTTAGATTATGGTCCAATGCTGTGAAGAGGAAAGGGAGTCACCTAAGAAAAGATTGCTCAAAAGCGCTTTCTACTCTAGAAGCAATCCTGAAACTATGAACAAAGTTTATGTCTCTTGAACAGATATTTACATATAGTTTTTTTCTTTCTGAAAACCGAATTTGGAGGCCCCTTAGAAATATGAGGCCCGAGGCGCGCGCCTCATGCGCCTATTGGGAAATCCGCCACTGACTATAATTTAATGTATATGAAACTTATACGGTTAAACTAAACACATTTGCAAAATATGTATTCACCAAGTTATCATATTCAAATGTTTACATTAAAAAAATTGTAACATACGTATTAAATAAGATATACATGCGTATACTAAAAAATATTTAAGCAGAAATGCACTTACTTGAATCATTGCTAAAATACATCCTCACTGCATTTATGTAATGTATAAACCTTTAAACTATTTAAAATTAGTACAAACGATAGAAAAATCCGTCTTCTAACCACCCCAGACAACGTACAAATGACTTACCTGACGAGAAAACCGGTTCTGTGTAACTTTGAAATCCCCTCTAGATAAGAGATAACGTGTCCGCTTCTGATTGGTTGTAGAATGTATGATGCAATATCTACCTGGTTGGGCATGTTTTAAGGTAGAGGGTGCTTGGATAGTCACATGATCTCTTTGAACCAATCGGAAAGTAGGCTTGTATCTATGTTTGATAAGCTGTCAGGGAACTTTGAACGCATGTTCAAAACCATTTTACGCTGCGGTTACCTGCCGTTAAGTTGTGTTGCGTTGTAGTTTTTAAAAGTGTCTATGACTGAATTGATCGAAAATAACTTTAACATTGAATACACTCCTGGGTTTTATACTCAAAGTGATGCTGATGTGTTACTGCAAGAATTATTGCAATTGCCTTTTCAGGGTGTCTACGAAATTTCTGAAAGTCAATTTTCTGACTTTTTCCCGACTTTTGGGAGGCCTGACGAATGCATTTTACTTTGGGAAATTGCACAATGCCCCCTCCCTTGTCTTTATTTTTGCATATTTTGTACAACTTCTTGAACTTAATTTTAACTGAAATTAATTTTAACTGATCAATTGAGAAAACAGAAGTAGTCGCACTTTCTGATAGAATTAACTAACTGTTCTTGGAAATACGGTGCCAAGCCATAAGTTACCAAGTAAGCTAATTTGTCTTTTACCCTCTCGTCACGATTGATGAGCCCCCGTTTTTCCCTCCTCATACAAACACATCGCTTGATGCTTTCGCGTTCCGAAAAATGCGTTGCAGTTGTTTTCGGTTTCGAATCTGACAATTAGAGAGAAAGGGTAAAAAACGAAAAAAAAATTGATTCTTTTGGTGAATTTTCCGGACCTATTATCCAATTTCCCGGTTTTTTCTAGACTTTCCGGACCCATTTTCCAATTTCCCGGCTTTTTCCAGACTTTCCGGAGCGGTAGACACCCTGCTTTTGATGCAAAACCTTTGAAAATTGGTGAAAAGGATACTACTTCGTCACGGAAAGTAATTGCTTTCGCAGATGATGGCATACATTACAATTTCTCTGGGGCGACGGTCTCTGTTTTCTCTTGGTTACCCATTTTGCAAAAACTACGCGAAGATCTACAGAAAGCAACAAATTATGAATTTAATTTGGTACAAGTGAACGTATGTTCTGACGGACAATCTGAAATTGAAGACTGTAACTACGAAGATTTTTCTCTGGACTTAGCATCATGTGTATGCATTCTAAGTTTTGGATCTAAACGAACTTTAGATTTAAAACCCCCGAACTGTGAAACCACTACCATTAAGTTAGACCATGGTTCAATGTGTAAGATATATCCCCCAACCAACAAGCTTTTAACGCATGGTATGTCTTCTGAACCTAATGGGACAGACTCGCACATTAACCTAACATTCGCCAAAATGTGTATTTATCAACCTTCCCCTAAAAGACCAAAGTTGGACGATAGGACGGACCATCTTTACCATAGCGTATATGCTTCTGTAAATGGCATATGGCACTTGGAAAGACTCATCTATCTACGTTTCACTTCACGATGAAAAAACTGACTTGAAGATTCATATTAGACAATTTATCCAAAACGCCCAATTTGACTATATACCAACCAGTCAGGGAGTCGTGATTAACCCTTCCACATGGATCGAATTTATTGTAAAACTACTAGATTTTAATCTGTGTTATAACAATAGCTCTTTTATTTGTAATAATCAATTATCTGTATTTAATGATGATGGAAAATGCATCTTACAACAAATTTACAAAACCGACGATTCATTTACGTTAAATCCAATTTCCTTGATACTTTTAAATGACCAAGTATTAAAACTTTGTGAAATGAGAAATGAAATATTGGAATGCATTCTAAAAACGCTATATACGACGACCCTGCCTCATTTAATTTTAAAATTAAAGCCGCGAAAATGTAACCGTGAACCCCATTGTAATTATGATGAGGCTAAACAACAATTAATGGATATAGTACCAGTGCCGTAACTTGGGTTTAGGAGGCCCAGGGGCGAGAGTGAATATGGGGGACCTTTTAATCTTATATTTTAAGAACGAATATAGGTTAGCACGTACATGTATTTGTATGTACGCAAAGACAGAATTAAACACTTTCAGTTAATAACACATATGATATAAATATTTATTTTTTTAAAATTAAAAAATCTACCTCTATTTTAAATAAATAAATTTTCTACTTCTGAAAAATTCACTTTAAGAACACAATTTACAACAGGCAACATACAACACTAAATAGAAGTCAGTGGCGTACCTCTAAGCTATAGCAAGGAAGGCGTGTGTCATTTATGACACTTTGACATCATTAATGACACTTTTATTGCGTCATCCAGCAGTAGAAATCTGCACCCCTGAAAAGGGGTGCAGATTTCTACTGCTGGATGACGCAATAAAAGAAGCGTTTAACAAGTACGATCTCATCGTTGCAAGGACGTGACAATAGCTATTCTCTCTTCTGTACCCATCGTTGCTTTCCGTATGAGTACTTGAATGCCTATGATGTAGCTCAACGCAAACGCTTTCTCGATACAAGAGCATTGAAACATTCAGGTCTGGTAGCAACGATGAGAACAGAAGAGAGAATCGCTATACCGTCGCCTCTTAACGATGGGAGCGAACAGATTAAAGTTAATAAGACACTACTTATTGTGACCAAACTTTTTGATAGTTTTTTTCATTTGCTTAATCAATGGCCACAACACAAACTATGGAACGAAGAATGGTCATATACAAGCGAAGAGATCGGTGTCGTTCTTACTAAGAAAAAGAAAGTGCAATTTTGTTGCCTGCCATGGGCACTACTTTACCTGGGTAAGCCAATGGGAAAAATAAGAATTATAATGGTTAAATACATTTACTAAAACCTACTGAAGAAAAAAAAAACAGAAAACACTAGTAATATCCTATTAGTCTGAAAATTATTTTAATATAATTTAAATTACTAAAAATATCAGCAGCAACACCAAACGCTTATCTATTCGTCCTAAATTTTAGCAAGATTATACTACTGAATTGGTCATTCATTTACTCAGCTAAGAAAAGAGTAAAACACAAAAGAAATAAAACACTTGTCTTTAAAAAATTATAATCGGTTAACAGCAATATTTATTTGTTGCAAATTTCATTCATATTAAAATTCTTTATTTACCAATAATAATATATTAAGAGTAAAATGTTTACTTAAACTATAAACCTCACAACATTCTAATCTTCCTTGACATTGCATGTAAAAGTAAATATACATTTTATTTTCGTACTTTCGTATTAAAATATTTATAAGTTATTAATATTAGTTTTATTACGTAATTAATATTATAATTATTATAAGTTGTAGTTTTATCGAACTTTAGATTCGAGCAGTAATTAAACTAACAGCTTTTACTTTTCGGGTTGTAAAATATTAAAAGCCTATACTTTATATTGCATCCAACATATTAACGATTGTTTTTTAATAAAAAAGTTTAGTGTTAAATTTTC
Organism: Cheiracanthium punctorium; assembly: GCA_038373885.1. NCBI lineage: Eukaryota > Metazoa > Arthropoda > Arachnida > Araneae > Cheiracanthiidae > Cheiracanthium > Cheiracanthium punctorium. The sequence goes on from JAWZYV010004046.1 coordinate 535,022, forward strand.
ATATTTGAACAAAATGTATATTTGTTTATTCGAAACTTTAAAATTTAATAAATTATAACAGTAAATAAGCACATTACTATTACTTAAAATAAAAGTATCAGAAAATGTAGAAATATTGAAAACTTAAGACATGATTTATAGATAAAATTAATTATAGATTCTGTTTTTTTACATACAGCGCCATGTTATGTGAAATATAAAATATGAACTAACCTTTTAAGAATTCCACATTATGTTGCAAAGTATTTTCATCTTCTGATGTTGTATTTTCAGACGCTGAATTTTCTGCATTATGCAGCGAATCAGAGCATTCAGCTAAATTAATATTGTCTCTGGATTTTTCTTCCGAATGTATTAAAATTTCATCTGAAGAGAATTCTCTTAAAATTTTTTCCTTAAAGAGTATTTCATTTGGAATCTGTCGCAATAGATCTCACACCAGAAGAATCTCCATCTCTAATCCAACATGCCAAACTTTTCGCATATTTTGTTGCCTCTAATTTCAGCTCAGCAGCTCTTTTACGCTTTTGAGACCCACTTGCAAAAGTCCTTTTTATATTGAATTAAATTATGTATAAGGAAGCTCTGCAATGCTTTAATCCTATGAAATAGACTGTTGAAGAATTAACAACACCAAACTTACTCCCAAATTTTACCTAAAATTTAAGAAATCGAAAAAAAAAAAAACACAGAATACTCGAATATCGCACTTTCAAAGCAATCTCTGTCACAGTGTTCGTTAGAATAAACTGAGCTTCTAGACTGCAGGCACTTTCCATGTGTTAAAATAGTCGGCTAACTTTAAAAGGTTCACCTTGCAGAAATGAGAAAAAAAAGATCAAAGAAAGCAGATATAACTCAGTTTATGACTGAAATGAAAGTCTGTTCACCAGAAACATGCAGTCCTACCGTTTAGTTAAATTAATGAATTGAACGGAATGTCCCTCACCCACCGCCAGAGAAGTGCCGCTAGCAATTTTGGGCGGTCTGTACTGTTAGTACTAAACTATCTACAAGTCTTGGGGTGGTCTGATTCATAGAACCGATACTGTTCTTAGGACAGTGATTGATTGCTTCGGAACAAAATAAAAGGAAGCTCTTTGGCGTTTTAAATAGGCAAATATATTGAAACCATGTGTGATCCATTTGTTTCCTTACAATTTTCAGACCTTGTTAATTACATCGTCTGAGTGGCGCGCAGCATGGGTGCCCATAAGATAAGAATAATTTTATAGAGGGCCTTGTATTTGTGGAAAGGGACTCATCTCAGGCTTTGAAATATTTTAGAATGAAAACAGAACAAAAATACAAAAGAATTCAGAATGCCGTAAAAATACTCATTTCGCAATCCCCACAGTGCTGAATGAATTATTTTTTAAATGACATGAAGTACTTTCCAATCCCTATTCTTTTTTCTTTCCATTTGAGAACTAAAAAACTTTGTTTTGTTTTTTTTTTTTTACTTTTTATACAAAGAACGGGCAAAAGTGTATACTTGTCATAAATAAGTCACTGACTAGAAGTAGATGAGTTCCAAAACTGTATAAAGTTATTTTTCCTCACGCTTCGTCCCTTTTCTCGTGGAACTTTATGGTCTCCCCATCTTAAATAGTTAAAAATTACATTACTTGATAAAAAAATTAATAAATTAGGCCCCATCATGAACGAGTCGATAAAACACTCAACATGCAAAATAGTAAGGTGGCTGAAGTGTGAAGGTCCAGGGTTCTGTCCTGCCGTGCGGCTGTCGATCTAAGGTTCGAAGTTTTGGACGGTTTTCTCCAGATGTAACGTGAATACGCGTTAGCTATCCTCAGCTCATTGCACTCCTTCTAAGCAGATAACTCTTGCATGGCTTTACCTTAACACAACACAACAAAATTAATAAATCATCAGTATAGCTCTTATGTGTTCATGATATAAGTTAGTAAGTATTATTTCTAATAAAAGCGTTTGCAGCCTATAATCGAGCACTTGATTTGTAAAAAAAAAAAAAAGGTATTTTTAATTTCATATAATGAAGTAATTAATGGATATCACATTCCGGCTGAAATGTAGCATTTATTTTCATTTTTAGTTTGAGTGTTTATACGAATAACTATTGAATCATTTGTATAATGAATGTAAAAGAATGTACAAATCGCTGATTATTACACAAGTAAAAGAAAAGGACGACCAAAAAATATTAAAATATTTTGCAAGAGGGGCTCAGATCGTTGGTTTTTAGAGGAGAAATATTAAAGGACATAGTGTCAATTTAAGTAGTTTAATTTTGAGTTTTTGGATATGCGAGAGAAAGCAGCTCATGCCATTTGGCATTTGGAGTTTTGTATGCCATGCCATGCCATTCCTAATTTAGATCCTCATTAAAGGGAAAAGGAAATTTTCGAGCATTCACTTCACTTACTCTAGAAAACTGTGGAAGGAAACTTCAACTCTATATAGTTACTATGCGCAGTGGCGTACAAATGGTGTGTGGGGGATTCAACATCCCCGCCCTTTGTCCATGCATTTTTAACATAACATAACTTCCATAACCCCTTCTCTTACAGGAAGTCAGTGAACACAACTAATTATGCATCTGCACATTCTTTTCTAAGTGCATAAAAATGCTTGTGAGTAATAATTACAAAAAAAATCTGATGTGTCCAACACATGACTTCCTTGCACGTCCATTAGATCAAAAATATTTTCGATGCACTTCCTCTAAATTTATTTGTTTGAAAGAGATAAAATATCAATAATAGTAAGGTTTAGCGATTTCTAGCCAAATATTTCGATATCGCCAAGCTGAATTCAATTTGAAAGATTTCCTTCTCACACTTTATTTGGCGATATTTCACCAAAAGCCGACAAACTTGAGATAGTCAGCGAGATTTTGGGGATAGCCAAAGTAGTCATTGACCACAGACTTTCAATGAATTGAATGCATCTATACACCTCAATGTATTCAAAGTCATTTGGCTCACCATGTAAATAAATTCTTAGTCGATTGCTGTCAAAAAAGATATTGAAAACAGTTAGATATTACAATAGTTCTAAATACAAAGTAAAAAAATCTACGGGTTAAAGTTTTAGAGTTATACAAAATAGGAAATAATTTTTGGCGCCAAATTTGGCGATATTTCGGCGAAACTCGTCAATGTCGACGACATTTGGCGAGATTTTAAGCATGAACCAAAAATGACAGATTATCGCCAAATTTGGCGATTTTCCGCCAAAACTCGCCAAGAACGATAACAAATGGCGATTCTTTGGGCATGCACCAAATGACTGACTATCGCCAAATTTGGCGATATTTCGCTAAAACTCGCCAAGGTCGAGGACAGACGGCGAGATTTTCGGCATGTACCAAACAATGACTGTCTACAGTTGTATTATATTGTAGATGTCCATAGACATTAAGGTACTGAAATTCTTTTCGGTGGTCCTGTAAATAAACTCTCCAGTAGATTGGAACCAAAAATCGAGATGCACAACTAGATGTTACAACATTCTTATATATGAAATTTCATAATAGTTTTTGAGATTTGAGAGTTAAATATGCACACACATACACCAAAAGTCGCCAAGCTTGGCGACTTTTGGCATAGTTCTTGAGGGAGGCACGTGACCGTGGTCGGACCATTACCTAACTTATGTGGTAGGACGGTATTGTGCTTGAAATGGATGAATGCCCCTAAAATTGCTATTGACCGTAATGTATTGGAAATCTTTTGAGTGTTCCTGTAGCAGAACTATAAATGAAAAAGACACTTTTTTTAATGGAGAAATTCATTTTCTAACTCTTTACAGCATATATCACTTCTGAGTCGTTTGAAATATCACAATACCTCTAAAAAACGCTTTGATGAATTTCGGCCCATACAGCGTAATGTATTTCGAATCTTTTGGGCGGTCCTGTAGATAAACTATTCAGTCGAATGGAACTGAAAGGGAAGGTGCACAACTAGATGTTACAACAATCCTAAATATAAAGTTTCAACATTCAACGCCTAACAGTTTTTGAGATATGCGAGTTTAATGAATTTCGGCCCATTGAGTGTAATGTATTTCGAATGTTTTGGGCAGTCCTGTAGATAAACTATCCAGTCGAATGGAACCAAAAGGGGAGGTGCACAACTAGATGTTACAACTATCCAAAATATGAAGTTTCGACATTCTACGCCTAATAGCTTTTGAGTTAGGCGAGTTTAATGAATTTCGGCTCATAGAGCGTAATGTATTTCGAATCTTTTGGGCGGTCCTGTACATAAACTATCCATTCGATTGCCACCAAAAGGGGAGGTGCACAACTAGATCATAGAACAATCCTAAATATCAAATCTCAACATTCTACGACCATTAGTTTTTGAGATATGCGAGTTACATACATACGTACGTACGTACGTACAGACGGCATGGAAAAACTGGCCACAGTAGACTCGCCACTGGTCAAAATAAGTTGCAGACGCGTTAATATGATCGTGCATGCTAGCCTACGATGAGATGCATCGAAAAAAATTTTTTAATTAAATTTAGAGGTAGTCAAAATCGGTTTTTATGTCGAAATTTGGCCCCCAAAATTTTTCGGGATCACATTACTTCCTTATACTACGTACAAGGAAGTAAAAAGAAAAAAATCTGATGTGTCCAACACATGACTTCCTTGCACGTCCATTAGATAAAAAATATTTTCGACGCACTTCCTCTAAATTTATTTGTTTGAAAGAGATAAAATATCAATAATAGTAAGGTTTAGCGATTTCTAGCCAAATATTTCGATATCGCCAAGCTGAGTTCAATTTGAAAGATTTCCTTCGGACACTTTATTTGGCGATATTTCACCAAAAGCCGACAAACTTGAGATAGTCAGCGAGATTTTGGGGATAGCCAAAGTAGTCATTGACCACAGACTTTCAATGAATTGAATGCATCTATACACCTCAATGTATTCAAAGTCATTTGGCTCACCATGTAAATAAATTCTTAGTCGATTGCTGTCAAAAAAGATATTGAAAACAGTTAGATATTACAATAGTTCTAAATACAAAGTAAAAAAATCTACGGGTTAAAGTTTTAGAGTTATACAAAATAGGAAATAATTTTTGGCGCCAAATTTGGCGATATTTCGGCGAAACTCGTCAATGTCGACGACATTTGGCGAGATTTTAAGCATGAACCAAAAATGACAGATTATCGCCAAATTTGGCGATTTTCCGCCAAAACTCGCCAAGAACGATAACAAATGGCGATTCTTTGGGCATGGACCAAATGACTGACTATCGCCAAATTTGGCGATATTTCGCTAAAACTCGCCAAGGTCGAGGACAGACGGCGAGATTTTCGGCATGTACCAAACAATGACTGTCTACAGTTGTATTATATTGAAGATGTCCATAGACATTAAGGTACTGAAATTCTTTTCGGTGGTCCTGTAAATAAACTCTCCAGTAGATTGGAACCAAAAATCGAGATGCACAACTAGATGTTACAACATTCTTATATATGAAATTTCATAATAGTTTTTGAGATTTGAGAGTTAAATATGCACACACATACACCAAAAGTCGCCAAGCTTGGCGACTTTTGGCATAGTTCTTGAGGGAGGCACGTGACCGTGGTCGGACCATTACCTAACTTATGTGGTAGGACGGTATTGTGCTTGAAATGGATGAATGCCCCTAAAATTGCTATTGACCGTAATGTATTGGAAATCTTTTGAGTGTTCCTGTAGCAGAACTATAAATGAAAAAGACACTTTTTTTAATGGAGAAATTCATTTTCTAACTCTTTACAGCATATATCACTTCTGAGTCGTTTGAAATATCACAATACCTCTAAAAAACGCTTTGATGAATTTCGGCCCATACAGCGTAATGTATTTCGAATCTTTTGGGCGGTCCTGTAGATAAACTATTCAGTCGAATGGAACCGAAAGGGAAGGTGCACAACTAGATGTTACAACAATCCTAAATATAAAGTTTCAACATTCAACGCCTAACAGTTTTTGAGATATGCGAGTTTAATGAATTTCGGCCCATTGAGTGTAATGTATTTCGAATGTTTTGGGCAGTCCTGTAGATAAACTATCCAGTCGAAAGGAACCAAAAGGGGAGGTGCACAACTAGATGTTACAACTATCCAAAATATGAAGTTTCGACATTCTACGCCTAATAGCTTTTGAGTTACCCTAATAGCACAACAGTCCCCTGTGACTGAAATGCGACCACACAATACTGTCACAATAGAGTTACAAACAGTCGCCTCGACTCCGCAGCAAAGTCACGCCAGGGTCCCTATGTCCTCTCGCTGTGTAGTCGCATTGTTACCGCTCAGAGAAGTCACGATGGGACAGTTTTGCGACAGCGAAAAAATTCGGGGAAAAAGAATTACCGAAATTATACACCAGATGGCAGCACCACACTCTCAGGCAAGAGAAAGTTGAGGTCCAGTGCTTTGGTCCAGAATCGAACCTTGGAGCTAACGGCTGGTAGCCCCGCATCTTACCACAACGCTGTGATTACCTTGCTCGCGATCCTTTAAAAGTAAACTGATTGCTGCAAAAGCTAGTTCTGACGGCTTCTTTTGGAAATTTAAAATTTTTCTGTGAGTATTTTATAAATAAATTTTATATTCTGTGAGTATTTTATAAATAATATAAAAAATATCATAATTAATAAATATAAATTTAAAATCTTGGAAATATTTCTTTTTCCACATAAATTATTTTCAGGAGATAATGTGCTGTTTTATTTAAGTATTCATCCGAAAAAACTAATGATTTATTGAAATTTTTTATTCGGTTATAAAATAAATTTGTAATGTGCGACATGTGGGGTTTGATATTAAGGTATGAGGGATAAGATTTATATTTTTGCTATATTTTGCCTAAAAGGGATTTCATATAAAAATAAATAAAATTAATTGGAAAAACATGCATTAGATAAAATAAATAAAGTATTTTTGACTTAGACCCAAAGTTTTACCTCAAATTTTTCGTAGTGGAACTTTCAAACATACCAGAGACGTATTTAAAAGGGGGGGGATCTGAAAACTTAAAGCAATTATTAAAAAACAGCAATTTTGACACATTTGTATTTACTCTAGTAACAATAAGGTTGAAAATACCGGATAGTCCCCCCCCCATCCGAAATTTAAACCTTACATTACGCTATCGAAACATATGCCATGGGGATATGAAAGAAATTGTTAATTTTACTCACAGATACTTAGTTTTCACCATTGTGATTAGAACTCTCAACTCTAATATTTTTAAGAATAATATTTTTTTATAAATAATATCGTCTTGTTTAAATGAAATAATTTAAAAATTAATAAATTAAACTAAATTCCATTACTACATAACTGCGAGGTTTTATTGAATTACTATTTTCGGATTTATTTATTAAACGTTTCACGAAAGAAATTGCCACAAAATATTAGAAAAAATCAGTGAAAAGAGGCTGTGTGACGCCATTTTGAAGTCCAAAAAAATCAGTAGTCACTAAATAGTCACACAGTGACTTCACAGTGAGTCACTGAGCGACCAATCACATACCAGTCACATGGTGACTTCACAGTGGAGCCACTGAGCAACCGATCACATACTAGTCACATGGTGACTTCACAGTGGAGTCACTTAGCGACCGTTCACATACTAGTCACATGGTGACTTCACGGCGACGTCACTTGGTGACTGGTCACAAATAAACTTCACAGTGACTACACAGTAGAGTCACATCACTCACAAGTCACAATGTGAGTAGTATGTGACAGTCCTGTGACAATTGTGACCCTCTGTGACGTCACAGCGACTCTTTTGTGACCATCTGTGCTATTAGGGTAGGCGAGTTTAATGAATTTCGGCCCATAGAGCGTAATGTATTTCGAATCTTTTGGGCGGTCCTGTACATAAACTATCCATTCGATTGCCACCAAAAGGGGAGGTGCACAACTAGATCATAGAACAATCCTAAATATCAAATCTCAACATTCTACGACCATTAGTTTTTGAGATATGCGAGTTACATACATACGTACGTACGTACGTACAGACGGCATGGAAAAACTGGCCACAGTAGACTCGCCACTGGTCAAAATGAGTTGCAGACGCGTTAATATGATCGTGCATGCTAGCCTACGATGAGATGCATCGAAAAAATTTTTAAATTAAATTTAGAGGTAGTCAAAATCGGTTTTTTTGTCGAAATTTGGCCCCCAAAATTTTTCGGGATCACATTACTTCCTTATACTACGTACAAGGAAGTAAAAAGAAAAAAATCTGATCTGTCCAACACATGACTTCCTTGCACGTCCATTAGATAAAAAATATTTTCGACGCACTTCCTCTAAATTTATTTGTTTGAAAGAGATAAAATATCAATAATAGTAAGGTTTAGCGATTTCTAGCCAAATATTTCGATATCGCCAAGCTGAGTTCAATTTGAAAGATTTCCTTCGGACACTTTATTTGGCGATATTTCACCAAAAGCCGACAAACTTGAGATAGTCAGCGAGATTTTGGGGATAGCCAAAGTAGTCATTGACCACAGACTTTCAATGAATTGAATGCATCTATACACCTCAATGTATTCAAAGTCATTTGGCTCACCACGTAAATAAATTCTCAGTCGATTGCTGTCAAAAAAGATATTGAAAACAGTTAGATATTACAATAGTTCTAAATACAAAGTTAAAAAATCTACGGGTTAAAGTTTTAGAGTTATACAAAATAGGAAATAATTTTTGGCGCCAAATTTGGCGATATTTCGGCGAAACTCGTCAATGTCGACGACATTTGGCGAGATTTTAAGCATAAACCAAACAATGACAGATTATCGCCAAATTTGGCGATATTTCGCCAAAACTCGCCAAGAACGATGACAAATGGCGATACTTTGGGCATGGACCAAATGACTGACTATCGCCAAATTTGGCGATATTTCGCCAAAACTCGCCAAGGTCGAGGACAGACGGCGAGATTTTGGGCATGTACCAAACAATGACTGTCTACAGTTGTATTATAATGAAGATGTCCATAGACATTAAGGTACTGAAATTCTTTTCGGTGGTCCTGTCAATAAACTCTCCAGTAGATTGGAACCAAAAATCGAGATGCACAACTAGATGTTACAACATTCTTATATATGAAATTTCATAATAGTTTTTGAGATTTGAGAGTTAAATATGCACACACGTACACCAAAAGTCGCCAAGCTTGGCGACTTTTGGCATAGTTCTTGAGGGAGGCACGTGACCGTGGTCGGACCATTACCTAACTTATGTGGTAGGACGGTATTGTGCTTGAAATGGATGAATGCCCCTAAAATTGCTATTGACCGTAATGTATTGGAAATCTTTTGAGTGTTCCTGTAGCAGAACTATAAATGATAAAGACACTTTTTTTAATGGAGAAATTCATTTTCTAACTCTTTACAGCATATATCACTTCTGAGTCGTTTGAAATAGCCCAATACCTCTAAAAAACGCTTTGATGAATTTCGGCCCATAGAGCGTAATGTATTTCGAATCTTTTGGGCGGTCCTGTAGATAAACTATTCAGTCGAATGGAACCGAAAGGGGAGGTGCACAACTAGATGTTACAACAATCCTAAATATAAAGTTTCAACATTCAACGCCTAACAGTTTTTGAGATATGAGAGTTTAATGAATTTCGGCCCATTGAGTGTAATGTATTTCGAATGTTTTGGGCAGTCCTGTAGATAAACTATCCAGTCGAATGGAACCAAAAGGGGAGGTGCACAACTAGATGTTACAACTATCCAAAATATGAAGTTTCGACATTCTACGCCTAATAGCTTTTGAGTTAGGCGAGTTTAATGAATTTCGGCCCATAGAGCGTAATGTATTTCGAATCTTTTGGGCGGTCCTGTACATAAACTATCCATTCGATTGCCTCCAAAAGGGGAGGTGCACAACTAGATCATAGAACAATCCTAAATATCAAATCTCAACATTCTACGACCAATAGTTTTTGAGATATGCGAGTTACATACATACGTACGTACGTACGTACAGACGGCATGGAAAAACTGGCCACAGTAGACTCGCCACTGGTCAAAATGAGTTGCAGACGCGTTAATATGATCGTGCATGCTAGCCTACGATGAGATGCATCGAAAAAAATTTTTATATTAAATTTAGAGGTAGTCAAAATCGGTTTTTATGTCGAAATTTGTCCCCCAAAATTTTTCGGGATCACATTACTTCCTTATACTACGTACAAGGAAGTAAAAACAGGCCTTTTGCTTGAAATTACCTTAGTGATATGATAATTTTAAGAAGTTAGAGGGGGCCCTTAAAAGGTATGTTTGCTTCAGAGTGGCTTTCTGAGGCCCAGATCATGTTTTTCTAGAATACAAATAAAGGGAACACAAGGTCATTAGTTAAAGAACTTTGACTCTAAAAATACTGGCATATAAATTTAACTGTTACAAATCATCTGTACATATCTTAATACAGCGGATCTGTTGGTGAGCTGTATCTGTTTTGTAAGCAATAAGCAATTTTTTCCAGCTTAAACAGTGATAGGTGATCCGTTTAGAATATTGCATGAGCAAATCTAAAAAGCTATAAAAGACAAAAAAAAAAAAAAAAAAAAAACCACCCAAGAGGTTGGGAAAATAGCCATATGGATTTTGAGGCCCCTACGTGTGGGGGCCCGGGCATTCGCCCCGCCATGCCTCCCTATTTTTACGGTACTGTATAGTACATCGGGAAATTTTTAAATATATAGGCCGGGGTCGGGACCATCCTTCACAAAGGATACATGCTTGTTCGAATAGAACACTTGTTGATGAGAGAGAAGGTCTTATAAGTAGTAAAGCATGGTTTATGGTCGACATGCCGTATATTGCAAGAGAGATTTGCGAGAACAAATGTACTTGTTATTATGACGGAGAATTTTTTTCAAACATTTTCTTTGAAGACTATATGAAGTATCTTCAAAATGTGCTATTTAATTCATTTTTTCAACCGTTTTCAGATTTTGCTAATTCCAAGGATGGCAAAACATGTGTAATTATGTGATGATATTGGTGTATAACTAGTATTGCGATTGTAAAAAAAAAAAAATAAATAATATATATATATATATATATATATATATATATATATTAAAACCATTGTGATTATGTAGAAAAGATATGCTTGCTTCTACTGCAATAATTTTTTACTGACTTATCCATGCTTAGTTACAGATTACTCATGGAAAAGTTATTATTTTCTTAATTGTGTAAATAGTTTGTGTAATTTAATATACATTGTTGTACATAAATAAATTTAAATACGAAAACTTTTCTGTGTTTTCTTTATGTGTGCACTGATTACTTGCAAAATAAATACTTCTGAAGTTTTACTAAAACAAAAAGTGATAAAGGTAACATACTTAGACATATTTAAGATTCTCGTTTTATACTTATCTTTTAATTATTGATACTATAAGGTAGAAAGTTACAATTTTTTTAAAAACTAGTACTATAAAATTATCAATCTGCTATATAGAAATAAAGGGTTCTTCCGATAAACTCATAAACTTAAGTACGTTAGGTAACTGCGTTGCACGTGAATTCACAACATTACTAATTTTTGATATCTTGTACATATGTAAAAAGTTGATTTTTCTGCAATAACTAGTGAAATCAGAGTATTTAAATACGCATTATATGTTACACAGTTTTAAAAAAAAATTTACTTAGACTATCTATTGTTCATAATTTTATGGGTTAACTGATTTTTTTCTTTTTCAAAAAGTAAACTGAGATAAAAGAATTTAGTATTTTTAAATAAAGAATGTTTAAGTGTTCTTTAATGTAAAGATCTTACTACATTTTACTTGAAGTAAGAGAATATTTTTAATCAGACACTATGATTTTTTATGTTTTTAAAGCATCAGAGTACTAGCTTTGGTTATTTTTGTAATTTTTCTGAAGTAATGTGGACTTGAATATTTTTTGTGAAATATCAACTAAGTGCATGTGTTACATATTTTACTGATTTAGACGATTATACTTACAAATTTTAAATAAATATGTTTTTACTTTTTATAAATAATGTTCAAACTTGGTACACTTTTGATTTGTGCCTGTTTATGTGTTCTCATAAGTTACGAAATTATTTCTAGAAATAAACTTAGTGATTCGAACTTCATAAATTTCGTAGAAGTAATATGCTTAACATGTTTTTGATAAAATGAATTTAAATTTGGTACTGAAATAATCAGTTATTTTAGCATAGATGTATAAACTTATTTTTATTTAAACCGTAACTAATTAAAATTAATACAATTTATATATGTACAAAGTGAGGGACTTAGATTATTTTTCAGAATTATCAAAAAAGGATTTTTACAAAATACTTAGTCAACTGCATTAGTTAAAGTTGTATTATTTTTCTTTTTGGAAGTTTTGCACATTGGTATATTTTATGTTCCGATAAGTCGTTGAATAGGTTTTTTAAATAAACTAATAGAGCTGTGCTTTGTAAATTTCATAGAAGTAATGAACTTTGGTATTTTTCGAATGTTACGAACTTGATACTATTTTTCTGAAGTGTTAGATATGTGGAATTGTCTTTTTTGAAACATTAGATTATTCAACTTAGTGCATTTCAGTCACTCTTTCAAGATAATGAACTTAGAATTTTTTACAAATAGCAAACAAGTAACTTGCTAAACATGTTTCCTGCAAATATTTTTAAATATCGGTCTTAAAAATTATTAAAGTTGTAACTACTAAACAGAAATAAACAAATTAAGTCGACCCTATGATTGTTATATTTTTAAAACATAAGAGTATTAACTCTGGTTATTTTTATAATTTTCTAAACTAATGGACTTGAATGTTTTTTAAAATCTTAAGATCTTAATTTAAAAGTATCAAGGAAATTGGATTTAACGTAAATGAATCGCCGGTTTTGTAAATTTGTTGTAAGATGCATTTTCCATCATCATTAAATACAGATAATTGATTATTACAAATAAAAGAGCTATTGTTATAACACAGATTAAAATCTAGTAGTTTTACAATAAATTCGATCCATGTGGAAGGGTTAATCACGACTCCCTGACTGATTGGTATATAGTCAAATTGGGCGTTTTGGATAAATTGTCTAATATGAATCTTCAAGTCAGTTTTTTCATCGTGAAGTGAAACGTAGATAGATGAGTCTTTCCAAGTGCAGTATCAAGTTCCAAGTTCAGTAATAAGTTTTATGTTGGAAGATAATTGTAATTTAGTAAAATTTGATAAGTTAAATGTTATGTTAATACATTATAATCGAGATTTATCCAAAAAGTGGAAACATAGGGTAGATGGAAAAAGATGTAAAATCTTAAGATCTCTTGTAAATACATTGTTTAAGTTGTAAATGATTGTTACTTCAGGTGTATTAATCTAATATCGATGCAATATGTTAATAAATGAATTGTTTCCACTTATTAATGAGTGTTTCTTGAAGTGCATTGTCTTTTTCACTCGGACTTCATAGGGTTTTGCAATTTTTTAGGTAAAACCACAACGTTTATGTAGCACCTTTAAATCTATACAATCACTAAGCCTTAAGAATGATTATTTTGGTTGCAATTTCGAATTTAATTGTATTTTAGAATAGTAATGAAATGGTTTATTTCACGGCACCTCTTTTAGAATCAGATTCAAAGAATTTTAAATCCTAATTTACAAAAATAGAAGTTAAATATTAATTTACTAATTACTCAAAACATTTGATCCCAACAATACTTGCTTAAAAGGTTTAAAGATATAGCCAATACCATTTTATCGCTAAAAAATTCGCAAAGTCTCCTTATCCTAACATTAAGCATAATTATTTTTACTATTCTGTAAAAGTTTACATCAGAAGATGATACCGGTTGGTGGGTGAGACTTAATGTTTTTACACTTATAGAAGAATATCGTTACAGCACATGGGCGCCCATAGGAATTTTTCTAGGGCGGGGTGGGCAAACTTCAAAAAAGTTTTCTAGAGGGGTGCAAATTTCAAACTTTTAACAAATTTAGTTCTGGTTTTGCCATTTGTTTACATCATGAGACATTAACCTAAAACTCTAGAGGGGGCAAGTGCCCTACCTTGCCCCCCCTTATGGGCGCCCATGTTACAGCATATCTGTTAAGTCAACTGGCGTGCCGTGAAGTTAACTTTTAGGGGCAAATTCATACAGTAGATTTTGTTTTCGGTAAAATATTTTTCAAATTTTAAACAGCATTTTACCTTAAGGATTTAAAAAAAAAAAAAAAAAAAAAATCTGAAACGCATTTATCTTTTAGTAACCAAAATTTAACTCTTTCTAGTTTTCGTAAATATCTTAAGATAAAAGAATGGTTATCACCTTTACTATCTTATCTACCCAACACCGCGAAAATTTTTGTAAGTTCCCTTATCGATCACTTGTGGAAAAAATTCCCCCTCTAATGATTGCGCAATCAACTGCCTGGGGTTGCCGCCAGACTGGCAGCTGCGATCTGCGGCTGCGGATTGTCCCTGAACTCTTAAAACACATCTACTTAAGAGAAACCAACGGGTACTCTTTTAAACTGATCACCCTGAATAATATTTATATTTTGGTTTATCAAACTTATTCAAAATGAAAAATAAATGCATTTTTTCAGTAAATTTTCATTCCAAAGTTTGATTGTTAGCACTCGGGTGCTATTTCTTTCAAGCACGGGATTTTTGTCTATGCGGCATGCCATGGTCACTTTTACGTTTGGTTCATGTTTTCTGCAGAGTGATCTGATATTGCTAACGGAAACATGGACTATCCCTTCAGATGATTTTCAAATACCAGGATTCACTTTGGTCGAACGGATAGACAGTGCTTTCCAAAACAGAAAGCCATCTAGAGTTATGATTTTTATATAGGAAAACTTTAAAAAAATTACTTTATAAAAGGAATATGAAACACTTTACCCGTGCCTACACGAGCCAGATCAATGGTGTTCAAATGGTCATTGCGTATATTCAAGATAAAGTGAGATTTGCAGTACATAAGCCAGTCCTCGAATTTCTTATGAAGATAAATTAGACGCCATATTCAAAGCGTTACTGAAGGAGGATGATTGTAAGACTGTTTTAGTAGGAGATTTTAACATAGAATTAAATTTCGATCAAGGATCCGATTTCATAACTGAAATGGATACTTTAGGTTTCCCAATACGCACTAATCCAAAACATTTCACCACTAGGGGCGAAACAACAATTGATGCAATTTTCAGCAACAAAATTATGCGAACAGGAGTCTATATGAGCACTTACAGTTATCATTTTCCTCTATATGGCAGAATTGATTAAATAGATTAAAAAACTGAATTTCTTCCAGCCGAGTGCATGAATAAAATCTGGAACTATTTCAGATTTTCTTTTCTTTTTATTATATTATTAACACTGGGGTGCTATTTCTTTCAAGCACGGGATTTTGTGTACGCGGCGGTGCGCCGTGGTCACTTTTACGTTTGGTTCATGTTTTCTGCAGAGTGATTTGATATTGCAAACGGAAACATGGACTATCCCTTCAGATGATTTTCAAATACCAGGATTCACTTTGGTCAAACGGATAGACAGTGCTTTCCAAAACAGAAAGCCATCTGGAGTTATGATTTTTATACAGGAAAACTTTATAAAAATTACTTTATAAAAGGAATATGAAACACTTTACCCGTGCCTACACGAGCCAGATCAATGGTGTTCAAATGGGGATTGCATATTGAGATTTGCAGTTACATACGCTAGTCCTCAAATTTCTTATGAAGATAAATTAGACGCTATATTCGAAACGTTACTGAAGGAGGGTGATTGTAAGACTGTTTTAGTAGGAGATTTTAACATAAAATTAAATTCTGATCAAGGATCCAATTTCATAACTGAAATAGATACTTTAGATTTTCCAATACGCACTTATCCAAAACATTTCACCACTAGGGGCGAAACAACAATTGATGCAATTTTCAGCAACAAAATTATACGAACAGGAGTTTATTTGAGCACGACAGTTATCATTTTCCTCTATATGGCAGAATTGATTGAATAGATTTTTAAAAATTCTGAAATTCTTCCATCCGAGTGCGTAAATAAAATCGGGAAGAATTTTCGAATTTTTGTTTCATTTTACTGTTTTTTTGGGTTTTTTTTGTAGCATTTAATGGACTAACAAAAGCTATAACTAGTAACTATATCTTATAAAGCATTAAGCGCTACTGTAGAGGTGCGTTTGAATGCCTTTGTAAGTTGTAATAGTATTTGCCTTTGTATTCGAATAAGCTTTTTTTCTCATAGTGGATGTTAGGGAAGGAAACCAGACTACTGCCACATAATCTGTTTTTCAAGTACTGTTCTATACCAGATTTTTAATATTTTAAATTCTATACCACCTTTTTTAAGTGAGATACATATGCTGGGTTTTTATTGAAGTTTGAGGTTTTGCATTGAATGTTATCCAGATGTTCGTTCCAGTTTAATTTATAATGAAATAGGAATCCTAAATAATTTAAATTTTTAACTATTTTAATTGTATGACCCAAAAGTTTAAAAATAGGATTTCTTGTCTGTAACTTTTTACTGGGTATTTTTTTATGAAAAATGATTGCCTGAGTTTTATTAATAGAAATTTTTACGTTAAATTTCTGGCAAATGCTACTGAAAAGTTCAACTTGGGTGTTAACGAGTAGCTCAACCTCTCAGAGCGTGTGTTAGCGGGGGTCAAAATCAAGAAGTCGTCAGCATAGGCCCAAAGATTGTGATATATTTTATTGTACTCTTTTAATATTTTGTCTGCAACGAAAATCCACAGCATAGGTTCTATACAGGAACCCTGGAGACAACCTTAAAAATTTGTTTATTTACTGTATGGATTTGTGTTCTAGAAATTATAAATCTATCATTCAAATATTCTATTAAAACTGATTTTAGGTAATTCTGTATGGGAAGCACAACTATAATACCTTTATTTAATGGCATCCCAATCTATATTATCAAATGCACCCTGCATATCAAAAGACACTTCGCAAAATTTATTGTCTTGTAGAATTGTGTCTATTTTATGTTTAACAATATTTAATATAGTGCTTCTATTGTTTCGAAAACCATACTGGTTGTTATGCAAAAATTTATATTTTCCAAAAGAGTCATGATTCTAATCTTAATTATTCGTTTAAGTGTTTTAGCCAAAATACTCAAGAGGCATATGGATCTATACAATTTGGTATCACGGGGGTCCTTCTTGCGTTTCTGAAAGAAAATCACTAATGCAATTTTCCAGACTTTTGGAAACACACCTAATGAGAAACACTTATTAAAAATCATTATTTGATCAGTAGAATTATCATACAGTAACTTTTTTAATATGCAACCACCATCAATCTTGTCCAGGTTATTTTTTTGTAACTGGATACAAGAACACAATTCCTTTCTCATTTTCACTCAAAAAATATCCATTTTCGCTTAAAATGTTCATTGCTAAAGATTAAAAAACTGAATGTATGCTGAAAAATGGGAGGGGTGGGGCGGGGGGTGGGGGGGGTGCTACCATAAGTTAGCCTTTGTTGGGGAGGGGGGGGGGCGACGTTAAAAGGTTGAGAACCGCTGCTATACTGTATACATTAGGGTTATGACTAAAAAAATTCTTTTCAAAATTTTGAATCCCCTGTGGTTGTAAATTATGACCTTTTAGAATCCGATTACAAAGCAACTATTATTGAAGATGACTCAAAAAAAAATCAACCGCACCAAACCATATTTGTTTTAGGATGTTTCATGAGAACCATATAGTGCTCATGATAAAGTGTGAAGTGTAACTGATGTTTGGCATGTATTTCCTGTACCTTCAGATTTTGTAGATCAACATTAGTATTGTAATGACATACTAAAGTCAAGTGAAGCAATCAAGGAATAATTCAGATATAGGTAGATATAGCTCTAAATCCAACAAAACACACCTAAAATTGAAACACCTTTTAATCTTGCTACTTCTGGAAATAGCAAAAGATAAGACAAATGGATGAATCCAAGGACGTACCCAGAAAAATTTCGGAGGGGGTCCAAATGGTGAAAAAGGCAGAATTTTTCACCATTTTTTTTTTTTTTTTTTTTTTTTTTTTTTTGGGGGGGGGGGGGGGTGTCCGGATTCCTGGGTACGTCCTTGGATGAATCTGATAACTGACGAGCTTACCATTCTCTATAAAGAAAAAAAAAACCTAACTTCCCAGTTCTAGGCAAAACAAACAGTTATGTCAGAAGTATGTTAAACTGACTGCAGAAAATGAAAAAAAGAGGGGGGGGGGGGGAAAGAAAGAGGAAATAACATTCGTTCCTACATGATATAGCAAATACCGGGTGATTCAAAATAGATGTTAACGTGATTATTTTTTAATCACGTCGCATATTTTTTTCATACTGCCTTAGAAAGGTGAGTGGGCGATTGTTGAGAAACTGTGCTTGTTACATATCTAATTTTATCTTGTATTTAATTGTACCTCATATAATTCTTTAATCTTCTTAGCATAACCAATTTCAATGTGTTTTTATTATGCCGAATATGCCGGGCGATTCAAAATAGATGTTAGGCGATTATTTTTTAAACCATAAGTGATCGAAACATACTTCCAATTAGAAAAGTTCGTCAAATTAAGAGTAGCTTTCAGATATGGCATTTTTTTACTGGGTGTTGTATACATATTAAAATACGAAATTTATAGACGGTCCCTCCTTTCCTACCCTTAGAAGAATGTTGATCTTTGCCTAAGAAAATTAATAAAGCAAATCCCATATCTCTGGAATAATTTCCGAGATATATCAATTTGAAAATTTTTGCATTTGTCGCCATGCAATAAAGCGATGTCTCCAAAGTAAAGTAGTTACTTTTTGAAAGACGTTAATTTATGTTAATAGTCACTCGATAGACACAGTTGACTTCTCACAAATTGCAATTTAGCAAGCATTTTCCTATAGCGCATGTTTCGCAGTTTCTAGTGAAAGTTATCACACCATAGTAACCCACACCATTATTTAGTCATTCTCTTTTACACTTTAAAATCTTTTCTCTAGAAGTGTGATGTAATTAGTGGATGACCCTAAAAGACTAAATTTTTGCTACTTTCATAAAACAGTGCCGATGATTTCAGGTAAAACTACACTTGCTAATTTCACACATTTGAACATGCTTAATTGCTTTTCTAACGATGGGATCTTTATTACTTTATTTACCTTTTATCAACTCATAGTTGGTCCCCTAAAGTAAAGATTTTTTCACGTGAAAACCGATGCCAACACAGCAGGTAAAGTGGTGTAAGTCATCATTTTAAAAAATAAATTTTTTGCTAACTAATCCACACAGACACAGGATTTGTTTTATTAATTTTCTCAACGAAAGAACAACATTCTTCTAAATATAAAGGGTAGGAAAGGAGGGACCGTACAAAAATTAATTTTTTTTAAACATGTATACAACCCCCAGTAAAAAAATGCCATATCTGAAAGCTACTCTTAATTTGGCAAACTTTTCTATTTGGAAGTATGTTTCGATCACCTATGGTTTAAAAAATAATCGCCTAACATCTATTTTGAATCACCTGGCATATTCGGCATAACAAAAACACATGAAAATTGGTTATGCTAAGAAGATTAAAGAATTATATGAGGTACAATTAAATACAAGATAAAATTAGATATGTAACAAGCACAGTTTCTCAACAATCGCCCATTCTTCTTTCTAAGGCAGTATGAAAAAAATATGTTTCCCAATCAGAACCAACAAGTCTCTGCCACTGATGTAAATGACATATGATCAGAAGTTACTAATGAAATCTTTTGCAAAACAACATCTGGATCGGATGAAAGTGAAAATGACAAAAGGAAACGAGTCCCCCAATTTTCAACAACATAATGAGCTAATTGGTGACCAAACAATGTGCTTAAACACAGTCTTTTGCTGTAGTTTATGCCAGTGTACCCAAAGAGGGAATGAATTTTCCAACACCATCACAGTCAGATGTTAGGTGAGTTTGTTATAAGAAAATGCGAAGCGTAAATTAAAAATTATACTTCAAAGAAAAGAAACATTTCTGCTTTCACTTCCACAGTAAACAAATTACAAATCACTAGTATCAATTGGTAATCTACTTAAAGAAATGAAATTAGGTGGAGTAAATGTGAAAACAGATTATGACAGAACATTTTCAACACACTGCAAAATTTGCTAAATGAATTTGATGCATGGAAGAACTTCAAAATGAGTGATGTCACACAACAGCAGTAAAAACTGAACAAGTAACTGGAATTGTTAAAAATTAAAAATTGCAATGGTTACAATGGGATTGCATCAGTCACAGTACACTGGCTGCCAGCATCATATTCTTATTCATTATGAATCCCCTTGTGTATATATATATATACATATTTTTTTTTAGGTGCACAAAATAGTTTTCTTGTAAGTTTAGAACTTCGAGTGTTCTTAAAAGAGCTTAGACTGTTCGTGCAAATACTTAGCTGTTTATAGTAGCAAAAACTTGTAATTGTTTGGATTTTTGGGATTGCAATAATACACTAAACTTCAAAGTTTTCAATAGGTATAAGATCATAACACACAATATTAATTTTTAAAAAGCCCTCAGAACTTTAATTATTGAATTGTGTTGTGGGATTAAGACCAATTATCTACATAAGGGATCTAAGCCTATGGGAGGGGTGTCCACTGTGGGGGTCTTTTTAAGGGGTCCTAACCCATATTTATGCTAAGTTTCGGAGGAAACCATGGAAAACTCCGAATGGCTAGGTCGGAAGACAAGACCTGGTTTTGAACTCAGGGGTGGTTTCAGGGAAGGGGGGGGGGTCACGAACCCCCCACCCAATAGTCTTCGACTAAGGGGGCCTAGATTAACCATCTCCACCCACCCACTCCCTCACCCCCAAAAAAAGAGGGCCCAAGCCAAGCTTTGACAAGGCCTTGATCATGGGCATACATATCACTTTGTGCTGCAGAAAGAGAATTCCTCTTTAGAAGGCCATTGGTCTCTGACTAGTTTATTTTATAACAACACTAAAGTATGCACACAATATTGTATGTGCTCAGACGTTGCTCCTTCGTAGAAACATATGCAGCCGTTTTGTAAATATGTGCATTCATCCATATCCTTCCATATATGGAGAGCAAGGGAAGGGGGAGTCACACGAGCCTGATTAAGGTAAAGGAGGATGGGGTAGTTGCCCCGAACCCACAATAAAAGAAAACTCTCAAAACCAAAAAATGGTTTATAGAAAATGTGTGAATTGTGTGTGCATAATACATTAACTCGTATTCAGACCCCCCCCCCCCCCCACCCTTTCAAATAGCCTTTCTCGTCTTTAAAAGCACTCTAAGGACCACCTATGTTTGTAAATAATTTAGGGAATCCAAATATAGAGTAACTGCTACGAGACCATACAAATTATAGAGGAGGGGTGGGAGGCATGAGGGAGAGGGACCATACCTAAACAGGGCGAGATTATCCATTAGGCTGAGTATGCTTCTGCCTATGGGCTATGGGCTCCTAGGCAGCCTGCATTAAAATTTAGAAGAAAAAAAATCATAAGTTATTTTAGTGTCAATATTTATACAGTATTTGTAACTCTGAGAAAATAATTTTGATTAATTAGCGACTTTGTACACAATAAAAAATTTCCGGCATTGTTAGCCACTACACTTCTTAATTGAAATTTGAATGAATATGTGCTAGAAAGTTTGAAGCTAACTATTTAGCTTGAAGTTTTATGTGCACATTTCAGTGATGCCCTGCATTAGACAGATCGTTCTGCTATATTTTGAAATTCAATAAAGTAATGAGAATTTTTAGCACTACATCTACTCGAAAGGGCCATGGTAATCATAAGAAGGCTTTTAAACAAAAAACCCTTCATAACCCTGTCATCACATTCCATGATTATAAGCTTTTAATTATGAAATTTTTTCCATAGGAAAAATTGTTTTTCCCTTTGGAAATGAATCTCAGCAGCAAATGGAAGCAAGCAGTTCTGTAAAATTTTAATATGGGATGATACACTACGCATTAGCGGCAAAAACCCTGTGTCCTGTAAAATATTTTCCTCTCCGAAAACTCATGTTTCCTATCAGTGTCCAAAAAAATTCTAAGGGAAACCACATTTTCAACTAAGCACTAAGCTGGCATTTTCCATTGACAAAACACCAATCCATTAATTAGTAGAGGCATATCTTTTCGAGTTTAAAGATGGGTATAGTAAGGGGTCAAGAACCATTATAAATTCTTGGTGATGCCTGTTCCTGGCACAAAAGCTATTAGTTTACCAGGGAGTTGCCAACACCTCCAAAGGCCATTTTTCAGTTCCATTATGTATTTCACAAATGAACAGCATGTGGATTTGTTTTGGAAAAGAAAACACTTCTTGCATCTGCTTTCTGGTGCAGAACTCTCATCAGGTCTCCAGAGGTAGCGCACGTAAACTATTGTTCCATTTTAAACCCAGACAAAGTAAAAGGTTCAATGTTGCCAATTTCAGCATTTCGGATACAAGGAACTGAAACATATGCAAAGATTGATTAGAAATATGAGTAGTCGCCAGAATTTTCTTATGTGTCGGAGACAAAGCACAAACGGGACAAAACGAGTCTGCATCTGCAAAAGTCTAACGTTCTCAGAAAACGCCAATCAAATGATTTAAGCAAGCAGCTCCACTCACAGTGGACAATGGACAAGGAGAAATGGTGAAAAAACAATATAGCCCTTCTCACCCCTGTCCGGTGAAAGAGAGCAAATATTTTAAAAACCAGAAACATAGTGGACTATAGAAGTGAAATATTAACTGCTCTCCTACCTAACAGAAAAGGTCTAAACGGAGAAAGATATAGTAAACATATATGTACATATGTTATATTTTTATTCATTAAAGAGATAAAATTTCCTGCTTTGATGAATATTTTAATTACAGGAAAATAAATTACATGATGTGTAACTTAACAGTTAGTTTCAATTGTTTAAATAACTTTTAAGATTTTTGAAAAGTAATTTTAGAGTAGGAGTTTCTAGTTTTAAATTAAGAATTTTAAAATGACTCTAAAATAACATTATTGTCACTATCTGTGAGTTTAGATATGAAATAACGTTTAAAGTCTAACATGCAAATCAATTACATTGAATGTATTTTATCTGATAATACTTGACCAACAAACATCATGTCCTAAATGTACTCCAAAACATTCTCATGGAAATTAAAATGGTAACGCGTATTCGAAGCTTAAGTTTAATTACTTACTTTTCAATAATTATCTTTCTTCTGCAATGTTTCCCCCCCCCTCCCCCGTTCTGTGATGCGTGTTTATAAAAAAAATAAAAATAATTCCTCACGAGAGATTCTTAAAGAAATATTCAAGTTAAATATTTCTAAATAGTTTAATGTTTGATATATCTTTGATACCAATAATCAATTTTATTTATTTTTGGCTTTGTGTGTGTTGGTGTGAAGAGGGAGGGTCGAGGGTCTTTTAATGTTCTTCATGATTTAAAATAATAACAATTATTGTTATAAAATTTTATGGGACATTTTTCCTCTGGAAAAGTATCTGCAAAAGTTGTATGCAGGATTAAAAATACTGGATAAAATTAATTAAAATTAGGTTGTTTTTAGTGGTTACAGAAAAATCTATTTTGAGAAAAATCCATTTAATACATGGTTGTCTAGTTTAAACAGGTGTCATTGTCTTCTTTCTAAATTGCTTATTTAAAAAATTACCAAACTTCCAGATTTTATGCTTATTATGCCTCTTCGGTGATTTAATTAACTTTTTATGATATTACTTTTTTTATTATGGGGGTGTTCAACTTATGATTTTCCACAGTAATAGTAATTCATCACTGTTCAATTCTTAATCTTTTGCCTTTATTTATTCTTGTGTGTATAACATTTTTACACTTAAACAATTTTTTTTAAAAAATATTCTCCAATTGATTTGAAACAATAACAGTAGCCGAGTGCTTAAGGCCATTGAAAGTGGTAGATGGCTAAAGCGTAGAAGTCTAGGGTTCTGACCTACCGCATGGCTGTCAATCTAACGGTCTAGAGTTTTGGGTGTTTTTCTCCAGATGTAACGTAATTATGCTCTAGAATGCCTTAAAAAAAGATCCACCTAAAGCATAATCCCCTTTAGATATATATCCCTCGTATAGTTTTGCCTTAATCAATAACCTAATCTCGTAATAATAACAATTATTGTTACAATAAATCTCTAATTTTACTCTGAAAAGATATTTGTAAAGACTTATAGTCACATTAAAAGTCTATGTCGGTGTTGAAGAAACAAAATCTGCCTCACGATCTTGGTACATTAGTACACATGAACTGATTTCAGTGATTTCACAAGATGTTCGAAAAAATTAAGGATAATCCCTTAGAAGCTGCACTACACAATGAAATAAATAAACGATGCCTTTTATGAACTTATAGAAAAAAAAGTCTGAAACATGCAATTGCCCAAAAACATTTTGCATCCCTATAAAGTTCGTAACTGATCTAAGTTTATTCTGTATTTCAATGTATAGTACAACTTTAAAAAAGAAATTCTAAAAATTTTGTAGTGTTTGATATGACTAGTTCATCTGTTTTTATGTACCAAAAATCACATCACATTTTTTTTTTCACAATACACCATTAAAAATCCTGCAGATAGTTTAAGAGCTGCCAGTAATAAAAAATCACTTAATACTTCTCAAATGATACGTTTAACTTTTTACAGAATTATTACTTAAGTAATTTTTGGTTTTTCACAATTTATTATTATAGTTATGTGAGTGAAGCTTAATACATATTCAATCATGTATCCTTATTTATTCTTTACTTTTTAGTGTATATTCTAACTCTTTATTTGAGCTGTTCGCATTTTAAATTAATTACATATAGTACCTTTACAAATTTCTTTGACTCTTTATGACAAAAGACATATAAATTTTAATTAAATATTGTTTCAAGATAGTTAAAATATTTTCTCTCACCATTGAAAACAAAAATGTTACAGTATACATGTGATCAGAATTTTGAATCATTATTTTATTGGATTTTGTCTGACTTTCACTGAAATATTTTAAAACTGTTGATTTTTAGTGTATTATGCCTTTCATAAGTAAAAATTAATTACATATTTTTCATGTATCCATAAAAAGGTGTCCCTTGGTTTTAAGGAAAGCCTAGTCTTATTCTCAATTCAACATGAATAAGTGATGATCCAAATAATTTTAATCGTCAAATGTTATTTCCAGACACATTCTCGGAAAATTATCTAAAATGGAAAGACGAATTTTCTATTAAAAATTAATTTTATTATGGATTGTTTTTGTTGAATACATGTATATACAATAAATTCAATAAAAAACTCACAATTGGGGCCAGAGCCGAAGCTAGGGGTTGACGAGGTTTGCCCCCATCAGGGACGCAAGTGGAAGAGGGGGCCACAAACTCTCTCAGTTAGAACACTAGAGGTTTATAATTTTACTTTTTTTTGTTTTTCTTTTTGCAAAAAGCACTTTTGTAGGGGAAGGATAGATGGAATTTTACAAAAGTACAATGATTATGAGGGAGGGGGGGATTGAATAGTTATTAAGTCGTTCAAAGTGTATGGGGCCCAATTTTAACAAATTTCCTAGATGGGGGACCCAAATTCATCAATGCCCAGGGCCCCTGTTGGTCATAATCGGGCCCTGCCTAGTTATTCACGTCTTTGGGGGCCTACCTTTGCATAAGGGTCCAGGACACCTCCAGAAGTCTTCAGATGTCCCTCGGAGTGACACCCCCCCCCCCTAAATTGGTAGTCTGGAACCATCCCTGTTTGAACCAAGCACCTTCCATCTCCCAGTTCAGAGCACTATTAACTTGGCCACTGGTCGGGCCTTTAATTACTGAACGAAATATACTATTTTAAAATCTTAAATATTTGAATTATTAGGACATGAAAATTACAGAAAAAGAGAACATTTTATTCTAAAATCAGGAGACTAGAATTCATCGACACATTGCAACATTGGTAGGTATGTAATACAATAATTTAATCAAGTACATTTTATAGATGTATATATTATTTTATTACATTCCTATTGCATAAAAAAATATTCATTACATTATTTCAGTTCGCATTTCAAGTTTACAAGCTTCATACAGATTCTAATTCTATTGACTTAGGAATGTTACATACAGATTGATTTTCCTGTGATTAGACATATGAAGAAATAGCTTTTTTTTCCCCAGAAAACTTTCAATTCTTAAAATGCAGATTTCATTCCTAAAAATAAGTACAAGTGAATGATTGTATTTACAATATTTATAAAAGATAAAACTTCCTTTATTTTGATTTGTTTTTCTTGGAGGCATTCTTCTTTTCTTTGGAAGCTGAGGCTTCTGCTGCTGTAGAGGTGTTTTTTTTCGATAATTTCTTAACCTACAGGGAGGGGGGAGGGAAAAAAATTGGTAGGTATAAAGACTGAGTACTGAACTAATACTGCAAACAAAGATTACTTGATCAGGTTCAGAAATAGCAAGCATTATAGTTTATAAAATCTCGCAGTGAAAATAATTAACTCAAGTACAAATTTATACCTTTAATTATTTATTTACATATTAAGTTAATGGTAGCATAATATTGGTATTTAATATAAAACAGATAAACAAGGCATGCTGCAGCTTATGTTTTTAAAATGTGAAATCATTGATTTCTCTTCAATTTGTACCAGGAACTGATAGACTGTTTTAACTGATTAAATCAAAAATCTTGAACGATCAACAATATTAAATGCACTAGAAAGAAATGATTTCTATATTAAATTCAAACAAATAAATAAACATCAATTTCTTTTGTAAAAAAATTATCCTGTTTTTTTGCCGGTCCAGTGCTTTGAGAGTGAATGGATTTACTCAATGTTAAAAGAACTCTCGCAAAACTAAGTTTTTCCTTTTAAAAAAATCTGGAGTGACTCCACTCGACTTTCCGAACACTTACGATTAAGATCATTACCAAGCATTTAAATAAATTTTAATCGATGAATAATTTAAACATATATACCAAATTGCAGCTCAATTGAATGCACCATTTAAATACTAGCGCACGTTCAAGAATTTCTCCCCATATGCCATAATGTAAAAGAAATCTTTGTTGTAGCCCTGTAGAAAAACTATAAGTCCTATATGCATCAAAATCAATACCGGTCTTACAATGGCGGTTTATAACATATATAGCCAATTTGAACTTAAGCGAATGTACCGTTTAAACGGTAGTGCACTTTTATGAATTTTACCCCATATGCCATAATGTAAAAGAAATCTTTATCGTAGCCCTGTAGAAAAACTATAAGTCCTATTCACACCAAAATCAATACCAGTCTTACGATGGTGGTTTATAACATATATAAACCCAGTGGGGGCTCGTGACCTGCTTCAGTGGTGGGGCCTGAAAAAAATAGTGCCAGTTCAAATCTGGAAAAATACATATACATATAGAGCTGTGGCGGATCGTTACCCATTTCAGTGGAGGGGGCTTTTTTTTTTTAAGCTCGAAAAGGTAGAACATATGAATCACTTTTGTAAGCAGTGTGAATACATAAAAACTTTCGAATAACAAGTTATGAAAGTCGTATTGATTTCTCCTTTAAGTTTTCATTTAAAGACAGCAGATTTATTCTGCACCAAAAAACCTTTTCCTCAATTTTTCTTTCTCAAATAGGTACAATATCAAAATTTAATTTTTTTAAATACAATATCTAAAAAAGTATGATTTTCTTGAATACAATATTAAATTTCACAATTGCATGTGTACATGTTGAAAAACAAATTGGTCCATAATATTTCACCTCCAAATAGCAAACAATAAAAACAAACAAATATAATTTTTTGCTTCACGTACTGAAAGCCATGGTGCTTTACTGCACCATTCTAGTTGAAATGATCATGTCCTTTTGCCATCTTTTTGTCTAAAGACAAAATTTTTTGGTTGATAGAGTCCCAAGCATTTTATTTCAAGCTTTTCTGCTATGTTTAATCTGCTGAAAGGAACTTGTAATAAACTGTCAACAGAATTCATAGTCGTTAAATATATTTATAATTTGACAAAATATTTTAATCTACGACCATTTCTCACTCAATTAATACTTTCACTACATTTGAAACCTAAAAAATAGTAAAATCAAGTCTGTTTTAAATGAGATAAATAAAAATTCCTAAATCTTTAAGATATCAGCAATAAGAACAAAAATCAAAATCAGCACCGTTTTTTCAACCAAAGAACAAAACTTGCCAAATAGACCTGTATCCATGGAAACACTTTTATTTCTCCTATCGGGCCAATGCTTAGGGGTCCTAAATTGGTGCTAAATTAACTGTGCTTTCGCATTCTTTTTTGTGATAACCAGCCAAATATGGACATCTTTTGAGAAATGATCAATGGTACTAACACTAACTACTCTGCTGTGCTTGGCGCAAA
The DNA here is from genome assembly GCA_038373885.1 of Cheiracanthium punctorium. NCBI lineage: Eukaryota > Metazoa > Arthropoda > Arachnida > Araneae > Cheiracanthiidae > Cheiracanthium > Cheiracanthium punctorium. The sequence continues at coordinate 563,499 of JAWZYV010004046.1, forward strand.
TATATTAGGGCTTCATTTCTCCGGCCCCAGAGTGCTTCAATGGGGAAGACATTGGAAAGGCCGTGTCGCGGCTGTAGGATTTGAATGATGGCTCGCTTTACATAATTGGATTAAGGGACAAAGCTGGTGTAAAAAATGCTCCTTTAAATATTCCTTTTATCCATCTTAAATCAAAATAGAATAAAATACATGCAGGTGGGGCCAGGCCCCTCTGGCCCCTAATGACGAGCCGCCACTGTATATACCCAATTTCAGCTCAATTGAAACTACCGTTTAAACGTTAGTGCACTTTCAAGAATTTCCCCCGCATAGGCCATAATGTAAAAGAAATCATTGTCGTAGCCCTGTAGAAAAACTATAAGTCTTATGCACATCAAAATCAATACCGGTCTTGCGACGGTGGTTTATAACATATATACACAATTTGAGCTTAATGGAATGCCCCATTTAGGAGCTATCGTGTTCACTCGCTCTCACACAACACACACACACACACACACACCTTGTAAAAATAGCATAAATGAATTCAGAAGACCTCAAAGCATTTAAATACACCAAATCTCAAAGTCAAATTTTTTCATGATAACAATACTTTCCTTCCATGGTAGATGTTTGGAAAGTAAAAAGATTGATGCATTTTTTTAAATGTTATGAAATGATAAATAAATGCTTGAAAAGGGATATATGGTCGTATATCCAATAGGATATCCAGCACTATACATGTATTTAGTTATTACGAATGTTTTTTCATTTTTTTATATAATGACATCAGAACAATAAATTGAAAACATTACACATTATTAAAGTATTTTTTTAAATTGACTTATAATTTATAATAACTAAATATCTTTTCATATATCAGGGTTCATACTCATTTTTCAAAATGAAATTCCCTGAGTTTTCCAGGTGATTTTTCAAGCATTTCCAAGTTATCGCAAAAAAATAAACATAAGATAAAGACTAAATACTTTTTATTTATATGCCCCATTCTAAGGTAATGAAATTATGATAGCACTATGGTAATCAAAATTATACTCGCCCTCCATTATCGCAAAATCAATGGATTACATTTATATCAAACATGGTTTTAAATTAAATTTCACCAATAAAATATCAGAAATTATGCAACAGCTATACAGAAGTAAAAAAGAATTTTTGGGATCACTTCACTGATTGATAGTTTCAAGATATGTTTTTTATACTATTGCCAGTACACAAGGCTATTGGTAAAAATTGCGATATTCTTTAGAACTAAGTAAAATCCACCAATCCTATGCATAAACAATGAAATATTTAACATTATACAGGGATGTTAACTCCAACACTCGATTTCGGAGCACCCCGGGAGCAGAAAAAATTTCATTTGGGAGCACCCCGGGAGCAGAAAAAATTTCATTTGGGAGCACCTCGGGAGCAGAAAAATTCCATTTGGGAGCACCTCGGGAGCACAAAAAAATAGTTTCCGAGAGGAAAACTAAGATTCGAGATCAGAATTAACATGATTTTGGAGCATAAAATTGAAGATTTAGAAACACAATAAATGCATACAAGAAAAGCAAAGTTTGCAAGCAAACACCATTTGCTAAAAGCAAAACACTATTTGAAAGCACTTTAGGAAAGCTCTGGAAAAAAAGGGTGTATACAGGCTATGCTATCAGCAACTTGGTAAAAACAATACATAGATTTACATGGACGGAAGGAATTTTTTTGTGTGTGTGTGTGAAACTGCTCTTTTTAATGGTTTTCATATAAATGCTAAATGGAAAGAGAGTGGGAGGGAAGTATTTCTTATATGCAATGGTACTTTTAATGCATGTTCGAAGGTTGTAAAAATACTAATACTTAAATAGTAGAATCATACCTGCCAACATGCAATTTTTGAAAATCTTACAATACCACGGTGGCACGCAGTAACGCAATAAATATGCCTACTAAAGATAAAATGTAATCAAACACAATTTTTTAAATTACTATTCAGATTTAGTACACCATTTTTAATACATATGCACATATAGGAAAGGAGGGGCATTTATTTGGTATCTTTAGAGTACAAATGTTCATAAGTAGCTGATTTGGCTGCTTTTAAAAAATCCTTATCAAAGTCTTCCTCATAGCAATGGCCTTTGAGTTTACTTTTTGCAATTAAAATGTCTTCCAAAGTTACATTAGACAAAAAACTATGAAAAAGTGTTCTATTTTTCTTAACACTGCTAAACAAACGTTCAAAAGCAGCATTACTGTGTGGTATAGTCAATATGCTTAGCATAACATTCGATCATATTTAAATTTCCCACTAGCAGCTGTTAATTTTCTCAATCTCAATTTTTAGCCCATTTTTTGTCCATTCTTTCTTTTGATTGAACTTCCTCGGGCAAATTATCAATTTGCAAAATTGAGATTGAAGCTCATCCCTGATTTCATCTACTGGCTTGCAAACATCATTTCCACATACTTCATGTGAGTACATATTTGGAAATAAATTTAAAAAATAAACTATATCTGAAAATGATTTGGCCTCACCATGGCACAAGTGGTTCTGCCACTGAAAATAGTAGATGGCTGAAGTGTGAAGGTCCCGGGTTCGGGTCCCATCGCGCGGCTGTCGATCCGGAGTTTTGGTAGGTTTTCTCCAGATATAACATGAATACGCGTTAGAACCCCTTAGAAAGTCCTCCTACCAAGGCACCCCCCTGGCTGATCGCCCTAGTGTAGCGTTGCCATAATCACACACAACAACAACAACTGCAAATTATTTGTCTGCAAGATTATTTATGTTTGATACTTAGCAAGATTATTCATGTTTGATAAGCAATTTTGATGTCGGTCCTATACACGGAGCAAAAAGCAAAATTGCATCCCCTTCGCGATTTGACGATACAAGGATATTCCTTTGTAAAAGAATCAAGGAAAACTTTATTATATTGTTTATGTTTAATTTTCGACATTTCAAATTAATATTTCACAACTTCAAACTACACTGGACAATTTCATCAACACGTGTTTGTGATTGAAAGTTGTTCTTGCGCTTGCGCTTACGGATGGGAGCCAAGCGGTATTGGGAGGGAGAAATTTCTAAATGAATGCGCATCCACCTCCGTGCATGCGCAGCAACAAACTTTGCCAAAGCATGGACACTCGGCATATCGATTACGAACGCTCCCATCCCACTTCTCCTAACACGTCACAAGCCAAGCCGCGGGTGGGAGGGAGAAAAAAAATCTGTGAGCCAATCATAGCTTTCGGAGATCGGAGGGAATTCCTATTTTCCCTCTCAGGTTAACAGTAACACAGCGTATCAGTGGAAGAAGCATAAAAGGCAGAAAAGGTAGGGGAGGGGGGAGTTAGCGTAAATATGGGAAATAAAACGATCTAGTGTTTTTACGTTCGACGTAACGTTAATTGTTGATTTAAATTTTAAAATACTCCACAAAACCACTAAATTTTGAAACATAGTAAATAAAATCACATTAGCCTAAACTTTGCCAAAAAATCGTACAATTTTGCCTTGCGGCCGTATAACCGTACAACTAAGCTAAAATCCATACATTGTACGGCCAAACCGTACAAGTTGGCAGGTATGTAGAATTAACATTTCTGCCGTTTATATCATTCTAGAATTATGTATTCAAAATTTAGTCTATTTTAAAATAAAGATTTTAATTACGGATCTATAAATGAAATTCGTAACACATTCTGAAAAATTTGCGGACGCACTTTGGCTGAACACGGGCCCAGGGCGTCGCCCCGTCTGCCCCCTCTCGTAGAGCCTGCACACACACAAAAAGAAAATCAGTGGTGTAGTTTTAAGAAAAAAGGTTTAGGAACACTCGCAACTGAAGACTCAAAAATCATGCGTCCATGATGAAAAGTGAAGAACGCTTACTTTTGCTGACATAAGCTCGAATGAAAAAGTAGTGAGATGGCATCTCCCCGCTCATGATCTTCACGGGACAAAAATGTCTAGCCCGGCCCGGCATTTAATCAAAATAAAAAATTCAGACCCGGTCCAGCTCGTATATTAATCATGATTTAAGGAGGGGGGTGGGGGGAATCACAAGCCAATCGTTTGGTCTTGTCCAAATTTTGGGAGAGCAAAAATTTCCGGAAAGGCTCGATTTTGCAAGCGCAGAGGACCGTCTTTAAAAGTATACGCTTGTTCCGGTCCATTCTAGAAAATGCTGAGGTCAGCCCGTGCCTTGAATGAATCGTGCTGCAAAAGCCTGGGCCCGCACAGATCTCTTCAGTGGTGTAGTTTTAAGAAAAAAGGTTTAGGAACACTCGCAACTGAAGACTCAAAAATCATGCGTCCATGATGAAAAGTGAAGAACGCTTACTTTTGCTGACATAAGCTCGAATGAAAAAGTAGTGAGATGGCATCTCCCCGCTCATGATCTTCACGGGCCGAAAATGTCTAGCCCGGCCCAGCATTTAATCAAAATAAAAAATTCAGACCCGGTCCAGCTCCTATATTAATCATGATTTAAGGAGGGGGGTGGGGGGAATCACAAGCCAATCGTTTGGTCTTGTCCAAATTTTGGGAGAGCAAAAATTTCCGGAAAGGCTCGATTTTGCAAGCGCAGAGGACCGTCTTTAAAAGTATACGCTTGTTCCGGTCCATTCTAGAAAATGCTGAGGTCAGCCCGTGCCTTGAATGAATCGTGCTGCAAAAGCCTGGGCTCCCACTTCTCCTAACACGTCACAAGCCAAGCCGCGGGTGGGAGGGAGAAAAAAAATCTGTGAGCCAATCATAGCTTTCGGAGATCGGAGGGAATTCCTATTTTCCCTCTCGGGTTAACAGTAACACAGCGTATCAGTGGAAGAAGCATAAAAGGCAGAAAAGGTAGGGGAGGGGGGAGTTAGCGTAAATATGGGAAATAAAACGATCTAGTGTTTTTACGTTCGACGTAACGTTAATTGGTGATTTAAATTTTAAAATACTCCACAAAACCACTAAATTTTGAAACATAGTAAATAAAATCACATTAGCCTAAACTTTGCCAAAAAATCGTACAATTTTGCCTTGCGGCCGTATAACCGTACAACTAAGCTAAAATCCGTACACTGTACGGCCAAACCGTACAAGTTGGCAGGTATGTAGAATTAACATTTCTGCCGTTTATATCATTCTAGAATTATGTATTCAAAATTTAGTCTATTTTAAAATAAAGATTTTAATTACGGATCTATAAATGTCACTATATCTTCTCCCCCCCCCCCCCCCCGACTACAGCACTGGCAGCGGATTTCCGGATTATTTTGAAATGAAATATTCTATTAATTCAGACAGCCTAGATTCTGATTTCTAAACCGGTCATGCTTCCAATTTTCACTCTTGCTACGGGCCGGGTCATAAACCGCGATTTTTTAGGGGCTGGGACGTCACCGTAATATACTGTTTTCTTTACGGACCGGTCTGGTTTAGATCAAGGTCGGCCCTGCGGTACATGACACCCACTCCACCCTGCAAACGTAAAAAAAAGACGTCCCTTTTACTTTTTTCAAAATTGCTTTTATGATTTTAAGTTGGAAATCGTGCCCCTTCATAAACAAAAAACGGTGCCCGTTGCGATGATTACCGTAATTTATGGAAGAAACGCCACGGCGTTTATGAGTTTAAAAGTTCAAAAATAGTAAGTGCGGCGTTTACAATATTTTTAATTCTTTTTAGCCGATCTTCAACGAAAAATCGAAAAATTCGTTTAGTGATAATTTTCTCAAAAGATGGCGCCACCACCGACACGTACTCTTTAGCGTGCACAGATCACAGCGTAGCGAATCAGAATGCGAACCTACCCCCATAGAAAAGAGGTTTAATCTTTGATTCAGTTTTGGAGAAAGTCAGAGCGCCCTGAGATGGGTCCATGTCCGGTGCTCTGAAGTGGATGGCTTCATACATCCAACCGATGTCTCCTCAATTAAGTAAAAAGAAAAAAAAAAATAGAAGTAAATCTTTTACATCTACATTTTAGAACTATAATTAAATTTTAATGAAGTTTTGAATTTTATATTTTGAAGGGTTAAAGTTCTGTAAAATACCGCAAAAGTGCACTACCCTCTATTAAATGCACCCGTTTTTCACATGAACCTCTATTGTTCTTAAAATACTGAATTTCGGCCAAAATTAGTCTATGTTGCGCCCGGTGCGAGTTTAATCCTCCCCCCCCCCCCCCCAAAAAAAATAAAGTTAATCTAAAAGTTATTTTTTTTTATCGCCGTGCGGCTTTGCGCCCTGTGCAGGAAAACTCTATCGAATAAACACTGCCAACTAATTGGTATGCTCAAGAAATGCTGAGTGCTTTTAAAATAAATCCCAATGTTATAAATATAAAAAATAATAAATAGAACAATCAAGTGTTGTTACACAGCATTCAGTTTAAAACAACAATTTGCTGAAGCAAGCTCATTACGTAATCAACAGCTGGCCATCCCCAAGGGGGGGGGGGAATGTTTACTTTTAACTGGAGACTCTTCTCACACATCGATTGCTGTTTTCATTTTAAAGGCGCCTGGTAGTCTGTCCAAACTTTGTGCGGATGCAAGAAGGTTTTTAGAAGTTATTTTTTTATTTCTATAAATTCACCTTTGTGAATATAAACATTGATATCTGATTATTTGAAAATAGAAATCGTAAGCTTCGAAAAATAGTGGCAAATACTTTAAAACTTTCTATGGGAAGGGGGAGAAAAAAGGAGATTTTTTTACCGTTTATCCAATTTCTACCGAAATATATCCGATCAACTTAATAGCTTTTTTAATAAATTAGGTCTAATAAGTAATGCAACATATTTTTTATTTATTTATTTTTTGTTAATTAAGAAATTATTTTAGAAAACATTGAATTTTATCTGGCATCTGGCCACGATCAACCCCCCCCCCCTCCCCCCACCAACAATCGTGGCTGCGGCGTTTATGCCGGGTGCGGCGTTTCTTCCATAAATTACGGTACTTGTTTGCCTATCTGGCCGTCCCTGATTGAGGTGACTAACAAAGCCCGACTTGTCCGATCCGGGATAGGTAGAATGGCTTCGGAATGCCGCTTTCGTACGCAGTTTGAATCTTGCTTTACTGCTAACTAGCTTTTCATACACGCTTTAAAAGATAAATGAGCGTGGCAAAAATTTAACAGAGTCAAAATGACGTATTCGGCGCAGACCAGCTAAAAGCGCAGTTCGGCGCAATATTTGTGTTTCGGCGCACCCTGAAAGAGTCAAAATGACGTATTCGGCGCAGACCGGCGCAAAAATCGGCTAAAAGCGCAGTTCAGCGCAAGAATTTGTGTTTCGGCACAGAATTAACATCCCTGCATTATAGGAACACACATTCTGCATTTTATTTTAGCAAATATCAGCAGAGTTTGTACATACGTGATAATAATATTACACAATCTAACTTTGTGCAAAGTACACAACACAAAGAATAGCCCCTCCAACTCAAATGAGAAAAGGGAGCAATCACAAATGCTCAGAACTGCAGACACAAAATGAGAAGCAAGTATGCTATTCATCCTAAGCAGTCTTAAGTGATAGATGATTAATCTTGTATAATCCATTTTCAATTGCATGAGTGCTTCATTAGCGAATTAGTTGACCATTGAATAGGGGGAAAGCCATAAAAGTAAAGAGAGGGGGGGGGCAAATTTTCTTAAAATTTCAGTGTTGAAGCTGGATTTTCCAGGTTTTTAAAGCAAAATTACATTTTTCCATGAGATTTCCCTGAATTTTAAGAGCTAATTTTCAATTTCCTGAGTTTTCCCTGTTTTCCAAGTTTCCCTGAGTGCGTACGAACCCTGTATATGTACATAAAAAATGTTACTTAAAATGTAAAAAGTTAAAATATTCTTTTTATGTGTGCACTACTGGCAAAAGCAAATAAATTTTAGCCATGACACAATTATTAATGTATCTATAACTGCAGATTATTTTCAAGAAATTCATGCTTTTTTTTAAGATACCTATGATAGATGAGTTAATTTTTTTTCCAAACATATGTTTAATGCTTTTGTTCTGTTTTAATAATTGAATATTAATTTGCATTGTCATTTTTAGTTTTATTTTAAATTAAATTACTTTTAGAGATTGATAGATAAAAAGTAAATGTCTTTTAAATATTTATAATGAAATTATAATGCTTCCTTTAACTTTATATAGGGATGCAACGAATATTCGACCATTGTTTAGTATTCAGGCTATTCGGTAGATCGAATACTTAATCCTCTCGTCACCGAATTATGAAAAATCAGAGAAAACAAATCTGCCTGGCATTTAATGCATCTGAAATACTATTATAAATCATGCAAAAATATATTTTTCTAATGTCGATTAATATTAGATTTTTCTAATAATAATTTCTGCATTTTCGAAGCATTTTGTTATGCTAAAATTAATTTAAAAGGATGCACTTATTAACTAAAGGTTGAGGAATAATAAGAAAACTATACCTTAATAAGAAAAAAAAAACGGTAAAAAAGCAGCGTAAATATTTTCTTAATTTTTCTCCTGAAACAATGAAGCGAAAACTACAAAAAATGATCTAAATTGACTAGTACTGAAATCTAGGCACGATTTATGCATCTAGTTAAGAGCCTCATATACTTTCTACATGAATTAATGATATTGATATCACTGAAAGAAAAAATACTAAATTCAATTGTTTTCTCTCTAAATATTGCTATTTGAAGTGGGAGCCTCATATGAAGTTCAGGGTGACGAGAGGGTTAATATTTGGTACAGGTATTCGGCCAATTAGTTGCGGCTGAATATTGGTACATATTCAGCTGAATAATTTCGGAAAAAAGGGGAAAAATATTTTTTACATGTATTTTTAAATGCATTTATAAATAATATTGCTTAGTTATACTTCAAAATGTTAATTTAATATTATAAAATATTCTAAGTCATTGAATTTTAAGCTGAGTGAAACATAATCTGATATTACAGAAATGCAGATGTTTCTACTGAAAAAGTTTTATTGAATTACATTATGTCTATTCGGGACTTTAAAAAAATCATCAAAATAAGTGGAAAAGTGAGATAAACGAAGTTGAGATATCAAGAGTCAATTGTAGACATAGTTACCTTAATCATAGCATCGTTTTCAATACTATCATCTTCTTCATCTTCTTCCTCCTCTTCCTCACCATCATTAGTGTTCAAATCAGAGGCAGCATCCTTGGATGAACCTTTCTTCTTTTTCGCATTAGTGACTGCATAAGGATTTTTTCCACATTCTTTGTTATAGGCTCGGGTAAAAGCACTTTTCACCTTAAAAAAAGTGTTACACAACATGATGAATCATAATAATTTCATTCTAAAACAGACACACCTTTATGCATTTAAAAAAAAAAAGAAAATTAAGCACTTATTTTGCAAGCATGTATACATTGCGGTTATCTGTTACATTAGAATTGAAGAAATTCGGCCAACTTAGGCAACTGTCCAAATAATTAAAAGTTAATTCATTAATTTAATCTCGCTTCAAACGATGGTGGAGCTTATTTATAACCTATAAAACTAGTGTTTTGCTAACTATCTTTTCCAAGTGTACTATTTTACATTATTTTTTCAATTAAGTTTACTTATCAACATCAGTTTTCGTAGAGTGTTCTTGTTAACTTACATAAATTTCGTCTTAATGTAGCATAATTCAAAATTAAGAACATAAAAATAAGAATCAATTCTAAAATTAAATGTTAGTCCATGAAGTTGAAATTAATTTGCAGATGAATAAACATAATAGGAGGGCTCTTTTTATTTTTGTTGTCAAATCTATATGAATAAAAATGTAAATGTTTGTTCAAGGCTGCAAATCTCTAAAAGTTCGTCAATGATTGTTTTGAAATTTTGACACAATGTTGCATTTGCAGGGATGTTAACTCCAACACTCGATTTGGGAGCACCCCGGGAGCAGAAAAAATTTCATTTGGGAGCACCTCGGGAGCAGAAAAATTCCATTTGGGAGCACCTCGGGAGCAGAAAATTCCATTTGGGAGCAGAAAAATTCTATTTGGGAGCAGAAAAATTCCATTTGGGAGCACCTCGGGAGCACAAAAAAATAGTTTCCGAGAGGAAAACTAAGATTCGAGATCAGAATTAACATGATTTCCATCTTATCATGATCCTTGATATTATCTGATCCTTGATCTTATGCTCCAAGCATAAAATTGAAGATTTAGGAACACAATAAATGCATACAAGAAAAGCAAAGTTTGCGAGCAAACACCATTTGCTAAAAGCAAAACACTATTTGAAAGCACTTTAGGAAAGCTCTGGAAAAAAAAGGTGTATACAGGCTATGCTATCAGCAACTTGGTAAAAACAATACATATCAGGAGTCAGCAACCTTTCTGTGGTTAAGTCATTTTTTTCCTACTCAAGAACCATGAGTATGATTTGTATACGGCTTGCGAGCCACAGGTTGTCAATCCCTGTCCCTTTTTTTTTTTTTCTTTTTCAGAATCATTTAGGGAATCTTCCTCTCGAAAATGAGAGCACAAATAAAATGAAAACTAAATTTTAAAACAAAAGCTTCTATCTCATTCTTTGGTTCTATTACAAATCACAAGTAGTACTAAATGGAGATTTTTGAAAACCTAAATATTATACCTCTTATACAACAACACGTAATTGGTAAGCAGTATCGAAAACAAAATAAATTTGATGGTTAAAATAATTAAATGTGTGTACTTTTAATAGCATATGCTTTTGTATCAGTAATTTAACCTCATCTAATATTTACATATTCATCTATAATACTTGAACACAATATACAAAGCAAATGTAAACAAAAAATATTTAATGACTGTTGAGACTGTATGGGAAGTTAAAAATTAAGATTATAAGAAATTAATGAGATTACAAATTAAGTATCATAAGTTATCTAGTTTTCTATTTATTCTTTTTATTAATTGCTTCTTCAGCTTTTTCATTTTCTTCTAATAGTTTTAATGTTTTTGCAAGTCTATCCTTCCCTTCCGTTAATAGAATCTGTCCACTTTCTATAACAGCCAGTGGCGGCTCGTGACCTGCTTCAGTGGTGGGGCTCGAAAAAAATAGTGCCAGTTCAAATCGGGAAAATACATATACATAGAGCTGTGGCGGATCGTTACCCATTTCAGAGGAGGGGGCTTTTTTTTTTTTTAAGCTCGAAAAGGTAAAACACATAAATCGCTTTTGTAAACAGTGTGAATACATAAAAACTTTTCGAATAACAAGTTATGAAAGGCGTATTGATTTCTCCTTTAAGTTTTCATTTAAAGACAGCAGATTTATTTTGCACCAAAAAAACATTTTCCTCCATTTTTCTTTCTCAAAAAGGTACAATATCAATTAAAAAAAAAAAAAAAAAAACAATGCATGTATACATGTTGAAAAACGAATTGGTCCATAATGTTTCATCTCCAAATAGCAAATCGTCATAAACAAAAAACGGTGCCCGTTGCGATGATTACCGTAATTTATAGAAGAAACGCCGCACCCACGAAAATGAGCTTAGTTAGCTAGAAAATCGTCAAAAACGCCGCAGCCGCGATCGTTGGTGTGTGTGTGTGTGTGTGTGTGTGTGTGTGGGTGGGTGGGTGGGTGGGTGGGTGGGTGGGTGGGGGGCAGATTCGGCGCAGCCGATTTTTGCGCCGAATACGTCATTTTGACTCTTTCAGGGTGCGCCGAAACACAAATATTGTGCCGAACTGCGCTTTTAGCCGGTCTGTGCCGAATACGTCATTTTGACTCTTTGTTAAATTTTTGCCACACTCATTTATCTTTTAAAGCGTGTATGAAAAGCTAGTTAGCAGTAAAGCAAGATTCAAACTGCGTACGAAAGTTGCATTCCGAAGCCATTCTACCCACCCCGGATCGGACCAGTCGGGCTTTGTTAGTCACCTCAATCAGGGACGGCCAGATAGGCAAACAAGTACCGTAATTTATGGAAGAAACGCCGCACCCGGCATAAGCGCCGCAGCCACGATTGTTGGTGGGGGGGGGGGGGGGGGGGGGTTGATCGTGGCCAGAAGTCAATGCCAGATAAAATTCAATGTTTTCTAAAATAATTTCTTAATTAACAAAAAATAAATAAATAAAAAATATGTTGCATTACTTATTAGACCTAATTTATTAAAAAAGCTATTAAGTTGATCGGATATATTTCGGTAGAAATTGGATAAACGGTAAAAAAATCTCCTTTTTTCTCCCCCTTCCCATAGAAAGTTTTAAAGTATTTGCCACTATTTTACGAAGCTTACTATTTCTATTTTCAAATAATCAGATATCAATGTTTATATTCACAAAGGTGAATTTATAGAAATAAAAAAATAACTTCTAAAAACCTTCTTGCATCCGCACAAAGTTTGGACAGACTACCAGGCGCCTTTAAAATGAAAACAGCAATCGATGTGTGAGAAGAGTCTCCAGTTAAAAGTAAACATTCCCCCCCCCTTGCGGATGGCCAGCTGTTGATTACGTAATGAGCTTGCTTCAGCAAATTGTTGTTTTAAACTGAATGTTGTGTAACAACTCTTGATGGTATTTATTTATTATTTTTTATATTTATAACATTGGGATTTATTTTAAAAGCATTCAGCATTTCTTGAGCATACCAATTAGTTGGCAGTGTTTATTCCATAGAGTGCACAGGGCACAAAGCCGCACGGCGAAAAAAAAAAATCTTTCAGATTAACTTTATTTATTTTTTTATTTGGGGAAGGGGAGGGTTAAACTCGCACCGTGCGCAACATTGACTAATTTTGGCTGAAATTCAGTATTTTAAGAACAATAGAGGTTCATGTGAAAAACGGGTGCATTTAATAGAGGGTAGTGCACTTTTGCGGTATTTTACAGAACTTTAACCCTTCAAAATAGATATTCAAAACTTCATTAAAATTTAATTATAGTTCTAAAATGTAGATGTAAAAGATTTACTTCTATTTTTTTTCTTTTTACTTAATTGAGGAGACATCGGTTGGATGTATGAAGCCATCCACTTCAGAGCACGGGACATGGACCCATCTTAGGGTGCTCTAACTTTCTCCAAAACTGGATCAAACCTCTTTTCTATGGGGATAGGTTCGCATTCCGATTCGCTACGCTGTGATCTGTGCACGCTAAAGAGTACGTGTCAGTGGTGGCACCATCTTGTGAGAAAATTATCACGAAACGAATTTTTCGATTTTTCGTTGAAGATCAGCTTAAAAAAATTAAAAATATTGTAAACGCCGCACTTACTATTTTTTAACTTTTAAACTCATAAACGCCGCGGCCTTTCTTCCATAAATTACGGTACTTGTTTGCCTATCTGGCCGGCCCTGATTGAGGTGACTAACAAAGCCCGACTGGTCCGATCCGGGGCTGGTAGAATGGCTTCGGAATGCAGCTTTCGTACGCAGTTTGAATCTTGCTTTACTGCTAACTAGCTTTCCACACACGCTTTAAAAGATAAATGAGCGTGGCAAAAATTTAACAAAGAGTCAAAATGACGTATTCGGCGCACACTGGTGCAAAAATCGGCTAAAAGCGCAGTTCGGCGCAATATTTGTGTTTCGGCACACCCTGAAAGAGTCAAAATGACGTATTCGGCGCAGACCGGCGCAAAAATCGGCTAAAAGCGCAGTTCGGCACAAGAACTTGTGTTTCGGCGCAGAATTAACATCCCTGCATTTGAATATGGGAGTGTTTTTACATAACTTTTATGCAGATTGTGACAGACAAAAACGTGCTTTATTTGAAAAATGGCGCCAACCAAATACCTGAAAAAGTTCTTATCACCTTCTGTTAAGAACAGAGTGGTTATAATTAAACTTCTCCTATAAACAGCATTCTGCAGCAGTACCCAGTGAGCAGATTGCTACCAAATTTGACATATGGACTGTACATGAGATGCACTCAAGGGAATTTTTTAGAACGCTGAGTTTAAAAAATGTCCACTAGATAGCACTTTGCATGGGTAAATCAGCTGATATATTATCCAAGTTAGTGAATAAGTGTCCAAAAACTATTGAATGAATGTTAAAATTGTTCGTATACTTCGAATTAGCCATTTCCATTATTAAATTTGCCATTTTTTATGAAAAATGTTACCTAGTGGACATTTTTTGAACTAATTTTTTTTTTTTTTTAATTCCTTGAGTGCATATCATGTATAGCCAATATACCAATTTTGGTTACAATCCATTCACCCGTTTTAGCTATAGAGCTCTATTCATAGGGAAAGTTTAAGTATAACCACTCTGTAGTACTTGGGCGTGTTTCAAGGTGCAAATAACTGTTGAAATTTTGAATATCCGTAAAAGGGTTTAAGCAAAATTACATATAATTAAACATCAATAATCAGAGTTATCTATTATGCAGTGTCAGCATTTGCTGAAATTTCTTAGAGACCTGTACATTTTTAAGTTTGAAATACTGAGCTAAAAGGTAGGCTTTGAAGACTTCAAATAAAGACTTGAAATTTATGACACATTTTAGTTTTATTAACAATTAATTAAAACAATAACAATTACAAAATGACTACATAGTTTAATTAAAAAGGATTTATTGTAAATTCCAGCATATAAAGTGCACTTTTCATGGGAAAAAATAAGGTCGAAATTTAAGGGTGCGCATTATACGCCGGTTATAAAAATGAAATTAAAAAAAAATCTGATGTGTCCAACACATGACTTCCTTGCACGTCTATTAATTCAAAAATGTTTTTTACGCACTTCCTCTAAACTTATTTGTTTGAAAGAGATAAAATATCAATAATAGTAAGGTATAGCGATTTCTAGCCAAATATTTCGATATCGCCAAGCTGAGTTCAATTTGAAAGATTTCCTTCGGACACTTTATTTGGCGATATTTCACCAAAAGCCGAGAAACTTGAGATAGTCTGCGAGATTTTGGGAATAGCCATAGTCATTGACCACAGACTTTCAATGAATTGAATGCATCCATACACCTCAATGTATTTAAAGTCATTTGGCTCACCCTGTAAATAAATTCCCAGTCGATTGCTGTCAAAAAAGATATTGAAAACAGTTAGATATTATAATATAGTTCTAAATACAAAAGTTCAAAATTGTACGGGTTAAAGTTTTAGAGTTATACAAAATACGAAATAATTTTTGGCGCCAAATTTGGCGATATTTCGGCGAAACTCGTCAATGTCGACGACATTTGGCGAGATTTTAAGCATGGACCAACGACAGATTATCGCCAAATTTGGCGATATTTCGCCAAAACTCGCCAAGAACGATGACAAATGGCGATACTTTGGGCATGGACCAAATGACTGACTATCGCCAAATTTGGCGACATTTCGGCAAAACTCGCCAAGGTCGAGGACAGACGGCGAGATTTTGGGCATGTACCAAACAATGACTGACTACAATTGTATTATATTGAAGATGTCCATAGACATTAAAGTACTGAAATTCTTTTTGGTGGTCCTGTAAAGAAACTCCAGCAGATTGGAACCAAAAATCGAGATGCACAACTAGATGTTACAACAATCTTACATATGAAATTTCATAATAGTTTTTGAGATTTGAGAGTTAAATATGCACACACGTACACCAAAAGTCGCCAAGCTTGGCGACTTTTGGCATAGTTCTTGAGGGAGGCACGTGACCGTGGTCGGACCATTACCTAACTTATGTGGTAGGACGGTATTGTGCTTGAAATGGATGAATGCCCCTAAAATTGCCATTGACCGTAATGTATTGGAAATCTTTTGAGTGTTCCTGTAGCAGAACTGTAAATGATAAAGACACTTTTTTTAATGGAGAAATTCATTTTCTAACTCTTTACAGCATATATCACTCCTGAGTCGTTTGAAATAGCCCAAAACCTTAAAAAACGCTTTGATGAATGTCGGCCCATAGAGCATAATGTATTTCGAATCTTTTAGGCGGTTCTGTAGATAAACTATCCAGTCGAATGGAACCGAAAGGGGAGGTGCACAACTAGATGTTACAACAATCCTAAATATAAAGTTTCAACATTCTACGCCTAATAGTTTTTGAGATATGCGAGTTTAATGAATTTCGGCCCATTGAGCGTAATGTATTTCGAATGTTTTGGGCGATCCTGTAGATAAACTATCCAGTCGAATGGAACCAATAGGGGAGGTGCACAACTAGATGTTACAACTATCCAAAATATGAAGTTTCGACATTCTACGCCTAATAGTTTTTGAGTTAAGCGAGTTTAATGAATTTCGGCCCATAGAGCGTAATGTATTTCGAATCTTTTGGGCGGTCCTGTACATAAACTATACATTCGATTGCTACCAAAAGGGGAGGTGCACAACTAGATCATAGAACAATCCTAAATATCAAATCTCAACATTCTACGACCAATAGTTTTTGAGATATGCGAGTTACATACATACGTACGTACGTACAGACGGCATGGAAAAACTGACCACAATAGACTCGCCGCTGGTCAAAATGAGTTGCAGACGCGTTAATATGATCGTGCAAGCTAGCCTACGTTGAGATGCATCGAAAAAATTCTTAAAATTAAATTTAGAGGTAGTCAAAATCGGTTTTTTTGTCGAAATTTGGCCCCCAAAATTTTTCGGGATCACATTACTTCCTTATACTACGTACAAGGAAGTAATAAGGAAAAGATGAGCATAAAAAAATGAGATTTCTACATGTACCTGAATGTTGTTTATTTAAAAGAAATGACATACCTTATGAACTTCAATTTTCATTATCGGACAGCATAAAAAGTTCATCATATTCATTTTCCGTTATATTTTCAGGCACATGATCAAATTCAGTTTCATCTTCACTATCACTGTTACTCTGATCCATAAATAAATAGTCATCTTGCATTCCATCTCGATGTTCAATATACATTTTTTAAATGACTATTTAATTATGTCAAGTTTAATTCCATCCCATGCTTGTATTATCCACTCACACACTATTTCTAGACTGTCATGATGCATTTGACCTCCTTTCGTAAATGTTTTATCTCCCTTCAACATCCACGTATTTCAAAATTGTTTTAAAATTCCTTTGAATATTTTATTAATACACACATCTAAAGGTTGAACTAATGGCGTTAATCCGCCTGGAATAACTGCCATGTTTGTGTTACACTCTTTCATTAATTTCTTTGTATTATCCGTTAAATGGGATCTGAACATATTCCAAACTAAAAGACTTTCTGGATTCCATAGGGCACCAGGATGCTTTTGCCAAACATTTTTGCACCACAGTTTTACACCATTTTCGTCCATCTATCCTTTCTCGTGAACATGAATAAAAATACCACTAGAGAAATTGCATTTAGGCATCGTCTTTCCTTTAAAAATAACCATAGGTTCTAGTTTTGTTCCATCCTCTAAGCAGGAAAGTACAACGGTGAAGTGAGATCTTTCGTAACCTGTTGTTTTTATTTGAACTGTTTTTGTTTCTTTGATGTCAATATTTTTATTCCCTATCATATTGAACATTAACGGAGTTTCATTCATATTTCCAATATGGGACCGTGAACAATTTTTCTGTTTTCGTAAGTCAATAACATACTTTTAGAAACTTATCAATTTGTTGTCCAAATCTTTTGGAAGCTTTTGCGAAATTTTTGTTATTTTTCTTCTTAGAACTAAATTATTCTGTTCCATAAATTGAGTACACCAACTACAAGTTGCTTGAGTTGGTTTAAAGTTTCGCTTTCATTTGAGTTCTTTTTTGCCCACTTTAAGGCAAAACGATTTTCTAGGACCCAGTTCGCAACACTTTCTTCTAGGATCGCCCATTTCGTTAAGCCTTTACACAAAGCCCATTTACTCTTTGGCATATTAAGTATAGCAGTTTCTTTTTTCTTCCACTCACATATGGAGCTTACACCAACACTAAACCTCCTTGCTGCAGCACGATTTCCATTTTCTTTTTCAAACCATTCCATTTTCAAACTAAGGATTAGCTCCTTAATAGAATCAGGAAAACATATCACCTTACAGTGGATCCCCAATGATTAGAGAGCATGTAAATCGAACAACCTTTAGACCGATTTTCTCTATCTATTTTCTCTAATGGATATGATGTTCGTTATCAAATTTTAACAGTGCAGTTAATTTGTGGTAGAAGAGCTCAACAGGCTTTGGATGTTCAAGGCGGCAAAATTTTTTACTGTAATGTTTTCATTTTTATGCAAATATCATTTTTTTGGTATTTCTAAATATTTACTTTTTTCTCTTAGGCTTTTCAATTCATATATATTACTAGCTGGAGGCCCATTCATCGCACAGGAATGAATAGATTTTTTATGTTACGGTTTGTTGTAATTACTATTTATCATAATAAATAGATATAGAAAAATGGATATCTCATAAATATTATCCGTGTTCAATAATCATGCTTATAGAATTTCATGGCGATCGTTTGAGCGGTGAAGTACATGATTCGGCGCATCGCCATCTACTTTCAAAGTTATTGCAAAATGGATAGCATCAAAATATTCTCCTGTTCAAATGTCTATGTGTACCAATTTTCATAGCAAACAATTTAACGGTCAAGATACACTGTAGCGCCATCTAGTGCCGAATTAAAATAATAATATGCTAGAGCGACATCAATAGGTGAGTTATAGCAAAATGGATAACGCGAAAATATTCTCAGTGTTCAAATATGTATGTATACCAACTTTCAGAGCAGTCAGTTGACTGATCAAGAAGTTGATTGCTGCAGTGCCATCTAGTGGCGAGCTAAAGTAATAATGTGCTGCAGTGCCATCTAGTGGTAAGCTACAGCCAAATGAATACGAAAAAAATATTCTCTCTGCTCATACATGTAGGTATACCAATTTTTAAGGTGATCAATTTTCAAGGTTGAACGGTTTTGAAGTTGTTACACTGCATCGCCATGTAGTGGCAAGTCATAGCAAAATGGATATCGTAAAAGTATTCTCCGTGCTCAAATATCCGTGTGTACCAATTTTCATCGAAATCAGCTAAAACGGTATTTTCATAGAAAGCAGTTGAACGGTACAGCAAAATGGATGCAGCGAAAATCTTCTTCTAGTTCAAACATCTATATTTATGATTTTCCATGGCAATTAGTTGAATGGTCCTGAAGTTATTGGTTTGTAGTAACATCTAATGGCAGCAAAATGGAGAATGCCAAAATATTCTCTGTGTTCAAGTATCTTTTTATACCAGTTTTCATGACGATCAGTTGAACAGCCTTTATATGCTGCGAGTTACAGCAAAATGGATAACACGAAAATATTCTCCATGTTCAAGTATCTGTATATCAATTTTCATAGAGATCAATTGTGTGTTCAAGAAGTTGGTGTGCTGTATTGCCATCTAGTGGCGAGTTAAAGTAATAATGCGCTGCAGTGCCATCCAGTAGTGAGTAACAACTAAATGAATAGTCAGAGTATATTCTCCATGCTCAAATGTGTAAGTATAAAATTTTTATAGCGATCGGTCCAACAGAATAGAAGTTGATGTGCTGCAGTGCCATCTAGAGGCAAGTCATAGCAAAATGGATAGTGTAAAAATATTCTCCATATTCAAATATCCATGTGTACAAATTTTCATCAAAATTGCTTCAATGGTAATGTTACACTGTGGTGTAACATAGATCCAGACTGTCTCACGATTTCCAAAAACATCAACACAGATCTGCCACACGCAGAGAATTAACTCAAGGTGAGAGTAGCTTCTCATTTTGTCGGCTCGCAGTGGCAACGGCGTTCAAAATTTAACCGTTGAGAGACGCTATCAGGCAGTTCAAGAAAAAAAGTTTGGGTTGTAGCACGTGTGTTCGGGGCCCCCTTCAGTTTTTTTTTTTTTTTTTTCCCCATTTTTTGGCTGAAATGCCATTTTGCAGACTGTTGGTGCCCCAACCGATTGCTTTAGATTTCTTAAAGTTTGTCAGTGGTTTACTAACTTAACTTTTGTTGCTCATCCAAAATCATACAGCATGAACATGGCATCTTTCGTTTCAACATCATAAAAATCGAATTGTATTTAGCCGAGATTTTTTTTCGTGCATTCGGGCGTCAGCATGACGACTGCTATCTCCTTTGTCTACAAATCACCACAACGACATCTTTAAGTGCTCGAGTAAAGAAAAGTTGCTACTAGTGACGCATTGCTGAATTTCTGCAATTAGTGTGTGTGTTGCTCATCCAAAATCTCACAGCGTGACATCTTTGTTTTTAGTATCATAAAAATCACCACGACGACATCTTTACGTGCTTCAGAGTTAAAATTTCTTGGAAGTCATTCAAGTGTGCTCGTGATTGAATCGACTGTTTTAATCAGCTTTCGCTATTGTCTTCTATCTGAATCAACAGTGCTGATGCTGTAACTGAATCGACTGATGTGTGCTCCCACAAGGGTTTTTCCTTTGTGATATGGTATTTGAACATTTAGTGTTGTGTTGAAAGTGACTGTGAGAAAAACTATTTCCCAGCAGATGACTACCAATTATCGTTGTTTCTCAACAATAAGCCAGGACTTCCCAATACGGTAAATATGTCTAACATCTGAATTTAAAGAAATTTTTTATATTTTACAATACAGTAAATTAAGAAAATTAATGTCTTGTGTGAGCAGATTAGAGGTTATAAAAATATAATGTTTGTGAATTAGAGTCTCTTTTTGCTGAAAAGACAATGTGAATAAAATATTTTCAAGAGAAAATTTTATGATGACATGCCAACTGAAATTCTAGCTATTGGTCACTAAAAAAATTTTTTATAAAAAGGATCACATGTATTTGTTTGAGAGCTAAAAATAAGTTAATTAACCTGACAGTTCAAAGCAAAATTCCAATTGGTATTTCATCTCAGTGTAAACTTACTGTTTAAAGTTGAAACTTAGTTTTTTTTTAAAGTGTATAATTAAGGTCTTAATAATTAAAGATTGAAGCTTAGTTTTTGAAAAAGTATAATTGAGGTCTTAATCAATGTGTTTCTTGAATATGTAATGTTGTGGTCAACTTCAGTGTTATTTTGAATTACTTTAATTTTGTAATTATAATGTTAATTAATTCTAAGTCTGAGATTGCTATGAAATCTTAACTCTGTTACTCATCTTTGCAAACGTTTGTATTTAGCCAAGTAGAGGTCCTCTACGTTGTTATATATAAAACATAATCTCTCAATAAAAAATTTTTTTTATTGAAAATCTATGAATTCCCCTTTCTGTCTTAGACAGACTCCTTGCTTTTTTTTTTTTTTAGCTAACTTCTGATGGCTAAGCTGATGGTTCCAGGTGAGTGACTCTCTAACAATGCATTTGTACTTTCAGAGTTTGGGTGTGGTTAGGTTAAGCCTGGGTACCACAGACTAGCTGGGGCTTTCCCACACTTGTAATTTTTTCTCCAATTTGTTTTTGGCCACAAATAATTTGTTCTTGTTCATCCATTGGCCTTCAGAGTATTAATGCCTCTAGCTATTAGATTTTTAAATCACAAATGTCATAAAATTTTAAAAT
This sequence comes from Cheiracanthium punctorium, assembly GCA_038373885.1. Classification (NCBI taxonomy): domain Eukaryota; kingdom Metazoa; phylum Arthropoda; class Arachnida; order Araneae; family Cheiracanthiidae; genus Cheiracanthium; species Cheiracanthium punctorium. The sequence continues at coordinate 584,931 of JAWZYV010004046.1, forward strand.
AATAATTTTAATCAACAAACCTCTCCCATAAAATTTTAACAGGTATTTTCATAGCACGCAGTTAAACAGAATATAATTCGACGTTCTGCAGCACCATCTAGCATCAAGTTACAGCAAAACGGATAATGTAAAAGTATTGTACGTCCTCAAATATCCATGTGTACTAATTTTCATCAAAAATGGTTGAACAGTATTTTCATATCAAGCGGTCCAACAGAATAGAATTCAACCCTCTGCAGCGCCACCTTGCGGCAAGTTATGGCAAAATGGATTGTGTAAAAATATTCTTCGTGTTCAAATATCCATACGTACCAATTTTCGTCAAGATAGGTCAAACGGTATTTTCATAGCAAGTGGTTGAATAGAATTCGATGTTCTGCAGCACCACCTAGTGGCGAGCTAGAGGAAAATGGATAGCATAAAAACCTTCTCCTTGACAAAAGACTTGAGTATACCAAATTTCATGGTGATCGGTCAAACGGTTTTGGAGTTTTTCAACATCATACATACACACAAACATTCATTTATATATATATATATATATATATATATATATATATATGCTGAAAGTAAGGATACGTATGTACATGTAAGTATTAGCACGATTTTATCATTTTTGGTATAGTAATTACGTAATTTTACAATATTAGCAAATGGCTACCATTTTTTGAAATATGGCTACCATTTGTCATTGCTCTTGGTAGCCATTTGCTACCATTAAAAAATTTAAATTTTGACCTATACTACTGCATCACCTAAAGAATGACAGGAACGAGAAAAACATTTTTTGTTGAAATGCCCACGTATGCGCAAAGATAGAAAATTGTACTGAAGAGAGCAGCAAAAATTCCGGCAACACCTCGGAAGTACATGCTTACCCAAATGGTGCAATCCTTTTTCTCAGAACTGCATAGAATACAACCCATCTCTCAGAATTATTTACTCCCTCAGCCATTTTCCATACACACATACTCCACTAACACCTAATCAGTCAATCAGTCCTCCCTTTTCCCCCTTACTTGTCCAAAGCCTGGGAAATCCTTTGAAAGATAAGAGCATCTCAAAAGTACATTTCAGGTTTCGTTCAAATCTGTGATTACAAAGTAAAGGGTGCGTGCTATATGGAGGATATACATAAAAATTATAGGTATGCATTATACGCCAGCATTTATGGTAGTTTTAACTGATATACAGTAGAAGACCCAAAATCCGCCGATCCGAAATCCGCAAGGCTCTAAAATCCGCACTGTCTGTTCAATGTAAACAATGAAATCTGCCCTACCTACTGCAAGTTCAGAAAACTACCGTATAACCACAAAGTATAACTAAATAAGCTATTCCCACTTGAAAAAAAATTTTTAGGAGTCTACGAGCTCTAATCTTAACATTGATAACTTTCAAATGACTGACAGTGACATAATTGACACTGAATTATGATCACATGATGCAGACTCTGACACAGTAACAAGTGAGGATGATCAAAAAGTTGATAAATTAACATTTAATGAAGGTTAGGCTGTGAGAAAGAAATATCTCAGATTTGTAGAGCAACAAAGCTGTGTTATGAACAGAAAATAATGAAAAAAAAAATAAATAAATAAAAACTATAAATAGAACATCCCAAAGTCCTAAACTATTGAACATACATGTTTAAATAAGTTGTACTATAATCTCATAATTTTGTATATTGCATTAATCCTCTGTATTTTTATATCATGATTCTAATTATAAGTAACATGATTTGTTTCCCTTGATCTATATTGTATTTTTTTTTCTATTATAAATAGAATAAATTTAATGGAAATAGAATAAATTTCCTATTATGACCCAAAATCCGCAAAATTCTAAAATCTGCACAAGGTCTGGAACCAAGCTGTGCGGATTTTGGGTCTTCTACTGTATTCAATAATATTAATTTAATTTACTGATTTTCATTCTAAAATAAAAATAGACATGGCAGCAGTACCTAATCCTGATTCTTATGAAAAAGTTTAAACCAAGTACTTCGGATGCCAGAATATTTATGAATCTTAAATTACTTTCCTCTTGATTTTATTACAGGTATCACAGCCATATTTTAATAAACAACATCTTGAGAATTCTTTTAAAAATGCATATATATATAATTAAAAGAAGTAAGAAGGACTTTCATTAAAATATTAAAAGGTTAAAAATACACAGATAAAATCCCTCGGTAGCAGCTTTCGGTGGCGGCCACCACCTCCTTCAGCCTTCGCCGTTTATTGTCTGCACTGATCTCTTCCTCAACGCCTCACTCCATCCCGGATTGATCTGCGCTCTAAAAGAGAAGCTGAAAATATCCTCAAAGAAATCAATGCAATACACCAAAACATCCAATTCACCATGGACATAGAAGAGAATGCCACCATTAACTTCCTAGATGTTAAAATCAAAAGAGATAAGAAAAACAATATCCATACAATCGTTTTTAGAAAGGTCACAAACAATAATGAAATAGTAAACTTTAAGTCAGAAACCCCGTACAAATTTAAAATCGCCGCCATCCGTTCCTATGTCAATCGTGCCATTACATTCTGCTCTGACAAAAGCCTCCTTAAAAATGAATTACAGTTCATCAAAACTCAATGTAAAAATGCCGGCTATCCTAAATCCCTTATCAAGAACCTCTTTAAAAATAGAATAAAAAAACTTGAACACATTAGCAACCATCAAAAAGAGAAACTGCTGTTTACTAAAGCTATACCCTACTGCAGGGTGACAAAAATCTACTCAATCTCTTTAAGTTTTATTTACACTATATTTATTTAGTAATCTTAATATATATATAAAATGCTAATGTTCGTTTGCAAAGACAGGGTTTTCTCTATCACCACCAACTCTAATTAACTTCCTGTTGGGGTGGTAAATACCCCTTGGCCTCACGGTGAAAGTAAGGGAGTTTGGTCGCGGTGGGTGGAAGTGGGTGGTTGTGAGTGGCGAAAATGTGAAAAAATATATATATGTCCTTTTCTAACTCATGAGAACTTCTGAATTTCAACTCCAATAAAATATTAAAATTTAATGTTTATCGTCTGTTGCCATGTCAGCAGGAAAACTGAATCTCAAGCAATTATCATCTGCGAACCATTTTACCTGAAACAAATTCAAGTTATTTTAACAAGTGAAAAAGAACAAATTATTTGAATATTCTAGAGTATTCTGGTACTAGCAATTTCGATGTGTTATGGCATATAAACCGAAATTCAGTGACTTTTCGTCAGTTTGATCGTGTTTGCAGTCGAGTAAAGATTAATTGAAATTAAGAGTGAACAGTAATTAAACAAATTCAAGTTATTTTAACAAATGAAAAAGAACAAACTATCTGAATATTCTAGAGCGTTCGTCAGTGACACCATAATAGCAACCAAGTGATTAATTTTGTGTAACTTTATTACATTACATATGCACAATGCCAAGGCGTAAAAAAGTATTTACAAAACCTCAAGTAGATTCTAAAAGAAGAAAAGTAGCACGTCAACTTGAAACAGAAGAACAAAGAGAGAAGTGGCTTTCAAATATTCGTAAAAGAGTTTTTTTTAAAAAAAGAGAGAGAGAAAATTTAACCGAAGAAAGATCACATATTAACGAAGAAGTGCGATCCCGAATGAGAACACTTAGAAATCGTCAATCTGCTGATCAACATGAAGTGGAAAATAGAAAAAGTAAAGAAAGAATGGCTAATTTAAGCAAAAAACGAGCTGCTACAAGTAAAATTGAGAATTTAGAACTTCAGGCATTCCATTATAATTGCAAAAAACAAAACAGTGAACATCCAAATATTGTCATCGGAAAAATGGATACGATATGCGAGTATTGTCATGCACGGAAATTTAAAACCGAAACTGCTGGTATGTGCTGTTCGAGTGGTAATGTCAATTTATCAGCATTAGATGTACGCCACCACAATTACTCGCATATATGACTGGAAAAACATCAGATTCCGATCATTTTCTACAAAATATACGTCGATACAACTGTTGTTTTCAAATGACTTCATTTGGAGCTTCATTAATATGCAAAGAAAATTTCAGCCCGGTTTTTAAGGTTCAAGGCCAAATTTATCACCGAGTAAGCTCAATTCTGCCGATGTCCAATGAAACTCCAAAATTTCTTCAAATATATTGACTTGGTAATGAAGAACTTGAAACAGACCAACGTTGCTCTAACATTCAGGGACTACAACGAGATATTATTCAAAAATTACAACGTCTACTTCATAATCATAATCAACTAATAAATATGTTAAAGACTTCTCTAGACCAAATGGCTGCAGATAATTATAAGATCGTTATTCGAGCAGATAAAAGACCAGCCGGTCAGCACGAAAGAAGGTTCAATGCACCTCAAATGAACGAAGTTGCCGTAGTAATTGTTGATAACAAATGTAGTCATCGTGATATTATTATTCAACGCCGAAGTGATGAATTGCAACGTATTGCTGAAACACATCCTAGTTATGATGCACTACAGTATCCGCTAATTTTTTGGCAAGGTGAGAATGTTTATCACTTCAATATTCAACAAATCAATCCAGCTACAGGTGTCGAAACTAAAAAAAAAGTATCAGCTATGGAATTATATGCTTATCGAATTATGACTAGAAATGATGAATATAACCATATTTTAAAACTGTCGGCAGTTATTTCAGCAGTTTATTGTAGACATGTATGCTTAAATTGAGATGTAAAGATTAGAATTTATTCGCCATAATCAACGAAAGTTGCATTCTGGTGAATACATCCATTTGAGAGATGCAATGATAAACGATGGAAACGTCGATAACATGGGAAAATTGTCATCTTGCCATCGACATTTACTGGAAGTCCACGACACACGCATCAATATGCTCAGGGTGCGATAACTTTTGTCAGAAAACACGGTGGACCAGATTTATTTATAACATTTACATGTAATTCTTCATGGGTGGAAATCAAAGAAGAATTACAATATGGACAGACGGCCAGCGATCGACATGATAGTGTTGCCCGAGTTTTTTGTCAAAAACAAATTCAATTTATTGACGCCATCGTGAAAAATCAAATATTTGGTGCTGTTATCTGCTGGATGTTTTCAATTGAATGGCAGAAATGAGGACTGCCACATTCTCACAACTTAATTTGGTTTCAAAATAAAATTCAACAGAATCAAATAGATGATATCATCAAGGCTGAATTTCCAAACCCAGAAGAAGATCCTGACCTTTATAGTATAATCATAAAAAGCATGGTTCATCGCCCGTGTGGTGAACTAAACAGAAGTTCTCCGTGTATGAATGATGAAAAATGTACGAAACGTTATCCAAAGCCATTTTTGAACTAAACAGTTACAGGCGAAGACGGATATCTAAATATAGACGTCGATCACCAGAACAAGGCGGATTTACGGCTAAAATTAAAATACAAGGTAATGAAGAAACTCAAGTTAACAATCAATGGGTAGTACTATATAATCCACTTCTATCTAAAATGTTCAATGCCCATATTAATGTTGAATAATGCAGTTCTGTCAAATCGATAAAATATGTCTGCAAATATATTAATAAAGGCAGTGATATAGCTGTTTTTATGGTAACCAAAGAAAACCAGCATGATGAAATGGTGCAGTATCAAATGGGTCGTTACATAAATACTAACGAAGCAATTTGGCAAATTTTAAGTTTTCCAATACACCATCGAGATCCGACGGTTCTCCATTTATCCGTCCACCTAGAAAATGGACAACGTGTATTTTTCACTATTGAAACGGCACAAAAAGATGCAACGGAACTAACAACTCAAAAAACTTTAACAGCATTTTTTGAACCATGCCAAAAAGACCCATTTGCTAAGACTTCACACTATTCGTGGTCCAACGTGTTTTGAAGACCTAAAAACTGTCAATGGTTACATTTGTGAGGCATATCGCGAAGCATGTCAAAGATTGGGTCTACTAGAAAACGATAATCATTGGGAGTTAACTATGAATGAAGTAGCCCAAACGGCAACAGCAAGTCAAATTCGTGAGCTATTCGCATTTATATTAACTACATGTAATCCTTCTAATCGAAATTGACTATGGCTAAAATATCGAGAATATATGAGCGATGACATCTTGGCTGATTTACGACAGCAAAATTCAAACTTAGAAATTAATTTTAATGAAAAAATTTTTAACATTGACATTGATAGAAGATAGATGTTTAACAATTTCTAACCAAACATTAATACAACTAGGTGCTCAATCTGTTAAACGAAGTCATTTGGATGCTATGAACAGTTAATTTTTAAGAGAAACAAATTATAATATCAGCGAATTGAGGCTTTACATCCAACACAAAAACCCTTATTAATTGTAAGTCAAAAACAAGCATATGATATAATAATGGATTATTATAAAAAACAGCAAGGTGATATGACATTTTAGACACACCTGGCAGCACAAGGAAAACATTTTTGATAAATTTAATTCTCGCTGAAATTCGTGCAAATAAAGAAATTGTTCTCGCCCTAGCATCATCTGGGATAGCGGCAACACTTATGGATGGTGGACGAACAGCGCATTCTGGTTTAAAATTACCATTAAATGTTGCCGAATATAAATTTCCGGTATGTGACATCACAAAATCATCAGCACGTGGAGAAATATTAAAACAGTGCAAAGCCATTATATGGGACGAAAGCAACAATGGCCCATAGAAAATCACTAGAAGCACTCGATAGAACATTTCAAGATTTACTCGACAACACGAATATAATGGGAGGTGTATTGTTAATACTATCAGGCGATTTCCATCAAACGCTACCTGTCATTCCGAAATCAATGCCGGCAGATGAAATTAACGCTTGCTTAAAGAAGTCTGTCATATGGGAACACGTAAAAATAATTAAATTAACAACAAATATGAGAGCGCTAATTTCAGGAGATGAAAAGGCACAAGAATTTTCTGAAAAACTTTTACAAATAGGAGAGAACACCTATCCAATAGACGAAAGTATTGGCCAAATTACATTAACTAATGAGTAATGTACTGTTGTTGAAACACCGGAACAACTTATAAATGAAGTATATCCAACTAATGCTGAGAATTATACCAATTCAGAATGGTTAGGTGAACGAATTATTCTAGCCACAAAGTATGACATTGTTAATGGAATCAACAACATCATCCAGGAAATGATTCCGGGAGAAGAGAAAATTTATGTGTCAATTGATACAATGACTGATGAACAAGAAAGTGTTTATTTCCCTACTGAATTTTTAAATTCATTAAATGTTCCAGGAATGCCATTACACTGCCTTAAGTTAAAAGTTGTTTCACAAATTATTTTATTACGAAATGTGAATTCGGCAAAATTGTGTAATGGTGCGAAACTCTGCATCAAACAGCTACAAAATAACATCATCGAAGCCAGGGTAATGACTGGTAAAGAAAAAGGACAAATAGTATTTATACCACTGATATCCTTAATATCAAACGGATGGCCATTTACTTTTAAACGCTTACAATTCCCGGTGAAGTTGGCTTACAGCATGACTATCAACAAAGCACAGGGCCAAACATTCCAACACTGTGGCGTTGACTTGAAGGAACCATGCTTTGCACATGGCCAATTATACGTTGCATGCTCACGAGTAGGATCACCTCAAAATTTGTTCATTTACAGTCCGGACAATAAAACCATAAATGAGTTTATAAGCAAGTATTGTTAAAACAAATTTTTAAAAAATGTAATAAAAATAAAAAGTGTAAATGTATAATTTAATATGTATATGTATTTATCATATGTAATATGTATAATATAATATGTAAATAAAACAAATTTTCGATTTACTAAGGTGTTTCTTATTTTAACTTATAATTATCGAGCAACAGCAGTTTTCGCTGCTAGTATTCTATAATAAATTAATATACTATTAACATAATTATATAATAATATATTAACTTACAAACTATTAAAAGAATATAATTCATAAGACAAGTTATGAATGAAAACACAGTATAATTAGGTAAGATTTCTGCTACTTTATTTAACTTTATTCCATCTGAGTTCCATCTCGTACTGTGGAAGCTAATTAGATATATTTCTATGTCAGCCGATAAAGAAATAATAAAATAATAATAATGTGGTATACAGAAAAAAAGGCTTGTACGTGCTTCTGGAGAATACTCAAATACACTTATAACTAAAATTTATCAATTAAATTATCCTTGGATAATTAAATTGCAGTATGTATTTATTCAGATTTTATTTTCTACATTTTTACTCAAGCCAAGACATATTTTGCTCCTGGGAAACAAAATCTGTAATTTTACATTAATCAAAATTATGTGGTCTGGATAAACTTGTCATGTCTACTTTTAATTGTTCTAATGAGGCTGCTTTTTTGAAAGTGCATCATACACATGTTTATCTTCAGCATTATAATAAATACACTCTATAACAAATAAATTGACGCTTGAAGAAGGAGGTGTCCGATTGAGATGAAAATTGGTGGATAGGAGGACAATGTACAGAATGGTAAATGATTAAAATTTCACAACAATTGAATAATTTATTTCAGAGTTACAGTAACAAGTTCAATAAGGTGTTGACCTGCCGCTAGCCTGGATACAAGCTGCCACACGGCGTGGCATACACCGATAAAGCTCCCGGATGGTCTCCTGCGGTATTTCCTGCCAAATTCGCTCCAATTGTCGAACGAGGTCATCAACAGTCCGTGCCAGATGCAATCGTCTTCCCATCATATCCCAGACATGCTCATGGGAGAGAGATCTGGCGATCTGGCAGGCCAAGGAAGAGTTTGACAAGCTTTCAGACAGTTTAGAGCAACACGAGCCGTATGTGGTCTGGCATTGTCCTGCTGAAAAACCAGCCCAGGGCAATGCAAAAGGAACGGTAGCAAAACAGGTCTTAGGATGTCGTCCACGTACTGCTGTGCAGTAAGTGTACCTCTAATCATGACCAAAGGGGTCCGGCTGTCAAAGGAAATGGCACCCTAGACCATAATGCCTTGATGAGGGCCGGTTTGACGTGCAACAGTGAAAGCAGGATCCCCCCTCTGCCCTGTGCGTCTCCAAACACGTCTTCGATGTTCGTCAGGACACAGTTGGAAGCAGGATTCGTCGCTAAAGACTATACGTCCCCAGTCGGCATCATTCCAACCTGATCGAGCCCTGCACCACTGTAATCTGGCTCGGCAGTGTGCAGGCGTGAGTGGCAGGCGGCGTAACGGTCGGCACGAGCATAGATTTCGCTCTCTCAACTGTCTGTGAATGGTCATGATGGACACTGGTGTTTGGGTTGAATGTGTGACGGTTTATAGAGATGAAGAAGGTGCTGTGACAGCTGATCGGACCATCACTCTGTCCTCACGATCTGTTGTAGCCCTAGGTCGACCGCTACCATCCTGACGTTGCACTCTGCCATTTTCCACCCATCCTTGCCAGCATCTTCGAATCGTCGCATCGCTTCGACTCAAATGACAAGCGATTCTCCGATTAATCCAACCGGCCTCTTTCAATCCAATGATATGACCTCTGTCAAACTCGGACAGTTGCTCGTAATGAGCACGAATCCTGCAGCGAGGCATTTTTTAAGTTGTTGAAAGGTCATCTGAATCGCAATCAAACTGCAAGTTTTAACAACCGTTGAAGAACTGCTCCTTATATACGTCTGCTGGATGCGCAGTTCCGATGCGCTAGAGATCAAACTATTCATTCATTGGACACCAAATTTGAATCATTTGCATAGCTGTTCAAAACATTCATGCATTCGAAATTTCAAAGCAATCGGTTGATTGTTTCTTGGTGCGTCGATTTTTTTGTTATAGAGTGTACTCCATAATAGTACAGTATTCTGGTTATATCCTTTGTGAGTCATATAGTACTCTCAAACCTGACAGTCTCCTGTAGAAGTGGGGGGGGGGGAGGTTGAAGGTCACTGGACTGACATGAAATAGCTCATCGGGGAATTTTTTCGTCAAGTTGGTGTAAAAACTTGCCTTGATTAACAGCCATATACTTGGAAGGAGAAACGTGTGTCAGAGTGATACATGCAGAGAGTGGTGAAACGGCCTTGATAGCCTTTGCAACTGTTATCAGGACAGGTTGTGCCTGGACATTAGTTTTTTTTTTTTTTTTTAAATGAGCAATCTTAGAAAGACTAAAGAATTTTTTAGCAGGCATTATATTTCAGGCTTTGATTATTGCATGGTCACTTGGGGAACATGTACAGAGCACATATGCAGAAATAGCTGCAAAAAATTGCATTTAGTTGATATATAGTAGAGGTGCACAACCTTTGTAAGAGAAGGGCCACTCAAAGAAGTGGCTGGACTGCCGAGGGCCACACCACCAATTTACTTTGAAAAGTGAAACAGCTTCAGTATGGACCAATGTCAGTAATATATCGTTGTAGAAATGCTTATTTTGAAACATGAATTTTTGTAAGAGAGACAAAATGGTTCAATAAAAATAAGATTATACGTAGTAAAAATGAAAAAAGCAAATAAAGTTCCCTGAAACAAAAGCTACGCATACATAAATTTAATATCAGTAATTTGTATAAGCATAGCAACAAACAGTAAAATTTTAATAAATTCGTAATAAAAAGCATTCAAACAAACACACACACGCTCAAAAAAAATCTTATCATACAAAAACAATAGAAACGGAACATCTGTACTGTAGTTTCACCCTTTTTCTTTTTACATAAAATAATTAATCCATAGCACAGTTATTAAATATATAATTTATCTTGATTAAATAGCATTCATTACATAGTTTTAAAAATATTTAAAAGGAAACTGAAATTTGACGACCAAGCAAAATATTGACATAGACCAGATTAAAAGCAAAATGAACAACAACAACAAAATAAATAAATAAATAAATAAAATACAAGTATTAGTGTGACGGTTGAGACTGTATTTTACTAAGAATGTTTGGAACATTTGGTTTAAAGTTAGTTGTTGATATTTTCAAGACAGATTGTGACTGTTCATCTGTCAATTTACTTCTTAATTTTGACTTATTTAAATTCAAAAGAGAAAATGTTTGTTCACATATATAGGTGCTACCAAACATCGTAGCACATTTGCTTGCATTATTTTTTAAGTGACAAAACTCAGTCGGTAGAATTCTATAAAAGTCGAGAAGTTCTAAGTTACGGAATCTAGCCTTGCATAAGTCAGAAGTTCGCAAATCAATAAGTTCTAACTGAATATTTTCAGAAGCTTCCTCAACTGGAACAGAAAAAGGGTCACCAAACAATTTAAATTGAACCTTTTGCATCTCAAAATCTGTGAATCGCTTTTCAAATGAATCAAGTAGCACTTTTATTTGTTCCGAATAATCCCCCAAACGGCACCAAAATGTTTCGTCCGGCTCAATCATAGCTGAGGAATTACGTTCTCACAACCCTCAGAAAATACAAATGGGATTTTTCAAAGGACTTAAGTTTTTGTGGCTTAATGTAAACCAATTTCTACATACAATGATGTAATAAGCTGAACATTGTAAAATATGGACTTACGTTCGTCTCGTAGTTTTGCATTTCCGTTTTCGGTTTTGTTTCTTTCGCAGAGGAAGGAAAAAATGTGGTGAGGGGGGAGGGAAGTAGCGGAGAGTGTTTGTGTTTGTGTGTTTACGGCAATGCCTTTTTCACTCAGACGAGGAAAAAATAATAAGCAAGAGAAAAAGTCTTTTTTTTTTTAATAAGTACGATAACTGAATCGTCAAATTAAGCCAGTACGTAAAAGTTTGAAGAAGTCTCGGCGGGCCACAAGTTAACCCCTCGAGGGCCACATTTGGCCCGCGGGCCACAGGTTGTGCACCTCTAATATATAGGGTCATAAAATTAAGGCAGCTATATGATGGAGCACAAAATTTGAAAAATGCCATGTTCATGAAAGTGTTTTAGTCAGGCCATGTTATATTCTACTCCTTAGAAAAAAGACCACACTGAATGCATAAAATAAAATGATCGTCTTACTTTAGGACTTATTTTACTTCTCGGATCAACTTGTTCAGGCCACTGAGATAGGTCAATAATGCTGTCAAAATCTTCTCTCAAGAGGAAGTAATTTTCCATTATTCGCAAAACATCCTTGACTCCATCTTGTTCATTTTCCAAAAGAGGTTTTGTGAGGGCATGTTTTAAAAGTGGCAAGTATTCTAGTGCTACATCAGTTTTGTTACCCGAAATCCTAAGGATCAGAAAAATTACTGAAGAAACAAGAAGAATGTCTTTACTAAAAAGAGTAATACAGAATAAAGATATGATAGATAAAGAACATATGTACACTGAAATGGTGGACATTTAATGGTGTTCGAGTGGACTATTAATAGTGTTCGAGTTTACGCTGAAAACTTGAGGGGGGAGACCATGTATAACTGAGCAATAGCCCTGTAACCTTGAAGTAAATATATGATGAACAAAAATCAAGCAAAAATGAATGCACTACATTAAAAATAAGATCTAAACAAAATATACTTTAAGTGCTACAATTTTATTAGAAAAGAGGAAGTTTTATTACAAATACTGGGTCTTTCAAAAACATCTGGCACAACTGTGAAAGGGAGTAGAAATAATCAAGAAGAGTCTTGCATAAGCAATACAGCAGAGTATATTTTAACATACAAAGTAGGTGGCACTAGTGCTACCCAATAAAAAGATAGTGCCATGTAGTGATAATAAGTGTCGCCTAATACCAACCAGTCCCAGTCAATGGTCCCACACAGCTAGAATCTTAAGAAAAACTCAATTTTATTATTGGTTTTAAGGGACATTAATAATGAAAATCTTCATTTTCTTTTTACGTTCTTTCCCTTAGTAAACTTATTTTTAAAAATATTACTGCAATATAGACCTTGTTGCATCGTGTTGTATTGCTCAAAGACTTTTCTCCACTTTTAGGTTTCAAAACTCAACTTTTAATCATTCCCTGTAATTTGATGTTTTTGCATGCTGCTGAAACATAATTTTTACATACCCCCTTTCATTTCTCCTGTTTCTCGCACATACAGGTATGTTCTGTGGTATTTCCTTTTTTTTGCCTTGGCACTGTCTGCTTATTGGCAAATCGTCACTCGCACATATGTCATTGGCTTTTCATTGCGCTTGGCATAAAATGGGCTTTTGCTGCCAATGCCAACTGATTATGATCACCGTGGAGTAATTAGAGTATTACTAATTTTTTGGTGAAGTATTTTTATAGTATATGGATTTTCTTGGTTCTCTTTGTCTATGGAATCAAGCACAATGTTGCTTCAATAGGTAAATTTTTTATTTGAAGCAAAGTTTTTATTTGAAACTTTAACTTTTAATTTTTTTTTTTTAATTGTAATTAGAATGTATCAGTATCGTATATAGGTTTCCATTTTGGGTGGGGGGCGAGATCAGGTATTTTAAACCTTATTGTTATTAATGTAAATGTTTGAAAATAACTTTTTTAAATAATTACTTTACATTTTTGGAAGGCGCCCAGGCCCTCTCACCTCCCCTTAAATAAGCCCTTGCGATACATTATTCTGAAGCACTAGATAAACATGATTATGTAGAATAATGTTTCCTCTTCATTTAATTGTAAGTTCTTAGAACAAATTTAACTTAATGCTTCATTGTCTTATCCTAAACGTCAAGATTCCCAGAGTAGCTCAGTGGTAGAGCATCTGCAAGTTAAGCGGCAATCCTGGGTTCGATCCTCAGCTCAGGAATTTTTCACATACTTGGTAAAAAATAAAAATTAATCAGCCTAAATACTCCAACTTGCCTAATATACTTGAAAGGTTGATAGAATCACTTTCTAAAATATGTATAATGACCGCGGTATAAATGGAGTTGGCGTGAATTCATTGGTTCATCTGTTCCGTCTGTGGTTTGCAGAGGAAGATGATATTGCTAACAGTTCTAATGAGAGAAATTTTATCTGGGAATTGTCCCAGAGTAACTCAGTGGTAGAGCATCCAAACGTTAAGCGGCAGTCCTGCGTTCGATCCTCAGCTCTGGAATTTTTCGCATAGTTGGTAAAAAATAAAAATTAATAAGCCTAAATACTCCAACTTGCCTAATACTCCGGGACATTTTTTTACAATATGGAGTTTCAAGTCAAAATTGAAACCTCAGGGCCAAATAATTATGACACGTGGTGTTGTAACTTCAAAGTCCTTTTGATGGACAAGGATGTTTGAGAAATTGCAAATGGAGGGAAACAGCTCCAGTGGCAACTAAGAATAAAGTGCCTGACCCAGCTGAGGCGAGATCTTTTAAAACATGTAAAAACAAAGCATTTAGCATTATTTATTTAAATGTAAGTGATGATCATAAAAGTTTAATAAGTGATATGGATGATCCGAAACTAGCATGGGATACTTTGAAAAATCATTTTAGACCCGACTCAAGGGCAAGAATTATCGGCTTAACCAACTTATTTTTTCAGTGTTGAATAGAACCTGGTGAGGATATAGGTCTTTTTAGAGCTTGCCTCCAAGGTATTGTAAAGCAATTGGAAGATGCCGGGAAAAAAAAACTGACGAATGGCATCACGCTTTTCAGTTTATAAGAAAACTTCCCCCAAAATTTTTACCAATTGTACAAGCCATTTACCGCTGGGAAGACGCAGAGTTTAAACCATCTAAAATTTGACTGAATTAATTGCCGAAGAGGCACGGTTAAAGCAAATCCACCACAATAATCAAATTGAAGCTTACAATACCACTCAACATACATGTACACAGGCACATAATATGAATTTGTAAGGTAATTCAATACAAAAAGAAAAAAGTAAATGCTTTATATGTGGGAAAATTGGTCACTTAATTGCTCAATGTCGAGTATAACTGCCTCAAGCACTTAAATTTTCAAAAATAAAAATTTAAAACAGACAGCAAATCATCTTGTAGAGATTAGTAACATTGTAGAAAATATTTTTTTCAGTAAAGAGGACTGAATTTTTGACACCGGAGCTAGTGCTCATTTTTCTTGTAATAAGGACATTTTCACTAAATTTGAACCTGTAAATTGATACCTCTATGACTGTTGCTGTCAACGGAATTTCATTTCCAGTAGAGGGAAAGGGAGAAATAAGATTTTCTGTTAACAAATCTCTTAAAGATATTGTTTTAAAAAATGTATTATATATTCTCCTAAACTTAAAAGAAATTTAATATCTGGTCATGAACTAGACTCAGTAGGGTTCACATTTCAAGGGGAAAGGGAAAAATAATTGTTAAAGATAATAAAAAATAAAATTCAATTCATATCTTACTTAAAGAATGGACTTTGTATATCCTACAGAGGGTGTTCACAGATTTTTGTAACAATTTTGCAAAGATATACAGTGGAACCTGCCTAATGTGACCACCCTTGGGAGCAACAAAACTGGTCACCTTATACAGGTGCAAGATAGTACTTACAAAGATAGTACTTTAATAAATTTTTTTATGCTTAAAATTCAAATAACACTTGCACAAACACTCTACATTTTATTTATAACAAGATCTCAAAATCAATAAATATCCATGAACAAAAAAAATGGAATGTAGGGAGTAAAATACTGAAACATTAAAATGCACATAGCATACAAATTATGTTCCTTATACTTACGTTTCAATATGTATTTTAATACTTCTTGGTCACAATGAATAATAAAAAATATAAATTTCCATTTTGCAGCTTGACATATTACTAAAGTACAGTTGGTTGTTTTCATCTTTGCACAAATATAGTTCATGATACAATTTTTACTAATGTACATCAAGAACACATTGTTTAGATAACACACTGTGCTGTAACAGCAAAGTTCTAAAAGGGCCGGTCACCAAATAAATCGCCAGGTTGAAAAAATAAAAAGAAATGTTAGGCTTTATACATGTTTGGCAAAATTTAAATGTGACTCGCCGCAGGGGTGATCAGAATATAGTTTTTGTAGCCTAGACAAAATTATTGTAATCCTGTGGGAAAGGAAGAAAATTAAATATATTCACACACTACAGACGCCAACAAAATGTATTACAACCAAAACCAAACTAAAACCAAAGTAAATTAGGAAACAGTTTAATAGCATTATTGACACATTTAAAATGGCAAGAGTATTACATTTAGAATAGGTAAAGGGAAATCAGAAGTACTCATAAATGTGTGATTAACTTCATCAAAAGTAATTGTAAATTTGTGATTAACTGCATCCCACACACCTCTTACCGGAAACCAAGCTGAATCCATTTTAGCATCAACAGAAATATATAAGAATCTAGACTAAAACAAGTTTTCCTTTTTAATTTATTTATCTAATTTTTTTTTTATTATTTTTTTTAATTCGTCTATTGAGAACAAGTGTTACAGAAGAGAGAATCAGAGTTGAGATCAAATCTTGTGTTAAACACCTGAAAAGGGATATAGCATTCTATATTATCTCACTGTGTTTTATATTTAAGAGACAGTTTATAGTAGAAAGTGGTGACATTTGGCAGGTTAAAAAACTTAAATTTGGCAGATTATCTGGTCACTATACAGTTTTCGCAGGTGGTCACTTTACAGGATATTTTCCCCATACATTTTTTATGAGTTACAATGAAATTTCATAAAATTGTCCACTTTAGACAGGTAGTCTCTTTACCAAGGTGGTCACTTTAGCAGGTTCCACTGTATATAGAAATAAAAATAAGAATTTTACTTTCTAATGTGTTCAATCTGATAGCCCTTTCTTTGAACTATCATATGACAGCTTGATTTCCAAGATAAAAGTCCTTTTCTTAAAACATCAAGGCCGATATTGTTCCACTCCTCGTTTGCAATCTTCCAGAGCCTACCCAATGTTTTGGATGCCACTTATAAAGAGCTTGTTTTAAAAGTCCAAATACACAGTAATCCATAGGAGACACATCAGGTGACTTGAGTGGGATGCATTTATAGGGAATAGCTTCAATTCCAGTTTCATTTCTCATTTTATCAAAAAATAGAGCAATAGATTTAGAGGTATGGCTTGGGGCTTTATCCTGATCAAACTTAACACAGTGAAGATTGTTTGGATAAAGGGAATAAAATAGCTTTAAAAATAGGTGTTAAAACATACTTCTGATAGTAATCCGAATTAATTTTGACATTTTTTCTACTTTCCTTATTGTAAGTTTTCCGTTATAAGAAAATCCAGTAATAACCATAAAACCTTTAGAAAAACTTTCCCTTTTTTCTCTAAACCAACTGTTGGATTTTAAAAAATACTTGCTTGTTGTTGTTGACTTATATTAATATCTCAAAATTTGACTTCATTTTAAGTAAATTAACTTTTAAAATTCTTTGGCCGTTCAAAAGGAGGTGCCGTAAAATAAACCATTTCCTTAAATTTCCAAAATACAAATAGATTCAATAAAGCAACAAAAATAAACTTAAATGGCTTAGTGATCGTATAGATTTAAAAAGCTGTACAAAACCGTTGGTGTTATATCTAAATTCCTGCAAAAACCCTATGAAGTTCGAGTGAAAAAGAAAATGCACACAAAAACACTCTAAAATTGTGGAAACAATTCATTTATTAACATTAAACAATTATATCAGATTAAAACTCCTGAAGCAATATCATTTGCAACTTAACAATGTATTTACAATCTTTTTTCTTCTGCCCAAGGTTTCCACAATTAGGAATAAATCTCGATTATAATGTACTAACATAACATTTAGCTTAAAAATTTTACTACATTACAATTATCTTCCAACATAAAACTTATTGTTGAACATACTAAAACAATTTACATGGGGCACTCTGGAACCTAATTTCTAATCCTTAAACATCTATTTCATTTAATCCAAAGACTACAAAAATTTATTTTAATTGATCTTACGAACCCCCATATTAATCAAATTAGACAATATTACAAGAAAATATCACTTATTAATGCCTCTTATTACACCTTAAAAATTAGCTTACATTTCAGGCTTAACCCGCCTGTCACACAAAAAAAATTAAGTGGCTGACAAGAAAGGTATTAGTTAAGGGAAGCATGCAAAAAAAAAAAACTTATCCAAATATTCATCGTTAGTAGACGAGAGGGCCCTCTTCCTAGAAATCTTTCACTCCAGTTTCATTGTCCAAGTTCCAAAGACGCCGTCCATCGGCACCATCGCTCCACTCATCTATCAGGAAGAAGACAGCGAGCCGCATGAGAAGTCGAGAGAACAAAAAACGAATCAGGAGACCGAGACGCCACCGCTGGCTCTGATATTTATAGCAATCCTCATACTCTCGTACTCAAACTTCGATTGCTGCAGCGAAATGTTGGCCATTGAGTTGATGTTTAAGTCAGCACTCTTTATTGACTTCGTAATTACGGCCTCTAAAAATTACTTTGTAAATAACGATGTGTATATTTTAGTAAACGAATATTCTTTGCACTTCCACTTGAATTTAATAACTCCTTATAAATTATTTGCAAGATGTAAAACACATCGTGAACGGCCGTAAAAATTCTTGTTCCTTGAATCTGGTACGACTATATAATTTACATTACTTGTTTTCTCCTTAACTCTATAAATCCCTTTGTTCACTACTGTGAATTTCTTAGATTGCCCAACTTTCAGCTGAGGTGTGTACAACAAGACTAGATCTCCTACAACTATTTTCTTGTCCTTACAGTGTTTCTCTCTATATTTCTCTTGGGTTTCAGCCGCCTTTATTAAATTATCTTTGACTATTTTAAATGTCTTTTGTAATCTGACCTCTATGTCCTCACTTAAATCTCGTGTGTCTGCATATGACCTGAAGGTGGGTTTAACAATCAAATCCACTGGTAGAGTTATATCTCTTCCATAAATCAAATGAGCAGGAGTGTCTTTTAATGCTGAGTGTATAGCTGTTCTATGTGCCAATAAGGCAAAATGTAAATGCTTATCCCAATCATGGCCCGTTTTATCTACTAAAAATTTTAACGAATTGATAATTGTGGCATTGACTTTCTCGACCACGCCATCCGAACTTGGGTGATAACTCGTTGTGAAATGTTTTCGAATTTTAAGTTTATCATAGACCTTAAGAATAGCTTCAGACAAAAAGGAACTACCTCTATCAGTTATGAGATGTTCAGGTATGCCATGTTGGCATATAAATTTTTCAAAGATAAAAGTTATTGTATGGGTTTGTAAGTCTGTTACAGGGTAAGCTTCTACCCAACGTGTAAAATAATCACTTATAACAATAATATGTCTGTGTCCTGCCTCAGTGATTGGAAGAGGTCCAACTGCATCCATTCCTATCTGTTGAAAAGGTCTACTGGTAACTTCTATTCTTTGTAATGGCGCCTTTTGGTTTTTCTTAAATCCCTTTCTTTCCTGACACGGTATGCAAGACTTTACATAGTTTAAAACATGTTTATATAGTCCCCACCAAAAATATTTGTCTTTTATTCGTAGTAAAGTTCTTTTGAAACCAGGGTGTGCAACCGTGGGAGAATCGTGAGCTAAAGTTAAAATCTCTGAAATTAATGTCTTAGGTATAACCAACTTTTCTGGGTGATTCTGTCTATCATTAGAATTGTGTTTTAAGCAATAAAGTAAATTGTTTTTCTTAAAAAAGGTCATCTCATTAATTCTAAGTTCTACATTATCTTCATTTAACTGATTTAGTATTTCAGCACATTTACTGTCATTTTCTTGTAATGTTTTAACCCTGTCTGTTGAAAGAGATTCAGTGTGGACTTGTTCGACAACATTGATAGCATTTACAGGTCTCGACAACACATCAGCAGGAAC